>JAEIFR010000001.1:8677500-9382500 GCA_018904105.1 Zaprionus tsacasi
AAACTGAAAGTCGTGCTCTTCGTCGATAATTGTCGTGATTTCTTAATCCTCATGAGGTCGGTTATTTTGTGGTATTATGAATGTGTAGAAGAATCGTGAAGAAAGTGTGTGGAAGATACACATACAATGGCTGTGGGGAAGAAAGAGCGCAGCTTTGCCATTCTTGCGGTTTCTTCCCTTTCCTTTTAGAAATTCACATGATCTATGGCTTATTATTTTGGGTATTGTTTTCTTTCGTAGTGCCAATTCTTTAAAGAAAACCCTATGGCTTACTGCTCTTACAGCGCAACTGCTAGTCGCGCATACCCGCACAGGGTATGCCTTGTTTTTATTATGGAATTCTGAGTCTTCTTCGCATCGAGCTGTCATCATTAGCGTGATATGTGCTTTGTCTTCGCCTTCGTTCAACATTTCTATTTGGCAAGCAGTAGAGAAGAGGCTGAGAAAGACAGAGAGAGAGAGAGAGAGGGGGAGCAGAGAGAGATAGCAAGAGTTGGAGTGGGGGAAGCAGAGAAATTTTTGTACAAATTTTCGGGGCGCTCTCAGCGGTTTTTCATGACTGACCCATTAAAGAGAGATAGAGAGAGAGAAGGAGTGAGAGAGAGAGAGAAGTAGTGAGAGAGAGAGAGAGACAACTCCAAGAATTGTGTTAATTGAGCAAAGCGCAGTTAAATCAGAGACATAAATTCATGTGATAATTTAAGTTATGAGTACACTGAGCGAAACGCAGCAGCAGTGCATGGGAAATCTTCGCAGATCAAGTCAAATCTCGAAGGGAAATCATCTTTTTTCCTAGTCTAGACAAACTTAAGAAATATTTATATTTATTTATTTATTGTGCTTTATATTCCCTTAAAATTTATTTTAGTTTCACTAAAGCTTATGATATAATATTATAATTTTACAGAGGTAGCATTTATGTGCTTTTCAACTGATTTTTTTTTTTAACAATTTGTTGTCCTGGAATGTTGTACATTTTAAATTTTCAAGGAAAAGTGGGAAGAAAAGCCTTTTTTGAAAATAATATCTTATTTCTTGCAGTGTAACGAGAAAGTCAGCCCCAAACGCGATCAGTTCCCAGTTCGTAAATCCGGCGCGAACATAAAAATGCCTCGAAATGATCTATGTGGGCTGGTGGCATCAGATGCAGCAGCAGCAGCAGCAGCAGCAGCTCCGTATTGTCTCTCTGCGATGTTTACGATCGATCCATCGATCTCTTTGGTGATGTGTGTTTGCCCAGCTGATTGTGTCGTCTGACTCGACTTCTATGTCAAGATCAGTCGAGTGGCGCAAGACAGAGATGGCTTGCGAGAGAGAGAGGGAGAGGGTGAGGGAGACTTGTAGAATGAGCGAGAGAGAGTGAGATCGAACCACAGCTTGTAACGGCTTTGGCTTTGGCTTTGACTGTGGCTTTACTTTCACTTGTGCAAACAGACGCGGCGCCGGAGTCCAAGAACACTCGGCTCGGATGCCGAACTGATCTGCTCATTTGGCGGCTGCCTCTGCAGCGGCGAGGGTCAGACCTGGTGCCGCCGCTGCCGCCTGCCGTTGGGAGCGAACGGATGGAGGCCGAGGTGGAGCGACGCTTGGACGTCGACGGCGCTGGGTGCTGGCGTCAGTAGCATGTCAGGGGGCAAACCAAGCGGTCTAAGCTCACAACGAATCCGTCACGAGCTCGTAATCTCTCTCTCTTTCTCTCTCTCTCGGGCGTGCTCTCTCTCTCTCTCTTTCTCTGCCTTTCGTCGCGTCTTTTATCAGCGCGTCGCTTTCGCATCTTAACTAAACAGATTCTTGGCCTGATCGCATCATCGCTTCAGCAATTCGCCAAGTCACCGCATGCCCGGACACGTGAGCGGGCGCAATCCACAGCGAGGGGATCAGTCCTCCTCCTCCTGCACTTGGCTACTCGGCTGCCTTCTCCTCCTCGGCTGCATCAGCCAAGCGGCTGCACATCCGCACAAATGGAACGTGCTGCAGAAGGGATTCCGTTTCATGCAGGAGACGATGCTGCGGAATAGTCTGGAGCGAGCGCATCTTAACTACGGCATCGTCTTTGAGTGTCGCACCATGTGAGTAGATCAGCTGATCCCGCAGTGAACTCGAATTACTCTTCTATCCCATGCCAGCTCCGACATGGATCTGGGCGATGAGGTGCACTTCCATTTGCAGCTTGGAGATTTGAGTGGATTTCGTCGCTTGGATCCCAAGAAGAAACTGGCACTCTTTCTGCACGGTTGGAACGATCAGGGCAGCAAGGATTGGGTACAGGAGCTACTGCTGAGTAAGTCTCAGTTCGTGTTAAAGGGGTTAAAGGTCGAAGAAGAAAGTTAATCCTCATTCTCGTTTCTTATCAAGACATAAACATCTTGCTAAGACATATTTATAGCACATTAAACCTGATCAGAAACTCTATAAAGAGTTTCTTCCATGTAAAATGCAAAATTTTGTTTATCAAAATTCAGATTCATTCCTATGAGATTTACATATCTCATAGTGCGAGTATATATCGCATTCCTCTACCATTAACTCGACTAATTCATCAGCTTAAGATTTCAGCGTGAACCAATTAGTCTTCTATAGCATAAAGAAATTCGCTGGGGGTATAAACCAGATACTAAAGCTGTCTTTTATCTCAGCCTACGCTCATCGATTTTAATGTTTCATTCCACATTCGAAATTTATTCATTACCCTAGAACCTTACATCATGTTTATTAAGAAAAAAAACAAACAAAAAAAAGGGGAGAAACGAGCGAGCGTAGATCGTAGAATTATGTTAATGAAAATCATGTAAAGTCGATTTGCAATTCTTAATTTCGAACCAAACTTTGAACTCGTCTTAGCCACAGCATAGTCGAGGTTTCTCTGAGGTTTCAGACCTGTAAGTTGAGTTTTGTAAAGAAAAAAAAAAAAAAAAAAAATAAAGATAAATTTAAAGCAAAAAGATAGGCAGGGTAACCTCTGTTTTCTCTCTCTCCAACCTCTCTTTAATCTCTAAATCTTCAAGATAACTTGCTAATAATTATGCCTTCCCCCCAGCCTGGACCCTCTTCGACGAGGACTACAACGTGTGCGTGGTGGACTGGGGTAATCTGTCGCAGAATGATTATAAGAGCGCCTCGATGTCCATATTCGATGTGGGACTGACTGTGGCTGGCATTATCATTGCCCTGGAGGAGATGCGTCCCAAGCACTTTCATCGCAGCAATGTAACGCTGGCGGGTTACAGCCTGGGTGCCCATGCGGCGGGATATGCTGGGGCTGTGCTGGATGGGCAAGTGGAGCAGATAATCGGACTGGATCCGGCGGGGCCGCTGTTCACACTGCCCGCAGCTGTGTCGCCCAAATATCGACTGGACCAGACCGATGCACAGTTCGTCCAGGTGTTGCACACCTCGGGCGGCACCCTGGGCACCAGCCTCAAGTGTGGCCATGCTGACTTCTATCCCAATGGAGGACGTGCCCCGCAGCGTAACTGTTTGATGTTCATGAATCTGCGCGACATGCAGAACACGAGTGAGTTCCAGTTGTCTCCACGTGATTAACCCAGCTCACTCTCTCTCTCTCTCTCTCTCTCTCTCAGATCCCATCGCCTGCAGCCACTCGGCAGCTGCCATATTCTTCCGGCAATCGATGGACCCGCAGTATCCCTTCGTGGGCACCCAATGCGATAGCTATCGCGACTACTCGGCCGGACGTTGCGATAATAATCGGCGTGCTCGCTTCGGCATCCACTCGCAGAGGAGAAGCCGCGGTAGCTTCTACTTCGACACCAGCTCCACGCATCCCTATGTGCAGCGACAGCGTCGTGGACGCTTTAGACCCAACACGAGATTGGGACCAACCCTACTCTTCCGCAGCTGGAACAGTGAGCGAGAGCGGGATAGGGCGACGACAGAGATCGCCGATGATGCGGAGGCAACCACCATGGCCAGCGCAGTGAATACCGGCGAGCTGGTGCGACGTCGCCTATGGATACGCAGCTGGCGGGGCAGAGCACGTCGACGCTGTGCTGCGCGAAAGTAGCGTGCCAGAAGATGGAGACAGTAGTTCCTAAAGTTGCCGGAATTAATGGGAATATTCCGCAAGAATACAATCACTTTTTTTTTATTGGACTAGAGTGTTTTTTTTCTATTTGGGAAGAGGAGAGGATAGTGGGGAAGGATTAGGTATATTAAACTTAATTTCTAGAACTCTGCGTGTTTTGTATATCGTGTCAGGGCTGCCAGCTCAGCCTTTTTCCGCAGAGAACTGTCCTTTTTTATTTTTGTCTAGCCTGAAAATATTTCAATATCATACTGTCTGGAAATCTGTCCTTTTTTGGTGTGCCCAATAAATTGTTATTTACATAGGATTTTCTTTTTAAATTTGCTCTAATTTTCCACATATTTTTACATCATTTTTGTATTCTTGTTGAATTTTCCTTATATTTGCAATATAACCTCAAAATTTGTTTACAAATCGTTTTCCCGCGCTATCGATTCGCTGCCTATCGAGTTTCAATTAATTGTGAAATATCCGAAGATAAATTTATTAGCATATATATCTGAAATCGCACGATTTTAACAGTGGATTGCCAGAGTTCTTAAAGATAAAGACAGGAGCTGCTGTCCCTACTGTAAAAGTCTTTAACACTCGTTGAAATTCATTGAAATTTATGAGTTATAAGAAATTTAGCCTTTTTTTAAATCAAAAACCTATTGTTCTGTTTTTTGTCCTTTTTTTATTTTTTTTTTATTTTTATATATTTATTTATTTATTTTATTTTATTTATTTTTTTTTTATTTTCTGCTTTTTTTCGTCTTGATCTATTCTTTTTTTTTAAGAGGGTCAGCTGGCAGCCCTGTATCGTAAGCCAAAGAGAGCGAGAGGCAAGCTGGGCGAGAAGGTCGTGTAGCTGACTTAGAAGGAGACAGCTGATCTACTATTGCTCTCCCTCTCGCACGCACTGCGTTTTGATTAGCTCGTGCTATAAAGTGGCCTAAATGAAGGCATAACAATACCCTGTGTGCTGCTGATGTTGAGTGATCAATGAAGAATGAAGTTAACAGAGGAGGGAACACCCTGTAACTTCAGCTACAACTTCAGCTACGACTCCAGCTACAACTCCAACTACGACTCCATCTCCGACTCCATTTCCAACTCCGACTGCAAGTGCTGAAATCAGCGTGTTCATAATTAAATGGCAGCCACTGTCAAGTGGTGAAAGGGGCGTGTCTGCCTGCTACACATGTACATAAAACAATTTAACACTTAACGTGGCCCGGCTCCCGAGTAGGAGCAGCAGCAGGAGTAGGGGCCGGCAGAGTTCTAGCCAGGACGAGCACAGGGTGTGGAGTCCAAATGAAACGCGCATAACTCATATGAAGTCGACGGCGACGGCGCTGGCGACGACGGCGCCATAAATTTCAAAACAGGAAGCAGCCGGCAAAAAAAAACAACAACAACTCGAGTGGAATGTAACAGCAGCAAGAAGAAGCAGCAGCAGGAGGGAAGGAGTGAGGTAGTTCAGCAGGGAAAGGTCAGAGGGCAAAGCAAAGCAAAACAAGTCGCATGTAGACTGCAAATATTAACTACCTTTTTGGCCAGCGGGAACAGGGCCAATTGCCTGGCTAGCAGGGGGGATGGAATGAGAGAGGGAGGGAGGGAGGGAGGGGAGGGTGGCAAAGGGCCAAGCTGACGTCAAGTTGTAGAAAATTATGTTTTACAATGCGAAAATTGAATTTCAGTTTATTGTTTTCGCTTTTCATTTTGTTTTACGATTAACTGTAAACTGCAGCCGCCTGCGCGTTGCGTATACGCCAGGGCAGGCACAACAACAGCAGCACGAAACAACGGCAGCAACAACAGCAGCAGCAGCAGCAGCAGCAGCAACAACAGCAGCAGCAGCAGCAACGCTTTTATAGGGCCAAACTTTGTTGCAAGTCAACGACTTTTTGGCAGTCACTGTATGTGTGTGTGTGTGCCTGTGTGTGTGTGTGCTTCATTTGGGCAACCGTTTCGCAGTTGTTTTTCGTGTAGCCACAACAAAATTCGATGCCGATGCCTGCCAAATTGAACGGAAATATTTACAAGTTGCGAGTAGGAAAAATTTCAATCCGTAGCAAAATGCGGAGTCAAGTCGCTAAGTGAGTTAGTTAGCCGTGCAAATAAGTATGCCAAATGCAGGCTAGCCGAGTATAGACTGTGGAATACCCTGTAAAGTTACCTCATGTTCAACCAAATGAGTTAAGTCAGTGTTGTGTAGCGCCTGCAGCTCATTAAATGGCACCGCCTAAAAGTAGGCAATGCTTTTTGTCGCTTCTCTGCAGTCTCTCTTATATCTCTATATAAAGCCGTAATTTTCTCACAACCTTTGACATCAAAATTCAGCCATGTTTTTGCATTTTTTTACAGCAGTTTTCCCCCTGTTTGGCGTAGTTTTTCGCAAAATACTCGATACTTTATTGCCAATACGCAACCAGCTGATATTGACATGTTATTTTTATAGCCGTAATCGCCGCAGGCTATGCAAATATTTGCCAGCTTTCAGTTGATAAAAATAGGGTAGGGTATTATGTGCTACAGGTACCCAGTAAGTATAAAAGATATGAGGCTAAGATATATGAAAATAACTATAGCAGAAATTAAGAATCTGCGCGCCTACAAACTTTCTAGATATAAACAAGATTTTTTTAATAGCTTATGATTTATAGTAGATATCTTGACAGGATATTTATTGAGTCGTAGTCATTTTCCTATAGGGTATCTGCCAGTCAGTAACACGCCTTACCTGCTCTGTGTTCCTCTTCCACACTCGTTATAATAAAATAGCTGCAACTATTTCAGGCTCACAAATCGATTCCAATCATGTTGGCTCTCTCTCTGTTGCACTCGCTTCTATATATATTTTTCGGGTGCAATATAAACTCTTGATCAATCAGCTGATTTGGTTATGTGGTCTCTATATGTCAACTGATAACTGGAAATTGAAGGGGAAAGGAAAAGCTGCGGGAACTACGAAATAGGAGGGATAAACAGGAAAGTTGAAATGGAATGAAATCCAGAAAATATATATATACAGTATTACTCAATATAAGGATGATAATGTAGGCTATACATTTGCAAGAAATACCCTACAATTTGTACATTAATTCAGGAGACTACAGATTCTTTTCTCTCCTGCTTAAAAATCACTTGAGTTTTGATTGGGCTACTCAATGGGCTGCGTTTCCTTCCTTGCTGCTAGAGAACTTGACTAATGAGTGATATTTTTAAAGAACTATAGGGGAGAGAGAGATAGGGAGAGGTAGGTAGAAAGTCAGGAAGGAGTTGAGGAACTGAGAGAGAAGGAGGAGAGAGCATTGCGTAAAGTGAGAAACGCACACCTCACAAGCAAAGACCGCAAAGTTCAGTATCAACAAACACACACACACACACACAGGTTAAAAGCGCGAGTGGGGGCGGGCTGGGTTGGTAGGAGGAAGTGGGAGTGGCAAAGGGTTAAGAACGGTTGAAATGGCTGCAAGTTTTTCCATAGCTTGCGTATTTTTTTCTGCTTAGGTTTGTTTTTTGTGCGCCAAGTGGGAAGTGTTAATGCGAAAATGAGTCAGACGAAAGGGGGGAGAGGTGGGAGAGAGAAAGAGAGGAGGGAGGGAGAAAGGAAGGGGCAGGCAGGGTAGGCAGCGAGGTGGGTAGAAAAGCGAACGTGTAGTTACCTGACAATGCAGCTCAGCTCACACTTGACTCCGCTTCTACTCCAACTCCGACTCCGACTCCAGCTCCAACTCCGACTCCTACTCCGACTCCGACTTCTACTCCGACTCCTACTCCGACTCCGACTCCTACTCCGACCACAACCTGCCCCTGTAATTTCCATCTTTGCCATCAAATCTACGGAAAATTAACGTTTGCTTTAAGCAGCTCCTCCCATACGGCAGCTCCTGCTCCTGCTGCTCCTCTCCAGCTCTCCAGCTGCCACCTGACTCGTCTCCTCGCCTGGCGTGATCCTGGCAAAGTTAAGTGTTTCTTTAGCTTAATAACGGAAACATTTTAGTTGTTGCTTGGGTGGCTCGGCTGGTTGGGCCTGGGCGATGGAAGCTTCCACATAAACACATTCAAATGCTTCCGGCGCCGTGTAATGGCCGCACAAGGACGAGGAGCGAGTCCTGCTCCGGCTTCTCTTTGCAAAAAACCGGAGCCCTCCAGTGGCTGTAAATAACTCGCAGCAGGTGCCGCCGCCGCTGCCACCGAAGACATTCGCCAGGCCAAGATGGAGACGGAGCAGCAGCTGGAGGAGGAGCAGCAGGAGGAGGCGATGTGCGGCCAGAGGCAACGTTTTCTTTTGATTACATGGCGAGCAGTTGCCTTGGACCGGTTGCCATTGTTGTGCTGCCCCCACACGGACTGAGCTGCCCAGCTCGGCCACGCCCACAATGCCATGTCGAAGCACTCGAGGTGAGCTGTGTGTGGGCTGGCTGTGTGAGTGCAAGAGTGCAAATGAGCATGAAAGATGAAATATTGAGCGTCGCCTTTGCCCAGTTCCCTTGACAACGTTGCTCGACCAGTGTCCTGTCCGGGTATTCCTCTAGCTGCCTCCCTCCTGCCCTCCTGCTCTCCTGCCCCCCCAGCCTGCTCACTGCACTCATTTTCCAAATGCAATTTTCACTAAGAGCCGCCAAGCAGCCAACTGGACAAGTCAGCAAGTCAGCTCAGCCAGGGAGGAGGAGGAGTAGGGGGAGTAGGGGTAGGAGGCTGCCTGTCGCGTGGCCACCTTAAATTATGACGCACTTTCCTGACCGGGGATGAGTCTCCCGCCTCGCAATTGTCTAATGGACCAGGCGAAGGCTTCTCCGCCAAAAGCCTGACAAAGGCGCAATCAGAGCGCAATGGGTCACTCAGTGAGGCAAAATACAGGGTCATATATACATATAGGGAGTGTTATGTGCTGAAATTCCTCTCCAGCTTTATCTATGAGTTTAGCTTACAAAACTGGAATACTCCAAGGAAATGGAAGTATCTGTTAGTATAGAATGCTTTCAAATAGAGTAAGCGTGTATTCCTTGTATATTGCTGCATTTTAACCAACGCCACCGCAAACAACGCAATCAGAAAACGAATACACCGCAAACACCGCATTAGAAAACCACTGCAAACACCGCAAACACCGCCAACTCAAACCATAATACAGAAATAGGGAGAAGGAGATGGAGCTGTTGGGGGAAGAGAAGGTACTCCAGAGAGGTAGATAGAGAGAAAGAGAGTGCTAGAGAAAGAGCGAGGTATATTGAGGGAAAGAGAAATAGTTAGAGAGAGAGAGAGATAGACTGAAAAAGACGAAGAGAAACAATGTAATAGGAAAGGGTAAGCAAAGAAGGCGAGAGAGAAGTAAGCGAGTAACAGAGAAAAGGAGGGAGAGAAAGAGAGGGCTAGAGAAAGAGGGAGTTATATTGACGGAAAAAGAAATAGTTAGAGAGAGAGAGAGATAGACTGAAAAAGAGGAAGAGAAACTATGGAATAGGAAAGGGTAAGAAACGAAGGCGAGAGAGAAGTAAGCGAGTAACAGAGAAAAGGAGGGAGAGAAAGAGAGGGCTAGAGAAAGAGGGAGTTATATTGACGGAAAAAGAAATAGTTAGAGAAAGAGAGATAGACTGAGAAAGAGGAAGAGAAACAATGTAATAGGGAAGGGTAAGCAAAGAAGGCGAAGGAGTTAGTCAGAGAGAGGAGTAAGAGAGTAACAGAGAAAAGCAGGGATAGGGAACAGACAGAGAGAGAGAGAGAGAAACTCTGCTGAACGGAGAGAGATAGACAGTCAGAGATAGAGAGAGCGCGATAGAGCTTTTCCATATTGCATTCCCTGCCCCACTCTGCGGTTTCGCCTTGTGTTGCGTTTATCGCTCGTTCGCGCCGCAGTAGTCTCCTCCTCCTCCTCCTGCTCCTGCATCCACCTGACGCGGCACACACACACACACACACAATTTATATGCATGAGGTTACATTCGTAGCTATCTGCCACGCCCAGTGTGGCCCAGTGTGGCCTCCCTTTTGGCCCGAGAGTGTCCCCTCTCTCGCTTTCTAATGACACTGAAATATTGTGTTGCAACTTTTGCGTTATTATCGTGCCCCCTGGACGTTCGCTGGACAACGTGGACACCTGCCTGGTGCAACACTTATGCACAAGCTCGCTCCACTCCACTCCACTTCACTCCTCTTCTCCCCCAGCATTCCCTCTGGTTTTATCTCCTGCTCCCTTTGGTATTCCCTGTGCCTCGCGCAGCGATTAAGTTTCCGCCTAAACAAAGAGCCAGAGTGGAGCTGGAGCTGTAGCTGGAACTGGAGCTGGAGCAGGACTCTAGCGGAGCATTCAATTTCAAGCGCAGACAATTTAGTTAATAACTTTTAAGCAAAGCGCATCATAAACTCTTCGGGCGCTCGGGCAGCGCCTTTGTTTTAACAAATGGCCTGCAATAAACTAAACGCAGCAGATTACGACGAGCTGCGACCAGGAGCAGGCCAGGAGCAGGCCAGGCTGATGGGGCGTGGCATGTGTGTGTCCGCTGCGGACTTGTGTGTGTGTGTGTTGGCAGTTGATATGTTCTTTGCCGGCGCTAAGACGCTTTTAACCAGTCAGCGGAGTGGGATGGAGTTGATGGAGATGGAGTGGAAGCAGGAGAGGAAGGGGGCAGGGGCAGGGGCAGGGGCACAACAAAATGCTGCTACAACTTAAGCTTAGCAATGACAGTGGCGGCAAAGTGGCCGGCAAAATGGTAGCACGGGGGATGCCATCAACGGATAAGCACAAAGCGGAGACAATGCGGAAAATTGTAAGGCACTAAAATTGGCCAAAAGGAGTCGAGTAGAGAGTGGAGGAGGAGGAAGAGAAAGGGGGGCAGGACCAGGAGCAGCAGGCAGAGCCACTCGCATGTTGATGCTGCCTGCGCCTGGTTAGACTTGAAGCGAAGCAACTCATAAAAGTGAGCAACAAATTTCATTGTTTATGACCGCCAGGCGTGTGCCACACTGTGTGCGAGAGAGAGGGAGAGAGAGAGAGTGACAGAGAGAGGGATACGTGTGTGTACTGTACTGGCACAAACCTAATATACTTCATGTAGTGTGCTAACCCAAACCAACATCCACATCCACATCCAACTCAGCCAGTGTAATGAGATCGTTGGCTCTGCATGCGCAAGTCGCAGTGTGTACACACTTAAAAAATATAAAATAAATATATTATTATATATATATTATATATATATTATATATTATATTTATTTAGTATTTATAAAATACTTATATATTGTTCTTAGTATTAATTATGTATGCTTATGTATCTACATTGACTTAGGGGGATCTAGAGCAGGCTTACTCTAACTTTTATAGTGTTTTTCAGTATATATAATATCTGGATTATTGGAACTGTGTGATCTGCTTGTTTCTTAATCAAATTTCTCTATATGTAAAGCTGAAAGTCGTGTAACTCTATATTCTTGGGCAGAAAGAAGTCGAGTAGGGTTTTAGTTAGGGTTCAATTCGCTTGAAACTTGCTTTAATCTGTCATCCTAATATACCCTAATTAGTTTATAATTTATTACGAAATAAACGCTCTCAAAGAGTATTCCATTATAGTTATATACAGAAAACTTGAGCCCTTTATATTTTGAATATAATCATCAAAGTTTGAATTTCATAAACAAAATTTGCCAATTTAAGTGAAAATAATTCCTGAAATGGCAGCGTAAAAGAGATGGCAATAGTATTTTCCGTACAATTGTTGTCAACTAATCGCACTAATTGAGTCGGCGAATCGACCGATGTGTTATAACGTTAAGCCTCGTCGTTTAAGCCAACAACAACATCGACAAAGTTAACAGTTATTTGCTCCCATTTTCTGCTTAATTCGGATTACTTCGACAACAATATTTTGTTATTTATACAAATTTCTGGGCTTTTACAATTTTGTCGAAAATATGTTAGAGTCGCTTTAATTTGTGCAAAATTAGTAGAGAGGGGAAAACATGCCGATCCCGACTAATTAAGGTGCTACACTAACTAAATTTGGTATATGCGTTCTAGTATACTTTATGAACTTGAATTTATTTTGAAAATTTACTTTTATCAATTGTAACTATTTAATATCAGACTTGTTCCTATATAGTTTCTATTTAGTGTCTTTAAGTAGAACACTTTGATAAGTTAGAGCAGTAGTCCAACTGTTTATATATCATCTGTATATATCACTTTCTACAATTATTTTTGTTACTGCAATCCAAAATACAAAAAAAAAAAACGTATGCAGGAAATTCCAGTGCCCTTAACTAACTGAACAATAAATTTCTATTCAATTAAATTGGCAACAATAAAAAAAAAGGAAGATAGTCGGAAGCCAAGGCCGAACTGCATGACACCAGGGTTGAAGGTAGCCTGGAGGGGCAGGGGGGGAGGGAGTCATTTGCCTAACAACTTTTCAGGCATTAAATGCAAAAATCCCAACTGATTGCGGGGCGGCATTAAAATGGGGCATGTTTGTTCTAAAAATATATTTTCCCATCGTGTTATGTATATTACAAACTCATCTTCAGATAAATAATATCAAAATGAAATTGGCATTTCGTCAATTTTTCTCAGTTTTCTTCAGGTGCACGGGCAATGCCGGACACTACCGTAGAGAGCGACTGCCCCGGGACAGTGGGCAGTTTATTTTTTGGGGTGCATAAATGCATAACGTATGCATAACGTAATATGCAGTGGGCAAAATGTCGGTTTTTGGTATTTCTGATGGTATTTTGTCGGCTTTGTATTTTTCAATACTGTAACAAAAAAAAAACATATGAATTTATTTTGAATGGGGGGAATGGGTTTGTTTTGCAAAAATTGTTATAGTAAATGAATGTATTATTTGTAGATTTCCCTATTGATAAAGTTGCATTCCATTCTATATATACGCTCTTTATCTATACAATTTGCATTAAATGTAAAAACTAAATAAAATAAAATACCATATGAATATAACAGTTAAATTATGCATAGGAGGTTTAGGGCTTTGCTGCAGTCAAAAGTAGCACATGGGCGAGGGGGGATGCAAGGATTGAGGGTTGTTTTTAATATATCTATTATATAGCTCTGTATAATTACGCTATATAAAGTCTACACTTCAAATTAAGGTTTTTCTTCCCACTTTTCCTTGAAAATTTAAAATATAAAATATTCCAGGACAACAAATTGTTAAAAAAAAAAATCAGTTGAAAAGCGCATAAATGCTAGACTCTGAATAATTATAATATTATATCATAAGCTTTAGTCAAATTAAAATAAATTTTAAGAGAATATAAAGCACAATAAATAAAATAAAATAAAGTCTACAGGATTAAGCGGAAGAAAACATACTATAATTTTAAACTAACCTCAATCATACATTTTATTTGCGAGCAGACTGTGACTGTACTTATATTTCTGCATGTGAGAGACGTGAAGTGAGATGCGCCTCTCTCGGTACTCTCTTCCCCTCTGGCCACATTGAGTGCTTGCCAGCTGCACTCACTCAACCACACGCCAATTGAGGTTAGTTATGGCTGCTCAATTATGAAGCATTTATTCCACGCTCAACTCAACGCGACAGCCGCAAGCAGCTTAACTTGAGCTGCGACTTCCAGCTGCGCTTCCAGTGCAAGTGAAACCAACTGTTGCTTGCCGCCTTCCATGTGCTACACGTGCTCCTACTCTCTCTCTCACGCGCGTTGCGCTCTCTCTCGCAGCAAACTCAACACGGCGAATTCACCACGATGCGTAGCTCGTGTCGGACTGCCGCAAGCAGCGATTCAGTGTGTCCTGGCACTTTGCTGGCGACGCAACGTTGCACAGGATGAGATACATTTTTTTTTTTTTTTTTTTTTTTTGGTCTTTTTCTCTCTAAGGCCGGCTTAATTTACATGGCGACAAGGGCCGCACACAAGCAATGCCACACACACACACACACACACAGATAGACAGATAGACAGAGATAGAGAGGGGGGGGGAGGGGGGAGCACACGCGCTTAGAGATAACAATGAAAATATAATTTTAGTGCCCTGTAAAAATCCATGGCGGGTGGACATCACTTTTGTTCCGCTTCGCTTTGCTTTACTTCGCTCTGCTTTGCTTTGCGTGCTGCCAAAAGGGAGCATAAAGGAATTGGCGAAAAAAAAAGAGAAGAGAAAATAATAATAATGATAACAATAATAATAATAATAAATAGTTTGCCAGAGCTGAGCTAGGGGGCTTGTCTTCAGCCCCATCACCATCATGATTCCCCCAACTCTCACTCTCTCCCTCTCTCTCTTTTATTTTTTATGAAGAACGCAGCAAAAAGACAAGAGAGAGAGAGGGGGGAAAACTATGAAAATGATATCGATGTGCGGGCCAAAGTCAAATTTAATTTCACGCTTAGCAAGTTTTTTTCCCCATTCGCCCTCGTAAAAATAGTACTAAAAATGAATTTCTACCAAATAACCAAACATTGCCGACTCCAAAGGGTTCTCTAAATTTTCATACACTTCTCGAAAAAAAAGTTTTATAGCCCCCAACTAGTAATCTCTTATCGCAAATCGCACCCAAGCAGAGTCCAAGTTGTAAACTCTCACTAATCTATTTGTTTTTTTTTTTTTCTGTTTTTTGCACAAACATAATATTACATATGCCTAAGCATTATGTTGGTTTTTATGAAGACACGCCATGAAAATGGTGTAAAATGTTTGCGCCAAACTCGTTAAAGTCTTTCGAATAAAGAAAAAACGTTTTTCTTGAATTAAAACTAGCTATGTGTTTTTTTTTTTTTTTTTTTTTTTTTGCATATATCTTAAGCTTTCTCTGGCAGCTGCTTAACAAGAGTTTAGCGAATTTGCAGAGTCATTACAATATGGAAAAACCTGTCGTTTTTGATACTTTTTTGCACAAGTAATGCTTGAGAGGAAGATATTCTAGTCAGTATTCTATAAACATATGAAAAAAAAAAATAGATAAATGATCATAATTAATACAAATTCTGCAAGTTGCTTAAAAGATTTCTGAGATTTCTTTAGTTAATGCTCTTTAACAACTGAAAAATTGAAAATAAACGCATAATAAAACTAAAGAGTATGTGATATGATGAAACACAAGATATACATATCATGGAATATTATTGAAGTGACTACAGTTAATTTAAAAGATCTAAGATATGCCAACTGAATATAATCTCACCATTTAAACCCTATATAGTGTGTACCCCTTCGAGTCTGCACAGTGGGCGTACATTCGTCACGCTCTTTTTCTTCTAGAGATTATAGAGATGCGAAATCTGCGCTTTATAGGCCTCGTTTAGCATGCATTAACCCGCAAGAGGTGAGCACACATATGTGTGTGTGTGTGTGTGTGTGTGTATTACACATGTGTGTGTGTCCGCACATACGTGCACACACAATTATTACATTGTACATTCATGTGCTGCGCTTATGCAACGCCGAAAAAAGTAAACAAAACGAGAGCCGCAACAACAACAAATCAAACCAGCTCCAGCTCTGTCTCTCTCTCTCTCTCTCTCTCTCCCCGTCTCTGTCACTCGGTCGCGCAGTCGCAGCATTTGCAGCTGGTGCCGTTAAGGCTGCGCAGTCGCCGTCACCGCCGCCACTTGGTCAACTGCCGTCGCCGTCGCTGTCGACGCTGCTGCTGCTGCCACCGCGCTGCACTTTGAATAGCTCCGTGCGGCGGCGCCAGCGTCGTAACTGACTCCGCACAGTGGTTGCAGATGCTCGAATGGGACTTGAAATATAATTTTATGTTATTTTATATTTCTTCTTTTATTTACCTGTATTAATAATAAAATAAGAGGTAAGCTCGCCTTTAGGAGGGGATTTTATTTTGATCAGCTGAAGATTTTCTGGAAATTTAAGTATATTTTAAAAACTTTTTCTGCATAATACTATAATAATAGTAATAACCGAAGAAGTACTAAGCAGACTTTCTGTAACTGTTCCAAGACACTAGATTTATTTTTATTTATTTATTTTTAAGTAATGTACAATTTAGTTTACTTAGCTTGCTTATAATATAAAATTAAATTAAAAATGTTCCTGATTTTAATGTTGATGAAAAGAAAAGACATTTTTTTACTTTTCAAACTAGATATGTGTATATATTGTTTATTTGAAATCCCAAAACTCACAGCTGAAATACCTCAACTCAATTTCGTGCACATTCCCATAGGGATTGCTCCACTGTCTTTCATCAGGTTCGGACGCTGGCGCTGTCGGCTTGATTTTGGTTCAGTTTTTTTTTACTGCATGAGCTCGAACAGTTTCGCCGTGGTTCGCCGTTTAGTTCTCTTTCGCGTGCGCCAAAATCAAGTAACCAAAAAAATTTGTATTCGAATTCGGCAACGCAATTTCGTATTATTATTTTCTTTTTTTTTTTTTTGAGACTTTTCGATTGTTCGATTTGTTACGGTTATCGTCGAGTTTGTTTTCGAAACGAAATCGATTAGCGTGTGACGTGAAAGTGAGTGAGTTTTCCCATTTATATTTCTATTTTTCTTTTCAATCATTTTTGTCGTCTTTTTCGAAAATCATCAGCGGAAAGTAAAAATGCGCTGTGGAATCTCTTGCAGCGGTTTATTTTTTTAAGTTTTCTTGGTTTCTTTGCTTACAAAATGTGTGTAAACATGCACCGTGGGGCTGGGCAGTTGTTTCTTTATTTATTTATTTTTTTTGAGTGTTGTAAATTTTATGAAGTTGTGCAACACACTGTGTTTTACCAGAAATACCAGAAATACACACGCTAAGGTCACAGTGTATAACAGTGTTGCCAAGCGTATAACAGTCGTGCTGAAGTGATTTATGTGAGCTCAAGCCCGAAGTGAACTCTGGTCCGCGTGTGTTCTACATTCGCTCGCCTTGTGCAACTTCAATCGAAACCTGACCTTACCCACCCGACACAGATACAGATACAGATACATAAGATACGAGTTAGCAGATACAGGTGTATCTTGCAGATACATTCATGCTACAGTGGGGCGTTCCGTCTGAAGTTTCATCAGAGCGCGCGACCTTCAGCGCGTTTTACATTCATTTCAATCTGAAATTTTTAAATCATTTTGTTTATGTTTTGTTTATGCTTAAAAAACTTATCGCCGGCATCGGCATCGACGCTGCCCCCTACTCGACGTCGCTGTCGCTGTCGACGCTGACGTTGACGCATGCGCAGCGACGTGTAAACAATGCTGACCCACTTGACGAGCTTCAATTGACGCGTTTGCGTTCGCCTTCGCAGCGCTGCAGCTTCTCATGCAGTCGCACATGATACACTGAGAGAAATGAGGAGTATGCTCTAATCAAAACTGTTATACACAACTGTTATACAATTGTTATACTTAGTAAAACATATATGGTAACTACTTTTATTGTAGTTACCCCAAGTAAGACAAAAACTGTTATACAGTTTTTTTTAAAAAAGTGTTAAACTTGAAAAATTAAAAAAAAACATTTTTAATTTTCATATAAAATATATAGTAAATTTACTTACTCTTAAACAAAACTGTTATACAAAATCTGTAAACTGTTATACACCACAAACATTGCCAAAAGTTGTATATACTATGTTTGTGTATTCATTCAAAACTGTTATACACCTTTCATAAAACTGTTATACTCTGCAAGTAAAGCAATTTATTTCTCTCAGTGTACACAACACGCAACGCAATTTCTTCTGCCAAACTTGTTGATCGTAAACGGCAATTGCCGTTTGTACCTTCCCTTCTCTATCTATGGCGTCTCTGGGCCCCACCAAATTTGGCTTCGGGTTTTTAATGGGAAGTGCGTGACGCACCTTCAAGAAATTCGCAATGAAATCTCGTTATAAATATCAAGAGACACGACCCTGGCAAAGCAATTAGCACATGCCGAGCAGGTAACTTGGTGGGCTTATCCCCCCCCTAGGGTATACCCTACACCCCTGACTATAGTGCCTTCTCCCCGCCCCCCTCGAGCAGCGCAACAATTGCAATGGCAACGTGCGAAGAAGCTAATCAAACCGAGCCGCAAATTGGCCAAATAATTTTGGTCAGCTCAATTTGGTAATAGTTTTTCGCATTCGATTCGAATCGAGAGAGAGAGAGGGAGGTGAAGTGAAACAGAAAACAAAATAAATAAATAGAAAAGAAAAAAAAAACAACGAAAATAAATAAAAACTCATTGACCTCGGCATATTTAAAGCCAACCAAGTCGCGGCGAAGTCTCCCGTTGTTGTTGCTGCTGCTGCTGCTTTCGGCCATGGCTTTTGTCTTTGGGCTGCGGCGACGGCTGCGGCTTTTGGCCATATAAAAGTCAAGGGCAGCCTGCTGCCTCTTTATGGCTTTATGACGTCGTTGAGTTCCAAAAACAAAAACAAAACCCAAAAAAAAAAAAACCCTCCACGTCTCATATGCTTTGTCAGTTGACAAACTATTTTCAATGGCCAACAAAAGTGGCCAAGAGTGTTTGACGTGTTTGAGCCATTTGCATGGAATTAATTGAACAACAGATACTCAGAGCGTTAATTGATTTCATTGACTGCGACTGTAGATTGAAGATAAAGCGGGAATTTTAAAAGAATTGTTGAGTAGCGTGTGGGAAAGATTTCTGATTTTCTGTAAAAACCTTATGTGTTGCGGTGGTTAAACTTAAAGTTATTGATAATGATATATGTCTACTGTATACACAATAAATTTCAGACAAATCAAAGTATTATATCATAGCTATAAGTCGGTTAAAGTGAGACATACACTGCAACGCAATTCGTAAGCAGACTACACAGATTCCAGCCTCTTCTTTGCATAATTAACTCTTCATATATCATCGTATATACAGTCCGAGCATTATACATACCTTTAACCCTATAATATATATACGCATCCATATAATATCCCGCCTCGGGTTGATCGAGTCAGAATCTGTTCAAGCGAATGCAGTCATACGATGAAATAATGATGTTAAGTGCGGCCTCGCACCTCCTCAAAGGGGATGGAGATGGGAAATTGCTGTGCATGGGAAAGTGCTGGGAAAAGTCAAGGAAAAATTTGCGAAAAAAAAAAATAAAGAAGAAAATGATACAGTGCAAGCAGCTTATATCGCATTTCTTGTGGACATAACTTAAAGTTCAAGCGCATTTCCACTTTGTGGCATGGCACACACACACACACACACACACCTATACACACACACAGACACACCTATATACACACGCACACACACAGGAGTCGCGCTCCGTCATATCAATATACTTGCATGGAGATGTTTTATTTATTGAGTTGCTTTTGCTCTTGGCTCAAGTTCTCCCTCCCTGCTTGGGATGCCACGCCCCCCTACAGCTTCTGACGCCCGTCTGACAGTTGGCACGTACCAGGACAGACAGACGGACGGAGCAGGACGTGCAGCTGGATGCGGGCAAAAGCTTCGCTTGGCCACGCGACGTATACGCAATATGAGTTATAAGCGCGCCACGCGGATCACGTAACCGACCCGTTGCCAGTCCCAGTGCCACTTGGCAACATGAAATAATGTTAATATTAACAATTAAATTTGAGCAGCCACAGTTGCAGTCGCTGTCCGCGTCGCTGCCAGCGTCACTGTCGACGCAATCAATTGCAAAGCGAGCGCAAATTTAATTACAGCTGCAAACAAGTTGAGAATTGCAAGAAAAAAGCGCAAAAAAAGACACAAAACAATCGCAGCGCGTTGTCCTTGCTGCTGTTGTTGCTCTTGTTGTTGTTGTTGCTGTTGTTGTTGTTGTTGCTGATGTTGTTGTTGCTGCTGTTGTTGTTGTTGTTTGCCTTTGCTGTTTACTGTTTACTGTTTGATGTCGCTGTCTGGCGGCCATTAGAGTCGCCTCCTCCCCCACATACATAAGTTAAAAAACAAAGGCAAAGGGCGTGAACAGCAGCGAAGGGGGGAGGAAAAGGGGGAGGGGGACTGAGGGACAACTGCGACGTCGAGAAAAGCAATTTTCCGGTTGAGCTTACAAATGGTGAACGCGCCCTGCCCTGAAAATAAATGACATATCACAGAGTCTGGTCACCTTTATGCGTTGCGAAAAGCAAACACACACACGACACGCACACACACACCCCTTCTATATGTATTAGTGTGTGTGTGTGTGTGTTAGGGCTTCAAGTTGTTGATGGAAATTGTGGAAAGTTCTGCTTAGTTCTCCGTTTCGATTGCGAAATATGTGTATTATCTGAAGGAAATAAATTTATTGTTTGCCTTGTCTATATATATATATATATATAGATATATATACTATAACTATGCTATATATGTTCATGTTCAATGGCAATCTGCAATGTTTGTTTGCCTTATTGTGGCTAGAAATCTCTCGGTGCTCTCAAGTTGATTAACAATCCACTCGATTACGAATCTTGCTGCCAGCCCTGGCCCATGCATAGTTGTTGTTAACAAACACACACACACACACACACACACACACCTGTACACACACACACACACATAGAGAGGGAAAGGGGCGCCAACATGGACGACAGTTATGAATGGCAATCCATTCGCTTAATGGAATTTCGTGTTGTTTTACTTTTTCGTGTTGCCCAGCCAAAGTCAGAGCACACACATAGATACACCCACACACACACACACACACACATGGCAGGGTGCACACTCTCCCCCCCCCTCTGCGGCAGCTATTTGGGGCCACCTTTTCGCCATCATCGTAAACCATTTTGTATTTGCATTTATTATGCAATCGTTAGTTCCGTTTTTCCTCTCTCTCTCTCTCTCTTTTTTTTTAGTTTTTCCATTTTACGATCGCTTCCGGGCTCGACCATCTTTTAATTTAAATAAAAACACATTTTATTGCCACAATTTTGGCGGAATGGGTTAGAATGGGTCAGGGGAGGCCCGGGAAAGTGCGTTAAAATTATTTGTTTTCAATTTAATTACAGCGTTTTTCTTTCTTTCCTTCTCTTTCTTTTTTGTCTGTCGTTCTTTTCAATTGAAGTCGCATCTGTCACGGAATCATCAGGCCGAAAAACTTGGGAGTGCCGGCCTTGTGGTTTATGTAGAATTTCGCGGCATATGCAAATGGGGCACTCCGCTTGGGGAGTCCTTTTTCAGTAGGGGGCTGTGGAATGAGCTAAACGGATTTCTCGCATGACATGAAAGTCCTCAGGGGGTGATATGATTGACTAGGCAGAAGGATCGAATAGACAGACAGAGCGAGAGAGCGAGAGACAGGACAGACAGATGAAGAGACATGACAGATATGACAAACAGGCAGACATACGCGACAGACAGGCAGGATACAGGATACAAAGATCAGATAGACAGATAGTCAGAGGGAGAGGCTCAGCAGATATGACAGACAGACAAATAGATAGACAGACAAACAGATAGACAGACAAACTGGCAAGACAGGCAAGACAGGCAAGACAGTCAAGACAGGCAAGACAGGCAAGACAGGCAAGACAGGCAAGACAGGCAAGACAGACAAGACAGGCAAGACAGACAAGACAGGCAAGACAGGCAAGACAGACAAGATGGGTAGCCAGGGGAGACTGGAAAGACTGAGAAGACAGGGAAGACAGATCAGGCAGGAGAGGAAAGAGAGGCAGCAGAGATAGTAGAGAAAGGAAAGACAGCAGGACAGCAGATGCAGAAGAGGCAGGAGAGACTGGAGAGATAAGAGAAACAGAAGAGACATGAGATACAGGGAAGACAGAAGAGTAGGCAGGAGAGGCAGATGAGACAGGAGAGACAGGAGAGGCAGATGAGACAGGAGAGACAGGAGAGACAGGAGAGACAGAAGGGACAGAACAGACAGGAGAGACAGAACTGAACAGACGGACAGACACATCACTTGCCTACACAGGATGCTCTAGCAATGGTATCGTTAATCGATAATATCGATAACAATACAAAGTTTAGAAACAGAACCCGTTGTCGCATCAAGCATGCTCCAAAAACCTCACAATTATGCGATATTCTCGTGCGCTGAATAAAAAACTCTGCCACATGTTTTTGTTGAACTATTTAAATAATAATTATGGCAAAGTTTCCAAGGGGGAGGGGGGAGGAAGTAGAGAGAGAGAGGGAAGGAGAGAGACCGCAGACAACACGAGCAGGCGTGTGGGACAGGGCAGGGCAGTGCGAGGCGTCGTTGTTGTTGCATTGAACATGGCTGGCAACTACAACATGCGCCAGAGCGAGCACAAAGTACACACGCACACACACACACAGACACATAGAGACACACACACACATACACGCACAGGAAGCGAGCATAATCGCTGCTGGCGTCGCAACATATCGTCAACATTTAAATCGCTCTTAAGTCTCGTTTAATTGGTACTTAACATGCAAATGTAAAATGAGGCGAGCATCCAAGGCAGCAATTGTCGCGGCTGTCTCTCTCTCTCCCTCTCTCTCCCTCTCTTTCTCACTCAATCAACCAGTGTGTGTGTGTGTGCGAGAGAGTACTTAGTACGTACATACATATATCATTAGTTACATCAGCGAGGTGAGTCGATTGCTCAAGCTGCCAGACAGACAAAGAGACAGACAGACAGACAGGCAGAGAGACAGACAAAGAGACAGACAGACAGTTAGACAACTCTCATACACACACACACACACACTGCTGTAGTAGACAAACACAGCTGCAGCTTGCAGCTCGTCTTGGCCGCAATCAAATCAAATCAAATTTAATTGAAATGCCATGCAAAAATTCGAGAGAATTGATTGATTTCTGACAGCACGACATACCCCCAGGCTTCGTCTATCTCTCTCTCCGTCTGTCTGCCTCTCTGTCTGTCCGTCTGTCTGCTCGTCCATCAGCCACTCATTGATATAATTACAAAGTTTTGTTGGCCAGTTGATGAGCTGAGTTGAAAAACAAAATCAAGAATGCGATTGCCATGGCCGCTTTTCTCGTTTTTCTCTCGTATTTTGCCCGCTTTTCCGTTTGCCCAAAAAGTTTTAATTTCAAAATGAAGTTTGTTTCCACGGAAGGGGTGCTAAGAGGGAGGGGGGCACTGTAGGTGTGCACAGAAGATGGCAATAAAATAATCAAAGCGTGCACAAAAGTGCAACGAGAATTGCCGAAAAACTGGTAACAAAAGTAAGCGAAAAGGCCGAAAGCAGTAAAGCGAAATGCATGAAAAACTGTAGAAATGAAAGACGAATATCAAATACACTATGTTTTAGAAGAAGAAGAGGCCTAAAATTAGCAGACCTCAGTCTGTCCTTCACTTTACTTTTCTGTGCTTATTCTGTTGATTTAAAGAGGCATAAATATATAAATATAGTAAAGATTTGGGTCAAATATTGATTTATATATATATAAAAGATATAGCAAATATTGTAGAATAGTTTAGGTATGATTTTTCAAAGATATTATGGCAACAAGTCGCTTTCCAAAAGGAAACTGTAAATAATTTCCAGCTGCGCTGATAAGTATGCTACGTTTTTTTTAACTGCACTAAGGCCTGGCTTTAGAGTGCTATAAACTGTGCTATAAATTATATTTGTGCCATAAACTGCCTGCTGTAGCTAATATACCCTGTAATTATAGCATGTGAATGGCGCCACAGAGTTTGCCCAGCTGCGGCACAGTGCAAATTTACCTGAAGACAGCGCCCTGGACAGATGGACAAACAGATAGCTATTCCGGAGAAATAGCCAAAGTTGTGGGCTGGCTAAGGCAGGTGCCGAAAGGGAAGAGAGGGGAGGAAAGAGAGGGGAGGAAAGAGGGGGAAGAGCGAGAGAGAGAGGGAGAGAGAGGGAGTGAGCTGTAGAAAGAAGTTGCCTTTGCCAATGAAGTTCGAAGTCGAAGGCAACGTAATGAGGGAAACTGCAGCCAGCTAGGGAGGGGGAGTGCTTCTAAAGGGGTGGGGGTGGGGGGTACCCTGATAGGGAACTGGCTATTATGCGCCATTAGGGCATAATTAAAATGCTCAAGTTGCGACAGCGACAGCGACAGCGACAACGGCAGCGAACTGTGAGAAAGAAGAAGCTGAGCAGAAGAAGGCGCTGATAATGACAATGAGGCAGGCAGTGAGGCAATGAGGGGGGAAGATGGCTAGAAGGGAAGCGGGGTAGAAGGTAGGGTCAGTGCTAGAGTCAACAAAGTTGCCAAAAAGCAAAGGGGGGAGAGGGAGAGCAGGGAGAGTTCCCCACTCACGTTTGGATTTCCGTTTGCGGTTGTCAACAAGACTGGGGAGCCGCAGTCGATAGAGCAAGGATCTCTCACTCTAACTGTCTCTATCTCTCTCTATCTCTCTCTATCTCTCTCTATCTCTCCCTACTCCCTCTCTATCCCTCTCTCGCTCCTCCCTATCTCTCGCTACATCTTCATTTGCTGCTTGCCTTGTCTGCTGCGCAGTGAAGTGTGCAATGCACTTTGGTAATTAGGCGATCGGCCGATTGGCTGAAGCGTTTTGGGCCAAAATGAAAATGTTTTTCTATTGATTGCACCGGGCGCCATTCGGCACACACACATATACACACACACACATACATGTACACATACATGCTCATGAAGGTAAATACAGCAGAATATTGATGCATATTTATGGCATTGCTTGGCCTCGCTCGCGTTGTCTCTAGGCTTGTCTCCCCTTCTCTTCCTCTTGCCTTCTCTTTCTCCTGCTCTCTCCCTCTCTCT
Source organism: Zaprionus tsacasi (assembly GCA_018904105.1). Classification (NCBI taxonomy): domain Eukaryota; kingdom Metazoa; phylum Arthropoda; class Insecta; order Diptera; family Drosophilidae; genus Zaprionus; species Zaprionus tsacasi. The sequence goes on from JAEIFR010000001.1 coordinate 8,702,136, forward strand.
CTCTCTCTCTATCTCTGCTTGCTCTGCCCGAAAGCAAAAGTTTTCACTTGGAGTAGTTTTTTGCCTTCGGTTCTGCTGCTTTTCCTTTCGTATTAGTTTCGATTGCCTCGTTCCACTCGCAGACAGTTGAGCACTTGAGCAGCATTAAAGCATCCGCCGATTGTCTAAAGGATTGTCGGGAATGCGTACAGGAGGCGAGGCAGAGAGAGAGAGAGAGAGAGAGAGAGAGAGAGAGGAGGAGGCAGCAGCTTCACTTGCCTTCCCTCGCCGAGTGTGTCTCTTTCTCTCTCTGAATGCGTTGCGATGTCTTTGCCTATCTAATGCATATGTAGTCGCACACACACACACACACATACTCACACAGCTTGTTGCTAGGCATTCACCACCCCCCCTGCCCCCCTGCCCCACTGGGCTGTCTACGCCCATGTGTTTGGAGTTATTTTGAAAAGTTTTGATTTGAAATTGTTCATTGTGCATGCAATGCATAGCTGAATAAACACACACACACACACAGGCGCACATACACACATAGAGGAATACACACACACACACACACACACACACACACATACACACACATACACACTCATACACACACATATTGCCACAGCTTGTTGTGCCGACATTCATAAATATTGATTGAGAGCAAATCGTTGCAAACACCGCGCTTAACATGCCCAGCAGCGTCCAGACAAGCTCTACATATATATATATATATATATATATAGAAATATAATATATAATATGTATAGTATATTTGTGTGTGTGTGAATCCATCAAGGGCCCGATTATGTTGCCAATTTTGCTGTTGCTTGGGGCTCTCTACAGCAATTGGGCTAATTAGTCTGCGTCTGCTTCGGCTTGGGCAGTTTTCATTCTAAGTGTGTCAATCGGTCAATCGAACAATCGAATAATCGAATAATCGATCAAGTGAAAAATTTAATAATTGACAAATCAATTAATCAACTAATCGACTGACCGAATAGGCGAACTAGCTGACAATCGAATAGAAGCGACAATCACAGCTAATCAAAGTTATCGATTATTCTTGAACTAAAAGAATAATCGATAGTACTGCGATAGCATATCTGACAATAAGTTGAGTGTTGGAAAGCGCTTGAGGGATCTTAAAACGTAGCAAAGGAAGCGGGCTACCCCTGCTTTAATCCCATAGCTCGTACAAGACTCGACTATATAAAATAATAATACCATGATTAATTCACACTATATATATACAGTATGTGCAATATTTATAATGAAATCGATGAGTTCAGCTGGCTGCACGTGCTGTTTAATTATGTGTAAAATGCCCACGCTGCAAATAATTCTTGCTGCGTTTCATTGTGGAAATTAAAGGATATTTGTACGCATTAATGGGGTAGATAATGGAGGGTAGAGTAAGCTAAGGATACAGGGTATATTACTTTCATTGTACTTACCTTAAATTGAGCTTGAGATGGCTTTGATATATTTCCCAATTTGCCCCACTTATTATGCTAGAATTAAGCGCAGAGTGTTCATTCCCAGCTGCGTGGTATCTGCTAGTCGAACCCGCCGTCTAACTCATTAATTAACTCTGCTTTATTTAGTCGGCATACAAATGTTTTGAATTATATTGCCTCGAAAATTATGGCCAGACAATTGCCTCGCATAGCCAACCCTCTTGCCAATTGATTTCTATTAACTCGCTGTGGCCCACGGCCTGCCCGGAATGTCCCCTATACTAAATACTATATATAAGGGGTGTGCAACATTTGCATATGCAATTAAAGCGAATCATCGGAATGCCGCCAGGGCAGGGGGGAGAAGGGCAGGAATAATGCAGCAAACAGGTTGTTCTCTCTGTTTAGAGTGTGAAATTGAAAATTACTTCAAATAGATAACTCTAGATCATAACTTACAGACAGTAATATCTATATATGTGCTTCATATATCATAAAATATATGATATTTATTATAAGATTTCCAATAAGCTGATAGATCCTGCTATATCTGCCTCTCAGCTCTACCCTAACCTGAATTAACCTTACCTAACCTCAATTAATCCGACTTAACCTCACTTGCTCAGCTGTTGTCTCGCTCTCAGCGCAATTCGCCTTGCCGTGGGCATTCGAAATTCGAATTCGCCGCAAAGTATGCAGAAGGCGGCACAATTTTGTATTGCAAATGAGTTTAGAATTATCGAATTTTCTAAATGGAAATTTCAGAACGATTTGAAAACGTTGCAGGCACTTGCCTTGCAGCTAATTGCATGTGTGTGTGTGTGTGTGTATGGGTGTGTGTTTGTGTGTGTGTGTGTGCGTGTGTGTTTATGAATTCGCCTGCTTGTTTCGCAATCTGTTTGCAGCTTGCATAAATTTGGCTCGAATAAATGTGTGTGTGCAAGGGTGTGTGTGCCGGAGTGTGTGTGTCTGTGTGTGTGTGTGTACGCGTGTGTAATTACCCGATTGTCGCGTTAATCTTTAAGCCAACACACGCTTGCACAACACTTCCATATGCAAATTGCAAACAAGTTTGTTATATCAGCCGCCACATTTAATGCCAAAATAATGAACCGCACCACAACGCTGGCCACGCCCTCGCCGCCCATCGGTCCCGCACTCCCATGCCTCTACCCAGCTACATATATCTTCTATCTTTTATATCCTATTTTTTACTTCCCTCCTTACAGCATGAGGAACGCAAGTTGCCATCACCTGCTGCCGCTGCTCGTTTTGATCAGTTTGGCGCTGCTGCTTGAATTCGCCGCGGCTGGCGATGCGGCGAATTCGCTGACAGAGGAAGCAGCGGCGACATCGACGGCGACGCATGTGCGCGTCAAGCGTGGCATATTCTGGGATTTCTTTCAGAAAATGGTCATAACCAAGAATCTCATTGTGGATGTGAGTGACAGCAGTTACCAACAATATATACTATATCTATATAAATATATATCTTCTCGTTCCGTCAGCAATACACAGACACGCGTAATACGCTGAATGATATCTACAACACGGTGAACGAACAGTTCAGTGATCCGGGTCCGGCAAAACCCACCAGCTCACCGCGTGTTACCACAGAGAAGTCGGTAAGTCACTCAATAAATAATGATTATATAGAGACCTGATCTCACAACACTTTGTAGAAAGATCAATATCAACGTCGATCTCAGTTGCTCAAGCTGAAAGTTGAGGGTCTTACACGAGTGTTGGTTTAGCTAAATTAGAGAGCAAGCAATCGATTTATATATCTAATCAGACTAAGCTTTTTTGATCTCTAGCAAAATTAGATTATAGATCACTGAGTTTGATCTTTAGTCAAGCTATAAACTAGGTAGCTTAGCCAGAGATCAATCTTTAAGATCAATATCAATGACAAGTCATATCAAGGTTTTTCTTCCCACTTTTCCTTGAAAATTTAAAATGTAAAAAATTCCAGGACAACAAATTGTTAAAAAAAAAAAAATTCAGTTGAAAAGCGCATAAATGCTAGACTCTGAAAAATTATAATATTATATCATAAGCTTTAGTGAAACTAAACTAAATTTGAAGGGAATATAAAGCACAATAAATTAATTAAAATAAAATATCAATGATAAGGTTTTGATCGGAGTGATCGATCAGGCCCAGCAAAGTTCTCTTTGTATGTGAGAGTTAACTAAAAGTGTTTTTACTCTTCCTCTCTCTCTTTACTTCCCTCTCTCTCTCTCTCTTTCTGCCTCTTAGGCCGTTGATGACAGCAGCAGCGATGGATCGACAACGAGCACCACGGAGGCCTACAGCATCTCCCGCTACGAGTTGGGTCGCATTTTGGGTCGTAATTTCCGTGGCGTGCAGCGTTTGGCGCAGACCGAGTTCAAGGAGGCGCTGAATGTAAGTCTCTCTCTCTCTCTCTCTGACATGCTCTCTCTATCTCACTCTTTCTCCTTCTCGCAGGCCACACACTACAACCTGAAGCAGTACAAGGCGGAGGCGGATCAGCAGTTCGCCAACAGTTTGGCTGTCGAGAAGAAGAACAAGCTGAAGAGTCTCAAGGGTTGAGTGGGTGACAGTACTACCCGGTACCCGATTCTACCTGGTACCCGATTCTACCCGGTACCCGACTCTACCCGGTACCCGACTCTACCCGGTACCCGACTCTTCCCTTTCACTTCCACGTGTTCCTTCGCTGCGATGTGCCTGATGCCCGAAGTTATTTTTAAAGTTGCTTAAGTTTTTCGCTTTATGCCTTGTACTATATTAATTATCGATTTGTTTAGGATTTAAGATGCTATAGAAATCTACACACACACACACGTACACACACTACATAGGTATTTATTGTTCGGTATCGAATAAAACTATTCGCGCGGGCGGTTGCCATTCGAAAGTGTCGCCGTTTTCTTCTACTTTTATGCGTCAAATTAAAAAGTTTTTGTGCAATAATTTTATTGATAAACTTTCCAAAAAAGCAGCCAGAGAACGGGAGAAACAACCTTTAAAATAGGGACTAGAAAAAGAGAGAAGAGAACCAGCAGCAACAAAACAAACAGGCAGGACATGGGCGGAAAGAGCTGCGAAAGTTTTCAAGAAATATAAAAATTGTTTTTCAAAATAACTTGGCAAAATATCTGAGCAAATGTGTGGGAGCAGGAGAGGGAGAGCGTGAGAGAGAGAGAGGGAGAGAGAGAGAGAGCGAGAGAGAGTGTGTGTATTTACTTGGTCTAAGTTGCTGCTAGCTGAAATCGAAGTAAAGTTGCAAACAATCCGAGAAAGCAAAGTGACAACACAAAGACAGCCTCTGCTGCGGCTGCCCCAAACGACAAACGGAGGCAGCAACAGCAGCAGCAGCAGCAGCAGCAACAGCGACGGCAGCAGCAGCAGCAGCAGCAGCAGCTCGCATAGTTAGCAAAAACCACTAAAAGTGTCATAATTCGATGCCCATGAGATGCCTGTCTCGAAAGTACGTTGGCCAAAAACTTTTGCGCCGGTAATGAGTGCCAGGCTGCGGCTGTTGCTCCGTTTCCAGCATCGACTGGCTCCGGCTCCGGCTCCTGCTCCAGCTCCAGCCAACGACAGCCGCCTCCAGCCGTGCAACTGTGCGTATGAGCAACTCGAGCAACTCAAGCGAGCTCGGCCTTCCTCTTTCTCCCTCTCCTGCTCTTTTTCACACCTTCAGTCTGGAGACATTGTCGCAGTCAGCACCGTAAGACCTCCCCCATCCTCCACACTCCCTGCTCCCAGTCATTTCAGGGTCTACAGCGTATTGTTTAAGCACCACAGCGCACGAGCTGCTCGAGCTGCAGCCGAGCCAGGTGTGTGTGTTTTTCCCTTGCAAAAAGTCCTCGAGCCTAAGTCGCATGGCCAAATATTTGCACAACAAAAAGAACATGCAGCTGAAGAATGAGGAGAGGCAGCAGACGAACAGAGAGGCAGAAGAACAACAAGGCCGACAACATTTGCATTATGCAAAGTGCCGCAAAAATTTCTGGCAATCAAATTGCGAAACTCAAATGCAGCCCAAAACGAGGAAAACTTGAAATTTCTTTCGTTTTTCCTATTTTTGCGTAAATTGCTTTTGTTTTGTATTTTAGACAATTTGCAAAGAAAAATCATATACAATTGGAATTAAAATTAATAGAAATTGGGCTAAGAAAAAGGGTAAATTCGAATTTCCTTTATTTTATAATAATGTTTGAGCTCAAATTGAGCATATTTTAAATAGAAGAAAACATATATGTTATATATACAGTGTCTTTAAAGTTCTGTCATTTTAATCGAGGCATTAGTATAGCTAGAAAGCACTATATCAAGTTCAAACAAACTTCTCTACGTTTTCATATCAAATTTCTAGCTGCGCCTGAAAGCATGCAACACTTTTTATTCTTGAGCTGTTGCATGCCAAGAGACATGGCTAACAGAGTAATTAAATTAGTTATATGAAATAAAAATAAATATATATGTTATTTATTACTATACAAGTTATTTCGATGGTTTTTAACTTTAATTACGCCACACTGTCGCACTTTAATAATGGCTGACATTTTCCTGCAGCGCCCAAAAGCATGCAACACTTTTTTATTGCTGAGCTGCTGCATGCCAACCGACATAGCTAAAATAGGAATTAAATTAGTAATTTGCAATAAAAATAAATAAATATTATTTTTTACCATACAAGTTATTTATTTCCCCTTCCTTTCTTTAACTTTAATTACGCCACACTATCCCACTTTAAAAATGGCTGACAATTTCCTGCAGCGCCCGAAAGTATGCAACACTTTTTGGCACAGCTGCAAACCCTCAGACAGACCGACAGACTTTGTACAATTTAATTACAAAACACACAGTCTAGCTCGATAACCTTTAACATTGTCCCAAAAATACAAAAAGATTCAGCAGAACCGAGGGAGGGGGGAGACTGAAAGGGGGGAGTCGGAACAAAAAAGCGGCTTCTATTTAATAGTCGAGAAGCCGTCGAAAGTGATAATTTGATTTAGTTTATTTTTGTGCTCTCAGCTTTGAATGTTGATTGCATAAATTTGTGTGTTTGTTGTTGTTGTTGTTGTTGCCGGTTTGTTTATAAATCTGATTACGGCTGTTGATTGCATTAATTGTTTTTGTGAATTCGCTCGTTATTTTATAGTTAGTTATTGTATGTGCCATAGTCTGCCTTCAATTTGTTTTATTCGACAGAGAGAGAGAGAGAGAGCGAGTAAAAGAGATAGAGAGAGCGCAGACGACAAACATATTTGCAATGATTATAGCAATTATAAGTACAGTACGAAAACTCGTTCACATTTGTCATGCAATCCGATAGACAAATAGAACAATTTACTAGATAAATCGCTTTGACGCGACGTTAGGAAATGTGAGTAGTTTAGGCAAGTTGAGGAAAAAAATATAATAGTATTTGTAGTTTTTATGAGCCTCAAATTAGTCAACAAGTCATCAGAGTAGACAAACAACAATAGGAATAACAATCGCAAATATGTTTGCACTTGATTTGATTTCTCCGATTTCGTAGAATGAGGGGGGAAAAAGAAAAAAACAAAATTGCCAGTGGGATGTGTGCGATGAGTCAACGGGCAGGAAGAGTCGGTTGTATGGGTAGCTCGAGGGTTATCAAACCCTCTCAGTTCGAGAAATTTCCCCGGAAATTGATTGATAGATCGATAGTGTAAATACGCTCTAAATGTCATACGAAGAATATTGAGTTCGAGGAAGAAAACTCTGCCCAGAGAATTTTAATTAATTAATACTGATTGGGCTCGGTGTAGTATCAGCAAAAACACTCTGACGTAAGCTAAAAACGTGGACAATTATCTCATACTGAAGATTAGTTAGATTATGTATATATATATCCCATAATCATAGAAAGAGTATATAAGCATATAAATACTTTTTCAGAGTTTATTTTGTCTCATGTATACAACTTTAAGGTTTCAGATTAAAGATATTTCATTTCAATTAGCAAATTCATAAGAATTTAATTAAATTGATATAAATGAACTTTTATTGTTTACTTTGATGGAAACTGAAAACGAGTTTATTTTATTGAGCAGAGCAGGTAAATTCTCAAAATTACAAACAATTAAATGAGCATAAGCTAAACGTATGCTCGACTAGAGTATACTCAGTAGTAGGAATCCCTCAGAATATATAAAACACTTTTATTAGCCTCAGTTGAGTTTATAGAGCAATAAGATGAGATATTTCTGAACTCTTATGCCATGTAGAATATATATCTCAAATTTCATAACTAAAGCTCACACGGTTCCAGAGATCTGCATGCCCAAAGATGGGAACTACTTGATACTCAAGCTAGAAGTGTATTTCGAACTATTCCAGGGTATATCAAGCATCAAATTGATGTATTGCTGTCCGTTTGACAACATGTTCGTACTTGTACTACATAAAAAAACGAATCCACAGACGACAAACAACACGTACTACGTATGTTCACGTATTTCTCGTACTCGTACTCGTACGATATGCAACGGGTCTGACCAGCAGCTGGCTGACATTGAGGGAATAAAACGCTGCCGGCGACAATGTCAGACGAAAGCGAAACGCTCGCAATGAATACGGAGCAGGGAACTATACGCACAGAAAGAGAGGGAGAGAGAGAGAGGGTGACGAGTGACACATTGTAAAAGGCGAATAACGTTATTATAAAATACGGGAAATCGCTTAAATAAAGTCACGCAAAACTAATAAACACATCGGGTAATTGTCGCACTCCAAATTGACGGGCCGAATAAAAAAAAAAAAAAAAAACAGAAAACAAGATGAAAATGTCATACTATTTGCCCGCAATTATGGATAATACGAAAAGTGGAATATGTTTTACGAGCGCGTTTGACAAATGACTGTGGCAGTAGCATCATACTATACTATTATTATTATTATTATTATATCATCGCTTACAGTCCCAGCTAGCACGGGTTGCTTTAAATGAACTGAGCTTAAATGCAGTATCTAGAGGAGATTATCACATACGATACGATATAATATAGTATAATAATCTACTTTAGTTTCAGCTGAGTATAATATTTATTATAGTTAAAAAGATTACAAACTTTTGGGTAGATCTCAGATCTCCTGCCCAAGAATAATCTTCTTGATTTCAGTATTGCAAAATAGAATTCCAAATTTGAAACAATCTTCATTTTTTTCGAAACCCTTGAGTACCTTCTCGAGAGGAAACAAGGCCATATGATGCCAGTTCGTAGATGAGATTATCAAGCTGCGTTTTGGCCTTTCGCCCTCAATCGCACACACACACACACACATACACAGACAGCTTCGAATCACAATTGTTTATTGAGCAACAAAAAGAACAGAGAAGTATAAAAAAAAAAAAAAGAAAAAAAAAAGAAAAACAGCGATTAGACTCAGTTGACTGAGGCGTAGTTCTTGGGGCCCATTGGCAACGGGATTTAGCGGGATTTGGCTGCAAGCGAAACAGAGAGTTAGAGAGAGATCGAGAGAGAGAGAGAACTAGACTTACCCAGCGGATCGGGATTCAGCACAGAAGCAGGCACAGTGGGTGCAATTGGTGCCAGGGGTACACGCTCGGTGGGTCCATCGTACTGCAGGGACAGTGGGGACTTGGGCGTGGTAGAAGCATCATCGGTGAGACGATGCTTGATCTCATCGTATTTCTGAGCCACACTCGAACCAATATCCTTGGCTCCCTCACCGATCTTCTCGGCGTACGGCTTGGCCGCCTCAGCAACATCCTCGGCTCCCTGCTTCACCTTGCAGCCTAAGCTCTTGAAGAAGCTGGTGAAGTCGCTGTCATCCGGATTGCGTGTGCCATCGCATTCTGCACGAGCTGTGCCGCAGAGCAGCAGCACCAGACCGAGCAGCACACAGCAGATTTGGATGGATCTCATGTTGTTGTTATGGTTGATTTCTCTCTTCGAGATTCGAACTGTTCGCTACGAGTTTTATAATCTGACTGAGCGCAGCCAGACAACGGCAGCGTCTCGAGAGTCAGCTAAGCTCAGTTCGGAAGGTATAGAGAGAGAGAGAGGGAGAGAGAGGGAGAACCGGTTTGTAATCGCTCGCTTCGTTGAGCAGCTCTCGCCCTCCCTACCCATCGTCTCCTTTTCCCCTACCTCATTTGGCACTCCTATTAACTAATATAAGCGACTTTTTCACTTTATTGTTAAACAAAGTCGAAGTGAGTCGCCCCAGTTGGAGTTGATACCGTGCAGTCTCTTCCCGTTTCAGCGGGTAGTCCCTCTCACCTGACTCACCTCCCACTAACCCTTGGCGAGTCACCTCCTCGGATGATTCAGTATGAGGAAGCAGGCGGCAAATAAATTGTGAGAAGTTTCTAAAGATGCGACTGTAGGATATCCTGCAGTCAGTTAGGGAAAGGAGAAGATCTAACTCGTTTTGGTTCTCACACAGTAGAGTGTAGAGCTTGTTCTCACGTCATAATTATACTCTCTTTTTTCTACAAACTAACACTAACCCATCACAGTGTTCTCTATAGATCAGATTTAATTAAGAATTTAATTATACTCAAGCCAAATCTGCGAGATTAACGATTAGAAAGTAGAGCTCATTAGCTTAGAACTACTCGGCTTTCAGAGCTCATTAGCTTAGAACTACTCGGCTTTCAGATGAGTCGAGAACCTGATATAATAGGTAAGTCCCCAGTTCGACTTGTCTCATATCGATCATGTTTTCTTGGAAAAGAACTCTGCAAGTGACCTACATTCATCTTAGAGCATAGAACTAATCTAAGCTGACAGATGAATCTCATATCAATTGGCATTAAGTAAGAGAGAGACTAACAGATTAAGTGCCTTGTTGCACAGTGTAAAGTGAGTTCAAATCAATTGAGCTGTGATTCAACTGGCGCGAGAACTCAGCCAGACTGAGTATTCTATGTAAATAGTATCGAGTACTCACACATATCGAATCAAATTAAATTCATTATAATTTGCATACGATTAAGCTTATTCACGATCACGCGACTTGACACCACCCGAGAATTATAGATAAACCGAGAACTATAGGTAAACAAGGGTTCAGGCTGAAATTATGATTAATACGAAGCTTTAGAGGGGGGATTATAGTAAGATATATAATGGACAATCTGATCCTTGGCTTTTCTTCCTCTTTGATCTACAAGTTCTAAGATCTTATGTGATAATTGAAAAGATTTTAATCTTAGAGGGAGGATTATCGTCTAATATATCATGATACTCAAGAAAACTGGACACTCTGATCCTTAGCTTGTCTTCCACTTTGATCTACAAGTTCTAAGGTCTTATATGATAATTAAAAAGATGTTTATCTCTCAGAACTTTCACACCAAAAAAAGTCCAATCTCCACTTGGATTTTAAACTAGGATCGTACTTTATTATAATCTCGTATCTCTCGAATATTTCACAAAGTATAGAAAAAAAAAAACTTATGGCGATTGTGTACTCGACGAACTTTCCAGCAATTTCTGATCCGCCTCTGTGATGGCCTCTATGTGCACAATGGGCGTGGCATTGGAAGTTGTCGTTGTCGTCCCAGTTTCTTCGCCTGTTCCATTGGGTTTACGATTGGCAGCTGCACCCAACAAGGAGTCCATCAGGTCACCAAAGCGATGCACAATACTCAAGCCGACACGCTTTGCAGTCTCCTCCAGCCGCTTGGCCTCCTTCTCCAGATCATCGATCCACGGTTTCGCCTTCTCCAGTGTGCACTGCATATTGTGTAGGAACTGATTGATCTCACTGGGCTTGGTCGTTGTTGTTGGAGCCTCCGTTGTAACCCCCTCGGATTCCGACTTGGCTGCTACAGCAGCGCTGGCATCATCACCACAAATTATGGGCGCCGCCCACAGCTGCTCCACGCCCAACGAGAGCAGCAGCACCAGGAGCAGTGCGATCAGCGATGGACCCAGCAGCCTGATGGTTCTCTGACTCATTGCTGCAATCAGATTGGACTCTCCCTTGGTGCACCTCAATTGATTCAATTCAATTCAGTCTATTCCTGCCTGGTCTGGGCTGCGCCTCCTCTGGCGTCGCGTGCGCTGCAGTTGAGACTGTAAAACCGACTGAAACTCGTTTCCAGCTTGACCAAGTTCTGCTATGCTCCGGCCATGGGGATCGGTGTCTGCGTCTGCGTCTGCGAGTCGAGATCGCGAGATCGACTCGAGAAAGTCGTCAAGCAAGACTCATTTCTCAATTGGACATTTGAATAGGCACGAAAAATGGAACTCTGCAAGATCGCGAGTTCAGTGCACTCGCTTGACACTCGATCCGAACGAACCTTGGCTACCTGCGATCGATCGATCGATCGTTCTTCGTTCTAGACAGAGTGCAGTCGATGTGATTGGCATAATATCCAATGAGGTAGCTGAAGCTATACAATTGATTGCAGTAATTGCAGTTATTGTCTACCGATCATCAGATAATATTTAAATAGAGATCCATCTTGGCTGCAAATAGTTGCTTAATTAGATTGTTGTGTTGCCTTATGCAGTGGCAGAGTGCACCCTAATGGGATGATCGAATGTCTTCCGGGTGTCTCATTTTACATATGACAACTATGTATAGATATGAAGTCACAATTGGATCTGAACTAAATTAGATAAATTTAAATTGCCAGCAAGTGATCTTTGTTGAGTTGAAAGAGTTATTGCATCAAAGAAGTCAGTTATAAAGCAACTATATCTATAATATATCTATATACAAGCTAACTGTAGTTAGCCGGCGCGTCCAAATGGGCTGAATTAATAGAAAAGAAGGACACAAAGGGGCTACAAGATTTCCCCGTATGCCTTAATAAATAAATTAAAAAAAAAAAAAAAAAAAAAAAAAACTATATGCACACTCAAGTGATTATTTGCGAAAAGAAGATCTTCATTAAGCGATCTATTTTATAGATTTATATCTATAATTACTCTGTATATTAATAAAGCGATCAGACCAGTTTGACCTATTATATATATATATATTATTTCCGGTAACAGATCATTCTATCTATGAAGCTTAAGCAGTGCATCTATTCAGCCTCCCAAATTCCTTACCATATTCCATTCCATTTCCAATTTCCGTGAAACAAGTTATTTTACAATCGATTAATACCACTGTCGATAACCGTCGATAACGTAGTTAATCGCTCAGTGGTTTCTTTTATTATGGCAGAGAAAATGATATAGAGTCACATAGTAAAGATACATCATACATATATCCAATATCAAATTCCACACAAAAAAAAAAAAAAAAACATAAAAAAATAGCCATATTTATATGGTAATAATAACGTATACGATGTGTGTGTGTGCATGCTGATAGGCCTAGGATAGGCCTAGAAGAAGATAGGTCAGATCAGCTCCGCCTGCTCACTTCCTCAACTTGCTGCAGTTGCCCAAGGCATCGAGGATGTGTCCATGTCCGCATTGCTGCTCGCTTTTGAGGATATCCGGATTGATGATCTCCACATTGGCTAGGAAACCGCGATCCTTGCTCATCTCCTCAACGGAATCCTTGGCTAGCTTCACACGAAAGTCCTCGAAACGCTCCTTGAGATCGGTGCCCACCTCCTTGGCACGATCACTTAGCTGCTTGGCACTCTCCTTGATGTTGGTGCCCAGCGTCTTGGCCTTCTCGCTCAGCTTCTTGGCGCTCTCCTTGATCTGACAGCCGACGCTCTTGAAGAAATCGCGTACCTCGTGCTCTGCGCTGTCACTGTGTCCCAGCTCGGAGAGCTTATCGGTCAGATCGGTTATCGATTCGGGCATCTTGGTGTCGCAGTCCAGCAGATCGGCCTGACCCGACGAGATGCCCAGCAGCAGCAGCAGCAATGCCGCCAGCAATACGGATCCTTGCAACTGTTGCATCTTCATCGAGATGGGTAACTCTCTAGGGATCTATCTATCTATCTATCTATCTATCTAGCTAGCAATTGGGGTAGTCCGCTCGTGATGCTCCTGTGGTCGCCGTCTCGGGGTGAATGGCTGCCAAACTGAACCTGCACGTTGTCGCTGCTTGACTGGTTGCGGGCGAGGATTGCTCCCAGCGTTTTATGTGCACCCAGGGCGACTACAGCGACAACAACAACAACAACAACAGCAATAGCAACATAATAAGCCAGCCGAGTTATTTGTGAGAAATTGTCGCCTTCGCCAGTTTTCCGCTTAATTCAATTTGTAACGCAGCTCAGCCGCTGCTTGATTTATCATACAAATTCAATTTACGCGCATCAACAACACCAACAACAGCAACAATAGCAACATATGAACAACAACAACAGCAACAACAATGAGGAACGTGTGCCAATTGCCATTTGCCACTTGCCATTTGATTTGAAGCTGAGCTGAGCTGAGCTTTTTCGCGAATCTCGTCTCATCGCGTATACGCCCCGTTGTGCTTCCTCGCCCCCGAAGCAGCAGCAGATAAGGCGCTGTACATTAGCACGGGCCTATCTGGAGCATCCACCACTTGTTCACTTCCCTGTCTCTCTCTCTCTAGCTCGCTGCTCTCTCTCTCTTTCCCTCGCCCAAGCAGGCAAATTGCGTCGCAGCTTCCCAATTGAGTCGCAGCGACGGTAGCTCGAAAGTTGACGATCGCCTGCGATGATCACTACAGTCTGCTCTATAGCAACTGATCCCCTTTTTCTATTTTATTTATTTATTTATTGTGCTTTATATTCCCTTAAAATTTATTTTAGTTTCACTAAAGCTTTTGATATAATATTATAATTTTTCAGAGTCTAGCATTTATGTGCTTTTCAACTGAATTTTTTTTTTTCAACAATTTGTTGTCCTGGAATTTTTTACATTTTAAATTTTCAAGGAAAAGTGGGAAGAAAAACCTTGATTTGAATCCTTTTTTTATATGATGAATCGAGGGAGCACGGGTTCCTTAGGTGAAGTAAGAGTAATACTGGCTACGAGGTGGCAGATCTGATAACTGATCTCTAATCTATCCCCCTATTCTTCCCTATCTCTTTCTCTTTCCCTTGCTTTGCCTTGATCTTTCATTTGTCTCCAGGCTTTCCTCCTAGCTCATCTCTCCCTTTCTCTTCTACTCACCTGCTCCAGCTCTGCTTACTCAACTCTTTCACCTTATAATCGCATATGCCGCTTGTAACTGTTCGTACAACCCTCGTATTCCCCTTCCCCCGGGTAACATAGGTATGTGTGATATATATGGACATACACATTGTCATTTATTGTGATCATTTTATTGCACCTAATTAGCGGGGCAACTGCAGCCGGGAAAGGCAGCATGCGAGAACATTTTCCGTTTCCCGCTTTCCACACACACACACACACACACACACACATGCCGCCTGGAGGCATCGCAGTTGGACTCAGAGTCTACTCAGAGTTGTCGTTGCCACCGATGCTGCCGGTGGGATTCAGTTGTTCCGCTGCACTGGGTTCATCGTAAAAAGGGTCTTCCTCCTCTCTATCACCAGATCCTTCCATCGGATATGAATCTTCGGAGTTATCTACCTCCACCTCATCGGGCTTCTCTGGTTCCTCTGGCTGCTCTGGCTCCTTGGGTTTCTCTGTCTCCTCAGATTTCTCTGACTCCTCAGGCTGCTCTGGCTGCTCTGGCTCCTTTGGTTGCTCTGGCTGCTCTGGCTCCTTTGGTTGCTCTGGCTGTTCTGGTTCCTCCGGCTTCTCTGGCTCCTCCGGCTTCTCTGGCTCCTCTGGCTGCTCTGGTTCCTCCGGCTGCTCTGGCTCCGCTGGCTGCTCTGGCTCCTCTGTGGGCTCTGGTAAGGTGGGCAAGAAGGGCAGCTCGGGTGTGGGTGTGCTACTGGTGAAGCTGGTACTGATGTCGGTGCTGCTGCTCACGTCGGGGATCGGAGTGGTATTGGGAGGAGTGGAGCTGGTGCTGGGAATGCTTGAGCTGCCCTTGCCTGCAATAGAACCAATTTAATACCCGAATCCACTTACAGCTGGTGGGGATACTCACACTCGCTCAGGCTGGGATTGAAATCGCAGCGAATGCGCCGATCGATGTCCCCATCGGTCAATCGAATGATCTTCTTCTTCTTGGGCTGCACTGTCGTCGTCGTCGTCGTCGTCGTGGTGTCTCGACGCACATAGTAAAGTTCGCGCACCTCGTACACCTCCAGCTCGGGATGATCCCTGGAGGGATGATGGCGTACAAAGCGCTTAAAGTACACCGGATTGGCGGGCACATCGGCAGGGTAAGGTGCTGCCTGCACAAGGCAGAGCAGCGTGGCCAGTGCCAGGCCAAAGGTTCCACATGGGTTTCGCATCTTGTGTCTTCTGCCGCAAACAATCGACTAATCCATCTGTGTGTCTTGCTTCGTCGTCATCTTCCGCACTGTCTGCCACATGATAACCCCAGATGATCTCAGTGTGATCGAACACACACTTAACAGCGTCCAGAGTGTAGCATAACTTCGGGCGGCCACTGTTATTGCCCCTCTCCCTGCTCTGCCAAGACACCCTGCTCCCTGCTCCCTGCTCCCTACTTGCTGCCGCAACTGATCGCTACATGACACTCTTGGCAGCCCATCCATTAAGGTCTAGGCCAACTGCGAACATGGCTAAATCATAATTGTAGACAAGCAGGGAGTACTCGCTGGCTAAATACCCTAGGCGAACTGCTGAGGTTCCTTAGATAGTTCTGTTTCTTCAGCTAGTCCCTTCACTTCTAGCTAGTCTCTACACTTATATTGCTTCCGATATCGGACAAGGTATTTCGAAATACTATATATTTTCAAGCTAAAACTCCCCTTCAAGCTGTTGTCAGGCCACAGGGTATCGCTAGACTGTCCATAAATTGTAGTTGATGATTGGCAAAGTGATTTCCCCGAAAATGCAGCTGACAGGCCCCACGATCGAAGATTACGCCTAGTTGACAGCTAAATAGGGCTTACATGTGTATATACTGTCTATATCTCTGTCTACCAGACTATTCATAGACTCTCCCTCTCCCCCTCTCTCTCTTTCTCTCCACCCATGAGTGTTCAAGTGGATGAGAAATATGAAATGGGGAAATGAATTTATACACAAACGTGCTGATACTATATATGATATATATGTATATATATATATGCAGATCAGGGTGAAGCAATACGCTTCTGTTATGGTATAATTTTGGGATTATCTAAGAGAATCTTGGCCAAATTGTGTAGCACCCTAATGTGCACTTATCAAATAGAACGATGCGAAACTATTTCGTTTTTGATGCTTTTCCCCCAATTTGTTTATGTGCTGAAAACACTTTACGCGATACCCTATAAAATGCTTATGTGTTTAAGCGATCTTTACTGACTGTTTATATTTATAAATCAAACAAATATTAGGGGGGGGGAGGGTACTCTAGGGTTATAGAGTGTACTCGAGGTTTGATGCTTCTCTAGCTGGAAGAGGGAGTGGGGTAGCTAAATCTCCCTAGAAGGAGACATGGGTAGAGATAGAGTAGAGAGTATATATGCGTAACGAGCAAGCCCTACGACGCCCCTTGCTACAGGGTATCAAAACTAAGTGAAATATTCAATTTGATGCTCTACTTGGACCAGGGAGTGGGGTAGCCAAATCTCCCTGGAAGTAAACTAAGGTAGACATAGAGTATACAGAGTAGAGATGGGTAACGAGCATGCTCTACGAATCCCCTTGCTACAGGGTATCAAAACTAAGCGAAATATTCAATTTGATGCTCTACTTGGACGAAGGAGTGGGGTAACCAACTCTCCCTGGAAGGAGACATGGGTAGAGATAGAGTACAAGCATGCTCTACCATGCCCCTTGCTACAGGGTATCAAATTGATGCTCTACTTGCACGAGGGAGTGGGGTAACCAACTCTCCCTAGAAGGAAACAATGGAAGACGTGCAGTATAGAGTAGAGATGGGTAACGAGCATGCTCTACGAATCCCTTTGCTACAGGGTATCAAAACTAAACGAATTAGCCAAGCGAGTGGCAAACAGATGTTTAGCGCGAACGTTGGAAAATTTGCTCACTTCTGGTGGGATGAGATAAACAGAGAAAGAGACAGAGAAAGAGACAGCGACAGAGCGAGAGAGTGAAAAGCGAAAAGCCAAAAAAAAAAAAAACAAATGGCAAAAAGGAACGAAAATCTGCTGCTGGGCCCATTGTGTGGTGTGTGGAGAGCGTGAAATATGCAAAGTCCCCACGCGTGCCTCTCCCACCTCCACACACACCCCCTCTGCCTCGCTGCCTCTCTGCCCTCTCCACCTTCGCGCAAGGTGGACAGAGCCAGCTGTGATGCCGCTGCTGCTGCTGCTGCTGCTGCCTGGCGTTGCTTGTGGCCGAGCCAAACAGTTGGCGACGGCGCTCGTTGGCGGGCGGACGCGCAAAAGCAAAAAGCAAAGCGAAAAAAAAAAGCAAACGCAAAACGTTTTCGCCGCAGCTGATCGCACCAAAACGAGCGAGACGGCAACAGCTGCACGCAGCACGCACGCAGAGAGAGAGAGAGAGCGCACATTGCACAAGTGAGTGGGAGAGTGAGAGAGTGTGCGGCGAGAGAGAGCGTAGGCGAAGCGCGTGAGAGAGAGCGGAGAGCTAAAAATATTTTCGAACTGTTTGAAGGCGCATTTTACATTGTGTTTTGTTTGTGTTTGTTTTTGTTTTTGTATTTGTTTTTGTGTAATTGTGTCACTTCGCCGTCGCCGTTGCCGTCGCCGTTGCCGTCGCCGTTGCCGTGTGGAGAGAGAGTGAAAAGTGGCACAGGCGAAATGAGAGCGGGAGCGGCAGGAAGAGAGAACTAAAAATAGACGCAGTGCGAGCGCAGAAGTTGGCGAAGAAAGAAAGCGACGCGTGGGCAGCAAACAAACAGATATCGCTCTCTATATATACATAAAATATATATATACAAATTATTCATATATACTCCTCACACACACACACACACACACAGACGCACTGCCTCAGCATAACTGAGATAAACAATAAGTTGGCAACGCGCCAGGAGAGAGCGAAGCGGCCAGGAGCGGCACGTCAACAGGGAAGGCTGCAAACAGGTGGAAGCAACGGATCAGCAGCAGGCGGAGGCAGCAGGCGGAGGCAGCTTCACATGATTCAGCCAAGAGCAATGTCAAAGCAGGCGCAGCGCTTCACGGACTCCGCATCCGCATACGATGACGCACAGCAGCAGCAGGGGGAGCAGGGAGAGCAGCAGGAAGAGACGGAGGAGGATCCGCTGGCCAATCTGCTGAGCCTGCAGCTGCGCAAACCCGCCCATTGGAACTGGGAGCTAAGCACCTCGCGCAGCTGCAGCAACATCGCCCTGCCCCGCATCCTGCTCTACGATCACAAGGGGCAGCTGCTGGTCGATGCCAGCGGAGAGAGCGAACAGACCTACAGACCTAATCCGCCGAGGCAGCAACCGGATCGCAGACGTAAGCGTGCGGCAACCGCCAATCTGGCGCAGAGCCTGCAGCAGGCCCAGCGATTGCCCAGCGAGTTCCATGGCCTGCAGATTGGCGAAGCCACGCCCTCGCCCACGAGAACGCCCACATCCCAGCTAGAGAAGCAGCTGACCGGCAGCTGCATTGATTTCAGCACGCACGAGCTGCCCGACTGGCAGCCCAGAGGATCCTCGGCGAGCTCACGCCGCTCCAGTTCGCTGCGTGGCGTGCGCTTTGAGGATCAGCGATCACTTGAATTGGAGCCGGAGCAGGAGCCGGAGCAGCTACGACAGCAGAAGCAGCAGGAGCTGTCGTATCCCACACCACCTTCTACCTCAACGCTGACCACGACAGCGAACTCATCGTCGTCGGGTCCGCGAGAGAAGCGACGCTATCGACGCTCGCACAGCTCCGGGCAGCGTTCGATACTGGAGCGATTCAGCATGTCGCGGGGACGACACTCCTCGCCGGAGTATGTGCAGGAGGAGCAGCTGGAGCATGCGCCTCGTTACTTTCTGCGCACCAGCAAAGCGGGCACGCTGGTGATCAAGGACGATAGCTTCAGTCGCGTACGGCAGCGCCGGCGTCGGGTGAGGCATTCGTCCAGCGAGAATGTGCTGCTCTCCCAGGATCGCAGTCCGGCCGGAAGCGTCGTGCTGGCCACGTCGCGTAGGCAGCCGCAGCAGGCACAGCCATCCCAGCACAGTAGGGAGCCGCAACTGTCCACCTCGGAGGAGGAGCAGGTGGGGCAGGCACATGCGGCAAGGCCATCGCGCAGTCGACGCAATCCGCGTGGCAACTGCGGCAAGGATGCGGCAGCGCAGGGTAAGTTAGGTTCTCCACCTCTCTCTCTCTTTCTCTTTCTCTTCACTTTTCTCACTCTCCCTCTCTCTCTCCCTCTAGAGCTCATCACGGTGGATCCGGGCAACTGCGTCTATCGCGCCACGACCGGAGCAACGGCGCGCTAGAGACGTCATAACAGACAGGGTTGCCAACCCCCTCTCTCTCTCTCTTTCTCTCTCTGCGCCGCTGCTCTCTGTAAAATACCGTAAAATATAAACAAGAAAATAATATACAAAGCAAAAAATACCAAAAATAAATAGAGAAACACGTAAACAAATGAAGAAACAAAAGACCCGAGAAATATGAACAAATTTGCACAATCAAGAGTCGAACTTGCTGGCGATAGTAACGATAGTAACGATAGTATCGATAGTTGCCCTTCTATCAGTTCATAAGGTACTTAAAGCGAGTGTATACCTGCTATATTATGTGATGCTGCCGGTTCCCTTAGCCCTATTTACCTTCTCTAACCCATGCACAGACTCCTCTCTATGTGTTACTCAATAACTTACTGTAAATACACTGACATATGATTGTACAGCAAAATATATGATATATGTAAATGAATGTGTGAGCTGAAAAGTTCATTATTTGTTTTTTTTATTACTAAGCATAGAGTCTGTTATGTTCTTCAGCAACTAAGCTAAGCCAATTCTGCATTCAAATAGTGTGATTCAAAATTTTTCAAAATTTTGGACCTTTTATGTGTCTTCCATGCTACCCATGGCTCGATTTCAGCACCCTTATAGAGTCTCTAGTATGAAAAACTTCGTCAAAAATCATCAGATTTCCTTGAGGGAAGACTTTTTCTCCATGTTTTAGCCTCTAGTTTAAATCTGTATTAAAATATTGTATATCAAAAAATTTTCAAAAATTCGCAGCTTCCATGTGGTTTTCATGCTACCCCTTGGCTTGATTTTAGCACCCTTATAGAGCCTCTAGTATGAAAAACTTCGTCAAAAATCATCGGATTTCTTTCAGAGAAGACTTTTTCTTCATGTTTTAGCCTCCAGTTAAATTCTGCATTAAAATATTGTTAATCTAAAATATTCAAAAATTCGAACCTTTCATGTGTCTTCCATGCTACTTACTTGCTCGATTTCAGGGTCCCTATAGAGACCCATCAGATTCTCTTGAGATTGAGATTGATTCTGCATTAAAATATTGTGATTCTAAAATGTTCAAAATTTCAGACCTACCTTGTTGGTTCCTTTTGCTCGATTTCAGGGTCCCCATAGAGCCACTAGTATGGAAAACTTCGTCAAAACAAAAAAAAAAAAAAACTGACGTCAGTGCGCAATGTTAGCTAACAGCGCGTCATTAACAGCGCTCTGTTAGTTAGCAGCGCATTTAAGCGGGCAGCCTGAAAGTATGCAATGCCCAAGGCAACTGTCGAAAATCGAATGAGTGAGCAAGAAGAAGTGACTGACTAAACAGCGAATTAACTGTAAACAGACTGATAAGCAGGGCCAGCCGAGATTAAGCATGGCAGATCGAATTGTGCACTGCCTGGCCAGCTAATCGCAGGGCGGACACCAGCGTGACGAGTCGAGAAGCGAGAATCGAGAATCGAGAATCGAGACAGACAGAGAGAGGGAATAATGCGTTGTCTTTGCGCTCTACTGATGCTGCTGCTGTGCCTGCTGTGCGTCTGTGCCGGCCGTGTCATCTACTTCAATGCACAGCCCGAGGAGGAGACTGCAACCACCACGGAATCTCTGGAGAAGAGCATGTTGCTGGCGGTGCAGCGGGCCCATTGCATGCGCGGCTACATGCGCGATCATCGCAATCGCTGTAGACGGGTGAGTCGCTGAGGCAGGTTGGTTATTACCATACCCCATGATTGATACCCAACGTGTTGCCTTGCAGATTATGTAGCGCACCTTGGACTCCGTCCAGAACTCATTAGGCAATCGAATATTTATACACAACGGATACACTACGTCACAGGGCAGCCCCGGCGTGGCGAGATGATGAAATAGCGCGAAACTTCACGAATTCCACAAAACCACAAATTACCCAATGGCAACGGCAGATAAGAGACTCCTCCCCCCCCTCCCGCATAGATACCAGATACAAGATACAAGAAGATACACAAGACAACAATAGCGCAGTCAGTCCAAAAATTGACAATTAACTTGGGTTGCGACAGCGTCATCGGATCGCTGAGTCATCCCGCTATTTTCGCAGCGATATCTATCATGGCGTTATGCCGTAATGCCTGTGGTCACATCTTACGGCAGCCAGCCCGGCAGGGAGGGAGGTACATAGGTTCCTACGAAAGACGCACAACTCATGCTCATCCTAATCAAAACTGCCTGAGAGTTGTAGATCATTTTTGGCATACGGTTTTTTAGGCCATCCCCCTCCCTGTCGGTTTAGATTAGCTGCGAAATACCCATCCAGTGGGTAAACTATGGTGCTATTATTAGACTAACATGCGCCGGGTCCATCGCAGTAAAGAGATGTCTGGCTGGAGAGTTCTACGAATTATTTACACAATCTGACTTATCTGTAACTTGATATTCGGGCCTGCTTATCTTGCAAATCTTTGACGTGGTTTTCTCTCTCTCTCACATGTCACAATTAGAATCTTAAGACTTCCAATAAATATAACCCAACAAAAAAAAAGACGAAAACAAATAAAATCTCGTGATTTAAATCGGAATTTTTTTTTTGGACTTTGCACTCGCCTCATAAATGAAACGTAGTACAGAGAGGTAACTAGGGAGATTAAAACTTAAAAGTTCTACGGCCTTGAGATCCTCTTGAATTGCATCTGAAAGAGTTTTTTGCTTTAGGCTACGTCAACGGTTCCCTTTATGATCTGCAAAAGATCTTATCTTTCCGCATGTTCAAAATATTGCAGAATAATCGTAGATATCGTTAAATAAACAGACCGATTCTATTAATTGTTTCTTCTTACTTCTTCTGTATTTCATTTATCGTTGAAATTATTGCATAGATACTGCTATGCAGCAGAATCTTAAGATTTCTAGATTGTTTTGAAAGATATTGAGCTCATTCAAGGAGTTCCTTAACATTATATTATACTATTTAACAAGAATAATCGTATATATAGTTTTTCATACGAGTTAAAGATCATTCTAAATGAATTCCATACTATTTTGAAAGACTTTCCTATGGTTCCTTCAAGAACTTTATTTTTAAATTCTTCTGAAGAGTTATGAAAGATCATATGCCTTCCAATATTTTATGATATCTTAATAATTTTAATAAAATATTCAAAGATGTGTGAAGAAGTCTTAATCCTATTAGGGTATTTTATTCCTATTTAGCGCGTAATATTTATCTATAAATAATCGAACTTGATCTTGAAATTCACACGCCCTCCAGGCATGGGTTAAGCCAGAGATCTTAGAGGGTTAAGCCAATGCGATTCCGTTAGACAAGAGCACGCGTCACATGTGAGTAGCCCCACGTACCATGCAAATGAATAATCCCATGCGAACAAGAGAAAGAGAGAGCAAGAGAGATATAAAGAGAGGGAGAGAGAGAAGGAGGGAGAGAGAGAGGGCTCTATTTTGAACGTGGGTTTGCCTGTATCGAGGCGATAAATACTTTTGTGCTGTTTTGCGGTACCAGTTGAGGCATGAGGAGGGTCGAGCGGCGGAGGAGGGAGGCACACTTGGTACTAGGCAGGGCGGCAGGGAGGGGGCAGAGACGCGAGGCAAGACATTCAATTACACAGATTGCGGGTGACATAGTAGCGAGGCCTAGATAAGATTTGGCCATACAGGGTGCCATGTAGAGCAGGCTGTATGCATGTTTATCAATCGACAGGCGACTGAGTGGAGAGAGGGGGGTGCGGGGGGTTGTCAGGGTGTAGGGGCACAGAGGCCAGGCCACCTTTTACTTAAGAACCGCTTGCCCAAATCGTATATAATCAGTTAAATGCCGGCATTTGAGCGTGCCAGTTAGACGGCGGACAAACATTGAAGAGCGAAGACCGTAGAGCGTAGATCGCAGACCGTAAACGGTAGACCGTATATCGTAGATCGTAGATCGTATATCGTAGAGCGAAGAGAGCACAGAGTGTGAAGATCGATTACACAATTTCACATTGCCACGAAACTGCACACGAGCACAGAGAGAGGAAGAAAGAGAGCGTGAGAGAGAGCGTGAGAGAGCTACAAGAAACACAGAGTGCAAGTGATACCCCGAGAGATCCCCGAGAGATCCCACAAAGAGAGAGAGAGAGAGAGAGAATGATGCTGCAACGCCTCCATCAGCTGCTGCTCTACGCACTGTGCCTGTTCGCCCTCGTCGTGATCTGTGCCCCAGCGCCAAGTGAATCGCGTCGTGTGATCTTCTTTGCGCCTCCGGGCATACATACGGGTCAGATACTTGCCACACATGGCCTGGAGAAGCCCTGCCAGAAGTGTCACATGCGTGATCATCGTGGCAATTGTCGTCGCATCATATCGTACAGTTCAGGTAGGTTAACTTGTCTATGATCATTTATTAGGAACGATCTAATGTGTTTTCCTTCTTGCAGATGGCATCAGCTGCTGACATCGCCACCAACTGAATCAACTGAATCTCGAACTCTCTCAGAAATCACAACAACAACAACAACAACAACAGCTCCCACTCACCCTATCTATATATTTATTCGCTTCGGAGCACTATTTATTACATCCACCTTCTCGATCCTAAACCTTTTTTTTTTTTTGTTTTTGTTTCTCGCTAATAAATTATTGTAGAATTCTGCAAGTATTTCGTAATTGTAATCAGTTTATTGTTTTTTATAATGCCAACTTCTTGAAAAGTCTGGAAGTTTCAAAATATATTTGTTTATTGTGCTTATCGCAGTGATTGATCGATGATCTGCCGATTAATATTGAAAATACAAGGTCAACTCAATACGTTACGGAAGGTCTATTCACATTCTGTATGATATAATAGAGTATTTTGAATTATACAATAGTTTATTCTATACGCATGGATTGTTATTTAATGGATTGGATTGTTATTCAGTAGCTTGAAATAGTTCTAGGCTTTAATTCTCAAGCTAATTTCCTTGCCAACATAACTCAAATTGAAGTATATTCGATATTAGGCAAATAAAAAAAAAATAAAAAAAAAAAAAAAAATTTAAAATTAAATTAAATTTATATTTGTAATTTTATTTTATTTTAGTCTTTGAGTCGACTGCTCTTAGATGACGTTAAATAAATAATAAAATAAATAACAAGAAGAAAATATATAATATATATAGAATATATCGTAACAGACCTGAATAGAAACTAATCTCTCAGGTTTATAAAGTCTTCTCTTCATGTGTTTCCCTTAAAATTATTCTTAAGAATGTCGTGATAGTATTTGTTCTGGAATTTCTCAGCAGTTCGACAACCCAGAAAAGTTATCAAGCACACAACAAACTCTGTACTACAAATGACTTATATTTATTCGTCCGACTTCCGAAGTCTAAATATCAGGGAATATTATCTTTTGAAGTGTGTCTGTGAGTGATGGATTTGACGCATACCGAGTGGAAGGTGTCAGAAGTTAGATGAAAAGAGAGAGAAAGAGTGAACTGGGTATTGCCTGGGAATATTCACTGTATCGTACGATACGTCAATGAGGCTTACCCCCTGCACGTATCGTTCATTTGTATATCCAACAATAAATGATTACTGGAAATTTCAGAAATCAGAAATTGATCCGAGGATTGAATTGAAAATCCCCAACAAAGTCGCCGAATTTCCAATGAGAAAGCATGAATATGGTATACTTAGATTGGGGAGATAGTGACAGGCAGATAGAGTTCTTAGTCAACCGATGGCATAAGTCCTGATCGTATATGCGTATGTTTCGGGGAAACGATAGCGATGACGGGCCCCATCGATTACATCGGCAAGCATGCTCTGAATCAACCCCAAAACCCGTGGGTAACTCGACTGGGGAACTTTGCACCACAATTGCTTGATGGGCTCGAGGGGCACACGACGTCATAGTTACCAAATAAAATACCCCAATAATCTGATATTCAATTAAAGAATAATGCCATAAATTTCATTTGGCCTGAAGACAATCTCTTTGGGAGCTTTTGGGGGCGATAAGGAGTAAACACGCTTCTTCATTATTATTGAAAGAAATTGTAATGCCGCTACTTAATTTCTGGGGGAATATCTTATCGTGGCATACCCATATCGAGGTTGTAAATAGTATTATACCCTGTACTCATGCGGGGCTACCAGGTGGAAAGGGTATGACAAGCGCAAGACATGAGGTCGGATTATGATCATGTGGGCAGGAGAGAGCAGAGTGATCTATATAAGGTAAACTATACTTAGTTATGATTCTATGTCAACTACAGGGTATATGTGCAGCTAATCAGACATACTTTACTTAGTTTTAATTGCTTTACCAACTGTACAGGGTATCTGTGCAGCTGTGCAGACCTTTTCTGCTTGATTAGTTGCAGGATAAGCAAGAAAACAATTAAATCGAGTGATTCAGACCAATGCCCAAATATGTGTCTATAACACACATGAACACACACACACACACACACTCGCACATTTGCACAATTTGCATAATGAGCATGATTCTCGACTTTTGGGCTTTATAAACGTTTCACGTTTTGACTCATGGTACGACCCGGACCCGCCCCCCACCACGAGGGTTCCCAACAATGCTCATTGATTCGTTAGCACGGGATTTCATCAGGTTTCGTCGCCATGTGATTCCTAATGAATGAAATGCGGGGTCTCGACAACTTTCATTATACATTTTCTTTCGTTTTCTGCTATTTTTGTTCCCTGTGACCTTATAAGGAAAGCATAGAAAGAGAGAGAGAGCAGGAGAAGGATGATAAGTACAAGAAATCAAGGACTTTTCAAGAAAATATACAACAAAAATAGAATATATTCTGAAAGAGTAGGTGAAAGAATGAACTCGACTCATAAAGAGATTCAGAAAATATTGAAATAATTATTTCGATCGTAACTGTCTATAGACTTTGAGTGTGTATAGAGTATATTTTCATACTGAAATTTAAGCTATTTCCTAAATAACTGCCATGTTT
Source organism: Zaprionus tsacasi (assembly GCA_018904105.1). Taxonomy (NCBI): domain Eukaryota; kingdom Metazoa; phylum Arthropoda; class Insecta; order Diptera; family Drosophilidae; genus Zaprionus; species Zaprionus tsacasi. The sequence goes on from JAEIFR010000001.1 coordinate 8,728,864, forward strand.
ATGTTACGATCTATCTTAAATTTTCAGAGTTCATTTAGAACTTGAAAATAAGTATACACACTGAAAATGAACGGGCAAGCTTAAGATTAAAGCCTGAAAACTGTATATTGATGTTATGAAATTCAAATTTCTGATTTACGAGGGCGGTGGGCGTGGTATTCGAATTTTGAAAATGACGTTTACTGCCTAGGATATACAGGAGTCTTCGTGCCAAATTTGAAGTCTCTAGCTTTCTTAATAGCTGAGATCTGTTGTCTCATACAGACGGACAGACGGACAGACAGACAGACGGACAGACAGACATGGCTAGATCGACTGGCTAGTGATCCTGAGTAAGAATATATATAGTTTATGGGGTCGCAGATGTCTCCTTCTGCCTGTTACGCACATTCCGACAAACCTAATAGATCATTTATTTTTTTAAAACCCTTATTATCTGCAAGAAGTACTAAGGCAACCCGGGTAAAAGTCAGTATCGCTTTTCCTAACCGTTTCTGTGTTGAGTATGGCGATATTGAAGAAGCTACTGCAGGGGTGCTAGAATTGGCTATAGCTTTTTTTGGCGGTGGGCGTGGCTGCAGCTCAAGAGCTTCGTTGCATAGTTTCAGGCGCTGCGGGCAAATGCCGCGCAGCAACAGCAACGTCGAGTCGAGTCGGAGACCGGAAGCGGCACACGTCACAGATTAGACCTGGTCAATGATCCATAGTCGGCGATGACGCCGCGTATACGCATTCTTAAGGAATTTCTTGCAAATTGCGAGTCACTTTTCGCCATCGCCGTCGCCGTCGCCTTCAACTGCGCTCGCTGCGGTAAACCACCAGAAGCGTGGAGAGTGAGTGGAAGTGTGAGTGAGTGTGAGTGAGTGTGTGTGTATGTAAAATCCATAGGAGTCCGTATGCATAAGGCAACAGAATACGCCGCTAGCGTAGTATGTAGTATGTATATCTTATCTGGAATATGGAATGTCCATATCTTATCGGATCGCGACGCAGGGCGTAAGCTATGGCAATATCGGGAATATCGACAGCGCGCGACGACGACGACTACGGCAACAGCTTTGCGATCGGCGCGCAGTCATAAAAGCAAACCGGAGCAGGCAGCAGGCAAATTACGCGCGTGCTCACTCACTGCACAAGCAAAAGTCACTCCAAACGGCCAACGGCATCCACAACGGCAAAGTAAACAACGCACGCAACGCATTCCACGCAATCCACGCTCTCTTCGCTTCGCACTCAATTTCACACTCTCCGCTCTCCGACATGCAAGTGCTGCGCTTAATTCTCTCACTCGGCTGCATCTGCGTCCTGCTGCTGGCGCACTGCGGGCAGCCGGCAGAGGCGCGTCGCCTCATCTTCTTCAGTCCGAACAGTAAGACGCTGACCGGGCAGCTGCTCGTCTCGCAGCGCGTCAAGCGTCCCTGCCCGGCGGGAAAAATGCGTGATCATCGTGACCGCTGCCGGCGTGCAATCATCTTTGTGCGCAATTCGTGAGAGAGAGAGAGAACATTTCTCTTCCTTCTACTTTTTTTTTTTTGCCTAGCTGTAAGCCATAATTTATTGTACTCGTAGTGCTCAAAATTCTAATGTTTAATATTTATTTATTACTCTGTTCGTAGCCCCTAAGTCGACTGCAACGAAATATACATATATAAGTTAATTACGTTTTACTCTCTGCATGCATGCGTGCTCCTCGCACATGCATGCATGCACTCACAAATGTACCTACATGCCTATGAATAAACTAAGCAAATAACTCAAAAAAAAAAAAACAAAAAAACACGCTCGATTTGTCTTAATTATGTGTGAGTGCAAGCAGAGTGCAGATTGCTGCAGCGTCAGTGTGTGTGAGAGTGAGTGGATTGTGTGTGGCTCGCTCTCGCTGCAGCTTGATCGAAAGCGCTCAATGCGCAATAAATTGAGCAAGGCAGCAGCTGAGCGCGGCCACAGCTGTGAGAGAGGCTGCTGTGAGAGTAAGTATGCTGCTGCTAGTGGGAGAGCCCTGTGTATTAGTGATGCGTGTGAGCCGTATTAGTGATGAGCGTAGTGGAATATTAGTGATGCGTGTGACTGAGTATTGAGTCACAGGAGGCTGACAGAGAGAGAGAGAGAGCAAACATACTGAGATTCATGAGTGCAAATGTGCGCTCACACTGTGAAGGATAAACATGGCCGCCATGCATGATGGCTGCCACGCTTTCACTCTCTCTCTCACTCGCTCACACACATGCACTCTGCCTGACTTGATTTTAGACTAAATTACACTCAAACGAAGATGGGGACACCGATTGGGTAACGCGTAGACGGCGACGTAGACAGATACGTATGTCATGACGTAAGCAGCACAATGACGTCAGTTGATGAAGGGAAACGGTAGACAGGAAAAGCCCCGAGGAGATTAACCAACTGACAGCAGGAGTTGCAGACACACGCGGTGAAGCCCCAGCTGGGTATTTCCTATTTCTTCAATCCGTAGTCCCTTCTCTTCATCGCCCCCCCTAGCCCTTCCTAACTCCTGCTACCGTTGGAGACGTCACCGTTCTCGCGTATGGTCTGCTCGATCCAGTCCATGTAGCTACTGACTCTGGTATATACGCCGGGAAAGTCAGTGCGACCGCATTTCTCTTTGCCATAGGACACGATGCCGGCAAGATAGACAAAGCGATCCCTCTGTGGTGTATACGCCTCTACGGTCAGTGGGCCGCCAGAGTCGCCGGAGCAGGAGTCCACGTTGAGGCCACCCGTGGCGCACAGCTGACCCGGTCCAATGGTGTAGCCATGCTCCAGGAACATCTGCTGGCACTGCTGCTGCGTGATGACATGCAGCATCGCTTTGCGCTTCACATCGCTCAGCTGATCGTTGTGCTCCGTCAGACCCCAACCGGAGACATCCACAGCGCTGCCGGTAAGCTGATCGGCTGCGGCACCACTCTTGGTGGGCAGACACACTGGTTCCACATGCTGCAGCTGCTGCCACTCGACAGGTCGCTCCAGACGCAGCAGCGCAATGTCATGCGTCAAGTTATTCAGCTCGAACTGCGGATGCATCAGCTGACGATCGATATCCACCTGTATGTGCGGCGGAGCGCACTCTTGCTTGCCATTCCAGTGCGTAATGCAATCCGGATCCGTTGTCTGATTCCACTCACCCAACCGGGCACCTGTCAGCCTACGATCCGCGCCCACAAATCTCTCGTGCACACAGTGCGCTGCCGTCAGTAGCCAACGCTGTGCAATGAACGTGGCACCGCAGATGTACTGCTTGGGCCCATCCTTCTTTGGGGTATACTCCAGCAGTGTGGTCCATGGAAACTCCAGCAGACCCGTCACATTGCCACCGTACACTCTGAAGGCAAAGGCGGTGCCGCAGTGCGGATGCTGTGGCAGCTCATCCGGCGTCCTTGGAGGCAGCGCTGACACGAAGGGCAGCGTCTTGTTGTCGATACGCGCGACGAGCAAGGGAAGCGCATCCCTCTGGCGAGGACAGCAGATCTAGGCAGGAAGGAAGGGGAATCCATGTTAATCAGGGAGTTCTCAGGCTAGCCTACCTCTTCCTTCTTCTAATCCTAACTCCAATATATGTTCCTGATCTACAGAAACTTCTCAAGCTCTCTAGTCCTAGCCCATCTCTTTTATCTGCTCCCTTAGCTTGTTCAAACATTTCCACGTATTTGCTTAAGAATCTAATCAGGCAATTTCGATAAGATCTTGTTTGCCTGATATGTTTTAGCTATTTTTACAATCAGATGAATTTTTATCAAAATAGAATATGGCAGCATTAAAATAGAATTGGATTTTCTTACGTCTTATCGTTGCTCCATAAACTTCACCTCAGTTCCGTAAATAGACGCCGTATGGCTTTATTGGGAAAGCCAATCTAACCCCGTTGTACTAGAGTATTACTCAAGGAACCCGTAGTAGAATGTCGAAGTTGGAAAATAAATGCATGAACAATGACGTAAGAAATGCTATGATAACATTGCGAGAGCGTGAGTCTACAAAGTTATGCAGAACAGGCCTATGGAGAGGGTCCAATCACGATCAATCGGCTCTCAATCACGTATGTTCAACATTGATTATTAGCCCGGGTTCGGTTCGGTCTCTTCTTCATTCTCCTGCGATACTATATCGATTGTATTTGTTTTTTTCCTTGAACCATTTTCGGGTTTAATTGATAAACTTTGCGCTTATGATGAATTAAGTGTCTGTCGGTGGGTATAGTTAGGCAGCAGGTACTACACACGTATATTATCGAATAGAGTGTGCTATATGTTATCTCTCGGTATTATATTTAATGAATATACACGCTTTTTTTTGGTGAGTTGCGTCAGGTATTGGCTTAAAGTTCGATTTCATTTCGAATTAACTACGAAATTTGCTCGAAAAACAACCTACAGCGGAAGTGGTATCTATAGATATATCATACAAATGTACTATGGGGTTATTCTGTAAACATTGCGGGAAATCCCGTTCACTTCTGTCTTTCGAATTATCGAGCTTTATTTTATTATATATATCTCTGTAAGTTTCCTTTCTCAGCTTCTTAGAAACTGCGCTTTAACTCGGCTAACATATAACTGGCTTTTTCTACTTCACTCACTAACTGTTCCCCTCTCTCTCTCTCTCTCTCTCTCTAATTCTCGACTAGCGTTGTCTCTGTCTCTCTTACTCACCAACTCCGGTCGCTGCAGCGAGTAACATTGCCGCCTGCTCGGCGCATCCAGCGCATCCACGTTGTAGAATTCGCAGTCATCGCGATAGACACAACGTCCCTGACCAAAATTCGCAGTGAGACAGTTGCCAAAATGTCTGACGATCGCTGCGGATAGAGAGTGTATGGGTAACTCTATATAGAGTTATATCTAGCTTCGATTCGGTTGCAACTTACGCTGCTGCTGCTGCTGCTCCTGCGCACGCCCCGTTAAGATCATCATGGACAACAACAACAGGAGACACAACATGTTGCTCGACTCTCGACTAGGGGCTCGACGGGGGGGAAGATATATATATTATATATAGTATATAAATCGATAACCCGTTCGTGGCACTCGCCTCTAATGCTGCCGATCGACTATTCGCAATTGACTCCGAGGCGGACGCGTGTCGCTATCAATTCTCGACCTCCAAGTGGCAGCCGTTTCTTCTCTCTCTCTCCCTCTCTCTCTCCCTTGCTCTCTCCCTCACTCTGCGTCTCTCTGAGTCTCAGTTGGAATCTCGGAAAACCCGTGTAAGTTGCAATTTCCCATTGATCGCAGCACGATCGATTCAACCAGCGCAATCAACGGGTTAATTAAAAAAAAAAAAAAAAAAAAAAAATATAAAAAACAACTACATGAACCTGCTGCCACAGTGAGCACTGGCTAGCGTGGACGTGGAGAAGGCAGTCAGAGAGAGGGGGCAAAAAAGAGGCAGAGCGTGATAAGCAGAGGAGGAGGCGCTTTAAGGCGCTTCAACTAAGCTGAAACTTTAATCTATTGTGCTCTGTAGCGAGTGCGCACTGTACTTAATCGTCTACACACACACACGGCTATCTTTGTGTGTGTTTTATTGCCTGCAGTTTGAGGCCAAAGCGGCCACAATCGCATTGCACTGTTTAATGAGTATTCCCGCTGCCGCTGCTGCTGCTGCTGTTGTTGTTTTCCCGTATTTGCCCCCGATAACCTGCCCCCCGGGGAAGACGCCACTGGTTGCGGGGGCTGCCACCTAAGCCAACTATGGCTGGCAACAGGTGCGCGCACAGAAGTCGCTGCTGAAGTGAGTCTTAAACGGGTTTAGCCCCCCCTGAGTGCGCAGCGAGTACGCAGCGTGAGTGCACGGTGAGTACAAGGTGAGTGCAAGGTGAGGAATACTCAACTCTCTCCCTCTCTCTCTCTCTCTATTTCTCTCTCTCTCTCTCGTTATCGCTATCTAGTATAATCCTGACAATGCAGAATGGGCAATTAGCGCGGGGGAACTCATCAAATGCGATTCATAGTGTAGCTATTTCTGGGGTTATTTATAGTCGAATCGATGAATTGATTACACTTTATTTTCCAACAATCGATCAATGCGATGACAGGCTATAATTATCGATTATGCCAGGGCTTAAATGACTTGGCCAATTGGCCCATCACACTGCAGAGATCTCTACGATCTACAAGATTGCCAAGATCTTACAAGTTGCTGAAGGCGTAGGGTATCCTATTGTCGGGCCAGCTCTCAAAGCGTTTGATTTATTGAAACTGTCAAGATTATGCACACCAGCCCCCTCTCGATTACGCCTCTGTCCCGCTTACCCCTTTCGGCTTTGTAAATTGCGCAAACTATTAAAAATACAAGTTTTCCTTTTCGCTTTTCACTTTTCGTTTTTCGTTTGGCTTTCGGGAAGTATTCATTAACCGCAAATGTTCGGAGCGCGGCGACCTCAGAAGGATAAGAGAAGGAGGGGGAGCAGGAGCAGGAGCAGGAGCAGGAACAGGAGCAGGAGCAGGAGCAGGAACAGGGAGACGACACTGGGCCAAGAAGAATTTCATAAAGCCGAGCAAAGAAAACACACGAGACAAGAGACGAGACCAGCTGGAAAGCCGCTGCCTTCCCTCCCTCCCCTCTCCCACCTCTCGCTCCTTACAGGCCCAAAGCGAAATCTACGAAAATGTCACAGAAAAACCGCACTCAACACAGAAAAGTTTCAACTTTTGCAGTGGGCGTGGCAACTGCTTTGCCCCCTTTGCCTTTTATTTGGCCTGCAAGCTGCGCTCCATTTAGTTTTTTGTGTGTGTGCGGCATAAAGACGCTGACTTTTTGAGCAGGATAGATGCGAGGGGGGAAGCGGGAAGGGGAGTGGGAAGGGGGAGCGCCTTTGCATAAATGCAAAATATATGCAAAAGGCTCAAACTGTGCGAGCCATGAAAATCTGAAGCAAACTGAAAGCTGGAAAAGTGTGTCTGTCTATCGAACCATCAGGGCAGGGCAGGCAGAGGGATTGGTCCAGCAGGAGGGGAAAGTGCAGGGGAAAGTGATGGGAAGATTTGAAAGGGGGGGGAGCAGCAGGAGAGCGGGAAAGCGGAACAGTTGGGCAATGCGTTGTGGGCGTGATGCGATGCGTCCGCATGCAGGATACGAGATTTAAAATGCTCCGGCAGCTGCCTGGTTACAAACCCAGAGAGGGAGAGAGGGAGATATAGAGAGAGATAGAGAGAGAGAGAGAGAGAGAAAGAAGAGAGTTACAACAACAACAACACTTTCTGAGCTTCAATATGAAACGCGACACTTGTCCAATGCGCTCCAGGCTGGAGAAGGAAGACGAGCAGCAAATGCTCTGCCAAGTGCGATTGCCGCAATTTATCGATAGTCAAGGCAGGCCTAATAGTTATCGTTACTGCATAGAACGTTAGAAACATGAGAATTTCAGCAAGACTTATTGATATAAAGCGAGGAACCTAAGGAAACACAAAGTAATCCAAAGAAACCCAAAGAAACCCAAAGAAACCCAAAGAAACCCAACATAACCTAAAGAATATCGCAGTTTATCGATAGTCAAGGCAGACCTAATGGTTATCGTTACTGAATAGAACGTTAGATACATGAGAATTTCAGCAAGACTTATTGATATAAAGCGAGGAACCTAAGGAAACCCAAAGAAACCCAAAGAAACCCAAAGAAACCCAAAGAAACCCAAAGAAATATCGGTTCATTTGAAACGATTCTTTCGCTCCGGTTCACAGTAGCTTCGGTTCGGTTCGTCGTGTTACCTATTGCCGTCGCTAGATGGCGCTTCACTCTGCCAGGAGCAAGTGGGACAAGCAGCTGGGGCAGCTGCTTGGCCGGCAGGATATCACAACAGGCGGCAGCAATTGCTGGCGAGCACAAGTTGAAACGGAAGTTTTTGTGCCGGCACTCGACTGAGACGTCAACGTCGGCAGCGACTGCGACTGCGACTGCGGCTGCGATGCCGCTGGCATTGCTTTTCCTGTTGCCTGTTTCGTTTTTATTTTACAGCGCAAAACTTTGTCCTGAGTTTGACTTTCATGTGGCTCAAAGCCGGCAAAGGCTGCTGCTGCTGCTGTTGCTGCGGGCAAGGGGGAGGCGAGGGGCAGAGGATATCCCCTTGCAGCTTCATTGACTTCTTCTTCTTCTTAAAGCAGGGAGGAGTGGCAGCAGGAAGAGGCGATGCACAACTTGAGGCAGCGAGCGAGAGAGAAGCGAGAAGTATCTGTTGCAATGTCACCAACTTGCAACATGGGGGCAAACTGTTGGCCAGGCCAGAGAGAGAGGGTAGGGAAGAGGGAGCGGGAGCGGAGAGGGAGCACAGCGTGGACAACGGGCAAAGGCAGCCGGCAGCCGGCAGCGTTGGCAGCGATAATGAATAATGTTGCTGGCGATAATGTTGGCGCCTGTTGTTGGCTTCGAGGCTCCGTCAGCAGCAATGGACAAGCAGTCAGAGGGAGCATCCCCTCGCTACCCTCCTATCTCCTCAACTCCAGGGGCAACCACATTGAGGAGGAGAAGGGGGCGGAGGCAGGAGGAGCGCTGATAAAATACGCTGTGGCCGTTTTGAAATTCCAGCACAATGGCGCCGGCAACGGACTGCGGACTTGCACTTTGCACTTTGCCCAGCATTGATTCATACTTATGAATAACTATTCACAAATGTCGGACAGACCTGCTGGACAACCTTACCCTACCGTACCCTACCCCTCCCCTATCCCTCCTCCCTCTGATAGGGCAAAAGTTTACAGTTTTTAATTGAAAATTCAAGCAGTTATTGCTGCCAGGTGGCACTTGCTCACAGGTTGCTCAACGGTTGCCAGGCAGCGGGGAGGGGGGGTATGTAACAGAGGCGTAGGGGGTAGGGGGTAGTCTGCACAAAAGGCTGGCGGCAGTTTTTATCGTCGCATCCGCATAAAACACAGCGCAATGCGTAGGGTAAATAAATAAAAGTTTCCGATTCACTTGAAATGAACGTGCCGAATTTATGCTCAGCGACACACAAAGGCGCAGGCAGCCATAATCCACAGCACACACACACACACCCGCACACACACACACACAGTGTGAGCGCGAAAAGAATCGCGAAATCGCTTAGAAGCAGCCTGAAGAAGAAGAGGGGGGAAAAAAAAACATGTTATCGCACGCTAATCACAAATCGCAAATCGGAAATGCGATTATTTTTGTTCACACACGCATAGACATATGCACACACACACACACACACACACACACTGGCACACACTCGAACCTACTTGTCAGCGGCTTAGTGCGTAAAGGGGGCTAAGCCCATTAAAGCTGCTGGAAACTCCTCAGTATCGATAGTAGCGCAGGCAAATGCCAAACGCAAGCATACCCTGCATTTTTGTAAGCAATGAGGTATGCCAGGCAGCTGTCTATATTGCTATCAGGCAGTGAAAGTTACTAGGCTTGTAAGCTAAGCATGTACGATAATTTAGTTTATTTGCCGTTTTTCTACTTTTGCTGTCTGTATGAACGCCTTGATCTCGACTATTGACTGAGCTAGATCTATGGGATTTGGTGTACAGCCTACTCTAGACTTTGTATAGTTGATCATTAAAAAAATATTGGATGCCACGCCTACTTCTGCCATATAACACGCTTATCGTGTACGCCTTTTTAGTTAACTACGCGTTTTTGTTTAGTTAGTGCGCAAATTCAACTTGTAGCTTGACCAACTTTAGGGGCATGTACTAGCCCCCTCTCAGCGACGCCTCTGCTCAACATACACTGCACACACACACACACACACTCACACACACGAGCGCACACATCGCATTTCAATTGTCAAGCATGTGTGTTGCCTGTGCGAATGCATCGTGATGGAGCCAGTGGCTCCTTTATGCCTTTATTCAGCCCCCCTCCCCCTCTCACACTCTACACCCCTGTGCCATTGCCAACCTATAAACAGAAGAGGGAGGGGGGGGGGGGGGTGGGGTAACGCACTTCATGCGCACATTTTATGTTTGCGCTGTGCATAAAACGCGAATCCCGAAATTGATTTCACTTCGATTTAAATAGACATGAACAGCCTGCCTTCCTCTCCCTCCTGGCTGCCTTTAAGCTCAGGGTCGTGTCCTAGTGGAGGGTAGCGGGGAGGGCAGGGGGAGGGGGGTAGGGCGTCAAAAGCCGCACGAGTGTCTTTGGCACACGGCAAACGGCAATTGTAAGAAAAGTAAAAGTAAAACGACGGCAAATAAATAAGCCAAATAAACACGCCGTGAAGGGGAGTCAAAGTGGGGTGTACCAGGTAGGGGTACACCCTGAGGGTCTGTTGCCAGGGGTGCTGCGTATTGACATCGTCAAAAGAATACGCATACGCCGCGTGTGACAGAGCTCATTAAACGCGCGCGCGCGTTATTTGCGCCTCGCACGTATGTGTCACACTCGTTACCCCCAAGTGGGTGACTGTGTGTGCGAGTGTGTGTGTGTGCGAGTGTGTGTGTGTGCCAGTGTGTGTAAAATAATGAGTCATAAAATTAAATTTGATTCCGATGGCAGCTACCTAGACTTAAGTTCGATTATGTCCGCCAAATAAATCGGCCCTTTCGGCTTGTTTTTTTCTTCTCTCGGCGCGATGAACACGTGGAGAAGCCATAAAAAAAAAAAAATAAATAAAAAAAATAAAGACGCACTCCAAGTTGGGTGTGCAACGGATGCGGCTTCAGTCAAACAATAACAAAATGCTGTAAATACCTGTGTGAAAGCAGCTTGAAGAGAGAAAGAGAGAAGCTGGAAGCCATAGCTAATATTCTCTCTTTCTATATATATATATATATATCTCCACTGATCTCTCAAGCTTGTCACAAAGATCCGTGTTAGCAAATTTATGCAGCAATATAAAGTTAAAATAGAACTGACTCTCTCTCTCTCTCTCTCTCTGTCTCTCTCTCGGCAGCTGCAACTTCTTTTAACTGGAATATTACTTCTTGTGTTACCCATCTCAAGATTGTTTTCCTGCTCATCCCACTTGAATGCAATTTTAGCCGCACTTATAGCACACTCCTTATTGAGGTCTGAAGTGCAGCAGCAGCTCCTCCTCTTTATCCTCCTCCTCCTCCTGCTTCGCATCTCGGGTTGCACTTGAAGTGTGCGTGGATTATCATTGCTCGACTCGAGTGGAACTCGAGGAGTTGTTGCGAGTCTCTAGCTCCGCTTGCTTACCCGCTCCTGCTCCTAACTCTTAGTCTCATCTGCCTACCTCTTCCTAGACTTGCTCTCTTCAGCCTGTTAGCTCCTCCAGCTTCTTAGCTCCTCCCTATATCTTCTCTACCTTCTCGCAGCTTGCTTAGGCTTAGCTGCTCTAGCTGCCCTGCTCCCACTCCTCCTTCCTCTGCCACTTGCAGGGTTTTACTCTCTTATTGTCGCACACATCGATTAGCTGAGCTGAGTTTGATGATTCCAGTTGAGCCCGGAAGACGTTGCTAACAATTTTGGCTGCTGCTTTTTGGCAAATAAACACATCAAGCGATTGACACGCACGCACAGCAAGAGGGCAGAGGGCAGAGGGCATGAGAGGGGGAGGAGAGCAGGTAATGGGCGCAGGATTGGGGGGCTTCACTTCACCCTTGAAAGACACGAAAGACCTGACGACGTCGTCGATTACTTTTCGCGTCTGTTTTTTCTACTCCTCCTCGTCGTATGTGAAACGTTATTGCGCCTCTTATTGTATTTTCAAGGTGTGACACACATACCCCTGTACCCCCCTCGCCCCCTTGTCGAGTTGCGTGTTAACTTTTACGCTTATACATTATTATTATTTGCCCCACACCCTGCCGACCTCGTCTTGGGCTGCTTCTCTGTTTTTAATGAGCCACCGCCAGAAGAGCACAAAAAATGCGCAAAGGCGACAATGACAATTGACATGCAACTGAAGACGACAACAAACACGCCCAGCAACCCAGTCTGGCTCCTCCTGGCTCCTCCTGGCTCCTTCTGGCTCCTCCTGCCTCCTCCTGCCTCCTTCTACCCTACATAATCAAATTTTACGACAAAACACTTGAGCCGCATCGAGGCATCGCGCTTTGCATACTTTGCGGTTGCATAAAAGTCAATTTGCCACGCCCACAAATTGCTATATACATCGTAATAGGGTAAGGTAGGGTAGGGTAGGATAGAATAGGGTACTCTGTAGCTGCAAGTGGCAATTTATTAACACGACGCACACGATTTGTGCATCAATTGCGAAACAATCTAATGCAGCGTGGCACTCCGGATGAGGTTGGGTTGGGCAGGGGAACTAACCAGGTGCCTGGAGCAGCTGGCGGTGCCTGGCGCACACACAGCTGCCTGGCTGCCTGGCTGGCTGACTACCCGCGCCTCTGGCTCCATGATTATTATAAATGCTCCCCAGACACATGGAATGAGGTATGCAACTTAGACGTGGTTGAGGTAAGCGAGCTGGGAGAGATCAAGAGAGAGAGTGGAAAGGGGAGAGGGAAGAGGCAGAAGCAGCCAGGCAGGTAGGGTTACACAGGATGGCCCTGTCTATATGAAATAAGCAAAACTAATATTTCAACGCCATAAATCATGAAAAGAAATGGCTGCAGCAGCCAACAATTGTGCCAGCTTAGAGAGGCAGAGAGAGAGAGAGAGAGAGGGGAGTAGGGAGCAGCAGGCAGGCAGTGGGGGATTGTGACCAGAGAAGAGTATACAAGGTGCCTCAGGGCAAAAGAGGGAACCAGTCGAGAGGGAACTGAAAAAGGGCCACAAGTAAAGTATTTGCGAATAAAAAAGGCAGTGGACGTGCAAGGGCGACTGCAGCTGCAGCGACAGAAAACAGCTGTGCTATTAGGGTGACCATTGCTTACTATACAATACTCTACAGATGGTCACCCTAGCGAGCCAGAGAATAATCAAAGTAACTCGAAATACTCTGATTGTCTTATGAGTATCTCTCTGTAGCAAGAAAAAAGGAAATTAGGGTGACCATACCTCGACTTGTTGAGCTGCTCTGCATTGCTGCTCGTTCTAGTTTAACTAGGATTACCCTACTAAGCTCAGCTCATCCTGATCCCCCAAAAAGGCACGCTCGATTTCGAACTTCTCTCATCGATAATTATCGCCCCGCACGGTCGATTTAGCTCGACACAATTAACCCAAAATGGCTGCCAATGGAGGAGCCGGGCCAACGTGCTGGACAATTAGCCATGATTTAGGATCGCAATGCCGCGCGTGCCTGGACAATCTCAGCCAGGACAACGAGCAACTGCGACTCCAGTTGTAGCGCTTCCTGGCACACGTTCGCTCTCTGCTCTGTGTTATCCCTGCCAGGAGGCAGGCGGAGGAGGAAGGGAGCAGGGAGCGGGGGGGTCTGGTCAGTTGTTCATTGTCATAAGTGCAGTTTACATTCAATCTAAACACTCAGCGCAGCAGGCGGCGGAGGAGGAGGAGGAGAAGGAGGAGGCAGCTGGAGCGGATGCGGCAACTGGAGTTCAATCGATTTCTATCTGGCAGCGCATAAATCGTTTTGCCACATGCCATCGCACTGCGATCTGCTGGCTGTCCCTGCTACCTCGCCCGCTTCCCTGCTGCTACCTCTTCCCCCCTGCTGTGCCTCTCCTGCTGCTGCCGTTCCAGCTCCTGCTCCTGCTCCTGCTCCTGCGCCGGCGACGCTGTTGTGGGAGCTGGAAACGATGCATAAGTATAAATTCGAGCTGCAAACGGCCAGCGGCAATGACTTTGGATCCGACTGTGTGTATGTGTGTGTGTGTGTGTGCCGCCCCCTTCCCCCTGCCCCTGCCCGCCTCCCATGGGCTGTGTTTGTATTGCGCCCACGAGCGACTGACAGCGTTATTTACTGCTCCTAATTTCATGGCATGAGCCAGCGAGCTGACCCCTGACCCACCCGTGCGACCCACACACACACACACACACACACATACAGAGACACACACACACATGTGAGCAGCACGCTGCGGAGCTGGAGTTCACGTAGCCCGGTCGAGATTTGCATATTTTGATGATACATGACCAGGCTGCAGGGCTGCAATGGACTTCTGCCCCGGCCTGAGATACTGGGCAGCTGTGGAAGGTGGGTAGGCAGGGCTAAGGGGTGTATATTGTTGCCAGTCCTCCTCCTCAGTCCCCCCCCCCTGGTTGGCAGTCGGAAATTTATGCAAAGCCGTAACCAAAAATCGCGCCAAAATTCAAAACGCGCGGTTTTGTGTCTGCATATTTTAATTTCCTCTTTTGTGCCGCTGCCTGGTCGCATCCTGCAACTGCTGCCGTTAACATCCGGCTTCCGAGTGACCTGCAGGTAGTGGCCACGCCTCCTGCTGCCCGCTCTCCCACGCCTCCTGCCCAGCTAGCTCTGCCTTTTGCCCACTCCAAATCAGCGCCGGCTGCTGTCTGCTCTTCCTCCTGCTGCTGCTCCTCCTGCTGCTCCTCCTCCTGCTGCTCCTCCTGCTGTCTGCACTTACCCACCTGGCCAGCTGGCCACCTGCATTGCCCACTCCAACCCCTGCCAACTCTGCGCGTCCGATCCTGTTTGTCGATTCCTTTGCAGTTTGCACTTTTCATACCGCCAATTTGCTCGACTCATTTCTGACCAACAATCAGCGTCATCTGCATTCGCGCCGCCAACCGCATCCGAACGGGGCCGAACAGTGACTACACGAATTGAGATTCAGATTGAAACTGATTCTAAATATGCCAGGCTCCCAGTTCCCACATCGAATAATCCCATTAGAACTTGGCTAGAACTAGAGGTTTCTGCAACTAATCAGCTAATTGGCAGCACATGTGGCTAAGAGACTAGAAATAATTGGGAATCTTCTGGGCTACAGCAAGATTTAAAGATTTATTTATAATTCTTAATTCTTATTTTATATTTCCCAGCCTTAATTTAAAAATTAATAATCTTAGTTAATTTTATATATTTTTTTTTCTTCAATTTACTCAATTCAATTTTTAAATTTTTAATCTTATTTTTATTTAATTTTAATTTAAAATCAAATTTTAATTTCAAGTCGACTGGCTAAGTTGACGTTAAATAAATAAATAAATATATAGCTGCAAGATACTTCTAAAAAATCTCTAATATGTTTCGAAATATTCAAGATATTTAAACTCGATTTGAGACCCTTCATTACTTACCTTTTATTTCTCGACTGATCAGTTCACTTTATACGCTTTAACTTTCACCGATCTGTGCTACATAAAGTGCTGCCTATGCTATATTATATTTCAAGTATTTCCAGCTCAAGATCTTAAGATTCCAACTATTTGAAAGCGCATTTAAGCTTCGACTTGTTTCTCTTTCTTGTTTCGATTTTGCGTGTTTTCTTTTTTTTCTTTGCTTTTTTGCTATCAAAATTGAAAATGCTGCATCGAATTCCTTTTTGGGCCCGAACCTTTTTTTTTTGTCAGTCAGTCAACTGCAATTGTAATCCGATTGCAGGCGCAACAAACAAAAACAACAAGAAAAAAACAAAAAAAAGGTAGAGCATTTTGCGGGCGAGCCAAGGCAACGTGGCGTATGCGCGATGTGCAGGAAACGTCATCATCAGTCGCAGTCGCAGTCGCAGCGAAATCAGTCGAATTTGCTGATTCGCGCTCGTTTGCAGCTCCCTCTGTGTGTGTGAGTGTGTGTGTGTGTGTGTGTGTGTGTGTGTGCCT
This sequence comes from Zaprionus tsacasi, assembly GCA_018904105.1. Taxonomy (NCBI): domain Eukaryota; kingdom Metazoa; phylum Arthropoda; class Insecta; order Diptera; family Drosophilidae; genus Zaprionus; species Zaprionus tsacasi. Next base: position 8,744,467 of record JAEIFR010000001.1, read on the forward strand.
GTGCCTGTGTTTGTCCATGAAATTGGAAACGGCAGCTGTCGCGGCCACAAATTAAAAGATGGTTTCAAAATCAATAAGCAACTCGTCGGTCGCATGGCAAATTGGCCGATCGCTGTGAGCCAGGGAAGGCGCGGGCTACAGCCAAAAAAGAGAAGAAAGAAAAAGTAAGAAGAGAGAGAGAGAGAGAGAGGGAAAGAAAGCGCAGCTGCCAAACTAAATACCAAAATCCGGTAAATCTGCTAAGTCTCCGGCGCGCTGCTGGGACGTCGAGCTGACCCCGCAGAGCCACAAGACGTTTTGGGCCAACAAATTTCACTGCCATTCGCCCTGCTTCCCCTCTTACCTCCCCCCTCCTCCCTCTCCCTTTGTTGCTGTTGTTGCGGCGTCCATTTGCCAGACACAGGCACAGGCTGAGGGGGGGCAGAGCCAGCCGGATATCCGGTATATATTTCGTTATGGCGGCAGCGCTTTTTATGCCACTCTGCGTGTGTGTGTTTGTGTGTGTGTGTGTGTTGTTTTTTGCTGGTGATAAGATGCGTCCAGCTGTCCAAGGGGGGAGGGGGGGAGCAGGCACTTACAGTGGCAACATACGTTGGCAAATTCAAATGGGAAATGAAGCAGATTTTTATCGTCCGACGACGACGACACGAAAGCTGGCAGCGAGGGAGGGGGGGAGGGTGTAGCAGCCAGGACACATAAAGTAGGCCAACACGGAAATCCATTTTATCATCTTATTATATTTATAATTTTGCCCCAAAACCAACCTCCAACGGAATGTGCTTAAATGCGCGTATATGAAGTGCGTGCACAGTGGGGCAGCTCATGTTAAGAAGGCAGCGAGAGTCTATTGTGAATTTCTCGTTTTTAGAGCTTAGCAGGTCACTGCTTTAAGGGTATCCCGAATGCAAATTGGTATAAGAAATAGATTGTCAAATTTCATAGCAAAAGGTCGCTAGATCATCGAGAAATTCTGGAAATAAATTTAGTATAAACTTCTCTCTCTCTCGATCAATCCGCTGCGTTATCGACGCTTTTATGCAACTTTCTCGCCAGAACTTATTCAGAGTGCCCCCTTATCGTTAGCCATTTGGAGAGGGGGCGCGCCTTTTAGCTGGTAGGCGTGGCGGAAATTAGTTTTGTTGTTCCTGCTGCTGCTGGCGACCTACTTTCGCTGTATTGTCATTAAAACGCGACCGACCGTTGTCATTTGCCTTATCCGAGTGCGGGGAGGGTGAGGGGAGGTGGAGGGGTATGAGATGGCTTTCGGAAATAAGTAATTGTTATGATGTTACAGGTAATTTCCTTGGGGTGCAGCTACCACGCTGCCGGATTAACGATGCGAGTGTTGCTCTTACCCACTGCCCTTCGTATATAGTAGCACATACTATATCTATAACTGAACAGTTGCTATAAAGAAAAGCGATTTGTTTTTTTTTTTTTGCATTCACTACAGAGTTACAGTTACTCATGAGTAGTATAAACATCTTTATTCCATAATAATTGTTGCTCTACACTCCACGAGTTTTTTGGGATTCACTTAGATTCATTCTTAAGTCTTAAATAATTCGACACACATATAAAGCGATTTATTTGTTTACTTTCCTGTGAGTGTGAGTGTGTGTGTGTGTGTGCTCTGAAGTCCTGCAGGAATACAAAGCAAGTAAAACGAAAGAAGTCAGCGAGCAAATGCGGGTAACTTGTAAATAAAGCAAGTGCAGCAAGTGACTCAAAAGAGAAACGAGTCAGCAAAATGAGGCAAAGTTAATCGAAATGAGTTGCAAGTTAAAGCAGAAACTTTTTGGACTAAGTTAATTCAGTTTTCTATAAGTTCCTGCGTTATATCAAAGTATGCTAATCTACTATTAAAATGTATTTGAAAATCTTTTTGAATTCAACTTGAGAGTGAGTAGATTCAAAGAGTTCATTCCTGCGCTTTGTGTAGCGACATTTACAGTGATTAATAAAAGATATCCCATTAAGTATTCCTAGATCAATTCTTTGATTCATTTGTCACTTGTGAATCACTCATTTCCTAGATCAATTCTTTGATTCATTTGTCACTTGTGAATCACTCATTTCTTTTGAGTTACTTGATTCCTGCAAGACTTTTTACACTCGTGTTGGGGTAGAAGTTTACATAGAGTGATTTGTGCGTTTAGATATATATTTTTTATACCCCAGAGAGGGTATATACCTAAACCAGGAAGGGAGCGGGGGAAACATGAAAGCGTTTTGTTCTGTTATCTTTTTGTTGCTCTAATAGCTGTAAATGTATTTTCTTGAATTTACAAATCGATCGGGATAAGGTTTTACAATCCATTCTGTTATATCGTATATATATATAGTATGAATATATGTATGCTTTATGTAGTATGTATGTATATCATATCGAACTAGATTTATACAATTCATTATGCTAATCTTTCATTTCGAGTTTCGCTTAGTTGGTAAATTCGAAAAAAAAAAAACAATTATCTATATATTTTTTACTTATCGATTCGCTATAGGTTTAATTAAATTAACAATTAAATGCTTAGTTAGTTTAGCTTACGATCTTAGTTATTGTTTAGCGCTTGCGTTGCAAGTTTTGCAGATTGGAAAATTGGCCCGATCTCTCGATTAATATATATCGTTTTATCGTTTTAAGATTATGTTTATGCTGGCTTGGAATACGATAAAGAAAGATATATGTGTGTGTGCTAATATCAAGCTATATTTTGTAGAGCAGGCAAGAAAAAGAGTTAAGGAACTTTCCATGAATTTTATAATTTTGGTATTTTGAAACTGCTCCCTGCTTCTTTGGGGTCTTCCACTTGGTTTGCAACTTGTTTTGGGGAAATGCGATAAATGCGACACTTGCAAATTGAATTAGGATTCATTTCCGCACGAACAATTTAACTGTGTAGCGGCATTTTATGGCCGAGGGGGGAGGGGACTGGCCAGGGGGGATAATCGCGACGCTTATTCATGCTGCGTATCTATATGCTATATATATGCTATATACTATTTGCTCTTATTAAACAATTTGACCCTTGCCCCCATCGGGCTAGAGCTGCCCCTGCCTCCTCGCTGGAGTCAATGCGTAATGAGTATTTATTTAAACGCCAAACGAAAGCCAAATGAGCCGCTGTCAATGGGTCTCAGTATCAGTCGCAGTTCCCTCTCTTCCTTTTCTCCTCCTGCCACGCCCCCTGCCTCCTTTGTGTCCCACTCGCTGCACATGGCGCAAATATTTGATTTGACAATCAGTCGCAAATACAACAATTTGCCAGAGTGCGCGAAGGTGTCGCTTTCTCTATCTCCCTCTCTATCTCTCTCTTTGTCTCTCTCACTATCTCTCTCTCTGTCTCTCTCTGCCAACGAGTCGTGTCAAACGCGTGTCACATACACGCGGCCTGACACTGACTGCGACGCCAACTGCCGCAACGCGCTGCACAAAATGTTAATTTGCAGACGCAGCGACAACCGCCGAAATGCCAGTTGAGGCAGCGACGCGGTGGCCGCGACTGCGGCGGCAATGGCAATGGCAACGGCAACGGCGACGACGACGCAACGACGACGACGACGCAGGCAGCGTCAGGTGGCTTAACCACAGCGCAGAGCTTTGTAATGTGCGGGAATTAATGCCGGTGACTAATGCCAGTGTCAAATGATGGCAACGAGGTATACCCTGTAATTTGTAGGGTATAATGCAGGCGGTATATATCGCAGGAAACTGCAAACTATCCCGCAGAGGCAATTGCAAGCGATAGTAAGCCGATGAATGTAATTGTAAGCCGAAAGTAAGGTCAGACGATAGTAAGATGATAGCAAGACGATAGTAAGAAAAAAGTAAGGAAATAGATAAAAAATATTAAGACGATAGTATATGATAGATAAAAAGATATCGCAGGGAAGTGTAAACTATCGCGTAGAGGCAATTGCAAGCGATAGTAAGTTGATGAATGTAATTGTAAGCCGAAAGTAAGGTCAGACGATAGTAGGATGATAGCAAGACGATAGTAAGGAAATATATAGAAAATATATACACGATAGTATATGATAGATAAAAAGATATCGTAGGGAAGTGCAAACTATCGCGTAGAGGCAATTGCAAGCGATAGTAAGCCGCTGGCAAGACAATGAAAGTAATTGTAGGCCGAAAGTAAGGTGAGATGATAGTAAGAAAAAAGTAAGAAAATAGATAAAAAATATTAACACGATAGTTAGATGATACATAAGAAATAGTAGCACGATAATAAGACAACAGTATGACGATAGTATAATTATAATAAAACGATAGTAAATTAAATAATGCAAAAATGTCCGAGCAGCCTAAAGACTATCGTATACTTGAAAGCTGAATGAGAACTTTAAGCTGTAAACTATCGTTTAACAAGCTAAAGGCAAACGATAGTTAATAAAAAATAAAATAAATAAATAAATATCAAAAATAAAAACCATCACCCCATCCTATCCTGAACAATATTTCAAATCAACATCTAATTGAAAGCAAGAAATAACTAGAAAACAAAAAAAAAAGAAACTATCGTAACTGTCGGAAAAGTTAGGGAAAACAAACGCAAAGCTGTCGCTGCTTAAGTTTCTCTTTTCCGTTTGGCAAAACTAACGATAGACACGAAAATATTAAAAAATGCATTGCGCATACGCAGCGTATAACAGAAATAGTTGGAAAAAAGCATAAATAAAGTATGCAAAAAGATTTCAAAAGGGAATACCCTAGTCAAAGGGGCAGCTACACGACAAAGATAAAAATCAACACTAAATGTCAATATACCTTTTGCTGCCACAGCTGCGATAGTTAACAGCAGCAACAGCAGCAACAGCAACAGCAACAGCAACAGCAACAGCAACAGCAGCAACTGCAACGAGGGCAATCGCCAGCTGCGAAATTGTCTATTGCCAGCCGCAACAGAGACAACATTTGCAATCAGTCGTTGGCAACGGCAGCAGCAACAACAGCAGCAGCAACACAACAGCAACAACAACAACAGCAGCAACGCTGATGACCGCTAACACCAACCGAGTAGCAACCAAATGACCAATGAGCCAGCCACAACTGACACACACACACAGGCACACCCACACACACACACACACACCCCGCCCACACACACACACACACACACCAACAGCAACACACAGGCAGTCAGGGAGACACGCACGCACATCATGACTTATTCTGCATGCTGTCAGTGGGAAAAGCTTGCCGCATGTTGCTGCCGTCGCGTCGCATGTTGCTGCCGTCGCTGCTGCTGCTGCTGCTGTCGTTGCTGCTGTCGTTGCTGTTGCTGTTGCTGCCGGTCAATGTTGATGCTGATAAGTAGCAAAACATGAGGTCGCCTGTAATTATGCGAGTGTTGCAAGTTAATTGCAATTGTGTGCAACTGACGGTAGCGAGATTAATTAAATTCATCCGTGCGCTCGCACACACGAGGCAAGAGTGAGAGAGAGAGAGAGAGAGAGAGAGAGAGAGAGAGAGAGAGAGAAGCTGCTGCTCTGGCAGTGCTGCCAATGCTGCCACGGCTGCCTCTGCAGCACGCACACGCAGCATCACTCACTGCCAGGCGGAGTCAATCTGTTTATTTGTTTATGCCACGCACACACACACACACACTCGCACACTCGCTTATTGCATTGTTGAAGCTCACTAATTTCATGCATCTGCTTCCCCTCCCCCTCCCCCTCACCGCTCGCACTTGTCTCGCGCATTTGTATTAGTTAAGTGATTTATTGTCGCAAAATTGTCATTATTAAAAATTAATGACGTCATAATTAAGTGCGTGTGTGTGCGTGTGTTTTTGCTGCTTTTATTGTAATATGATTTACACGCCATGACACGAGCAGCAGCAGCAGCAGCTTGAGGGCGTGACACGCCCACATTTGCACAATTTAGGCAGCAAATTTATGAACTGCACAAAATATGCTCGATTCAATTCGAGAATTGAATTCAATTTACATAATTTAATTAGTGTTTGTGCAAGGTAACAATAGGAAAAGAGAGAGAGAGAGAGAGAGAGAGGAATGGAGAGAGGGAGAGGGCAGCAGTGTCAAGTGGACAAGAAAACAATCTCAGAGAGGGAGAGAGAGAGAGAGAGTGGGACAGCTGAACAAAGAAATTTGAGCTGCAAGAGGGAGCAGACATGGGCTTATTTCCAGTTCTCTGGGAACTTCAGATAATAGATGATAATCAACACATATTCATGCAGCTAGAACTAATAACATTATAAGCATTAAATCAATTAAATCATTGTATTAATATCAATACTCAAATTAATTAGAGATATCTCTCACGATAATTAAGTAATTGTTATCGCTTATCGCTGCATGCTCGATAACTGCTTTTAATGCGATTTTAGCTCAGTTTCCCTTATATCATACATCAACATAAGCTCAATCATCACTCAACTATGCAAGCTGCTAAAACTTAGGGAATATATAATATAATATACCCCACAATCAAGGTGTTAGTCTCCATCTACAGCACGATTTTTTGCATTGTTTATTTACGGGATTCACACCGCAACTCTAGAGATAACAATAATAAATAATAAACAATAAATAATAATTTACAATTTGTGATACGTAACCTTTGTGAGATTCAGACATATAAAAATGCATGATTTAAACCAGAATTTACTTGTCTTACAAACCCGATTAGAGTCCCATTCAAGTCAGAGTGCTGCATTTCGATAGATCATCCGGTTTCAAGTGAATCCCATTTGAATAAATCTTAATTTACGTATAACTTAAGAATTGCATAATCGATCGAAACGATGAACCCAGTAAGACTTGGGGATACCCCTTGAAAAGTTGTGCAACTTGTTTGAGAGGCATATGCGAACTTCTTGATATTATTAATAACAGAAATTGAGGAAGGTTTATCATTATATTCCAAGGTGGGAAAGGCCTTGCCTGATCTTCAAGTGGTACCTCTTAACTCTAAGTTAAGAACCCTAAACAGAAATGCGTTGCTCTCCTGCTCGATTCACCTGTCAATTAGATTGATCACAGCGCGACTGTTTGGCAAATTGCGAGTGTCAAAATCGCAGCAATTTAATGGCTTTTCAAAGCACAGTTCAATGACCTAACCTTCGACCCAGTAACCCCCCCAATCCACCCAAAAAAAAAGGCGACAATTGTGTCGATTCCATTATGAAGGCGTGTGTAATAAATGTGCGTGAATTTGTCAGTTTTGTCGACCTCATCGGGGTTGTCATTTCTTGATCGATGGGCGGCTTTTATCTTGCCACGCCCACGCCGGCTGAATATGAAAAACATTTGCAAAAAAAAAAAAAGGAAGGCAAGCGAAGACTTGCAGATACGCTGTAAAAAGTGGAAAAAGAAAATAAAGTTCGAGCACTTTATAGACTCTTAAACTGTGTGAATTATCTCTTTAAGTTTTAATACACTCGTTCATTCATCTATACCCTGTATATATATACATGATTTACCACGTTGACATTTCATTTTTGCAACATTTTTATAGCAGGGGGGCGGGTTGGGATATTTAAAAGAATTGACGCCTGCAAAAATTGCAATGGTCAAGTTGCCCTGGTCAAATAAATAACAAATAAATGAGAGAGAAATGAGTTTTCCATGCAAAGTGCATTTTCCGCAAAATGTAGGGGAGGAGGGGAAGGGAAATGCTCGAATTGGTTGTGCGGTTGAGCCAGGCTGCCAATGCATCAGGTTAGCCTGACGTCCATTTCCCAGTTTGCTCTGGCTACGCGCTCGTTTACCGCAAATCAGTAGCCAACGCGACGCCTACACCCACCCCCCCCCGTCCTGCTCACCCCTCTCTGTGCCCCCCTTTGTGATTGATTGGAAATCAGCCAAAACTGGTTACAATTGAGATTGCATTCGGCCAGTGGATAATGATAAATAAGTCGATGAAGGCCTACGATGAGGCCTGTTGAGAAGCGAACTACGTCGAGTCCCGCTTGAAGTTTCCCCCTAAGATAACAGATTGTAGGCTCAGCTGTAGCATATCCAGGGAACTCAGAGAGAGGTTTGAGCAGCTCGACTCTTCAAATACATTTGCAAGTGAGCTGCACTTGGAAGTAACTTACAGGTGAAGTGAGTAAAAACATGTTTTTATTTGAATTCTCCCTTTTTACTCGACTTAATACCGTACTAGCTTTACGACCCCACTACCTTTTCTATGCTTATCTCAAACAACTCACCGAATCACTCATTTCACTCACAATGCACTCACTTGTTTTTCCCTCTCTTTCGTCTGGGATTTTATTGAAAAACCGTATAGAGTTATTCCGTTTTTTTTCGTATAATGAATAAATATGCAAATTTTTTGCGAAAAAAAAGCAATTTACGCGCTAGACGAGACGCATAAATAAAGCAAGAATTTCATTGCGAAATGAATCAATTTGAGTCATAATTTTTATGGTCAAATCCCTTATGGGCTGCATCGAATTGTTGCTATGCTAAAAGGCTTCTGAACGAACAAAATGGCGGCGCAAGTGCAATAGAGAAAAAAAAAAAAAAACGGAAAAAAACCTGTATAAAAAGTGGTGAAAAAGTGGGGAAAAACAACTAACAGTTTTGCGTAAATAATGCAAATATTTATACAAATTATGATGTGATTTGGTGGGCAGGCCCAGAGCCTTCCCTGGGGGGGTCTAAAAAGCGAAACTTGTTTGGGCCGCTGGCGGGCACACGCGGCGTATGTGCAATAATTTCCCTTTTGGCCATAAAAGTTGATATTGCAGACTGAACTCGACTATTTAAACGTGATTTTAAATAACCACAACAGATTTTGTGGTTTCATGTTGCATTTTATGTTCGATAAGCGGGTCGACTGAGGGAGGGGTAGGGGGAGGGCGCAGCATGCCACAGCGCTGACAAGGACAGTATCAGCAGCCGACAGACTGATAAGGGCAACTCAGGCTGCGCTGTGGTAAAGCGTATTTAAAATGCACGAATTGCGTGCGTCTGCGGCAAAAATGTGGACAATCGAATCGGAATCGCGTATTACACAGTCGCCCATTAAATTTGCCCGATGAATTTTCAAATTTTCACATCATCACAGCAGGCAAATGGCCAGATCGAGTTACGCGTGTAATTTTCAGAAAAAATCACAGAGATGACACAGTCGGGAAAGTGGAAAATGGTTAAGCAAGTGTGGTCTTCGGGCAGGTAAATGTCAATTGCTATAATACGTAAAATGAGACTCTCATTTTCTCTGTAAAATAAAGTGCTTTCGCAATGATCTATAGGGGGAGTTGCCCCAGCTGTAACTCTCTGTGCTTTGCTTAGCTTCAGTAATCAAATAATAAATTTAAACCATAAAATCCAATTTCGATAACTAATTTCGATAGAAAATTCCAATAAATTCGGCAAAGATCAGTTGTGTGTGTTGGTTTTATAGACTTAATCTTATTGTTTATTGTTTTATAGTACTCAATGTGGCTGTAACTATTCGCAGTATTCGAATTTCGATTTATCGATAGACTCTATACAAATAGCAGTACGTATATTGTGTGTCGAACATATATATATGACTCTATATCGTTTGTGTGTATTTATTTATATATATAGTATATAGCACGGGTGGGTCTTGCATAATGCGTTTATAAGTAACATTTACTAGTTGACATCTGTGTACGCCAATCGATAATCGACAATCGATAAATTAGTTACATATATGTATTTATTCCATTCTACAGCTCTAAACCCTCGACTATTCCTTTGATCTTGCGAGTATCGCATCGATATTCATCGATATTATACGCTTTCGATTATTAGTTCTATTTATCGTTATATTACTTAAATATTACGCATATGCCACATGGTGTTTTAAGAGCTACAAAAAAAAAAACATAAACGATAACAACAACACTTAAACAAGCTTCACTCTTTGGCTTGATTCACAAAAAAATTTATGTTTCTTTATATATATATATATATAGTATGTATATATTCACATTAAATGCTATTGTATTAGTAGAGGATTTCCGTTCTATATATGTATGTATGTCTGCTATGGGTCTGGGAATATATGGTATAGAGGGGAGTACATATATATGTATATATATATATCGTTTTATATAATTGCCAATTCGCCATGCTGCGCCGTGATCTTCCCGTGATCGTTCCTGTGTCGATCTTGCTGCTATATAACTGTCTATATGTTTACTGGAAGCTCCTGTTGCACGCTCACGCCTCACGTCTCACGTATCGCACGTATCGTGCCGCACGTTGTGGCAGCGATTTCTAGTTTTGTTTCCAACTGGTCGCTGCACGAATGGGAGAGAGAGTTAGGGGGGAGAGGATTAAAACGTATATCGATAACGTGTATGCAACTATCGATATGCTTTAATTGTATACTAGGGTTGTTGATAATACATCAAAATATCAATATATCGATATTTTTTCTGAAAATGATATATTTATATCGTGAAATTTTTTTTGCCCACATATCGGTATTGCGATTTTTTTTTTGATATTTTTTTGATATTTTTCTGATATGTAATGATATATGAAAATCAAGTTAATAAGAAACTTTTATATTTTTATTGTGCGGGAAAAAAAATTTATTTGAAAAAAAATATCAAAAATATCAATATATCGATATTTTGTTGTGATATTTTAAATATTATCATCATTTTGTTTTGATAAAAAAAATATCATCGATACGATATTTTTTTAATATCACGACATCCCTATTGCACACTACAACTATTACAACTATCGATATCTATCTATCGATTACTCACCTTTGTAGTAGACCTCGCGGTACATGGTGGGGCAGGCGGCTTTGCCATTCGTTTTCGTCGTCTTGAAATCGATATTTGTGCGTATGGGTCGATGCAGCAGCGGCTGAGGCGGTCGATAATTATTGCCTAGCGGCGCCTTCGGGTGATCGGGACTTCCTTGCATCAGGCGGCGCAGAGCGTGCAACTGCAAGGAAACAAAAAATGGAGAGCAGGTGAGAGGGGAGAGAGAGAGAGACAATCGATAAATATCGATTACACAACGAAATGCATAATATATCATTCGATATCATTGAGAGTAAATCAGCTTAAGAGCTCCACAGCATCATAACTCTGCTATAAACCCAACCCAACTCAGCAAATTGGAAATTAAAACTTTTCCTCTTTTTTTTCCCCACTTGATGGGAAATTGCAGTTTTCCGGCTGCGGTAAATCGAGCGTTATTGGGCGACAAAAACATCTGATGCTATTTACCTGCGGGGCATTAATCATCCAGGTGTGTTCCATCAAGTGCAAATCGATTAAAGTTTCCAACACAAAAATGACAGAAATATCGGTAATTACACGAGCCAAAAAAAGCGCACGGCATTTGTCAATACGCAAATCTAATAAATGTGAGAGTAGGACAACAACAGAGAGAGAAAGGGAGAGAGGGAGAGAGAGAGAGAAGTCTCCCCTAGAACGAACCGAGTCAATAACACTTAATCTACACAATCTGTTTATCAATTGACTTCCGTCAAAAGCGATTTCAATGACGTGACAGGCAAAGGAAGCACCCGCCCAACGAGGACGACGCGCCCACTTGTCCACTCGTCCACTCTCTCCCAATCCCTCACTCGCCCCGCGGCACGTTCTCCTGTTGTCCGCTCAAGTGGAAATTAAGTTATGTGGGAGCCAAACCAGCTGGAAGCGTGCCGAGGGAATTGTGCGGAAAAGTGCAAAGTGTCGCCCGAAAGTAGACAACGCTGAGTGGCCACTTAAGCCAGCCCCGTGCTCGGTTCGTCTTCTCTTCTCTCCTCTCTCCTCTCTCTTCCACTTCTTCGTCATCATCGTCAGCTTCAGGTTCATCTCTTTCTTCGTCTGTCATGCAGGAAATAAGACATACTCTATTGACACAAGGCCTACAACGTATGCTCTGCGGATCGAGAGCTTTGGTCTAGCACAGATTGATTCATTAGGAAAGCAATTAGGTCGTTTAGGTCATTGATTTCTTCTTCTTATTCTATATATTATCATGGAAAGTGGTTTATAAAAACAGGAGGTAAGCTTAGGTCTTTGATTAGGTCCTAGCTCATGTCGTAGCTTCGGTCCTAGCTTAGGATCTAGCTTGGATCCTAGTGTAGGTCCTAGCTCAGGTCCTAACTCAGGTCCTAGCTCAGGTCCTAGCTCCGGTCCTAGCTTAGGTCCTAGCTCAGGTTCTAGCTCAGGTCTTAGCTCAGGTTCTAGCTCAGATCCTAGCTCAGGTCCTAGCTCAGGTCCTAGCTCAGGTCCTAGCTCCGGTCCTAGCTTAGGTCCTAGCTCAGGTCCTAACTCAGGTCCTAGCTCAGGTCCTAGCTCAGGTCCTAGCTCAGGTCCTAGCTCAGATCCTAGCTCAGTTCCTAGCTCACGTCCTAGCTCAGGTCCTAGCTCAGGTCCTAGCTCAGGTCCTAGCTCACGTCCTAGCTCACGTCCTAGCTCAGGTCCTAGCTCAGGTTGTAGCTCAGGTCCTAGCTCAGGTCCTAGCTCAGGTCCTAGTTCAGGTCCTAGCTTCGGTCCTAGCTTAGGTCCAAGCTCAAATCTTAGCTTAGTTCCTAGCTCAGTTCCTAGCTCAGTTCCTAGCTCAAGTCCCAGCTCAAGTCCTAGCTCAGATCCTAGCTCAGTTCCTAGTCTAGACCTCAGTTTCAAGTCATTTCCTGCTCATAGGGTATATCACTCGCAAACTGCACAGATATTTCCTGCAAATATTGTTGATTTGACAATTTTTGCAACAGGCGATTAACCAACTACGTGAGGCCTCTCTGTGCAGGCTCCCTGCAGACCCCGTGAGGCCTCGTGCAGATGCCGTGAAGCGATGCTAAGGGGGGCAAATGGCAGCGGGTAATGGGTTAATTGCAATTCCAGCTCGCCCTGCGTAGCTTACCTGCTGAGCTGCCTGCCTGCCTGTCTCTCTCTCTCTCTTCCTTTCTCTCTCTGTCTCTACCTCTCTCGCTTTTTTATGGCGCTGTCTCTTTCCGCGCTGCGCTACATTTCACACATTCGCCCGGCTACGTTGCCACTGCCGTTGTCGGTTTTACTTTAATTTGGTAAATTATGTTTTGCCAGCGAGGTGGCAACGCTGGCTGAGGAGGAGGGGGGAAAGAGTGTAGGGTATAGGGGGAGTAGGGAGTAGGGCATGGTAAGGAGCTGGACGTGGAAGGCTGCTGAGGCTGCTGTGTAGCACTAAATTGCATCGCTGCTGCTGCTGCTGCTGCGCTGCTGTCTGGCTGCTGCTTCGCGCCTCAGCTGCGCCCCCCCATCCCACTGCCTCATGTGGGCTCATCCCCCGCTCAGCCGCATCGTCTGGGCGCTGCCGGACTGCCACAAGTTGTAACCATGTGCTCATGGGTGCCATTGCGCTTGTTGAAGTTTTTATGAGTCTGACTCGAGCTGCTCCTTCTCCTCCTCCTCCATGTCTGCACGGCACGGCGCGCTGCTTGTAGATGCAGCCATGTGCATGTGTGTGCGGCCACGCCTCCTGCCTGGCTACCTCTCTCTCTCTCTTTTCTGGCCACCTCCAGCCCCTGCCCCGCCCTGCCCTGCCTGCTACCCCTTTGCCATTTACATTGTTTACACGTACGCCTCCGGCTTTATTTCGCGGCCCGCTCCACTCCAGCAGCCAATCCCTTCCTGATGGCCGTGCATGTTGGCGTCTTTATTACGCCGCTGCACTTAATAAACATTTGTATTACATTTTGTGTTCCGTTCCCGGTCGTTTCCCGGTCGTTTCCCTCTGCCTTCTCCTTTCTGTGCTACTTTCTTTCTTTCTTTTTTTTTGCCATTCGCCCCGAAAATGGCCATCGCTTTTGGTTATAGTTGCTGCCACTTTGTCGTTGCTGTTGCCGTTGTTGTTGCCGTTGTTGTTGTTGCCGTTGTTGTTGTTGTTGTTGTTGGCCGCGCAAAAACTTAATTTAAAACTTAAATGAAATTAGCCAATAAAACAAACGACAGACTCGGTAATTAACAAACATTTCGCGGCCATCTCTCAAAATGTTTGCACTGAGAAAAATGAGTGAGCGATGAGGGAATTATAGGAAGGGAAAGAGAGCGAGAGAGAGAGAAGGATATAGGGATCGTAATGAATTTAAGACAATACATATTAAGTCTACATATTATGTTATATATTGCATTAAAAAACATCTTAACTTTGAAGGATGCCAAGAATCCCAAAATAGGTCGATTGAGAATAGGTCGATTGGAAATAGGTCGATTGGAAATAGGTCGATTGGAAATAGATTGATTAAGGATAGTTCGATTTTGAATAGGTTGTTTTAGAATAGGTCGTTCTGAAATTGACAATGGGTCTATTACGAATAGGTCGATTGAGAATATGTTATCTTAGAATAGGTCGATTAGGAATAGGTCGATTGGAAATAGGTCGATTGAGAATAGGTCGATTGAGAATATATCGACTGAGAATAGATCGACTGAGAAAAGGTCGATTAGCGATAGGTCGATTGGGAATATGTCGATTGGGAAAAGGTCGACTGAGAAAAGGTCGATTGAGAATAGATCGACTGAGAATAAATAGGTCGACTGAGAATAAGTCAATTGAGAATAGGTCGATTAGCAATAGGTTGATTAAGGATAGGTCGATTGGGTATAGGTTGATTGAGAATAGGTCACATAGGAATGGGGCGATTGGGAATAGGTCGATTTGGAATAGTTCGGCTCAGAATAGGTCGTTTTAGAATAGGTCGTTTTGGAAGAGGTCGATTGAGAATAGGTCGTTTTAGAATAGGTCGATTGAGAATAGGTCGTTTTAGAATATGTCGATTTGAAATAGCTCCAGCTGCGAGTACACAGAACCTATAACTCACCTGTTGCTTGGTTATGTAGATGGGCTTGTTGAGCACTACCCAAGTGACGGTCTCATGGCAGGCGGGTGCTGTGGTGGAGCCGTCGTAGGTCATGTAGTGATCCGTGTCGGGCATCAGGCCGCGTATCGAGAGGCGCTTGACGAAGGCCTCGTCGCCGCCATAGCGTATGCGTTCCAGCTGATCGGTGAGCATGCGCAGCTCCGGATTGGAGAGATCGCCCAGCTGTAAGAGTGAGTGGGAAAAAACAGGATATAGAAAGAGAGAGAGAGAGAGCAAGATAGAAGGTGTTTGCTTACCTGCAGCAAGATGGAGACGCCAACAATGCCCTGGGCACGATTCAGGGCATCCGAGAAATTTGCATACAACTGTGAGTTATAGCCGAAGATTTGTATCTGCAAGGAACACACAGAGAGAGAGAGAGAGAGAGAGAGAGTGAGTAAGAGAGAGGCAGAGAGACTTATGTTAAATACTTGTGTGGGAGCAGCGTGTCCATGCCAAAAGTGCAGCATGCTATTTGCCTTTGTGGCCAACTTTATTGTTGCTCAATTTAAGCCCAAAGGTATACAAAGCGGCGACAACGTGTTCGCCTTGTTTGCACAGCAGCCCTGGGCGGGTTACGGCTTGGGCGCTGGACAGGTCACAGGTCACTGGGGACAGCGAGAGAGAGAGAGAAGGCAGAGCTCAGAGGGAAGGCGTCGCTGCCTTGTTTCGCATAAATTGCCACAAAATAATCCCAACTATCAACAAAATTCAGACAAATACAAGTGCTGTACATGCTGCTAAGCTACACACAACAGCTCACACACACACACACACACACGCACGCACACACAAACAATGGCAGACGAGATCAAGCGCCACAACAACAAATATTATTCTTTTGGCCAACACATTGAAGAAGCGGACGTGAAGTCCAGCACAGTGTGGACAATGGAGCGTGGCTGCTATCCGGGCACCAAACTGATCGAAAGGGCGTTTCTCTCTCTCTCTCACTCTCTCCCTCTTACACACACAATAAATATGCATCTGCACTTTTGTTTTACGTCGTCGAAAACGCCTACAAATAGCGTGGAAGACCGCAAAAAGCACAAACAGAAGTCAGGGCAAAGCGAGGAGAGTTTGAGGAATACGTAGAGCTAGAAATGTTTAAGGATTAAAGAGGTTTGTGAGATGAGAAGTTCCATTTGCAGTTTTAAAGGCATCAGCGACTCCACGAAGTGTAGTTTAAGGCATAGAAAGCAGTTCTGTCTGTATGAACTCCTAGATCTCAGCTATTATAAGGTTTAGGGTTATTAAATTTCCTAGGAATATAAGTTATTGTTATGTGCAGCTCATGGTATATTATTATTTATGCCACGCCCCCAAGCACCTTCAAAAATCAAACAAAATTGTATGGGAAGAGTGATTTTCATACCCTTATGTAGATGATACTTCAGTGAATGTATTCGAAGACAACAAGTCATTCAGTAAGCCAACAAATCCAGCAATGATTCGATTCCCCTTCGGGTATCAATTCAGAGAACGAGGCGACCAGAAGGGATGGGAAATGCGTAACTCACACAGCGACCCTCTGGAGTGTTTAAGCTTACACGTGTAGACGGATTTCGGAGGGATTTGGTAATGGGTTTGTGTGTGTGTGAGTATGAATGCGAATGTGAATGCGAATGTGTGAATGCATTCACTGGTTGACCAGACGCACAAGGCAAAACGGAAATGCTGCAGACAATGGTGAAAATAATAATAATAATAATAGTAATAATACAGCTGGAGGGTTGAGCGGGCAGAGGGGGAGGCAGAGAAAAAGGCGTAGACAGAGCCATGTATGTGCGAGGTGGGCGTGGCACTGGCCCGGCAGTTACTCGTTGTCAGCACCTCGAGTACATTTAAAAAAAAAGCACAAAAAGAAAGCATGAATATGTGAGAAAGAGAGAGAGAGGGGTAGGCTAGGGGCAGGGGGGAGAGGCAGGGGGGGGGCAGCAGTAAGCGGGGAAAAGAAAAATTCATTTAAATATTAAAACTACATGCTGCATTTTTAATGTGTGCCCAGCAAGGCAAATAGAAATTAAATTAAATTAAATGAACATTTCTAAAGTTGTCGAGTGTGGAGTGTAGAGTGCAGAGTGAGTGAGAGAGAAAGAGAGAGAGAAAGAAAGAGAGAGAGAAACGAGTGTTGGGCAACGTTCACAAAGAAGTGAAGCGCATGCAAATACTTCATAGAGCCGGACAGGGAGACTACCGTAAATGCAAATGAAATTTTGACGAGCGAATTGCAACACAAATTGTGTGAGTATATGCATAATATATTGTGTATGACTCTATAGAGAGACAGAGACAGAGACAGAGATAGAGAGAGAGAGGGAGAGAGCAGTACCGAAATGAATTATTTATCCGAATCACAACACGGAAACGCATTCTCAGCTGGGAGTGGGACATGGGACAAGGGACATGGATGTGGACATGCTGGGCATGCTGGGGGAAGCATTTAAAGAATCCAACTGCCGGTCGAGAGTTTTTGGAGATTTTTGGAATCCAAGACAACAGCTGATGCGGCAGCCACACAACCGCACAAATTAAATGTGAACTCTTTGGATAATTTACTCAGATTTAAACGACACTGGCAGCCATATGTATTCATTCAGCTCGTTACGTTACGCAAACTGTTGGACAATTTAGAGAAATATTTTATGTTGTGCTCTGGCAGAGTGAGTTATTTAAAAGCTAAGGAAATGGCTTTAAATATATTTATTCCTTAAATAAATTTATTATTCCTTTAATATATTTAAATATATTTATTCCTTCCTAGACTACTTCTCATACACTATTCCTATATTATCTATCTGCAAATACTTATTCTCTGCTTTTCTATTCTACAATTTGCGCTATATTTCAATGTTTAAAGTATTATATTCCTGCTTATGTATATCTTTTATCTTTCATATAATATCTCACATCTCTTTCTTCTTCTCGTGCTGCCTTGCACACGTTGCGTATACGCTATAATTACATGCATATACCATATGAGAGCAATTTATGTAGTATATATTCCTCGCTATATCGACTATACTATAAATTGTCAGGCACTCGACCCGCTCAACCCCCCCTCCCCCCTGAACTTCTCCTCGTGGACAGGCTGCAATTACCCTGTAATTGGCAGCTAGTCTGCAGTACTTTTTCCATTATAAGCAGACAGAGAGCTCTCTGAGCTGCCCCAGCAATTGAATCATAAAGAAAACCAGGCAATATACCCCCTGCTACATTGCATAGAGCTACCCCCCTTCTAACACCCACCCATGCCCACATAGAGATTTACACCTCAGGCAGGAAGGGGGGGAGACAATGTATGCGTAAAAAATTATGCAATATTTACCACAAACTAAAATGTTATACTTCCGTTTCATTAAACAGCAAAACGTGCGGCAGCAGCAAATAAACACGGACAGCGGCAACAACAGCAGCAGCAGCAACAACAACAGCAGCAGCAGCAACAACAGCAGCACCAGCAGCAGCAACAACAGCAGCAACAACAACAACAAGGACAACCCCGGCAAGTACTCGCAAATAGCCGGACACGAGGGTCGACCCATCGAGTACAAGCCACAAGGCTCAGTCCCGCATACCCTGCCCGCTTGTTGCCTCCAAGCCTGCCCGCTTCATTGCTAGTCTTAGTTGCCCTTCGTCTCCCTCTCCAGCCCCTTCTCCTCCTCCTGCTGCTCCTGCTCCTTCTCAGTCACAGTTCCAATTTCAGTTTGTTTGCCTGTTTGTTTGTCGAGCAGGACATACACAAAGCGGCCGCTTGGCATGTTTCTTCCCAACCACACACATGCACACACACACACACACATCCATACAGACACCCGCACACACACACACAGACACAGACACAGAAGCAGGCGCAGTGAAAAGGCAACTTAATCAGATCAATTACACATGTTTTCACTGCATGGATTCCAGCCTGGCCAACACCGCACAAGGCCTGAGTCTGAGAGGGGGGAGAGAAGGGAAAGGGAGAGGGGGAGTGGGGTAGAATCTCAGAACAAGGGGTCTGTGATGGTGTTTGGTACCGCTGCACGCTCTGCCTTGACTGGGCCTACGACAAACAGTGGGACAGAGTCAATAAATTTAGCACAAAAAAAAAACAAAATATTTAGCTGACTTTGCCAACTGTATAGTAGATATAATAGTAGATATAGTAGTAGATATAGTAGTAGATATAGTAGTAGATATAGTAGTAGATATAGTAGTAGATATAGTAGTAGATATAGTAGTAGATATAGTAGTAGATATAGTAGTAGATATAGTAGTAGATATAGTAGTAGATATAGTAGTAGATATAGTAGTAGATATAGTAGTAGATATAGTAGTAGATATAGTAGTAGATATAGTAGTAGATATAGTAGTAGATATAGTAGTAGATATAGTAGTAGATATAGTAGTAGATATAGTAGTAGATATAGTAGTAGATATAGTAGTAGATATAGTAGTAGATATAGTAGTAGATATAGTAGTAGATATAGTAGTAGATATAGTAGTAGATATAGTAGTAGATATAGTAGTAGATATAGTAGTAGATATAGTAGTAGATATAGTAGTAGATATAGTAGTAGATATAGTAGTAGATATAGTAGTAGATATAGTAGTAGATATAGTAGTAGATATAGTAGTAGATATAGTAGTAGATATAGTAGTAGATATAGTAGTAGATATAGTAGTAGATATAGTAGTAGATATAGTAGTAGATATAGTAGTAGATATAGTAGTAGATATAGTAGTAGATATAGTAGTAGATATAGTAGTAGATATAGTAGTAGATATAGTAGTAGATATAGTAGTAGATATAGTAGTAGATATAGTAGTAGATATAGTAGTAGATATAGTAGTAGATATAGTAGTAGATATAGTAGTAGATATAGTAGTAGATATAGTAGTAGATATAGTAGTAGATATAGTAGTAGATATAGTAGTAGATATAGTAGTAGATATAGTAGTAGATATAGTAGTAGATATAGTAGTAGATATAGTAGTAGATATAGTAGTAGATATAGTAGTAGATATAGTAGTAGATATAGTAGTAGATATAGTAGTAGCTATAGCCAGTTTTTTCATCATATTCTTTTTTTGTTTTACATTTAAATAGATTCCTCAGCTATTTGCCATTTCAGAATTGAGCACAGCCCACTGTGGGCCCGACCTCAGCCTTAGCCTCAGCTTTAGCCTCGGTCTGAGCCTCGTCTCGCAGTTGGCCAACACGCAAGGCACCTTGGGCAGGTCCTAGTTGGGGCTGCGTGTGTGGACTCTGGCCGAAAACACAGTCTCATGTCAACACTTTGCCGCCAAGCTATGAATCTATTGTCCCAGTGTGCGTGTTGTGTGTGCGTGTGTGTGTGTGTGTGTGCGTGTGTGTGTGCGTGTGTGTGTGCGAATGTGTGTAAAAGGTTTGTCAGTCAGTTTTCTAGACAAATGAAGCAAATTAGCTTAACAACGCACAGAGGACATTGTCTAGCACACGCACACACGCACACAGAGATGCTGCTTGTCCGTTAACTGTGTGTGCGTGTGTGTGTGTGTGTGCTGATGTACTTGTGGCACTAGTAGCACTTGCTACTAATTATGCGTTGCACAAACAGCTACAACAGCAGCAGCAACAGCAGCAGCAGCAACTACCACAGCAGCAACTATCACAGCAGCAACATCTCAGCTCAGGCTCCTCGTCGTCCAGTTGTGCTGGCGTTTTAAAACGCACTCATATGAAAAGATGAGACACAAGTGGGATGGATAACATAAATGACAGAGAGAATTTAAGAAGAACTTAACAAATGACACTCAAAGAGGGAGACAGAGAGAGAGAGAGAGAGAGAGCGTGCAAAAACAAGTGAAATGCGAACTTAATGAGCTGCTTTGATTGCTGCTTCAAATCGCTTAAGCTGCCCCATTCGGAACTGGAATTAGCATGAAGCGAACTGTGAACTACAAACTGCGAACTAGTTCAGTGGTCTCACAAAAAGCAAGCACAGTGTTGGTTAACAGCAAAGTGTGCAGCTTGAATGAATGAAACTATTGCAAGTGAACTGGTTCACAAGTGTTGGTTAACAGCAAACAGAGTATTTCAGAGTACTAGAGAACTAGGAAATCTTATGAACTAGTTCATATTAGAAAGAGTGTTGGTAAACGACCACCTAATGCAGCTATATGCAACTTAATATCGTGTTTGCTATCGATATTCATTTAAATATGTTGCTAACAGTGTTGGTTAACAGCAACTGCAGGCAGCTCCAGCTAGAGC
Source organism: Zaprionus tsacasi (assembly GCA_018904105.1). NCBI lineage: Eukaryota > Metazoa > Arthropoda > Insecta > Diptera > Drosophilidae > Zaprionus > Zaprionus tsacasi. The sequence goes on from JAEIFR010000001.1 coordinate 8,765,535, forward strand.
AGTGTTGGTTAACAGCAAACAGAGTATTTCAGAGTAGTACTAGGAAATCTTATGAACTAGTTCATATATTAGAAAGAGTGTTGGTAAACAACAATCTAATGCAACTAAAGCCAATTTAATATCATGTTTGCTATCGATATTCATTTAAATATGTTGCCAACAGTGTTGGTTAACAGCAACTGCAGGCAGCTCTTGCTAGAGCAAAGCAAGAGAGTATTTTAGCAAACAGAGTATTTCAGAGTACTAGGAGAACTAGGAAATCTTATGAACTAGTTCATATATTAGAAAAAGTGTTGGTAAACGACAAGCTAATGCAGCAATAAGGATATTCATTTAAATAGTATGTTGCTAACAGTTCATACATTGCAAACAGTGTTGGTTAACGAGAACTGCAGGCAGCTGCAGCTAGAGCAGTGTTGGTTAGCGGCAAGAAACCACATGCTGCTGCAGCCAACTTCACGCTGGTTTCACTTATCGATCAATACACGAAACTCTGTCGAATTTGCCGCAATGCAAGCTTTAACTTAATTGGCCCTTAATGAAGCATCCGCCAGTCCAGAGCAGATACTACCACACACAACCCCCTACCCTCCCTCCCCGATAATGTTTCACCCTTTCACAAACCTAATTAGACCCGGATGGGGTGCGGCACAAAAAACCCCAACAAGTTGCGCTTTAATGCCGGCACTCACTTTAAACTTGGCCCCCAAAAATCAATCCTAAATTTACAGGGCGACCTCATTACCAGCAAATATTTGCCGCATGCCCTGGATAGTTCGCCTGTGTGGGCGGGGGAGGAGAAAGAGAGGCAAAGTGAAGAGCACAGATACAGATACAGAGATACAGATACATTTGTATATTTAAGTACCTTATGGTTAGCGCGTAAATTAATGGTTAAGCCGTCGGTCACGTTGGTCGCTCTGGGTTGCCAACGTGGCCGCGTTGCCAACGTTTCCAGCTGCGTTTCGAGAGACAGAGAGAGAGGGGGGGAGAGGGAGAGACCGCAGGGTACAAGTGAAAGGGATGCGGAGTCCATTAGACAGGAGCGAAATGAAGCCAGACGGGGTCGGGCGTGCCGACTGTGTGAAGTGATTAAATTTCGGCCGCAAGACAAGTGCCAAATTACCGCATAGCGAAACAAATCAAACACGAAGTAGAACACCCTGTGTGCCAGCAGGGAATAGACATAACGCCGGGCCCCCTCCCCCCTCCCTGGGTTAGTCCTTAACCAACCTGTCCAGACACACGCAGCACGAGGTGTACAAAGCGAAATTCGAAGACATGTCTTTCTGTGTCTGTGTGGATTTTCGTGGGATTAATTAAAATTGCCAATTACGGATTCATTAAAACGTCTCGCAATTTAGCCACGCCCATTGCCCAATTTGCCCCCCCCTGCCCCCGCCCTCTTCATGCCGATAGGGATGATTAATTAGCGGGCGCCCAAGGCACACAAAGTATGTCAATGATTAAAAACAAATTTACAGAGATTTTGAAAGAGCTGCCCCTAGACAGCTGGCTCTAGTCTGAGCTTAACTGTGACAGGGTATTTCTGGGTCGAGCATCTTCACGCTACGCCTCAACTCAATCCAATCTGCCAACTGCAGTTGCCGCTTGGCATTTCTAGATTAGCCTGAGGGGGGAAAGTGAAATACAAAGGATGACGAGATACATATAGTACATAGGATGTGTGGGCTGAATGGGGATAGAAACTATGCCGCACATCACTCAAAAGTCAACAGGAACAGGCGCAGGACTCCCGCACAGACAATCAGCTGAGAGAGAGAGAGGAACAACAAAAGAACAAAAGATTCGACTTTGCATAGACACAGGCAGGAGATCTAATTGAAATCAGCGTGAAATTTACGTGCTGCCAGATAGCAACGGCTTAGCCAGCGGAGGGGAGGAGGAAGTAGGAAGTCGAAGCAGGGTATATTGATTCAGTCGAGCAAGAAGTAACAAATGCTTATCGAAAGGGAAGCGCAACTATCGATCCGATTGGGTTTTACTGGGTTTTCCTGGATCGGTAATTCGTAATTCTTATTTTATATTTCCCAGCCTTAATTTAAAAATTTATAATCTTAAATAATTTTAAATATATATTTTTTTTCTTGAATTTACTCAATACAATTTTTAAATTTTTAATCTTAATTTTTTTTTAATTTTAATTAAAAATCAAATTTTAATTTCAAGTCGACTGGCTTAGTTGACGTTAATTAAATAAATAAATAAACTTGTTTAGTCTTTCCTCTAGCATATTCTCGATAAACATTCCCATTTATTACCCTCAGAATATTTCTAGTTTCTCCCATATCCCGAAAGTTTCTCAGCCTGAAACTATATCAAGTTAGGGGGGAAAAACTTCAACTCACTTGGCCCACTGTGCGGCTGTGTAATATGAGTTAATTACTATGGGCATTAACTAATTAGACGCATAAGCTGCATATGCAGCGCTCCACAAATTGCCAACAGCTGCACGTTATGGCCAGAAAGACTTGACCAGGCCAAGAAGAACAATGAGGCAGCCCGAGGCAGCGTGAGCTGACTGAGAGAAATTTGCTGTCATTTGTTGACATATCGCCGCAGCAGAAGCCCCGCTCTCCCTCTCCTTCTCTCTCTCTCTCTCTCTCTCTCTGTCTGTCTGTCTCTGTGTCTTGCTGTGTGGGCAGTAAAATCAATGATGATCATTTTGGCCAAAAAGAAAGTAACTGTAACAGCTGAGCAGACAATCAGCGGCAGCTGCTGACAACAAATCGCCCAAAAGGCCAAGAACACATGGGAACATGGGAACATGGCTCAACAAATTAGCAGGCCAAGATGAGGACAGGGAGGACGTTTTAATCTTCAGCCTTTCGCTTTGTTTGCCCCCCCCCTGCCTGAGTCACTTCTACCCCCCTCTCAGAGTGCGTATTTACATATTTTTAATAAACTGCTTGCAAATCAACTGAGCGAAAGAAACCAACAGACACTCGCTCTGAACTTGACATCAAAATGAATAAAAAGGGGGCCCCAAATCATATTTGCCAAACAACAAGGCTCGTCAGCCTCGAGGCAGCGTCTCAAAAGCAGTAGGGGTAGCCCGCTCACATGTACAGGGTAGGGTAGCCAAAGCCAGACTAAATAAATCAGGCAGGCAGCCAGGCAGGCAGGAGGAGTTCTACCCCGGCAAGGTGTCTGTCTGCAGCTGCCGTCGCCAGTTTGCCAGTTGCCAGTTGCCAGTTGCTTCGTCTGGCATATGACACAGAGATATTTCTGTCTCAAAGCCGAAACAATGTAAAAGTAATACAATAAAATACCTACGGCACAGGGTGACTACAAAAAATCACTCATCTCTTCTCAGCCGATTGAACTATCGGATTAAGCTGACTGTTTCAGTTTCAGTTTCACTTTTGTATGCCAGGCAGATCGGCTGTGGATTAACCTATGTACCAAGTACGTAATGCCTTAAAGCTGTCAAGAAGAAGAAGGTATCCCTCCCCCCCAGTGTGAATGATTTTTGAATGGAATGCAGTATACAAAGGACAAACTTGAGCGTATTGTTGGAAAAGTCGTTGATAGCGACACGCAAAAAAGCGCAAGAGGGTCTCCCCCTTATCCAGCTGCCTTGCCGGGGGGTAGTCCTCCCCGAGATGCTCAACAAATCGGCATTTGGCAAGTACGTTAACTGCTGATCAAATACACTTCCGCTCGTTTATCTGTGCAAATATTTAAGCAGGCGAGCTAACAAGTTACGGCATCTGCGACACAACAATGGAGCAGCTACAGCACGGGCAATAGATATAGAAACAGTAACAAAAATAGCATAAAAGCAAAGCGAAAAAAGAGAGATAGAGAGAGAGGGATGACAAAAAATGGAGGCGACGACAAATTCGAAACTTGACACACGACTTTAGAAGTTTCATTCCGCTTTCCTTTTTTATTTTCTTTCTCTCTCTCTCTCTCTCTCTCTCTTGCCTACTGTTAGCCCAGGCCACCCTGTGTTACCATACCCATCCCCTGCAGTATTTTTCACTTGACACACACAATTGAATCGTTAAAGAGGGACAATGTCGTCGTCCTCGTCGAAATTCCAGAAATAGGCGCTTGCTGAATTTGTCCCCAAGCATTTTCGGAAACGTCAAAGTGTCGAATGCTAAATGGAGCAGCGGGGGGGCGGGAAGGGCCACACAATGCACCCTAGTGGACAGAAGGAATCACTGGTCCATCTCCATCAGCCCCTGCTCCCCCAAGTTGGTCCGTCTGTCAGGCAATTCGACTTACCTCTGCGGGGAATGTGTAACCCTCGACACTGTGCTCCGAGCCAAATTGATCGTTGAGTCCGTAGTGGATGTGTATCTCATGGAATCGATAGCGATAAGATAATGGGCCGCCAGATATATTCACAGGCGTCTGCATGCCATCGTAGTTGGCCACGGTATCGTTGCCGGCCGTAAAGATAACACTGTGTCCAGTATTGCTTATAATACCGCTTATCTGGGGGAGGGAAGAGAGAGAGAGAGTGAGAGATATAGTTAGTTATCGCAGCTAGAGATGAGAGTAGAAGCTGAAACAGTATGGGATTTCTTCTCTCCAAGAAGAGAGAGAAGAGAGAGAGGGAGATAGAGTTAGTTATCGCAGCTAGAGATGAGAGTAGAAGCTGAAACAGTATGGGATTTCTTCTCTCCAAGAAGAGAGAGAAGAGAGAGTGAGAGATAGAGTTAGTTATCGCAGCTAGAGATGAGAGTAGAAGCTGAAACAGTATGGGATTTCTTCTCTCCAAGAAGAGAGAGAAGAGAGAGAGGGAGAGAGAGTTAGTTATCGCAGCTAGAGATGAGAGTAGAAGCTGAAAGAGTATGGGATTTCTTCCATCCCAGCTAACTATCGATTAATCGATTGCTTATCAGCCTCAAAACAATCTCTAGTGCGACTCTAAGACTTAAGAGGTCTAGGAAGTTCCAATGAATTCTGAGAAAAGTCAAACTCACCCTGTGCTTGTCAATGTGCATGGGACGCAAATTGGGATCGAAGAGCAAACGCTGCGGCTCCAGATTCACCGGCGACTGGCGACGTCCCTTGTTGCAGAGCGACCATTCCGGATTGATGAGACCCCAAAAGGCAGGACCTGAAATGGAAAGGAAACGAGGTCAAGTTAATTAGCGATAAATAGTGCAAGTATGTTCTCTCTCTTACTCTCTCTCTCTCTCTCTCTCTCTGTCTCTTCCTCTCTCTTATGCACTTTAAACAGGCCGTAGTAACCCCCCGACAACTTGACTTGACCAATTGGCCACTTGAGCAAGCCGTAAGATTTATGCACGATGGATGCTGCAGGGAGGAGGGAGGAGGACATTAACCGCACTACGGTTGCACCACAAGCAGAGCAGAAGACAGGCTGGGAGTAGGAGGGAGTAGGATGAAGTGGTTAGACCAAGGGGGTTCTTGGTAATAGGAACTTTCCCCCCGTTGGTTTTTACACTCAAGTTTAGCTATTAGAACATTTGTTTGCATAGGTGTTGGTTCAATTGGGGGATTGCTTTCGGGTTTTTCGGGTTTCGGTTTTATCTTTGCACTCGGAATTTGTTTGATTTTGGCCACAGGTTTGTGCAAGTTTCTCTGTGGCTTCTCTGATTTCCATATGGTTTACTTAATTTTCACGAGCTGTGTAAACATCGGAGCTGACTTCCAGATACAGCCAGAGAGAGAGAGAGAGAGAGGGATTGCCTCGTTAGGCACACATATTAGTCCCTAGGCCAACCCTGTTTTAATCCATCTCTATCCCTAAAGAATGTGCCGGATTTAAATCTCCGCTAATCAACCGTTTTACAGGGTAAACAAAATGTATAACGAAACAATTAATAAATGTATTCAGCTAATGGGTAAATTTGCCCATTGAATCTCAGCCCAACCCAGTCCCAGCTCCTCCTCCTGCTCGTCTATCTATTGGTTAATCTTCTAGCTTAGCATGTTGGCATACTTTACCCTACTCGGTGCACACAGACAAGGGGTTTACCCATGGATGGAGCTACGTAAGGGTACGTAGGGTATATGCTAGTCGAGCATTGGCTTTAGTGTTGCCTGCGCTTTGCTTGTTTTGTCTGTTCTGAAGTGGGTTGGAGGTTGTGGAGTGGAATGCTTTGATGCCACGTCGAGAAAACTGCATTCCTGGTCATACGCGTGTGGCACGTATCTCTCTCTCTCTCTCTCTCTCTCTGACTGAGGCGTCTGCATCGATTGGCAGCCAGAAATGCTGGGAGGGAAGGCAGGAGCAGAAGCAGGAGCAGCACATGATGAAATCAACACGTTTAGCGGGCTGCAATCAAAAGCTTCAATCATAGATACGCCACGTAGTCGCGTTTAAGCGATTGTTGACCTCAACGATGGAGCATTAGAAGGGGCGAGGAGACGAGGCTGGAGGCATGAGAAGAGTGAGAGGAGCAACTGCAGCTCAAGTCCATTAAATTGCTGGCAGCTGCAGTCGAGGCAGCACCGAGTCGAGTCAATGAGGCAATTGCCAAACGATTTTAGCAGCCATTAACAACATTAGTGGCCGGAAGGGAAGGACTGGGAGGGGAGGGGGTCTGCAGAGGGGGGGGGGAGTGGATACTGCGTCTGGGGCTGGGGCGCCGTGAGGTATGCAACACGCTTCGCTCGCTTTCGCTACGTTTGCTTGACTCGCATTTTATTTGGCTCGCTGCTCGTGCAAATCATGTTAAACCAGCAGCACGTTGCCGTTGCTGCACTCCAGGGAGCTGCTCCTGCTCCCTCCCTCCTCCTGCTCCCTTCCTCCCTCATCCATGCTGCTCTGGCATTCGATAAACTGGACTCTTTGGCGCATTAGATGCGCTTTAAGCGCGCCCCAAAATAGCTGCTCCTGCTCTCCTCCTGCCTGCAGTGAGTCGCAGTTGCAGTCACAGTCGCAACACACTCGATCCCTCAGCTGGCATCCTCGAGTATCCCAGAGTATCCCAGAGCATCCCAGAGCATCCTCGAGCAGCCCCGGGACGGCACTCATGTATGCAATGCTTATGCAAATTTATTTATGCCAAAGAGACACAAAGTTCTCCCGGATTTGGTTGCAATTTGTTGACAACACGTGTTACAGCGCCGTCGAGGCAGAGCGACACACACAGCTGCCACGCAGATGAGCTCATCCTCCCCCCCTCCCCCTCCCCACTCCTTATTCCTCCTCCTCTTGAGCTTACTTTGTCATGCCTGAGCTGAGCTTCTCGCACACTGCTTGACTATCTGTAAAAATTGCCTCGATAAGCCAATTCTGGCACGAGTACCCCCTTTCCCTCTACCCTCCTATCTACTGTATATACCCCTACCTAGTAGCAACATTAAAGCGCGCTCAGCTCTTATTGAATCAGCGTAATTTAAATTGCAAATCGACTTTAAATGTTGCTCGAAACAATTAGATGCCCCTAATGAGTTGGAATGAACCTACAGCGGACAGAGGGGGGGAAAACAACAACGACGACGGCGACGGCGACACGCCGCGATTGTCACGTTGTAACTGATTTACAACATTACCCTGTAGCGTTGGAATATTATATGGAGTATGCCCTAACTAAAGTGTAACACAGAGTAGTTCGAAGTTGCCTTATTTAAGCTAACTTAGTCTTACTTCTGGTAAACCTATCGCACTTAAGACCTAGGCTAGGCTAAGCAGAGCAGGCCCAGAGTGAGGTTACCCTCTTCTATTGCAACCTAACCTAGCTTAGGTTATCCTAGGTTAAGCTAAAGTACCCTAACTATCTCTGCAGTTACTGTCTCAGACTCCTTCACAGTCTAACCCTAAACTGACCTAACCTAACTCGTCCTAACCGGTCCCAACCCGTTCCAACTCTTCCTTACCCGTTATAACCCGTCCTAACCCATCCTAACCCATCCTATCCTATCATAACCTAACCTAAGCTAAACTACCCTAACTATCTCTGCAGTTACTATCTTGGACTCCTTCCCTGTCTTTCTAAGCCTTACCCTAAACTGACCTAACTTAACCCGTCATGACCCTTTCTAGCGCTTCCTAACCCGTCCTTACCCATCCTCACCCGTCCTAACCCGTCCTATCCCATCATAACCTATCCTAACCTAAGCTAGCTTAGGCTAAACTTATTTTACAATCTATGCAGTTACTGACTCAGTCTCTTTCCCTGACTAGCCTAGCTAGCCTAGCCTAACCTTAGCTAACCCATTCCATCCTAAGCTAACCCTTGAGCTAACCTATGCCAACCTTAGCAAACTATCTCTACATTTACTAACTCAATCTCTTTCCCACACTCCTCGTTCTCCTCCCTCTGCCCCTTAAACCTTCAGCTGCCTACAGCCTTACCAAATTTGCTGTTTAGTTAGACCAACTTTGCTTCTATTTATCTCAACTATCCATGGAGTTAATAAGTTGCTTTTGGGCTGATATAATGCTTAAAGTATACTCCAACTCATCTGCCGATTTCATGATAATCGACTGATAAACAACGAAAATAAATCCAATAAATATTTGGCCAGGCCAACACCTGCTGCACGCGCAACGTGTCTGCTTACACATGTTCGGGGTGTGAGTGTGTGTGTTTGCGTGCTTATGCAAGCATATCTACCCGTCGAGAGGACTCTCGACGCGACTCGAGAGGACTCTGGGTCCCTCCTCCTGCCTCTCCCCCTTCCCGCCTGCACTTGCTGCAAATCCAATTCCGAATTCAAAGCACTTGAACTTATTTATGCATTTGTCTTGTGCAAATGGCGTCGCCGTTGTCTCTAATGAGATTAAGACGAACGGCGGCACAACTCAAGACGGCAGAGACAGAGAGGGGAAGAGGGGTAGGGGAGGGGAGGGGGAAAGTGTGATAGCTCTGGGAATGTGTCGCTTATCTGGCTGGACTCGACGCGACTCTCGACTTGGCTGTCGTCTAGCCCGTAATCTCCAAGGACGCTTTTACATGGCGCCGTCTTGGTCGACTTGTGATCCATTAAGTTGTTTTTTCAGCCCCTCCCCCCCCCCCCTCCTGCTGCCTGCTTATCCTACGGTCCGAGCGTGCAGCAAGTCTGATTGCAGCGCTGCCGCTTATCGCGATGCAGCGTCAGACAATGGACCCGGCTACAAGTTTTCCCTCGGCTTTTCCTACGGTTTGCGTCTTCGGTTTCGCTTACGGTTTCCGTTTCCGTTTCGGTTTCTGTCAGTCGCATTCGACAGCGAGGCTGCAGTTCACGGGGGGAGGGGAGCAGCGGCAAGATGGCGTCAGCTGTGGCAGGGCGCCATTTTTAATGCCAAAAAGTATGCAACGTTATTTTGCGTCAACTTTGTAGCGCATACTTGAGCAGCAGGTGGAAGTGGGTGTGCGTGTGTGTGTGTGTGTGTGTGTGCGAGTGTGTGTGTAGTGTCGCCATGAGCTTTGATTAAAGTTTACATTGTTGTTGGCATTTATTAACATGCCTGAAATTAGCGAGAAAGGCAGAGAGAGACAGAGAGAGGGAGAGAGAGAGAGAGAGCATGGTGCGTGCACTTACCTGATATGCCATCGTAGGTCCACCATTCCTCCCAGCTAACTGCGTGCAGCACTGCAACGAACGAGAAAGAGAGAGAAAGGGAGAGAGAGTGAGTAAAAGAGTGAGATAGCTGCAAAAGAGTCAAATCAGTTGAAAGCCTAAGCTGGCCCCAGGTTACACTAGACTGAGCTGAAAGCACGATTTACGACTGCACTTCGATCAAATCAAGCAAAGGAATTAAGAAACCATACAGACAGAGAGAGAGAGAGAGAGAGAGAGAGAGAGGGGAGAGGGAGAGAAAGAGAGGCAAAGAGAGAGCAGGTTATCCCATCTATCTTACTGAGATTGCGTTTTATTTTGGACTTTATTTGCTTCGTTCCTTCTTCTCCCTTCCCACTCTCTAGCATGCCAATAGTTGCTCATCTTCTTCTTATATGTGTATCTCATGCATATGTTTTACTATGTTCTATGTGTGTGTGTGTGTGTGTGTGTGACAAGCACGTGACAACTAGTGGAGGCAGTTGCCATTGCTTCGCATTTCGCTGGCAGATTTGACAACTTAGCTAGACATGTTGTCACTGGGGCCTTGATAGCTTGAAGTGTATATAGAGCTGAATAATATGCACAATTTACCTAACGGCAATATGGCCGACATATATAACGGTATATAGTATTCATCTTTAAGACAAACTAGCTATAAAAACCTGTAAAAAATACCTTAATTTTGTTATCTCTTGAAATTTGCCTTAAAAACTATTTGAAAATTGTTTTTCAAGCTAACTAAGAGTAACTGCTTTAATTTAATCCTAAGTTTTCAGCAAACGAATTTAATATAAATTTATTTGAAATTATTTATATGTTTATATAGCATTTATATATATACAAAATCATAAAGAAATGTTGCTTAATATTGTTTTCTCTTGAAATTTACCTTAACAACTATTTGAAAATTGTTTTTCAAGCTAATCATGAGTAGCTGCATTAATTTCAGCCTAAATCCTAATTATTAGCTAACGAATTTAAAAGAAATGAATTTGAAATTATTTATATGTTAATATAGCATTAATCTATATACAAAATCATAAAGAAATGTTGCTGAAACTAAGCCAAATCGCTTGTTATGCTCAGCAGCTATGAGGCTCGTTAAGAAAACCCTGCGTAATTATTGCCCACACACACACACACGTATCCTATATACATTGTCTGTAATTCCTCATCAGCTTAAGAAATTAACTTGTTCCAAGTGGTACAAAACGGGTTGGTAAAGGGAAAAGTGCTCAAGCTGGGCGCGAATCAAACGGCAATAATAAAGGCAAAGATCGCATTGTCGACACAACAAAAAAGCGTTGCCTACTTTCTGGCGCGCACACACACACACATAGAGTTCTTTCACACACACACACAGGCAGCCAGGCAGGCAGGCATGCGTATGCACAAGTCATTGTTTTTTGTTGGGCTGCGGCCAGGGTTGCCAGCCCAGCCCAGCCCAACCCTTTCCCTGTTTTGCTGCAATTGCAGCTCGCTTTGTGCCTTTTGCTTTAAACTTCGCACACACACACAGCACACACACACACACCCTGAAGTGCTGAAATGACTTTTGCTTACTTGCTCTTTTAATTTTTTTTTTTTTTTTTTTTTTTTTTTACTGCGCCGTGAATTTACTTCCGTCACTTGTTAACTTTAACATTCATCGACAGTTTTTGCCTTTGGCGCACTCGCCTGAGGTCTCAAAGCACTTTGTTATTTTGACAAGCGACAAAAACGCGCGGCCCAAAGCCAGCGACACCTTCTCCTGCTCTCTCTCTCTCTCTCTCTCGTTTCTCCCACGCCTTGAGCTGCCTCGAGCTGACTTAGACCGCCGCCTTAGACCTCCTTGGATCGCCGCCTTGGACCCTTGTCGCGGCATTCAAATCAAAGTCAAGAAACGTTGAGTCATTAAAAAGCGTTGCCCATGCTCCCCTTCCCCTGCCCCTACCCCTCCCCCATGTTGCACAAAGTGCAGCGCTGAGTGCAGCAACGCACGCGCTTTTCTAGTGCTCTACAGCGGGTATATTAGCTATGTGGTTGACTTGGTACAGCGTAGGGTTCGAAGGGGTAAAGCTGCTGGAAGCAAAGTGGCTGAGGGAAAGGGCAGTTGCTGCTATATTTAAATAGATATACCTAAGAGATAAAAGCTACTATATACTATATATATTCTTAAGATATATACTATATATATTCTTAAGATAATAAGCGTGGCTTACGACCTGCATTTGCTAATAACATTTTAGCTGACTCAAGGTCAATATCGGTTCGATTTCTGCATCATATCATCTAGTCGATATTTTTGCCAAACACAACAAGATTCTTAAGATATATACTATATAAATTCTTAAGATATATAATATATATATTCTTAATATATACTCTTGTTTGGCTACAAAATTAGCAGTGATTTTAGAGAAGTTTTAAGGCATATTTTGTGACATAAAATAATTGTATTATATATATTCTTGAAACTCCCTGCACAACTCAAGGTACTTCCATTTCCCATACACCTCAATCCAACTAGAGTATTCCACATTCGTTGCGCCGTCTCGTTGTATCGCAATGTTGAAGCTTCCGGCTAAGGTTTTGCTTTCTTTTTTTTTGGTATTGATTTTTAAATATGTTTGAAACGAAGAAAAAAGAAAAAAAAAAGAAAACAAAAAAGAAATGATTAAAAACCCAATTCCCTTCAACCGACATAACCTCAAAACGAGCGTTGAGAGCTACGAAAAAAAAGGGCTGAAAAGGGCTGAAGGGTTGTCGGGTCTTTCAACAATAATAACAAGCGTTGCGAGGCTGAAGAAGCACGACTGCTAACATACCCTGTAGCAGAAGAAGCAAGAAAGTAGTTTGCAGTAAGCGAAATACTAGAATATAATACAACTAAACAGATCTCTCAAGCCTTTAGTCACATTCCAAGCATGCATATACCCGACTGGCTGCATACTGCGCTTAAGGGGTATAAAATATTGTTGCAAAGTCACGGGCAATGATTGAAATTAATGGATTTCTAAATGCTCGCGTCATTGCAGCGCCAAGTGCTGCTCCCGCTCCCTTTTGGCTTCGCCCACACCGACAAATTGTTGCGCTACACGTCGACAAATCTATGGAAATCTACGTTCAATGTGTGTGTGTGTGTGTGTGTTGTGTGTGTGTGTTGGTGTGTGTGTGTGTTGGGGAAATATGTTGAAACGTTTGTTGAAAACGCTTCAGGTTTAATTTCATTTTAATGTTATTGTGCAAATCCATTGAGCTGCAATACGCTCCCTTGCAGCCAACCCCATAGTACCCCATAGTACCCCACCCTATCCCCCTGACCCATTACAATTCCAGTTTGCCATTCAATTTCTCATCCTGTTTCCTGTTTCCATTCTGCGTGTCCTGCATTTTTACCCCCCCCGTTTCACCGCAACCATCGCCACTCATCGAGGCACTTTTTAAGTGATGTTGTGTTCCCTTCCCTTTCTCTCTTTGGGGTTCGGGGATTGTTGCTTGGTCGGTCGCATGCTCCGATTTTTTAGCCCACCGACTTGTTGTTGCATTGTTCACTTTAACATCTGTAGTTCTAGCATGGTGTAAGTCCTGGGTGGAGAAAGGGTATGCCAAGTTGCAACACGACTCAGAGGAGTCGAAAAGCCAATGTCTTGCTTTTAAACTGACTACTTTAATACTAATTAACAAATTATATAATATGTTTATTCTATATATTATTATTTTAAGCAATTATTCTTTCTCCAGGGTATCTTCACTATGACTTAATGCTTTCCCTAGTTCTTTCGCTTTCTTTTTCAATTGCAAACTAAAGAGAATGAAAGTTTTTCCACTCATTCGAAACATATCAGTCCAGGAATGGGATCTGCGTTAAATACGCATTGCTAAACGAAAATTGATGACAAAAAAAAAACAAGAGATGTAGAAAAAACTAAATCAAGCAAGAATAATGAATGAGCAAGTTAGGAAAAATTGTAGATAAATGTATAAGCCAAATTACAAGTAAGAAAGGGTTAAGCATCTAGAACGATTTCCCATTAGTTTGAAAAGAACTTCTGAATATGATCTATAAATAACCAATAATCTGCGAAATGCTATCAAAACTTCTTCAAGAACTTAGGTTCTAGAAAAAGCTATTTATAGTTAGCCAGCGCGGGCTGAATTAATAGAAAAGGAGGACTCAAAGGGGCTCCAAGATTTCCCCGTATGCCTTAATAAATTAAGTAAATTAAAAAAAAAAAAAAAAAAAAGAACTTAGGCTGTCTTTCATCTTAAGGATTCTGCTGAAAACTCTTTTCTTTTACTGAGGTTACTTGACTATATTATTGTCTTTACAAATATATATATCTAAGAACCCCTATATCATATATAAAGCAATAAAATGCATATTATATATTATATCTCTTAGCTGCAGTTTGTTTCTAACTTTCCCATATCGTATATAGCAAATCATAACCCAACCTCAATTTGACTTAGCTCAATCGTTAGCAAATTGGTAAAAGGGTTTGGTGTAATTTGTTTGATTTGTGCCAATAGAAAAATTATATAAGAAATTTGTTCGCACGAACCTGAAACGCGATATTAGTTGGGTAAAATAATAATAAAGGTAGCATACGATATATATGTATATACCGGAACTATGGGGTAAATGTTTATCTGCCGTTGCTTTGCTATGCAAACAAAGGCACTTCAGGGGGGTTGGGTTCGGTGGTTGGGTAGGGGGGTGCGGGTTGGGTGTGCACGGAAATAGAAAATAGAAATTTGCATATGACGCGAAGGCAAACTGCGGGTTGTGCGACAAAAACTTGGGTTCGCTTTGGGGTTTCACAGTTAGTGATAGTGATAGATATAATCAAATTGGGTAAACATAAACAAAATATTATGTTACCCACACAGTGAGGCGTGTGGCGTGTGTACGGCGGGGGGGGGGGAGGTGTGGAAGTCGGTGAGCGACCATGGTGACATGGCGTGTATCCTTGGCCAAGTCGAGTCGAGGCGAGCCGCGACAGAAAAAACAATCAGCTAAAATGGCAAAAAGCTGACTGAACTCACAACGGCGTGTCTAAAATGCGCACGTCAATCCTTTTTGCCTGCCTGCCTGCCTGCCAGTCCCATAGATGTTGTTGTTGTTGTTGTTTCTATTGTTGTTGTTGTTGTTGTTGCTGCTGTTGTTGCTGTGGCAGCGTAGGGCGCGCCAAGACGCCGCACGGAGCACGCACCGCACACGTCGCTGGATGCGACTCAGCCATGTTTACGTGTTTTTTAAATGCGATGAGCAGCAGCAGCAAACAAATATCACAGAGCAAACTGAAGATTACGAAGGATTGGTTAGGGTTAGCAAGTGTACACGACTAGCAGATACCCTGCAGTGCAAGTGAAGCAAGCTGTGTGGAGTGGAAGCAACTGCTACCAGGCAAACCCAGCAGAAACCCAATAGACTCGCTCTCTAGCCAGCGCTATATACCCTGCTTATCTGTTGCGATAGTTGAGGGGGGGGCATAATGAGCCAAGCTGGCGGGCAGGAGGCAGGCGGGAAGGAGGCAGGAGGAGTGGGAGGTCATCACAATTGAGCGCCAATAAAGTGTCACCATTAATTTCCGGCGTTGTAAACAAGTGGACGATGTGTTTTCCCTGCAAAACGAAATTGAAAGTCATGGGCCGGAAAGGAAACAAAGAAGGAGAGCAGGAGAGAGGGAGAAGGGGGTGCCTAGTCCAGGGGCAGCAGGCAGGCGATCAGGAGGACACTTAGCACGCAGACCCAATAACAATAAACCGGCCAGCGGCAATTAGCGACAAATAATTCAGCTTATTAGGTTTAAACTGCAGCAGGAGGAGGGCACAAGCAGGGCAGGAAGAGGGCAGGAGCAGAGCAGGAGAAGGGCAGGAGTAGCAGCAGACGCCAAAGCAGACAGTGGGTCGCTTGTTGGGGTGGGTAGCCTAGTGATAAGAGTGTGCTCATTTGTAATTAATAGTAAAAAGCGAAGGCAGCAGGAGCAGCTGCAGGGTGGGAGGACACAGAGCAGACTGGAGCTGCCAATGGAGGAGGAAAAAAGAAAGAGAGAGAGAAAGAGAGAAGGAGAGGAGGCGCTGCGTCATTTGTCGCCTCGTTGCCTCAATGCGAGCCATAAATATTTGTTAAGCAAAAGCAAATGGCAAAGTGAAGAGAATGGCTAGAAAGGCAGCAGGAAAAGGTCAAAGGGCAGGCAAAGCTAGAGAAAAATATACAAGAAATACCTGCAGAAAGCACATAATGCAGTTACCTCATCTATATAGACTAATCAACCCCACAAGCCAACGATTTTAAAGGGTGTTCCCACTTCCCACTCAGGCTGCACTTGACTTCACTCAGTTTATTTGGCTTCGTGCGTTCGGGTTCAGTGTTGAGTAATGCCCAAACCCTATGCAAATTACCAGATGCCAGGTGAGAGGTTACACACACCAATACACACACACACACACACCCGCACACACACAGCAAGTAGCTAGAACTAAACAGAGTCAACGATTGCGCCCTGCCTTGAAAACGCAAGTGAAAGCTTTCAATCATGTCACCTGGCAGCCACCCCCCTATCCCCTCCCAATCCTTCCTTTCCCGCTCCCCTCTCCCCTTCAGCTACGCATTTTCAAGTGACCACAGGGCAGTGTGGCCACACCTTGTTCTTTGATTTTATTAAGTTTCGGTTTCGTGTGGCTGCAAGCGCGAGCCACGCCTTTGTTTAGCTTAACCCCTGACCCCTGACCTGCCCTCCTCCTGTCCATGCCCTGCCCAGAGTCAGGCTAATGGTAAATGGTAAATACCATTTCAATTACGTACAGTGAGTACTAAAATTTTATGCGGCCTGTCGCCGGTTTTCTCTCTTTTTTTTTTTTTTTTTTTTGCTTTTCGATTTCCATTTGCGCTTTAAGTGCATTTGCACAGTGGGCAAAAACCACGCCAGCAACAGGGCAAACATGCTTTGAACTCGGTCTGTCTCTCTGTCTGTCTGTCTGTCTGTCTGTCTGTCTCTCTGTCTGTCTGTCTGTCTGTCTGTCTGTCCGTGTGTGTCACACTTGTGTCGGATTGCGGCAAAGGTCAGCGGACTGCTTATGCTCATGTGAGTGCGCAGCTTTTTCAGTTCTTTTTTCGATTCCCCCCTAACACACACACACACACACACACACAGCAGATTGATGCTAATGAAGAAGGCAAACACAGCCTCCCCCTCTCTCTCTCTGCTGAGTCGGTTTATATTTGAATCGGAAAAGAACATGAGCATTATAAATGATTCAACCTTAAATTAAGCGTGTAATTGGGTACAGTGGGTAGATGGGGTAGATTAGTTACTGTAGGTAGCAGAGTTTATAGAATAATTAGCAACTCTCCTCAAAAAAAAACCCTTCTCTTGAGCAGACATCTCTCTAGAGCAGGTATCTTCTCTCTGGAGCAAGAAATCTCTCTATTGGATGAACTAACCCAATATGACTAATTTCATTTATAGTCTTCATTTGTTTCTCTACTTCCCAGAGAGAGAGGGAGGGAGAGCGAGAGAGAGAGAGAGAGAGAGAGGGACTGCTCTAGCTGGGGTCAATCTGAGTCATCACGCGTCTTTAGGTGCCAATTCTCGGAGTTGCTTTAATAGAATCTGCGAGTCCGGCGAACTTAGCCAACACGTAAATCGCAGGAACAAGAACACGCAAAGCTATTAGCCAACGAAGCGAACACGGGCCAAGATGGCGGGTGGGGGGAGGAGAATGAGAGAGAACGAAAGAGTGGGAGAGAGAGAGAGAGAGAGAGAAAAATGCACTTTCTCGGCAGTTCAAACAATCAGTGCCGAAAATAAAAGAAACCATTGAAACGACTAAGACGAAACGAGCCAAACGCATGCTAAACGCAGCAGATACCCTGTAATGGAGCTATCCAATAATTTAAAGTATTCGAACTTAAGTTTATCGATATATAATAATACTCTTGAAATCAAGGGTTTTCTTCCCACTTTTCCTTGAAAATTTAAAATGTAAAAAATTCCAGGACAACAAATTGTTAAAAAAAAAAAAAAATTCAGTTGAAAAGCGCATAAATGTTAGACTCTGAAAAACTATAATATTATATCATAAGCTTTAGTGAAACTAAAATAAATTTTAAGGGAATATAAGCACAATAAATAAATAAAAAAATAATAATACTAAAGAGTTACTCAAGCTCTAAAAAGGGTTTAGACTCATACAATGCGTAGTTAAGCTATCTATTAATGTCTTTGGCTTACACCTAACCTTCCTACCAACTGTTGCCCACCCACCCAGCATACCCTACACTTAGATGACCCTGCAGGGTAACAGAGCACACAACAAATGTTGCACAGTTGTCGACGTTGACGAAACCTCGAAACACAGAGAGAAAAGCAGCGACTCGAGTCGTGAGTCCCGAGAACTGCAAACTGAGAGTTAAAAGCGGAAGGCCGTGGGCTGAGACTGAAGCTGCTCTAACTGAGAGAGATGTGGACAGAGGCGGAGGGGGAGTGGCAGCAGCTTGAAGCGTACACATTGCCCTCGACATTGCCGTGATTTGTGCTTGGCTGCCTGACGGATGCAAAGGCTATGCAGGCTGACTGACTGACTGACTGACTGACTGACTGACTGACTGAGTGACTGACTAACCCGACTGGCTTCCCAGCTGACTAACACCCTCCCACAACGCCTTCTCTGCTCAGCTCTGGCTTTGTGTAAAGCTTCAAATGGTTCCTTGTCCATCCCAAGGCTCGCACTTTTTTTTCAGCTGCTGCTTCTGCCTTTGCACTTTAATGTGCGATTTATCCTTCAGTTTTACTGCAGTCTTCAGATTGATCTGAACAACTCAAGCCTATATGTATGCCACATAACAGAACTCCTCTCAAAGTTATCATTGTTTTGTCTACTTTAAACTTGACCGTGGTCTAGCTTACCTTAAAGTTTATTATCCGATTTTATCGCTCTGGCAGGGAGATTCTCATAAACAGAGTACTCGAGTCTCCTCTGATGGGCACTTAACACTCATTTCACTTGGGAGGGATATTTGAGTAGACAAGAGATTAGACAAAGTACTGGGGGGGGGAGGGGGAGGAATTTGTATATGGGTAAACAAATCGTTGTTTATGCATAATGAGATACTTAATAAGTGATACTTTCGGGTAGGGTAGAAGCTGTGCATAGGTTAGCTATATCAAGATGCCTATTCCCACTTTCAAAAGTTCAACAACTTACTGACTGTGTTAGATACTCCAAATATGTTTGTATGAACCGTTATATCTGGGGAGCCCTACTAGATATGGCACATATTCATATCATATTCATCTTAGAGCACTTCCGACTCACACTTTGTGCCCTTTCAACTTTCGGGTAGGGTAGAAGCTGTGCATAGGTTAACTATATCAAGTAGGATACCATAGACGCCTATTCCCAATTTCAACGCGTCTACAACTTGCTTACCGAGTTAGATACTCCAAATATGTTTGTATGAACCGTTATATCTGGGGAGCCCTACTAGATATGGCACATATCCATATCGTATTCATCTCATAGCACTTCCGACCCAAACTTTGTGCCCATTTCAAACCAACTGTGAATCACCTTGGGATGTGCCACAAAGATTTCATCGCACGATCAACTCCCTTTCCCGACTGTCCCCAAAATAAAGGTAGCAGCAACTAGAACAACAGTTGCAGATGTTGCATGTTGCAGGTGTCTGACAGGTAATGGACGCGGCTAAGCCAGGCTCTTAGCAGCGGCCCGGGCCACATCGCTATTCATTTCCTTTCACTCTCAAATGCCACAACAACTTCGTGTTGCTGCTGCTCCTGTTCCTGCTGCTGCTGCTGCTGCTGCTGCCAAATGACCAACAGCACAAACAGTGAAAAGTTAAGCGTGCACAGTTTGGGCCAACCCCTGCCAGTCCCAATCCCAATCCCAGGCCCAGTACCCAACCCCATCTACAGCTCCCCTACATCCCCTAGCTCGTTGACCATTCTTGCTCTCTTTCCCCTCAAGCAAACCAAGAGATTTAATGATGTTGCTCAACTGTCTGCGGTGCTGCTGCTGCTGCTCCTGCTGCTCCTCCTGCTGCTGCTGTTGCAGGCAAGTGACCGGATGACCGTTTGGCCACAACAACAAGAGGCAAGTGCCAAGAGCCACTGCAGCCGGGCCAAACCCAAATGCAGCAGGCAACTGCAGCGGCTACTTCACTCCTGCTTTTTCCCCTTCTCCTTTCTCTGGCCAAATCCTTCTGCCTGCTCCTGCTCCTCCCACCCAGAGTGCCGACCGTCGTCCACGACATGGATAACAACGTCAAGTGACGGCGCAGTTAATTAGTCTAAGTGGAAATATTGCACAAACTTGAAGTATCCTACACATTGTTGCCTTCATCCTTCCCCAAGCTGTTTTCACTCTCTCTCTCTCTCTCTCTCACTCTCTCCCTTTCTCCCACTTTCTCTCTCTCTGTGTCTCTTTTTGACGCTTTTTGAAATATCTGAAGCATTCGCCTTGGCGCGCACTTTAAATGCGCATTGAGCATGCTGTCGCTTTGAATTCGCCCACTTCGCCGCATAGGCAAATTCAATGGCTTCGCCTCAATGCCGCAGAGTCGCCTCAAGTCGCTGCCCAAGCTGTGGAGTGGAGCAATCCACTCCTGCCAAGGTGTTCCTCTCCACTCGAGCGGCTTCTGCTCATCCTCCTGCTCCTGCTCCTCCTGCTACTCCTTCTCCTTGGGTTCGCATCGTGACAGTTATTGCCTCAATTCTGCAAGAGATCTTAGAGAGGAGAACTTGAAGCTACTCTCTGAGGAGGTATCCTAGTGTTTTAACCCATATACCATCAGGTAGCAGGTATACCAAGTTTAGACATTCAACTATAGCTTATTTTTTTTTTATTTATTTAACGTCAACTAAGCCAGTCGACTTGAAATTAAAATTTGAATTCAAATTAAAATTAAATTGAAGAAAAAAAATATTTAAAATTAATTAAGATTATAAATTTTTAAATTAAGGCTGAAAAATATAAAATAAGGAATAAGAAAAACCACTGGGGAAAACCCAGTAAAACCCAATCAGATCGGTAGATTAATATTAGTTATTAGGATGAAGAGTTAATTCATTAAGGATAGACAATTTAACAGAGTAGGGGGAGGACTCTGAGTTGAAAACTCTAGACAGTCTGTTGAAGTCAGCACAGAGAACTCGGAAAGGGTCATGCAAGCTGTAGTTATTATTCCATATTATATTAACACTCCATATATACATATATATATATATATATATATATACATATATTTTCCAACTTCTAACCAGGAATACTCATATTTTATAACTTTCCACACTCATATCTCTCTCTCTCTCGTGTTGTACAGTCGAAGTTGGGTTCGGCAAGAACTTGATTACAATTTCATGGCAATGGATCTTAAATTTGATAAAATTTACATTGCTTTTTAAGCGCCGCCACTGAGCAAACATACACAATGCATTCGGAAATAATGGGACTGGGTATGGGACGGGGTCTGGGTTGGGGCTGGGGCTGGAGGTCCTTGAAATTCAGTAGAGCTGTAGAAAATGCAACCAGACGCTATCAATTTGATTTGAAATCTCCATCAGGGGCAGGGCGAAGAAGGAACATGGTATTTGGGTTCGGTTCGGTTCGGTTCGGGCTGGACTGCTATGGGGTGGCGTGGTAGCTAGGGAGCGGTCTGCGGAGCCTGCGGCTTGGACTGCTCGAAAGTTTTGCGGCATCGCCTACGACACACTTCATTCGCCTGCCCCATTTTTTTTTATTTTCTACACCCGCCGAGGAGGAGCGGGACAAAAAGAAGGGTATAATAAATGGGTACAAGTGTATTTAGTGTGTGAGTGTATATGTGTTGGTATGAGCTCGTCAATTTCATGGACTCAGCAAGCAAACGGGTTACTCTCTGCCCCAGCTGGGTATACCCACAAAGTCGCACCATATGCAGGGTATTAAAACAACCTGCATGAACTACTTATCGTTTTAATTTACTACTCAGAAATACTGAATAGCCCCCATAAACATAATTAGCAATGATCTCTCTCTTTTATATCATATTATACTATGGCTATCCCATTAAACGATAACAGAAACTGTTATGAAACTGCCACCATATTGTGTCATTTCTCAATGGAAAACTATTAAATTTTCCATAAATATCAGAGGAGAGCAACAGTATATGAAGGCGACAACCCTATCGCATTTGCCATAGTTTCCATAGTTTTCATATATATTTGCCACATATTGTGCTGGAGGAGGCAGGTGCCATAAAGCTTGTCATATTGTTTAATATGTCAACTGGGAACAGACTGCAGTCGAACTGGGAAAGAGGGGGAGGGCGGGGAGGGTCGATGGGGCGTGGCAGCCGTGCTGCTCCAATGTACACATAGATAGAATTCATTTCATTTCCGAAGTGAGAAATAAAAGAAAACTTTCGAGAAATGAAACATTTTAGAGAGAGAAATATATTGTTTTTTTTTTTAACCTAATTAGATTATAGAGAGATTTGATGGATGGTAAAAGATAATAGAGAGTACTAGTTTTATTATTCTTTATATCTATAGAAAACTAAAGAAGCTGTTGATAGGATCTTTGACAACTTACTTACTTAAGCTTAATCAGAGTTCTTGAGAATCTTAAATGTCTTTCTCCTTTTTCTCTCTTGCACTTTTTCTTGCTCTCTCTCTCTCTCTCTCTCTCTTTGCCTTATTTTATCCCTTTCTCTTTCTCTCTCCTTTTTAAACCACTTTCTACTCTCGCTGCACTTTAAAAAGTATTCGAAGAATGTTTACAGCACGCCTCTCTGTACTATGGGGAAATAAGCAAGGATTTACGCGTTGGTATAAGTCTGTGGGTATCCGCTCTCTCTCTCTCTCCCTCTTCCCTCTCTCTCTCTCTCTCTATGTGTGTCTATGATAAATGAGCCATTGAAATGTATTTTCGTTTCACTTTCATTTGGCTTCATTGGCAAACAAGAAATCGATGCTTGCTGATTTTTTAGCGACTCACAACTACTTTTTTTCCCAGCCTGCAAGAGAGAGAGAGAGAGAGAGAGTGAGAGAGAGAGAGAGAGCAGAGCTAGCTACGAACGTGACGTCAAAAACCGATGGGCTGACGAAACACCTTGAATTCTGATTCGGAAATTATGTCAATTTCGTGTTGTTGCCAACGGAATGGAGTGAGTGATATACTCTTAATAAATTACTTCTCTGTCGCTCTCACTCTCTTATCCTCTCTCTCTCTCTCTCTCTCTCTTGCTGTGTGCTGCCTTCGGGTAACGACCTTTCGGGCTTATTTATGTTTATTCCGCAAATAAAGTGTTTGCGATTCGGTTCTTAAATTGACATTGAATGGAGCTACATGTAAATACGAACCTGCTCGAGTTTGGGTTCCAAATCAAGTTATAATTTTGACCTAAATTGTTAAAGTGAAGGCAGCGGAATCGAAGCTGAGAATTGCCTGGGTTGTAGAGGAGTGTGAGTCTTGGTTTCTAGCTTACACATAATGTTTATCTCTCATTTCTTCTATTTTCAGCCTAGCAATCTCTATTAATTTAGTAGTCTTTTTTTTTTTTTTTTTTTTTTTTTTTTTTTTTTTTGGGAAAATCACAAACAATGAAAACTTTAAGAGTGCAACGATTTCCCTTGGGGTTTCGGCAAAATCTAAATTTGATTTCTTTCCCATGCTGCACACATCTGCGTGTATGTGTGTGTGTGTAAGGGTGTGCAGGAGAGGCAGCTCGAAATTAAGTCGCACTCCCATTAAATTCGAGCAACCAAGCATAACTGACCACTCGCTCGCCAGTGGCTCAGCCAGTTGACCAGTTGAGCAGTTCGACTCTTGTTCACTTGGTTAGTCGAGTAGTCCAGCTGGGGGAGCTGGGAGCAGGAAGGAGGCTGTGAAACAACAGCACGTTCTGTATGCCCCGTGCGACACAGGCAGAGCATAAGAAATGCTCTAGCAGAGATGCGGAGACGCCTTTTGGCCAGTTTGATGGCGTTTCTTCAATTTCTACACATGTTTTGCATGCGAAACTTAACGTTTGCCCAGTCAAACAAACACAACATCAACAGCAGCAACAACAGCAGCAACATCGTCGCTTAGTTCGTGCCGGAAGTTGAGAATTTTCCAAAGCAAAATTTTTGGCATTTTTACAAAACGTACTTGGCAATTTTATTAGCAGCAAAGCTGAAGGAGTCGAAGAAGAAGAAGAAAAAGTAGTCGAAACGCAACGAAAAAGTGTAGCATACATATTGGGGCGCACGCAAAGCGAGCACACTGCAAATTGGCAACAGCGCCGAGCAGAGAAAAATGGCAACAGCGCCAAGCAGCAAGCAGCGTCAACGTGCAGTCAAAACTTGTAATTTTAATTTAGCTTTTAACTGCATCCCAAAGGTAAAGATAGACAGCGTACTCTCCCCTCTCTCTCTCTCTTTCTCTCTCTCTCTCTCTCTCTGCCAAAGGGCAGAGAGCTGAGGGGAAAGAGCGAGCTGAAAGGGGGCGACGATGAAAAGCCGCAAAAGTTAGCTGAGCCAAAAGGAAAAGCCCAATATAGAAATTGTTGCACGTGCCACAGATAGAGAGCGGTTTCAACTTGGCCAGAAGGGGTTAACCCTGTGAAAGGGAGAAAGAGAGACAGAGACAGAGACAGGCTGTACTGTTTATTTGGACACGCATGGGCCTGTCCGTTCGTGTTCGTGCTCGTGTTTGTGCTCTGCTCGAAATGAAATTTACAATCCTTCATTTGATTTGTTTTGCTTTTAGAAAAATTGCTCGAAAACAGCAACAATAAACGAAGTAGTAGGCAAAATGTGTGTGTAAGAAGACGTAAAGTTAGGCAGGCTGCTTAGAGAGCGATAGTACACTAGCGTATACCCTGTAAGGCAGCGCTACACTTCGTATATACCTCACTTTTTGCGCACTCACTGCACTGCAGAGTAGAAGAAATGTGGATTACTTTTAATATAACTAATTAAAAAACTTTTGCGACTTGATCATTTTCATGCATATGAATGTTTAAATTAACTGCAGGCACACACACACACGCACGCACACACACGCAACGAAGGCAAGTACAAAGCAAAGTTGGCTGCGCCATGCATAGCATACCATATTCTCGTAGAACTTTCATGCCTTACTTGGGTTAAATGATTCAGCAACGAGTAAATTAGCAGAGTGTAGAAATTTTGCATAAAATGCAAATTCAAATATTATGAATTTATGAAAAATACTATAAAAATACAGTAGAAACTAACAGAAATTACAAAATACCAAATGTGACAGAGCCTCAATTAAAATGGGGGAAAAGCAAAGCAAACTCACTAAACGTTTAGAAAACATAGACAAAAAAATATATGAAACTCAAGATAAATGCAACTAGAAATATTTTAAGCAAAGCACAAATAGTAAATATACCAAAATTAATACAAATTAAATACTGAAATATACCCAAGCATTTAACAAACTTTCTAAGCATTATATACTTTACTCTCATAGAATTTACTCCAAAAATAACAGTTATATTTTTTGATTTTTATATTATTAACGGAAACACAGATATTATGCGGTCTGTGGTATGTGATATGATTAGCTACATGAATAAAGAAGTATGTGGAATAATTTCTTAATTTTCTAGTAAAGAGAATTATAGAGATTCCTATAAAGATTCTGTGCCAAAGAACAGTTCTACAATAGTAGAGGATCTGTCAGTCCAGCAGGCTATCGAGTGTCTTCCTTAAGCAAATTGATGCGCTGTATAGAGGCCCAACAAAGTGTTGTAGGGAAACTGTAGTCTAGAACCTTGAAGGCCCCAATAATCCTTTTCGCTCGCATCTATCTCGTCTTGTGGCATTAAAAAATTCCTTGATAATTCGTTTTTGGTAATCAAAACGTAAATTTCTTGATCCCCTTTTGAGTGATTTGCCTGTTGCCCAACTGACATGAGAGAGAGGGAGAGGGCAAAGGGTTATGAGGGGGGGGAGGTAGGCGGAGTGGCGACGGGTCGCTCAAAGTGAAATTAGGCAAACAAGTTCAAAAAGTAATTGACGGCCACAAACAAATGTTGCCCAATGATCCTTGCATTCCTGGCCATAACTGCCTCTCTGTCTGTCTGTCTGTCTCTCTGTCTGTCTGTATGAATGTGTGTGTGTGCTGTGCAGGGGTGTGTGTGTGTGCGGTTGGCCCTTCGGGCGTGGTCGTCGTGGCAATTTAACAACAAATTCGTGTCCAAACAGTATCGAATGCGCGTACATTATTTATGTGTATCGGACGATTGCAATGTTCCTATCCTATATATCATAGCATGCAGGCGCCAAAAAACGAGGCGTAGCCAAACCCCACAGCCCCCAAATTTTAAATAGTTAATGGACAAAGCGCTTAGAGGGCGAGAGAGAGAGAGAGAGAGCGCGAGCTTTGGCCTGGTCAATAATTAAATTAGTTAATAATGCAGACAGAGCGAACTGGCATAAATTATGAATCCATTGGATATACGTAATATTACTGGGGCTATTTAAAAGGTTTCGCGGGCCGTGCTCGATAAGCGATAAGCGCGTTTAAATATTTACAATTTTCACTTAACTTACGGCATTTTCAATAATGTGCAATAAATTGAAATTCAAATCAATTTGCATTCGCAATAATTTGCAAATTATGTATAGATAATGAATAGAACGCGATGATGGAGTGGATGATGGCTGAAGAATAGTGACCAAATGCAGCGTTATAACTTAAAAGATTCCTTGACATGCCAGAGAACCTTAGAGACACTTTGCAGTCTTAGATATACTGCATATTTATTTATTTATTTATTGTGCTTTACATTCCCTTAAAATTTATTTTAGTTTCACTAAAGCTTATGATATAATATTATAATTTTTCAGAGTCCAGCATTTTTGCGCTTTTCAACGGAATTTTTTTTTTTTTTTAACAATTTGTTGTCCTGGAATTTTTTACATTTTAAATTTTCAAGGAAAAGTGGGAAGAAAAACCTTGATTTGAATATACTGGATATATTTCCTAGCTAGACTTTCAGCATCTCTCTCTCAAGTCTTCCATATAGCTATACCTTTAATATCGAAACATAATAACAATCGCTCTCATATCTATAAAACCATAGCATACTTTCCAGCGCGCTGCACTCGAAACTCGTTCCATACTCAGTTAGAAGATAATTAAATTGGATATAATTCCCTTTTTCGCTGGGAGCAGCCTAGTAACGGGTGGACGGTAACGGTAACGGTGAATGGTAACGGTGATGGGTAACAGTGAACGGTAAATGGTAAACTGTAAACGGTAAATATGTGTGTGTGTGTGTGTGTGTGCCACAATGGCGACGACTACACACACACACAGAGAGGCCAGAGCCATGGGCAAGGTCAATGCGCAAATGGAATGTGGGCGTGGCCAGGCATTGCAGCGGCTTTGTGTGTGTGCGTGTGTGTGTGTGTGTATTGTCAGGTTAATCACTCGTTTTGTTGGCAATTACAGTTATAACCCCAATGTGGATGGGGACAATAAACGGGCCAGTTCGGGTCAGAAGGTTCTGATGGACTGTGGGGCAGAGGGAGAGAGAGAAGTGAAAAGAGGAAAGAGGGAGAGAGAGAGAAAAAGAGAAAGTCAAAATAGCCACTTGGCTTTTGTTGCTTCGTTACCATTGCCAATGCTGTTGCTACTGTGTTGTTGCTGTCGTGTTGTTGTTGCTGTCGTGTTGTTGCTGTCGTGTTGTTGTTGCTGCTGCTGCCTTTGTTGGCTCGCTGCGAATATCAATGAGTCCATTATGTATGAACGCCAATGATTATGGCCGCCTGACATGACAGCAGCCACTCAACGAGAGAGCCCAAGAGCTTGAGAGAAGCGAGGAGGGAGGAGGAGCAGGGGGAGCAGGAGGAGGGAGCAGCGCGGGTAGCGCAGTGAAGTGAAGTGATGACAGTTGACAGCGTTTGGCATTTTGGCACCCAAGCACAACAACAAAGCGAAAGGGAGAGCAGGAAGCCCTTGCGCGGGGGGCAGCAGGGAGGAAGCGTGACAGAGCTGAAGCAGGAGTCGAAGCAGGAGTCGAAGCCGGAGTCGGAGACGGAGACGGAGTCGGAGAGATGCCAAGGAAGACGTCTGACAATAACAGCATCAATTTGCCGTCACCTGTGTGGCACATTCAGCAAGTGTTGCAAGCAGGGGGAGGGGGGTGAGCAAGGGGAGAGGGGGGACTTAGCTGAGCCATGACCATAAAATTTTAGCAGCAAACCGACTTTTTGTTGGATTTCGGTCTAAAGGCAATTGCAGTTGGCCTGGTCGGCATGGGAAGGGAGGGAGTAGAGCGGGTGATTTCTATTTGATATTTCAGGCATGTGGCCCACTGTAGAATAGGCAGGGGGCAGGGCAGGGTCGAGTTACTTGGAACTTGGGGCGCACCTTTTGACGTTCGCATTTCGTTATGATTATTGATATGCGTGTTATTGTTGTTGGGGCCAATGCTGCTGCTGTTGTTGGGGCCAATGTTGCTGTTGCTGCTGTTGTTGTTGCTGCTGTCTGAAGTGCTTTGCCTTGTACGTTGAGCTAACAAATGCGTTGCCTGCTTTTAGGGGCTGCCATTACACGCCCCGGGCACGAAACGCACAACAGGTGTTGGCAGCGCCATTTTGTCAGTTGTTGTTGTTGTTGTTGTTGTTGGCCATAATGCGCCTAGCTGGCCAGCCTGCCTGGCCTGCCTGGCCTGGCTGCCTTATCGATTCCGATTCGGTGGCGTATGCGTAATGTTATCAATGGCAAATTAAGCGTAAAATGCTGCCACACTTTAAAAGCAAATTAGTCACGCCCACCGCCCTAGCCCACCGCCCAGG
The DNA here is from genome assembly GCA_018904105.1 of Zaprionus tsacasi. Classification (NCBI taxonomy): domain Eukaryota; kingdom Metazoa; phylum Arthropoda; class Insecta; order Diptera; family Drosophilidae; genus Zaprionus; species Zaprionus tsacasi. The sequence continues at coordinate 8,793,845 of JAEIFR010000001.1, forward strand.
CTCAGCTCAAATGATCCGTAAATAATGCACACACATGTGTAATGGCCGATAGCAGCCTCCTGCTGCTTCTCCTGCTCCTCCTGCTCCTCCTGCTCCTCCTGCTCCTCCTGCTCCTCCTGCTCCTCCTGCTCCTCCTGCTCCTCCTGCTCCTCCTGCTCCTTCTCCTCCCTTATGCAATTTATGCGTTTGCAATAAAATTACAGCACGATGTAAAGCAGAAGACGTTGTGGCGGGCAGGCAGGGAGGAGGAGGAAATGGGAGTTGGCTCGTCAAATGGCCAGTCAAACAAAGGGCTACCCCAAGCCAATCCGGCAGAGAAATTATTCTGGCCGAGCGATGCCATTTATTAGGAAAGTTTTTTGCATTTTGCGGCATTGCATTGAAAAAGAATTATGCACTTTGTGAAACCGGAGAGAGAGAGAGAATAACGGCTCATTCTCTGCCATTTCTTCAGTTTCTTCTGCCCGCTTTCTTACACTCTTCTTCTCCTGCTCCTGCTCCCTTCTCTTGCCCTGTCTGCCTGCTCGTTCATTTGCCAGTTGACCGGCCCGCTGGCCCATTGTTTCCAGCAAGAAACCAACAATTAAGCAAGCTTACAGCTCAACCCGACTGGACTGAACCACGACCCCACCGAGTCCCAGCCCGGTCCTGCTCCAGCCCAATCCTAGCTAGGTTCTTCCTCAACTGCCAATTGCAGCTGGCATTCAATAAAATTTAAACGTCAAACGCCCGGCCAATTATTTGTGACCACATCGCAAGACTGCTCCGACAGCAGCAGGAGCAGGAGCAGGAGCCAAGGCAGGAGCGGAGCAGCGCCCAACTGGGGAGGAGGGGCGCCGCCTTTGTCTCTGCTGTCCTTTTGTTTTCCGGGCGCATTGTGGAAATGAAAACTGCACTTGATTATTTGAGCTGCTAATTTTCATTGTGCCGAAACGAGCTAAAGAAAAAACACAACTAATAGCTGAAGAGTTTGTTAGAGCGCATGGACTGACTAATACCCTGTAGTTTGATAGAAGAAATATTATGCTTATTCTTATCATACTAGACCACAGGCAGCCAAAATAAATTGATATTGGATTAAAAATACTAAATCGAATCAAGGTTTTTCTTCCCACTTTTTCTTGAAAATTTAAAATGTTAAAAATTCCAGGACAACAAATTGTTAAAAAAAAAAAAATTCAGTTGAAAAACGCATAAATGCTAGACTCTGAAAAATTATAATATTATATCATAAGCTTTAGTGAAACTAAAAGAAATTTTAAGGGAATATAAAGCACAATAAATAAATAAATAAATAAAAAATACTAAAGAGTTGCTTAGAGCTAAGCCAGCCATGCATTAGTGAAAATATATCGATTTATCGATAACAAACAGGGTTGCAGGGAAACAGCACAAAGAAGTAGATCAGGTAGTAGCACACTTCTATAAGATTTTAAGAAATTAAACTGCAGAGTAGCCCACTCCCGTATACAACTCAATCTTCCCCTCCCTATCATGTTTGCCCGTTTACAGGGTAGCGGGCAAGCGACTACAACAACACCCGAATGGTTTTAATTAGCGCGCGAGGCGGTCAAGTTAAGCGTCGCCGCGCCGCGTCTTCCTTATCAATGGGGAGCGCAAATTGAAGCCAAAATGCCAATGATGATGATGATGATGATGACCAGCAGGTCAAGCGACAAAAAACAAGAATGCCAGGAGGAGCAGCTGGAGGAGAAGGAGGAGCAGCAACAACAATAACAGAGCATTTTGGCAACAATGAAACAAAAGTCAGAAGAAGGCGAAGGAGGGAAGGAACGAAGGTTGAGAGAAGATCGAAAGACAGCAAAAACAGATTGAAATCAGTTTGGAAAGCGAAGCGAAGCGTAAAAATGCAGGGACCGCGCCATGCATGGTTTGAATGGGACCAGGGATGGTTGAAAGGGTTGGGTTCCCATCGGGTTGGGGGTTGGGATTGGCATCCGGTCTGAAGTGTGAACCGGAATAGTGTGAATTGCTTTGGAGAGTCACCACGGGCACATTGCAGCCCTGACTAAGTGCTGCAAACTATGTTCAATGTTCGTCATTGTTTTATGTCTCTATCTCCCTCCCTCCCTCTCTCTCCCTCTCTCTCTCTCTGTCGTGTATCATGTCACATAAATGAACTGTCCCATTTTCACATACACAGTTCGCAGTTGGCAATAGGAATAGGAACTATAGGACTGTCATGTCGGGATACTAATTGCATGGCACAACGGAACGTCGATGCCTCGAGCAGTCGAACAGTCGAGGTATTCGATGGGGTAGACTGAGCATAATCGCTTTGCGGATCATACTTACACATCATATGATTTGTATACCCTACAATATCTTACAATACCCTACCCATAATATACCCTACTTAAACCTATTATAGTCTACACTCTGCTGGGTATTTTTAGGCTTTAACATTATTCTTTCTGTTCAGCTATTATCGTTTTGCTAAAAGTAACTCTAAAATACCAGTAGTAACTACAACAGAAAATACTGTAAAGTAATTAAAATTTGAATCACTTAAAACGAAGTGAAAGGAAATAGTGATGAGAAGCTTGCTAAGTAACTGCAACAGTCACTGCGAATTACTGTAACTGTTAATGCTATAGTAGCACTTAATGTAGCGTTAAAAGTAATTGTCACACTTACGCCTTAAGATGCTGTAAGTGTGGCTATCATATTAATATGCTTGCATGTTTATGGTAACTGTTACAATCACGACATAAATCACAGTATCCGTACATTAAAATTACTGCGGCAGTAACGTTTAAGTCGCTATTAATGTGCGCTGACAACAGTCACAGTTACTGTTATAAGCGCAGCTGAAGTAACAGTCACAGTAGCAGTTGCAGACGCAGTCACCGTTACAGTCACAGGTATAGTCTCAGTCACAGTTATAGTTATACCTAACAAGAACAAAATATGTTTGTTGAAAATCATAGAGGGGAAATAAAAAATTTCCAAATTTTCGAAAAATTTCCAAAAATCTTTTATGATATTTTTGAAATGTAGAATCACTCAGATTGTTAAAACATAAACAAAATGTCATTCCGCGTGAAAATCGTTTGATTTTTAAGAAAGTTACGATCGGTGTAAAATTAGGATATCAGGCCTGTGGAGCGTGTTACATGTCTAATTTTTTGACCATTTCGACATGAGTTTTTGGCCAAAATTAAGTATCGTTAAAAATCGATTTAAACAATTGTTTAGTACTAATGTTGACCACCGCTATCGATTCAAATAAAAAAAACGTAACTTCAAATTAAAAAAAAAATTTTTTTGTTGAAAAATCATAGGGGGGACCCTTACCAGAATTCCCATAATATTGAAAAATTTCAAAAAATCCATTTTACCATTTTTTAAATGACTCATGCCTATTACATTTACACAATATTAGTATATATAAAAAAACACGTAGCTACATGTATATAGAATATATCTTAATAAAAGTAACTGTTACGCTTTCCCTTCATGCAAAGTGATCACAGTCGTGCTGAGTATTATTGTAAGTGCTGCCAGTGCAATCGTCAATCATTTTTCCATTTTCCATGGCAATCGAAATTGATTTGAAATGACGCACAGCTAAAAAACAAAACTGCGAAGCGGAACGAGACAAATCTGAGTGAAAACCAAGCGTGAAACGACGCACAGATACCCTGTACTCAGCTGCCACTCGGCTGATTTCCCACATGTGCTCTGCGAAGCCCAAGACTGCAATTTCAGGTGCGCCATTGTATTAGAGTGGAATGGCAAGGGGGTGGGAGGAGAAGGTGCTGCAGTTGGAGCTGGGACTGGGACTGTACCAGGGAGTGTAGCTGGAGCTGGGACTGGAGGTGGAACTTGCACCTGCTGTTGGGCAGCTCTCGACACTCTCGGCTGATTTATCGTCCATAAAATTTATGTTTAGTTTAATCGAAAGGCGCAACTCGAGTAGAGTGGGGGGAGGGGCGCGGCCTGCTTATCAGCGTGGAGGGAGGAGCAGCAGGAGCAGCACAAGAAGCAGTCCATGGAGCAGTCCACGTTGCCAGTTGACTTTGCACAAATGGGCATGGGGGCGTGGCTCGTCCAGTCGCCAGACGTCGGCGCTGTTGCCCTGTTTTATTTCAAGAGAGATGCGAGAGATGCAAGATGCTTTTACGCCGGCAATCGCATGGCCAGGATGAACCGACGGCGACGTATCCCGGCAAGACGAAGACGCAACTATTGTAAAATTTCAACGTAAATTTATTGCATGCATTTTTTTATCCCCTCGTACTGGCGTTTTTTCTTTCTGTTTTTGCACAAAATGAAATTGTTTAAAACTTTTAACTAAAGTTGCGCAAACTGCAAGACGGGTGGATTAAGGGGGCAGAGGGGGGGAGAAGGGGAGGAGCGAGCTGACAAGGATACCTGTGCATTACGATTTGAATACGTATAGGAGGCATTTGCCGGATTAGCATAGCTAATATACCCCAAGGTTGCCCGACCATGGGTTTATTTACAGTCAGGTTAACTCTCTCGCTCTCTCTCGCTCTCTCTGGCTCTCTCTGGCTCTCTCTCGAAATTCTCTCTCCAAATAGACAAATTGTTTCGTCCTTTTGGCTTGTTGAATTTATAGGATTTTTGAGAGGCATAAAATATGATTAAAACTGGAATACTTAGCCCACTCTAGACTCCTTCTATCGATAGTTTTCTCGAGTAGATTAGATGCGTCTTTGTCTTCAAATAAGCTGAGCTACAGTGCTCTACATGCTCTCTAAATATCGATATTCCCTTTAGACACTATCGATACTTTTGCATCAGCTTTGCTTATGCCACTTTGCGTTACTATCGCTACAACTATCGTTACTACTATCGCTGCTTCTATTGCTTTTATCGCTCTCCACTTCTAACAGTCCCTTTTTCATATCTGTTTTGCGATACTATCGCTATTACTATCGCTACTACTTTGTATACTTCTTGAAGTCCCTTTTACATACGCCTCCTTACGATACTATCGCTATTACTATCGCTACTACTTTGTATACATCTTGAAGTTCCTTTTGCATAATGCCTGCTTACGATACTATCGCTATTACTATCGCTACTACTTTGTATACTTCTTGAAGTCCCTTTTGCATATGCCTGCTTACGATACTATCGCTCCTACTATCTGCCTTACTATCGCTCTACATATGACACACTTTGGGGGACTGCTTTGCAATTGGAACAGCTGCTACTTCCGCTATAAAGTCAAATTTATGCGATACTTATCGCTTGAGGGAACCCAGTGACAGTCACTGTGACATTCACCGTTACACAGTACACCCACACATTAGCATACTATGTTAAACTCAAGTTAAGGTAGTCCGTAGTCAAGTGTTAGTTAGCTTTTTTCCGGCCAGACAGTTCACCTTGCTTTGACGTGACCTTTGCGAGTAATGAATGGAACACTCACACACTCACACACACGTGCCTGACACACACTCACTCCAAGTATTATTTATTCATTCATTTGCTTTGTCTGCTCGACTCTTTAGCGCGTTCATTTCCATTTTCCATCTGTGGCTCGCAGGGACTCGAGTCCTAATTAATGTTAAATTCACGGCCCTGAGCTCTACAGATCTATGTCGCCGATACACACTGTGCACACGGTGATTCGAAAAGCCAGTTGGGTCCCCCCTCCCCCCTTTTGCCACTCCCACAACTGCCCCTATATGGCAACACTTGAGTGAACCTTGCCAGGGACGTGACTTCTTGTTGTTATTGCCAAGTTATGCAGGCGAACGCTCATCGCTTGCACTTCGCATATCGTTGACCCGGTTGACCCGTTTGACCCGGTTGACACACAGTTGACACTGACCCCGTTCGACAGTGACCCCGCCAACAGTTCCACATGCCATCTTACTTACCCAGCATACGGGAGAGGAGCAACAGAATTGTGTAGCAGAACATTTGCAGCAGTTCCATCTTAGGATCTCCGGTTTTGCGATAGATACTACGGGAATATCTGGGAATAGTTCAGTGCAGCTGCTGGGACATTGCAGGCCAGAGAGAGACGGAAAGACCAGAGATCAGAGTAGCTGAGAGTGGAAAAAAAAAGAATTAATACTTTAGAATATATTTGAGACTTCTTCAAGAAATAAGTGTCGTATTACAGTAGATTAGATGTATATAATTAATCAAATTATTAACAGAGATTTTCAGATCTTTATTAGAATTTTTCAGAAATACATTTGCGCCTAAAACACACGGGTAAACCGTTTAAACTTATACGTAAAATATGTAAACTGATTGCAGTCTTCAATCCATCACTTTGATCGCACAGATCTCTGCAACTGCAAGACCTATCCCTATCAAATTTGTTATGTATATGCCTTGTATCTATACAAAGAGTATTTAAAGATCTAAAACACCCTACTTAGTATAGAAAACAAAGCAGACAAGTATTACTACAGCCCTGCTAAGCTACTAAACAATAGTTTAAAGCGCAAAATACAATTTAAAACTTATTTGAAATGCCCTAGACGGTTAGGAGTGCGGAACAAAAGGGGTAGAGAGGAAGAGGAGAACGCACAACATGAACATGAATTAGTCGTGCCCTTACGACCCTTTGGGGCATTACGTCAGAGCCCGGAATGCATTTACTGCAAGTGTTATTAACAAATAGAGCGCAATAAACACAAGAACCGGCTACGTTAACAAAACTGAAGGAGGGAGGAGAGGAACGGAAAAGGGGGAAAGAGAGGAAGGTTGACTGTGTTGCAGCAGCAGCCACCGCTGGCCATTGTGACCTTTTTCCGGCTGAATCGCAATGGCAACGGTAGCCAAGCGCGCAGTTTATGGCAACAAACGTCAGCTATAAACATTTTTATAACGCTGCAAGACGCGTCACGTTGTGTGGGAGGAGGAGGAGGCATCACAGGCCACTAGGCAGGGGCGTAGATGGCACCAGGGGACGGGGACGGGGGGAGGGGGCACTCTGCCACACAGCTCGACTTCAAGTGGCAGGAGACGTGCGGCGTCAACTGTGCAAGAAAGGAAAACGCATAAACCACAAGCAAAATGAATTGTGCTTTTACTTTTTGTAATTAGCTGGCCATGCAGGGCCTAACAGCACAAGAGGGTACAGTCAGAGGGGGGAGGGGGGTACCGCCCTCTCCCTCTCTTAGCCGCTGCAACTACCAGGCAAACTCCACTAATATAAGTTGAGAGTCTTTCGTACTTATATAAAATATAAACTATGCAGAAAAAGAAGGGGTATATTGTGATGATACAAGCAAGGCAGGTAGGGTATACATATATGGAGACTAATTTATGATAAATATTTTAGTTAATCTATTATCTATACATATCTTAACTAGCTGTGAACTACTGAACCCAGACAAACTAGACTATGCAAGAATATGTACAGTAAAAAAAAAAAAAAAAAAAAATAAAATTAATAAAAATAATATACCAAAATACCATATATATAAGTTTTTAATAAAGAAGATCCCTATCCCTTAAGATAAATTATTTACATGATTCCAAATGCAGTACGGCAACGATTGAAAAAAAAATGAAAAAATAAAAATAAATAAATAAAAAATTAAATAAATAAAATAAAAAAATAATAATAAAAATAATACATACAGTATACCAAATATCATACATATAAGTTTTTAAAATAGAAAATCCTTATCTCTTAAGATAAATTGCTTACATGATTCCAAATGCAGTAGGGCCACGATTGAAAAAAAAAATTGAAAAAAAAAAAAAAAATTAAATAATAATTTTCTAACTACAGAAGACTTCGAATTTTGCAGCCTAAGCTACTGTTTTTCACATCTGTACAGGGTATACACTGGGTGTATACGTGTGTACTTTTCCCTTGCATAAGTGAGTGTTTGTTGTTGTGGTTAGAAATAAAGCAAAAAAAAAAAAAAACGATGGAAATTTTTCAATTACTCTCATGACATGACATAAAACGTAATTTAAGCCAAATGTCTGAAGGGGAGGAGTCGCTGGAGTCAGCATCTCCAGCCCGCAGTGCAGCAAGGAGAAGGAGCAGGAGCAGGCAGGGAGTCGCCTCTGCCTAAGCGGGTCGCGGCGACGTTGAGTGTAACACTTGATTTGCCCTGACATAAGTGCGGGCGACTTTACGCAGCTTTGTTCTGCAGTTGCTCCTCCTCCCGATCCCGATCCCTTGCCGACTGCACGCCTGCTCCCTTGTTCTCTGTGTGCTGTCCTGCTATGCCTACACAGTGAAGCCATTTGCAGTCCTGCCCAGGCTATTGTGTTGGCTCCAGCTCCTGTTGGCGGCGGCTCCTCCGACTGCGACTCCTCCTGCGCTGGAAACGGCGAAGAGTGCATGTTAAGTGCCTTATTATCCTGTTTATGTAACCGTGCAGTTGTCAAAGGACACATGTCCTCGCCGGCTGCTCGTTTCATCAGCGCCATAGTGTGTCCTGCTCCACCCCTCGCTCCCTCCCTGCCATCGCCCACTTCATGTTTTATTCATCCTCAGTTTACAAATTGTCGCAGCGGCCTTTTGCCGGCCAAATGGCCGACTGTGCCATATTTTGAATACAAATTCTTGGCTTAAACTGCGCCTCCTCCCACTTTCCCTTGAATAGCCAAGGCAAAAATGCAGCAGCTCCAGGGAGGGAGGAGGGAGGGGGCAGGCACCCAGCCTATTCAGCCAAAACTTTGCAGCTGGCAGAGGCGCCAAATGAGGCAGGAGCAGGCAGGCAGGCAACTGCCTCCATTGTTGTTGTCGTTGTTCTTGAGATTTTTATTAAAACTATCATTAAAGTAACTACGCCATTGACTGCTTAATTTGGACCCAAATGAAAACGTTAACAGAGAGAGAAAAGTGGGAAGAGAGACGAGGAAGTAAACTGGACAGAGAAAAAAGTGAAGATGAAACTGATTAAGGTTGATTTCATAAGGGAATAACTAACACAACTAATTTCAAATCAAACCTTAACCGATCTTAAACGATATAAAATTTAAGCAACCTATCGATAGCAGCAGAAGAAGCACCTCTGCTTACGCAACCTATCGATATTCATGTCAATTATGCTTAGACTGCCTTTTCGACCTATTGTCGACCTAAAAAAAATATGCAAATCACTCTACTCAAGCAACCTATCGCTAAATGTACCCCCACGCTATAAAATTTAAGCAACCTATCGATAACAGCAGAAGAAGCAGAGCTGCTTACGCAACCTATCGATATACATGTCATATATGCTCACTCTGCCTTATCGACCTATTGCCGACCTATTTGCAACCTAAAAAAAATATGCAAATCACTCTACTCAAGCAGCCTATCGATAACTGTATTCATCGATAGACAAGCTATCGCTGCTCGTACTGCCTTCGATATATTATCGCAGAGAACAAAGTGAGACGAAGTTAAACCGCTCAGGGTATTAACTTATCCACTCGAAGAAGATAATGCCTGCAGCTGGGTGTGCACTGGATAGGAGAGGAGATATAGGGGCAGAGTTGGGGGGTATAACAGGAACTAAGGGGGCACTACAAGTATCTTAAATGAACTCTCTCTCTCTGTCTCTCTCTCTCCCTCTCGCTAGGTGACGAATTTATCACTTTATGCAATTTGCTGATTAAACCAGCTGAAAAGAATGTTAATTTTATTTACTTTTTTGTCCATAATATTTACAAATTGTGCCCAAAAAAGTTTTCAATAATGAATATGCAAGTGTGTGTCTGTATCCGTGTGTGTGTGTGTGTGTGTTTTAACATTTTAATATGCATGGCAGGGCTGACACATTGCAAAAAGCGGAGGCAAAAGGAAAAAACCGCCAACGGCAATGGGCAAACGACAACGAAATAAATTTGTCAGCCATTGCAATATTCTTCTTTTCCCAAGCGGCAAGCTGCACCACCACCAGGAACAGAATCAGGAGCAGGAGCAACCGGACCAAGGCTGGATGTGGCCCATCGACTAGCGCAGGCCACGTAAATAAATAAATGAAAATGCATGCACATAAAGCGAACTGAGATGGAGGAGGTGGAGGAGGAGCAGGAGGAGGAGGTGGAGGAGGAGTTGGAGTAGCTGGACAACGAGCTGCCATTTCCTCCCCCCTGCTCGGCAACTCTTCCTGAAATTGTGCATGAAAAATATGGAAAGACATTTGGCCAGCGACAGATTTTTGCAGCTGCATCCGCATTGTACTGATCCAAAAACTGACAATAAATGTCATTTAGTTGCCAACGATAGCAGACCAAGAGGGGAGGGTAGGGGAGGGTAGAAAGAGGGGGCAGTGCTACGTGGCAACGGCAACGCGTCGCAGCTGCAAGCCAGCAATATTTATTTAAAACAAATTAAGAAGACGATGGCCAATTGAAATGGCCCCGACTCTGTCTAAAGGCACAGACAATGTCCACAGTCAACAGTCAAGCGAGCGAGCGAGCGACCCTCAACAACCCATCAACAATCCAGCAACAACCCAACAGCAACATCAGCAACAGCAGCAACATCAATGAGCAGCAGCAGCAGCAACTGCAAATTGCAATGTTTTTATCTGGAAATGCAATTTAATCAAAGTACAAAACGTATTAATTGCATTTCCGTTTTTGCCGTGTAAAAAACAGAAAAATAATAGTGAGAGAGAGAGAGAGAGATGAAGAGAGAGAGGGAAAGAGAAACGAGAGTGAACCGCAGCAAAGTGATGCAACAAATTAATGCAAACGATGTGCCAACTAATTTCCTCTCTCTTTTCGAATTATTTCGCATGATATTGTGTGGATGGAAAACTGGCATTATCTTTTATCTTTAAGCTGATAAATGACATATCATTAGAGTGTGGAATGGCAACAATTGTTGACTTAAATGAAGTACAAATGGGGGTTGGAAGAAGTATACTTTTTTTTTCTATTATTTATTAAGTGAAGAATCCGTACATCATAATACTTATTGTATTATTATTAACATAACAGGGTAGAAGTATACTAAAGATATTAACTGTAAACTCTGAATTAAATACTGTTTTTATTCACTTTTAATTTATTTATCTCAACTGAGCGGGAGCAGCATCTTAATGGAAGCATAGCATGCTTATAAGTCACTTGTAAGTTCGAGTAACTTGTAAGGCCAAAGCGAATACTCAATGCAAGCAAATAACTTGCAGAAACTCAGGTTAAAATATGAGAGTCTAGTTAGATAAAAAAGATGGATAAGGAAGAACTTCAGGTAGAAATTTTAAGAGCCTAGGTAGAGCAGGCTTGCCCAAGAAAACTGATCGTAGCTCTAGAAATATCAGAGTAAAGCAACTCATTCAAGTTACTTCAAGTAATGGGTTCAATCTCTCAATTGAGCAGTTTATGAAGCATAGTTTTTCCACTTTTCCATTTTATAATCACACAAATATATGAGGCATAGTAAAACGGAAAGCTATAACCTAAAAATCTGCAAGTAAGTCACTTACAAGTGCCAATAACTCACTGAATCATTTGAATGACTTGGAAGTAAAGTTCTGAAGTTAAAAGATTGTAATACAGTCTAATCCTACCAATATCTGGAATTCTGCGACACAAATACATGAGGCATATAAAAACTGAGAGACCAAAAGAATGAAGAGAGATAATTTAGAAGTGCCAATAACTCTGTGAATCATTCGAATGTTTTGCAAATAAAGTTGTCAATATCTCTAAGCATATGTAAAATCTGCCATTTTATCTATATTTCGATTAGTACTACTTTAGGAATGCAGTTCCTAAATGCTTCCCTTGTGCAATTAGTATCTCTCATTCACTTCAAATACTTCTTTGTGCAATATTCGGTTGGAATTCCCAACTGCATCCAGCAAACAAATAGAATGTTGGCCAACAAGTTGTTACCAATTTGACGTGTAATGTGCATCATCATTTTTGAAGCCTCTCTCTGCCTCAGCTCCAATCACTTTGTGGCTTACAAATTATTTGTGTGTGTGTGTGTGTGGTTTGCCCAATTAAAGTGCCAACCAACTGTTAAATCTTTTAATACCCAGACTATACTATATTTTACTATATATGTGGCAGATTTACTACTATATATTTTTGCTTTTCGGGCCCAAATCTAAGCGAGCCTGATGCGTATCGCGCTCGTAAAACACGTTGAAAATCTGAGCATGTTGTGCCGCAATCAGGATCATTTGTTAACTGGCCGGGACAGGCATTAAACACACACACACACTGGCACACACACACACATACACACACACACACACACTACGATACACACACACACACACACGCATTATGGGGCAGCTACGTAACAGTTGCGTGGAGCATTACACGAGCATTTTTTCGCTACGTTAACATAAACGAGTGCTAATTGAAATATTAACACCTATGGGCGATGGCCCAAAGGGTCCAAAGGGGGCTGGGGGGAGGGGGGAAGCCACGCCCATAAATGTAGGCACAAAATGTCACCACAAGCAGCGACATGAGCAACAAGAGCATGAAAATCATCTATGTATGTATGTGTCTGTATGTGCGTGTTTCACACGTTGTGTGTGCGTGTATAAGTGCGTGTGTGTGTGTGAGTGTGCGTGTGTGTGTGTGTGCAATAAAACAAAATGCGCATAACAATCGGCTAACCACGATATGAGACCTCAGAAACATAAACAACCGCAAATGTTGCGTCACGAACACGCGAACTACAATTCAAATTGCAAAAAAAAACACACACACACAATCTGGGTGTGTGTGTGTGTGTTTATATCTCATATATCTGTTATATATCTCTGCTGATGTCGCATTTGTTATTTGTTTCATTCATGGCATCGCTTGATTAGTTCACCTTTCCCTCCTCCCCCCACTCATCGATATGTCTGGCCACAGTGTTTATTAAAAATTTATCGATATTAGCTGTGTGCGCTGTTATCGCACTAATTAAGCACGTGTGCACAGTGGAAAAAAAACGTGTATTTTAATTAAGTTAAAAGTTTAATTCATAAAATCGAAATGATCTACACTCTTTTTTGCAATATTTATATACATATGATTTTATTTCATTTCTTGCTTTAACGATCCCAACTATAATTTATAATTTTCTCACAAATGTTATCGAATAGGTAACACTCTTTATAGACTGCACAAGACTCAAGTTAATTATGAAAAAAAAACAATATTAAAATTTTTTCAATTTTTTTAATTTTTTTTTTAATTTTTTTTTCAATTTGTTCAAGAATTTCAGAAATTTCAGGAATTCTTAAATATTCTAATTAAAATATATAGATTTGAATAAACTGCAAATAACTGCTGATCCGGCACGATCTATAGCTTCACTCTTCATCCTTCAAATCTTTTAAAGTTCGCTCTATGAGATGCATTTTTGAAAAATTGCACCAAAATATCATCTATGGTTTTTAGCTTGAAATATTTATGCCATAGCGGGCTAAAACTGAATAGAATAAAAGAGCAGGAAAAACCGAGGGAAAAACAAAACGAGAACGTGGAAAACTCAAAAACACTTGCAATTTAAAAACTTTTGGTTGACTTTTTTATTTGGATTTGTTTTTGTTTTTGTTATTTGCTGTTACTGTTGTTGTTGTTGTTGTTTTGTTCGTCACGCGTTTGAATGCACTTCCGTTTCCGGCGTTTGACGCTGCCATTTAAAATGCAATCGAGAAACGATTAGTCAAAAATTGTTCTCTCACGCTGTGTGTGTGTGTGTGTGTGAGCTGCCCTTTATGTGCTGTCCGTCCATGTTGTTGTGTGCTCTCTCTCTCTCTCCCCTCCCCCCTCTCGCTCTCGCAGGCTGAGGCAATCGTTAAAGACGTTTAATGAAAATTACCAGGAGCACCCGCAGTGCGCTTATGTGTGTGTGTGTGTGTGTGTGTGTGTGTGTGAGATGTCTCGAGTGTGCCCGTGTGTGTGTGAGAAGTTTGGCTTTTTGATTGTAATGAGCACAAATTACGCTAATTTCGCCTTTTGATTTTACTTTGATTTCCAGACTTGTCGAGCGTAGCAAGGGAGCAAGAGAGAGAGAGGGAAGTAGGGAAGAAAGAAAGAGGCAACAAGAATGAAGAAGTAGACGCCGTTTTTATTAGCTTTTTGACATTGCAATTCGATTGAGAAATTGCCAGACAACCATAAAAAAACACACACACACTCTGACAAACACACTTGGGGATTTTCAATTGGGAACTTCAGACTGTCTCATTAATTCGCTTTGGGTTTTACCTTTTGTTTTTATTAAGTTTATTTGTTTTTTTTTTTTTTTTTTTTTTTTCTTGGCAATTTCTGTTGTTTTTTCGCTTGTTACAGTTTCAAATTGTTATTATTTTTAGTTGCACAGCAAAAAAATATTAAATTAGAGCGAAAACAAATGTAGAAATCACTCAAAACGCGACTCAAAACGCGACTCAAACGCGCCTCAAACTTCGCCTGCAAACTCGCGATCTCGTCGCACTGAAAAATTCACGTCGAAATTTCGCAACACGCCAAGTTAGCGGTAAATTTTGCGGCGACTAAGCGAACTGAGCGAATTGAACTGTGCCGCCATGGCTGACCGTCTGTGTTGACGTTCCAAACAAAACTGTTGCACGGCCGCCAGCGAAAGTCGTTGCCGAAAGTGGAAATCGCCTCGCATTGTGCTTCGTGCCTTGTGCCTTGTGCTTCGTGCCTGCTCGTCTCGCTTCGTGCGCCAATGGCACGAGCCAATGCACGAGCCACGCTGCCGTTGGCTGTGTGCCAATTTCCGGCGCCGCAATGTAGGCAACGCTTTAGGGGGGGGGGCGACTTCGGTAGCTCTGCGTCGCTTCGGCAAGTTGCCATCGGCGCCTGCTCCCGTGCAACAGTTTCGGCTTCGGTCAGACACGAGCGGCGAGCCGAACAAACGAAGTCGCCTTCGTGCCGTTGCTCTTCACCATGTGGTGAACTCTGCTGCTGCAGCTGCTGCCAGTGTGCCGGCTAATGTGGCGTATGATTTGTTTACGTTTTCTGTTTACCTTCCAGTCAGTACGCTGCTGACCTCCTCCCCTCTCGCACTCCTCAGGCAGTCAGCTGAACTGGAAGCAGTTCATGGAGGCTGCCTCTACGCAGAGCAAAGTGTTTTAAGTAGCTGCTTAAGTAGCTATTATATAGCTTGATTTCAGCCAAAATAACTAGCCGTTTTTGCTGGCTATAAAACTCTGCAGATTAATAATTACTATAAAATATATTCATCTTTTTCTTAGTTTTAAGAAATTTGTTTCTATTATTTTTTCCAAGCGCCAAAAATGAAGTTAATTGCAGTTATCGATTGTATTATCGACTGTATTTTATCATAATTTAATCGATTTCTAACATACACTAGCATAGGCCTTTAAAGTGCTATCGATTGTGCTAAAATTCTCATAGATAATCGATTAAAAAGAGGTCCAATAGTAGTGCTATCGATTGTGCTGCCTGATTAATCGTTTATGCTGCATTTTCAATCGATAAAAATCGAGATGTTACCCAACTAACTTCTGGCATATTTCTTTAAGGAAATTTGCGGTTTCTTTTCGTTTTTCTTTTGCCTTTTTGAAGTACTGCCTTTTGAATTTTGACCTACCTACCCTACCCTGCCCTTCTGCCTCTCTCTCTCTCTCTGTCGCACAAAATGCAGAGTATCTGATTGCGCAATTGAGTTGGAATTCACTTTGCTCATTGGCGGCGGACACGTGGCGTATGCGTCATATGTTTGCACTGCACTCCACTTGGCCAATGGACTGGACGACGCATAGGTGGAACGAGGCGAGGCGAGGGGCTGCAATGATTTTGAAGGACTCCGGTCTGGGGCTAGAGGGAGTACTAGGCGAGTACTATGCACTATTTTAATGGCTGACTAGCCCAGAAAATTTCGAGCGTGTTTGACTTGTTGTTGTTGGCCAACTCAATTTTAATTAAATTGTTAGCATTTCGCTTTTGTTTTTGTTATTTCCGTGCAGGGGTTTTTTTTTTTCTACCACCTACCTCTCTCTCGCTCTATCTCTGTCACTCGCTGGCATTAAATTTAAATAAGCTAAGAGCAGGTGCATAGAATGTCGAGTAAGTAATTTTAATTAATTTGCTGCAAAGTGCAACTAAAATTGCAATTAAAATCGAAGCCAAACGAAATCGAAATCGCAATCGAAACGTATCTCTCCCTCTCTCTCTCTCTCTCTCTGTGCTTGCCTTCTCTGTTATTCTAGCCAAGATTGGCGGCCTTCAGCCACATGTCCAAAGTTCTTTATTACCTACCTAGCTAGATTATTAAAATTTCATCGAATTACGTGCGAAAAATATTAAATGACTTCGGGCTGAAGTAGGTGTGTGTGTGTGTGTGGGAGGGGGGGATTTGTCACTGTGTGTGTGTGTGGCAACTGTTATCGAGCGAGTGCAATTAAGTTACGCCACAAGCCAAGCCAAACAGCGCCAAGTTGCAACTTTTCCCTCGACTTTTCTTCTTCATTTTTTTTTCGATTGCGGTTTTTAGCTTCTTTTTTTTCGAGCCAGTTCAAGGTTGTCTTAAGCTGCACATCAGTGGGTTATCTACGGCATATCTACATATACGCGGACATTAATCGAGCTTCCGCACCACGATGATGATGATGATGATGATGATGATGATGACGACTGCTGCCACAATAAAGCAAAACTTTTTTGATTACTTTATGCACAGCGGCAGCTGTGCCACATCCGCATTTAGTTTGCGTCAGCCACAATGTAATTGCGGGTCAGCTAGCTAAGCGTGGGACAGTACAGGGGGGGTAGGTAGGTGTAGGGGGGGCAGCTGAAAAAAATGTGACGAAAAAATGATTAGTTGGTGTGAGGCGACGAGCTGCTGCACCCTGTAAATATCCTATAGATAGAAACTAGATAATTTGGCTAGAAAAAAGCTAAATAAAAAGCTAAACAAGTGCAATTAAAAAGTGACATATCACACAGCTTTTGTCTGCTCGAATTGGCTGCAGTTGTAGAGCAGGCAGAGAAATCGATAGATCGATAAATGCAGTGGCAAGCTAGGGATGGCACAAGTGTTGAAATAGTGCTGGAAAATGAAAATAAGAACTTAAGATCTCGAGTTAATATAACTTGATATAATCGCTATAAAGCTTAGAAAGTTAGGAAGCTGCTTATCTTCGCCTTGC
The DNA here is from genome assembly GCA_018904105.1 of Zaprionus tsacasi. Taxonomy (NCBI): domain Eukaryota; kingdom Metazoa; phylum Arthropoda; class Insecta; order Diptera; family Drosophilidae; genus Zaprionus; species Zaprionus tsacasi. The sequence continues at coordinate 8,810,902 of JAEIFR010000001.1, forward strand.
TGCATTTTCTCTCAGTTCTTGCGCTCTGCTCAAAAGGGTTTAGTAGCTATTCCGGGATAATTAGAAGACTTACGAGTAGACTATCAAATGTTGGCAACGAGGCACTCTTGTTTAGATTTACTACTTGCTGGGTATACCCTATAAAACCTATGCTGCCAGCACTCGACCTTAGCCAAGCGAGTTTCGAGTTATGTCTACGATTTTACGATTCTTTGACATCAAATCAATTTATATCGACATCTTGCGAGCGCATTTTATGACCGAGGGGGGCAGGGGTAGGGATGAAGTCAGGTGTGGAGTAGGGTGTGGAATAGGTATGGGGTAGGGTGACCAGGTGTGACTCGACAAGAGTGTGAGTTGGCTTTGAGGCAACCTCATCCGTTGTGCCAATCCAACTACAGGGTAACCAAGTGGACAGCTCTATTCCCAGGCCATCCCTCTGCCCCCTCTCTCTCCCCCTCCCCCCTATGTCTGTCCGGCAATGTAATTAAACGAAAGACGCTTCAAATTCTCGAACTGGTCAGTCGTAAAACTCTGACAATGGCAACGCGAAGAAAAAACAAAAAAACGTGCAGCATTTCGGCCAAGTTGAGTGCACTGGCCTTTTTATGGCAACGCAGATGCAACTTGTATGCATAGGTGGACATGGGGGAGGGGGGGGAGGGAGTATGGGCCATGGCAATGTCTTCATTACTCACTGGACATGTTATCAAAGTCAGAAATTAAATTTGCCCCGACTAAGTGAAGGGCGACCGAGAGCTTCGAGCCGAGTCGAGATTAATATTTCAAACGGGAAACAGGCGACTCTGCCGGGCAGAAGAACAGATGGAGATGCAGGAGATGCACCAGTAGGAGCAACCGGAGCAGCAACCGGAGCAGCAGCCGGAGGAGCAGCATGAGCCATTGCCTTGCCACAGTTGATTGGTTACCACTAAGCGAAAAATTTGCCGGCCATAAATGTCGGTCTCGGGTAGATCCTGCTCCAGTGCCTGCCTGCTGCCCCCCGCTCCTCCTCTCCCGCTCCGGCTCTACCTCAGTCTGAAAATTTACATGCGCTCAAAATTTGAGCAACATTTTTTTGTGCAGCCAACATGGCAACTATATAGGAATATATATATATATATCTAGCAAGATATACTATGTACGTATAGAGAGAGAGGAGGGGGAAGAGAGGTATATGTTATATAGCATATATATTTATATAGCCCGCATGTTTGTATGCTCTCTTCTCTACTAGGTAAGTTTACTCTCGCATCCGCATGGAACGTTGACTTGGCGCCCGGAATTTTCGGCCAGAATTTGTTGGCTTTGCCGGCTAAAGTTTCTGCAGCAGCAGAGGCAGCAGTGGCAGCAGCAGAGGCAGCAGTGGCAGCTACATGCATATGTGCCGGTTAAGTGGTTTTTGTGGCTGAAAAGCAGAAAACTCATTAAAGTTTATTTCGAACACTAACAACAACAGAGCGAGCGAGAAAGAGAGAGAGAGAGGGAATCATGGCAAGATACGAATATGGAACGTTACCACGACCAGCAGTGGTAGCCAGTAAGTCGGGGCAGCAGCAGGGGGGGCTGCTCTGCTGAATTTTCGATGTCGATGCCGAAGTTTGGTCAAAAATTAAGACAGATGCTTAGGATAGTTCCCACTCTCTCCCTCTCCCTCCCACTTGCTCAGTCTATTGACATATCGGCAGGCATCGATGAAATGCTGCCAATGTCGCTGCTGCCACTTTTGCTGCGGTTCCGCTTGCAAAGTTTCCAAATCGAACACAGACAAAGCCGCTGGCTACAGGTTTCCCAGTTGGCCTTCAAGATGGCAGCCAAGACGCATTGAATAAATAAATAAATAATAATCATCTGCCACTTTTCCTTGAAAATTTAAAATGTAAAAAATTCCAGGACAACAAATTGTTAAAAAAAAAAAAATGCAGTTGAAAAGCGCAAAGACTCTGAAAAATAATAATATTATATCATAAGCTTAAGTGAAACTAAAATAAATTTTAAGGGAATATAAAGCACAATAAATAAATAAATAATAATAAACTGTGAAGTGCGTTTAAATTTAATGCAGCTGCCTTAAATCAATCGATTAGGTAGAAATCTCACACTCTCTCACTCAATTTGGCCATTCACCTGGAACGCCGACACACACGCGCGACATTCGATCGCCACCTGGCTGCCATGCACACGTCGCCAAGCTGACTGCTACGCAACGCTTGAGACGCAATCAAAACGACATTTGCACTCGATGTGTCATTGACTTTAAGTGGCTGCTCCCCCTCCCCCCTCTCCTCTTGACTCGTCTGGCCACTGTCTGAGCCAAGTTGATTAACATTGTTCACTTGGCTTTAAGTGCATATATCTGTCGCTCTCCCACACTCTCTCTCTCTCTCTGTACTACGCCGAAAAAGCAGCCTGGCGTCCAAGGAAGAAAACAATCTAATTTAAAGTTTTCCAGTTAGGCGAGAGAAATACAACAAATCGCAACTGCAGCGGTTACCCGAGGGTGTAGAGGGGAACGGGGGGAGGGAGGAAACTACTTGCAGCCTGCAATTTGTTATCTCAAGTATGCAAAATTATGAAAGTTTATTTAAAAGTTGCGCGTTCCACGTCGCTTGGGCGCGCTTTGGTGGGCAGGAAATGCCGCCACGGACGTTGGATAATAATTGTGTCGCCTTTGCGCCGAATGTAAACGAAGCAGAAGCCACACAGAATACGCATAAACAGCGCCCCTCTCCCTCTCTCACTCTCCCTCTCTCTCTCTCTCTCTCTCGCACACATGCACACGCACATTACTCAAGTTAGCAGGAGACAATTTATTACTTTTACAATATAACTTGGCAAATTGCAATATAAATCCTGCCAGAGAGGGAGAGAGGGGGAGAGAGACCTAGCAGGAAGTCGGAATTATTACTGGAACGACAGAAAGAGAGGGAGGGAGGGAGATAGCAATGTGTGCAACAGGTCGCCCGATTCAATAGTGAATAAATCGAATCATATTCCTTTATGCGTTTCCAAGATTTATGGAGTCAACAAGCGACTAAGCGTCTAGGATTAGCCTCATCCAAGGCAGAGAGAAAGAGAGAGAGAGACCTCTCGCTTAAGCTCCGCGAGTAAGATTGAATTTTAGTTAATTTAATGAGGAATACAAACAAGATTTATGTTCAGTTCATCTTGCAGCTTAGGCGGGGCAACCCTCTTTGAAAGTTGCATAAGTACGCCAAAGCCCCAGTCGCAGGTGTCTAAGCTTACCTTGCACTATTTACACCTCTCTCTCTTCCTCTCTCTCTCCCTTTCTCTCTCTCTCCCCCTGCTTAAGCACAAACATTCATAAGCTTCAATTACATGTCACGCCTTTGTGAATGAGCTGGGTCGTTCGTCTAAGCCTTTTGCCGCAATTGCAATTGTGACACCTTTAGCTACCCTACACTGCACGAAAGATACCCTACACTGCACGAAAGATACCCTACTGGGAAGACCTCGCATAAGCTGGCAACCCTCTACCTAGCTAGGATCATTCATTTGCTTAAGCTGAGTTCGCATAGCAGGCAGCTTTGTTTGGGTTAGCCCATGTCAGGCAGAGTTGTAAAGTGATCACAACCCTAGCATGGCGTTGCCACATCAGCTCATTTTAATCAGCTGTATGTGTTACTAATATGTTTATGTTATTCCCCTCATATCATATCATGCCACATATCATAATTATATATTTATTTTCATTATTATTTTTTTATTTTCTTTCTCTCGTTTCTCTCTGAAAAATATTTTTTGGCAGAACTTCGACGTGACAACTCAACCCGATGCGAGGCGACGCGACGCGACTCAGTCGAGCGAGGAGCAGCAGCTCCGTTTCCTGTCGCACAGCTGCCGTTGTCCACGTTCGCAGCACACGGCAATAAGAGAAGGAGGAAAAGGAGAAGATGAAGAGAAGCAACATTCTACGGCAACATTCTACGGGAACGGGGTACATTCTTTATTTACAATGTACACACGACGTTTTGCAGAATACCCCGCAGGTAATTCTTTTATGGAATTGTGTATACACTTTCAAAACACACACACACACCTGAGAGTTTAGAGAAGGAATCCCAAGTCGGGTGAGTTAACAATTTGCAGTAATCTTCATTTAAACTGAATACTTTTAGTACAATATCTTGGGATAACTGATTTATTTATTTATTTATTTATTGTGCTTTATATTCCCTTAAAATTTATTTTAGTTTCACTAAAGCTTATGATATAATATTATAATTTTTCAGAGTCTAGCATTTATGCGCTTTTCAACTGCATTTTTTTTTTTAACAATTTGTTGTCCTGGAATTTTTTACATTTTAAATTTTCAAGGAAAAGTGGGAAGAAAAACCTTGATTGGATTAAGATAACTGATAGTTCCCTTGATTATATTATATATTTAATCACTCTCTATAACTGCCAAAAGGTTCATCAAACCATCCTGATTATACTATATATTTAATCACTCTCTATAACTGCCAAAAGGTTCCTCTGCACTTAGAACCCAAATGGATCTCTTTAGTTTTACTTGCTGCGCAGGGAGTTGGGACTCGTTTATAGCTGGAAAAACACACTCAAACACACACACACACCGACACACACACACTCACTCACATAAGATAGTTTAAACAAGTCGGAAAGGCTACAGTCACGCGGTGACTGTAAGAGGCCATGGATTTTGAGTTTATAGACAATAGCATAAGTTAGAACGAGAGAGAGATATGTGCATTTTTGGCGCGTGCCAAAATTCGTTACATACACACACACCAGCGTCAACTTCTTCTTCTTAAATTTAGACGTCCGTTAAAAATGCACTGACCTGCCTCACGTTGTGTGTATTGCCTCACACGCATATATGTATGCATGTGTGAGCTTCGCGTGCATGTATTGTATACATGCACGCATAAGTACAGCATGCAAAACATCTTAAAAGGCAAAATGTAACACTTAATATATAATTTATGAGATAAATATTAATAAATGGGAAATAATTCAAAAATGCATATGCTTTATAAATATAAATGTAAACAAATATAAAATACAACAAAACATAAAAAAATTAAAATATGAAAATTCTATTTTCGCCGTGGGAAATCGAACCCTGGCCGTTTGCATAAGAGTCCGCCATCCTAACAACTAGACCACCGTCGCCGCGCTCCGCGCGCCCGTTAAAATTGCATTTTCAGACAATTTGCTCAAAAATGTCATATTTGTCTTCTACAACAATAACACAAATACTGAATTGAATGAGCACAAGAAAGACGAGTTTTATTTATCTATATTTAATAAGATTGTTTGTTGAAATTTGATAAATGAAATCAAATTTTATAATGATGAAAAAAAAATAAAATAATAACTTCCCAAAAAATAGTGAAAAAGTAAAAACAAAATCAAACCGCCTTCCCGTGGGGTCGAACCTCCATCCCTTTCCCTTCGTTCGATTGCCGGCTGCTCTACATATTTGACTATCGCTGCGACTGATTGCTGAGCAGCTAAGTTACTATTTCTATCTCTTACACATACATAACCATTTTCGCATTAAAAAGATCGAAAACGCACGTGGCTGGCAGCAGCTTGCAGGCAAGGCATCACAAATCAATAGAAAATGTTAACTCGCGTAACTTCTATGTTTATTATCCGATCGGGTTGCAATTTATAGAATAGGTTCACAACGTATTTATCTAGATGTATGCAAAAGCAGAAAGTTAAGACTTCAATACTTTGCTTAATAATCACAAATTACTGATTTACGGGGGCGGTGGGCGTGGTACCCGAAATTTGAAAACGACGTTTACTGCCTAGGGTATACAGGAATCTGTATACCGAATTCGGAGTCTCTAGCTTTCTTAATAGCTGAGAATCAGACGCTCATACAGACGGACAGACGGACAGACGGACAGACAGACAGACGGACAGACGGACAGACAGACATGGCTAGATCGACTCGGCTAGTGATCCTGAGCAAGAATATATATACTTTATGGGGTCGCAAATGTCTTCTTCTACCTGTTACGCACATTCCGACAAACCTAATAGACCATGTATTTTTTTAAAATCCATGGCCTAAAAACGATTTCCATTCCATCGACAGACCGCCGAAAGGGTGATTTGATAGTCTAGCATTACGTGGGCTATACGTGCCACGTGCATGTCTCTCCGTCTCTCAGTCTGCCAGTCTGTCATACTCATATGAGTTTGTGTTTCTTTTCGGCACCAGACAACCCTACCCTACCGTCCCCCCTTCCCTTTGCCAATCCCTAATGCGAACGCCAGACGGCGGCAGCTGACGCCTTATGATTTAATAAAGTCGCAAGTGCGCGCATCCTCCATACAGGAGAGACCCGACATTACAGTATAAGAGTTCCCATCGTATTATCAACGTCGTCGTCTGGGACCGGGTCTGTTCCCGCCTCGTTTTCATGCAGCCATATTATCTCCGGCTCTGGCGCATGTCATCGCAGAAAGTTGTCTTTGCCAGGGACTCCTTCTCTAGCGATTCCTTCTCTCCTTCCTCTCTCCTTCCTCTCTCCTTCGTCTCTTCAGCGTCTCTCCTTCCTCTCTCCTTCCTCTCTCCTTCCTCTCTCCTTCCTCTCTCCTTCCTCTCTCCTTCGTCTCTCCTTCGTCTCTCCTGCCTCTCTCCTTCCTATCTCCATCGTCATCCTCATCGTCGTCATCGTCGGCGGGTCATATTAAATTGTGTTAAAACACTTGCGCCATGCATGTCGCACAGCTCCCAGTTCCCAGTTATTTGCCACGCCTCCCGCCCTTCCCCCCTCCCTCTGCGAGGGGATGCAATGACGCGTGCTTTGCCATGTAACGTGTCGCTTTGGGGGCTGCCTTCGATGCATTTTCCTATCCATCCTTATTTTTGGCCACGTTCTTCTTTCTCTTTTTTTTTGTTTTTTTCGCCACGCTGTTTTGCGTTTAATTTCCGGCAAATTAAAACATATGTATACCCTTCTCCCCCCCTGTCCTTCCTTGAGCTCCTTCCCCCCTGCTCAACACAATCAACTAACTCAACCAACGCCAACGACGACACCTTCGTTTTATTTCGCTTTTCGCCAGCTCCCAGGAGTGACATCGTTTCGGTCACTTTTAATACTCAGCATTGCCAGAAAATCGGGTATATTGGCTGCTAAGTTAGCAAGTTAGCTAGACTAGCTATAAAAAGCTGAAAAACTGCTTGCAAATAGGTTCAACATGGATTAAGGCTAACCTACAGCGGAGTTAACTATATCCTCTATATCTCGCATAGCTACTCACTAAATGCAACTACAGGGTATCTACAAGTCGTGCTACCTACAGGTAATACAACTTTGCTTTTTTTCGCAGCTTTGTTACAGCGAATAAATACTTTAATCCATTTCGAACACAGCAGCTTGTGGTTTCTGCAGCAGGCGCCGAAATGCGGAAGTGCACCGAGAGGGTATCCCCCTCTCTCTCTCTTCCCCTCTCTCTCTCTCTCTCTCCCTCTCTCTCTATGGCTCATAATTAAAAGCTGCACTCCGAAAATTTTTCAATAACAGCCATAAATCAGGCATATGGATGCCAGGGGAGCCTGTCATAAATAACTTTTCTCTCCTGCGCACAGCAACAACCTGCTACACCCTCTCCCCTCCCACACACCCACACACTCACACACACACACCCCCAACCGTAGCCACTCACACATGCTAATACCAAGCTGGCGCTCAGTCCATCATCAGGCCACACATCGATGAGGGCAGTCAGGCATGCAAAGCCCCAATTGGCTTCGCATTAGTCACGCCAGAGATCGCGTAAGTAGCTCAAGCAGCTCAAGCAGGAGTCAAGCAGGTGAACCCATCAATGGGTACCTTGCTAGGGCTCTCGATAACATTGATATAAACAAGATTATGCAGGCAAATCATATGTATATGGCAAGGGTTATTCAGCGGGATACTGCTATTTTTATGCTTGCGGTGGTTTTGGTTTTTGCTTGCGGTGTTTGCGGTTGCGGTGCTTTGCGGTTGTGGTGGTTTGTGGTTGCGGTGTTTGCGGTGGCGTTGTTTTTCGTTTGCAGTGGTTTGCGGTTGCGGTGTTTGCGGTTGCGGTATTTGCGGTGGCGTTGGTTTTCGCTTGCGGTGGTTTGCGGTTGCGGTGTTTGCGGTTGCGGTGTTTGCGGTTGCGGTGTTTGCGGTTGCGGTGTTTTTGCGCTTGCGGTGTTTGCGGTTGCGGTGTTTTTGCGGTTGCGGTGTTTGCGATTGCGGTGTTTGCGATTGCGGTGTTTGCGGTGGCGGTGTTTGCGGTGGCGGTGTTTGCGGTTGCGGTGTTTTTGCGGTTGCGGTGTTTGCGGTTGCGGTGTTTGCGATTGCGGTGTTTGCGGTTGCGGTGTTTTTGCGGTTGCGGTGTTTGCGGTTGCGGTGTTTGCGATTGCGGTGTTTGCGGTTGCAGTGCTTGCGGTTGCGGTGTTTGCGATTGCGGTTGCGGTGTTTACGGTTGCGGTGTTTGCGGTTGCGGTGTTTTTGCGGTTGCGGTGTTTGCGATTGCGGTGTTTGCGGTGGCGGTGTTTGCGGTGGCGGTGTTTGCGGTTGCGGTGTTTGCGGTTGCGGTGTTTTTGCGGTTGCGGTGTTTGCGGTGGCGGTGTTTGCGGTTGCGGTGTTTGCGGTTGCGGTGTTTTTGCGGTTGCGGGGTTTGCGGTTGCGGTGTTTTTGCGGTTGCGGTGTTTGCGGTTGCGGTGTTTGCGATTGCGGTGTTTGCGGTGGCGGTGTTTGCGATTGCGGTGTTTGCGGTGGCGGTGTTTGCGGTTGCGGTGTTTGCGGTTGCGGTTTTTGCGATTGCGGTGTTTGCAATTGCGGTGTTTGCGATTGCGGTGTTTGCGGTGGCGGTGTTTGCGGTTGCGGTGTTTGCGATTGCGGTGTTTGCAATTGCGGTGTTTGCGATTGCGGTGTTTGCGGTTGCGGTGTTTGCGATTGCGGTGTTTGCGGTTGCGGTGCTTGCGGTTGCGGTGTTTGCGATTGCGGTTGCGGTGTTTGCGGTGGCGGTGTTTGCGATTGCGGTGTTTGCGATTGCGGTGTTTGCGGTTGCGGTGTTTGCGGTGTTTAATTCTGAGTCTTAGCTGCGCTTGTGGTGCCTCAACCCACTGTACCGCGGTGTCTCGATCCACTGCTCTCTCTCCCTCTCTCTCTTTCTCTAGAAAAAAAACAAATAAAAAGAGAGCAGAGAGAGAGAGAAACAAAGAGACCCCAGAGAGACTCTCTTCGTTTTTCTCTTGCAAAGACGCACACGGTATTCCCAAAGTTGCCACTAAGTGTTGCACGTAGTTTGTTGCAACACAACTGCAATTGGGGCAGCCCGGCAGCTGTTGCCGCAGCTGTAACTATAATTATGACCGCAGGTGTAAATGCACATGCTGCAACGTGCGGAAAGATTATTTGTGTACGAGAGTTTGGGGCAAGCTTGGGCCTGCCTATTGCCACATTGTGGCACATTGTGCGGACCTCCATCTCCTGGCAACCCTCTCTCACTGGGACAGCGCTGCAATCTCATTAACACCTTGAAGGGCAGGCCGTAGGTGGACGACGCCTTTGCCGTGCCGTGCCTCGTCGTGCCTCGTGCCACGTGCAACGTGCTGAGTAATTAAATTCGAGTGCAGCGCGCAGAGCTGCGGCGAGTCGGGGGAAATCGCGAGCGAGTGCAGCGCGGTATAAACAAATCAGTTCAAAAAGTTATAGGCCACAAGGTTCGAAGTGGAAAACAATGTATTAACAGCGAGACAGACAAACAGGCAGACGGACAGACGAGCAGACAGAGGGACAGACAGACGGGCAGACAGAGAGACAGACGGAGCAGACGAGCAGGCAGACAGACACACGTACGCCGGAAAATGTGTTCATTTCCGGTGTCAGTGTCAACGCAGCGCGCCATTGAGCCAACAAAGAGAGAGAGAGAGAGAGAGCGAGAGAGAGAGAGAGACAGAGACAGAAAGAGAGAAGTGTAGAGGCGGCAGGGCGTGGCAGAAACTGAACAGCCGAAAACAGCAGCGGCATCAATTGCCATCACTCGCGACCCCAAAGCAAGCGATAAACGGGAGCAGAGAGAGAAGGAGAGAAGAGAGAAGGGAGAAGGAGAGAAGAGAGAGGAGAGGAGAGAAGAAGAGGGCACTCATTCAGGCACCAAGCACATCATAATAATGTGGCCAGCCTGAAAAACAAAGCAAACAGCGCCTGACAAAGAACACTTTCTCCAACAGCAGATACCTCTCTATCCCGCTCCCGCTCCAGTTCCTGTTCCAGTTCCAGTTCCAGCTCCTCCTCCAGTTCCAGCTCCTCCTCGTCTCGAGCAGAGAGCGCAGTGTGGACCCTTTTTTTTTTTTTTTGAGCCGCAGCGTGGGACAAAACGGAGCACAAAACGCAGCATGTATTTTTAATTTCCTGTTATATATTACACACACACACACACACATACCCATACACACACCCATACACATACCTATACACACATGTGTGTGAGCAATAAGGACACGTGTGAAGCTATGTGCGAGTGTGCCTGACAGCGAAATACCCTACTCTCACAGCTCAAACATAAAGAATATGCCAACTCCCTCTAGGATCTGCTGATTTTTGAAATCTCAGTAGGATCCCCCAAGTTCCGAAAATTTTGAAAGTCTTGGACTTAATATATTCTAATGCAGAATCAATATAGAAGTCAAAACCAAAAGAAAAAGCCTTCTCCCATTAAGATCCGATGATTTTTGACAAAGTTATGGGTATAGAAAGTTCATATCGGGTCCTACGAGGACTAAGCTTGCTCTGTCAGAGACATGGAAAAGGTCTGAAATTTTTGAAAGTTCTAGATTCAATACATTTTCATGCAAAATCAATCCGGAAGTCAAACCATGAACAAAAAATCATCTACCATGAAGATCTAATGATTTTTGCGTAAGTTGGGAGAGTAGGAAGTTCATATAGGACCCAACAAGGGTTAAGCATGCTTCTGAAAATTCAGAAGTTTTTCAATGTTCTAGATTCACAATAATTTAATGTAGAATCAGTCCAAGAGTCAAACCATGAAGAAAAAGCCATCTCCCATGAAGATCTGATGATTTTTGTCTAAATTATGGGTATAGGAAGTTTATATAGGGTTCTTCATGGGGCAAGCTTAGTCAGGCAGAGACTTGGAAAAGTCCGAAATTTTTGATAATTCTAGATTCAATATATTTTAATGTAGAAACAATCCTTGAGTCAAACCACGAAGAAAAAGTCATCTCCCATAGAGTTCCGATGATTTTTGGGCAAGTGTAGTTAGGGTCCTACCTAGGTGCCCACCCCAGACAGGTATGCCCTGACCTGGACGCGTATCCTTAATTAGCTGTTAAAATGTTTTGCCAGCTGGCAAAACAATTACACGATTTATTTGCACGAACGACACGTTTCCGCGTGTCCGCTGCTCGAATTATTTCAATGGCAACTGCACTTATCACTCCCCCGGCTACTCCCCCTGCTGCTCCTCCTCCTGCTCCTGCTGCAACCCCCTGGCTACGTCACTGCGCTGTGGTAGCTCCCTAATCCCAGACTCAAAACGTTTTACGCTGTCGCCGCATGTGGCATTAAGTTAAATGGTTACGATGAGGCAGGAGGAGCAGGAAGGCAGCAGGAGGCAGGAGGAGCAGGGAGGCAGCAGGAGGAGCAGGGAGGCAGCAGGAAGGCAGCAGGAGGCAGGCTACGCTTGCAGCTTCGATGGAGACGCGATGGCGCGGGCAAGCTACTGATTTATATTATTGTCACGTTTATGCTCAGATTGGGATTTGGGATTTGGCATGGCGTGGCAGGTGGCAGGGATCACAAGGGGGGTCAGGGGGCAGGGGGCAGTGGCCAAGCAGGTTATTAGGTTAGGTTGAAGCGTTTATCCCATCGACGCAGTTTTTGCTTACAGTGCAATGCACTTTTTACGCGCAATTAAAATGAAGGAAGAGAGAGAGGGAGAGAGAGAGGGAAGAGGAAGACAGCAAGAACAGCAAGTTAAAGAAGAAGAAGAAGCAGCAGCAGCAACTGGCAGCTGTAAATGAATAATGAATGCAATTCAGCGAAATTCAATTCAATTTCAATGCGTCACTTGATCGGGCGTCCCTCATTAATTTATGACAGTCATTTTTAACGCTTTGCTGCCCACGACATTGACGTCGACGTCGACCCTGACTCCCTGACACTCTGCAAGTGACAGCTGATGCCATCCCCCGTCCCCGCCTGGCACGCCCACCCACTTGCCCTGCCATACGTCAAATATTCAACGCCATTTTTCAATTGAATTGAATGAATTTTTGAATTGAGTGTATGAATGCCGCCTGACAAACGGCAAAAGGCGAGCGAGCGAGCAAACAAGCAAGCTGCACTGCGCTGTGTCTCATTCTGTTGTTAGATGGGGCGTATGCGCTATGTCGCACGCTTTGCCATCTTAATCGTTTATCGATAGATCGCTGTGAAATGCAGCGCACTCTAGTGCACGCTTGCGGAACTAAAAATAATGCAAACATGCAGCCTGCACTTATAATTGTGCATAGCAGCGAGCTTATGGTCGTCTAACCACCAATTTCGGAATTAGTTCATGCAATGTGTGAACTTATTGGTTCCATTGGCGCACACGCTGTGGTTTTGATTCGCGTATTATTGTTATGCTTTGTGTTCATGCGAGTGTGTTTCTTGCTTATTTAAATTGCAATTGTGAAAAATATAAAGAAACTTGATAATTGTTTTCATTATTTGTTTTTCATGCGATCTTCGCGGAGTTCTTTGGAACCAGTTCCAGTTAGTGTATTCACGCTGGCGATGTGGCAGCGCTGCTTGCCGCTTTCACATTCTGTTTTGTTTGTTTTCTTTTTTTCTGTTGCGTCCTTTATGATTTGTGTTGGCTCCTTTGTTGACGTCCGTGTGGGCCATTTTGCCTCTTTCGCTCTTTTGCTTATGGCCATTTTGCTGTGCTCAGTTTAGTGGCCATATTTCATGCGCCTTTGATGGCCTTGTCAACGTTGCTCGTGCCCACAAACACACACACAAAACACACACACACATACACCTACGTGCCTACGTGCACACACACATACAAGCAGAGGCTCGCAGGCATTACACTTTAATTAACTGCAGCGACTGCACGTCAATTGCATTCTCGCTTCCTTTTCGCTTTTTGTGTCTTCTGCTTCTTCCACTCCTTCTACTCCTCCCCCACTCCTCCTCCTACTGCGTTCTGCCTGTGTGCGAAGCTAATAAAACATTCAAAATATTTTTATCGGCTTGTGTTTTGCTGTTTGCACACGCCCGTGTGTGTGTGTGTGTGTGTGTGCCCGTACATGCATGCCTACACACACACAGACACACATACACGCACACACTTGCATCTCGTGCGGGTGTGTAATTTGGCACATTTCATATGAAAAGTTGGCTTGTTTTGGGGGCCACATGCGAAACTTTTGGCCATCAGCGCTAAAGGATGCAGTGCAACGGTACCGTCGCACCGTGGTCGAAGGTCGATTGAAAAGTGTATGCAAAATTTGAGTGTAATTACGCTTGAGTGAAATGTGTGTGTACTTAGAAAGAAAAGCAAATAATTCCGCACTTATTTTACTACACATGGCATACTCGTGCTTAAAACTCGCAATTTAAATTAAAAAAAAAAATTTTGTTGAGAAATTACAATCATCACCTACATTTCCATAATATCGAAAATTTTCAAAACACACATTTCGCTATTTTTTAAATGTAGAATCACTCAGATTTTTAAAACATAAACAAAATGTCATTCCGCGTGAAAATCGTTTGATTTTTAAGAGAGTTACAATTGGTGTAAAATAAGCGTACCAGGCCTGTTGAGTGTGTTACATGTCTAATTTTCTGACCATTTCGACATGATTTTTGGGTCAAAATTAAGTATCGTTTAAAATGGATTTAAATGATTGTTTAGTACTAATTTTGACCTCCGCAATCGATTAAAATTGATAACTCGCGATTTAAGATTAAAAAAAAAATTTTTTTGTTGAAAATTCATAGGGGGGACCCTTACCTAAATTTTCAAAATATCGAAAATTTTCCAAAAATTTTTTTTGCACAAAGTTAGTATATAATTTTGTGCCCATTTTCAAAAGTCGAAGGATATAAAAATAATAATAATTAAATGGTTTTCGACTTTCTTTCGTTCTTATAGATCTCATAAATCCATAAATTATATTTACCTTCAAGTCCTTCCATATTATATGTACTATTATATCAAATTTTATATATTCGCATACTGCAAATCTGCGACGATTTTAATTATTTAATTAATTGCAAAATGAATTGCACCACTGTGCGAAGAAAAGTTTCTTAGGCAAAAGATTAACAACGCAAGAGAAGCATCTACAAAGCGATGCAACTGTGTGTGCGTGTGTCGAATGAGTGCGAAAGAGATGGACAGAGCGGTAGCTGGTGCGTGTTTTACTGGGGGCGTCTGTTTGGCAATGTGGTAAACCAAATTATGTGCTTAGGAGAACTTGGAACCAGCGACCATAGACAGACGAATGTGTGTGCGTACCCCTTCTCCCTCCTCCTCCCCGCTATCCTACACCCTGTCCCTCTTTGCACAGTGCCCACAAACAGACACACATACGCATACACACGCATCTTGTGCGCTTTACAGCTGCATTTACACAAGCAGCTCCGCTTGCCTCATCCCTCCGTCCGTCTGTCCGTTCGTACCGCCTGCCTGCCCGCACTTGCGGCTTTGTGGCTGCTGCTGCTACGTCTTAGCCTGTTCTAGCTCCCCCTCCTCCCCTCCCTCCGCCACGCACAGGTGTTTAATATCTTAGTAGCTGCGGCAAGATGATTAAAAACTTTGCTGGCATTTCTCAGTTTTGCCCGGCAAAGTGGAGTCATCAGCAGGGAAACATTTGCTCCTACTTTCTTTCCCAGATTATGTTCTATTTATGTTCCATTATAGAGTTGCAGATTCGGGGTAATAATTCTGCAAGCGCGCTCTATAGCAGCTACTCGGGCAGGATCAACGCGGAGGATCAATAAAAAAAAGAAAACCAAAATTCACCTTTATTACAAACCCTAATTACTATATATATTATATTATGTATATATATATTATTTATTTATTTATACTTATATATTTTTTATTCTGTATCTCTGATCAATTTCTATTTATTTACTTAACCCTTAAACAAGCCAAGGCTGCCATCTATTTGCAATTAAATAAAAAAAAAACAATTTAACAACACTGCCAAACTACACGCAGAATACGAACGCTAGATGGCGCCAAGCTGCATTTCACAGAAATTATCGATAAGTGCAAATGTTGCTTGTGATCGCAGTTAGCTACAAAATCGATTGTTGAAAAGGTTGCTATAGGTAATAAAAAATTATGCTATATGTAACTCTAGCTAAAAGTCTTAAGCTCACTAGAAGTCGAAAGACAAAGGCAACTGTGAATATATATATACTCCTATATTTAAGGAATATATGGGCACAATCGATCACAATCGATAAATTATGTTTATTTCCGTCAAAGCAAGCTTGAAGCCGTGTTTAATCTTTAAAAGCAATTCCTGAATCCGTTTCTATGCCAAAAAGACGTTTATCCAAGTATTTCCCCACTATAAGCCCAGATCTTCTCAAGAAGTAAAGCCAATAATCTATACAAACTAATGAATGATATACGATGATATAGCTTAGCCTACTCCCCTGGGGGTACCATAAAATGAGACTCAAAAAGTTTTAAGCATACAAAAGAATCAAATGCATTTAGTCCTGGGTGCACAGGCAAAGACAACAACACGTGTTGGCTACGTGGCGCGGGGTCATTTGAAGGTCAAATCATTAAGCAAGGTGAAACAGTTGAGAATATAAAATTAAATTCATGTACAATATGGTGCACATAATGGTGTAGGCAGCAGGGAGGAGATGGTATCATTTCTTCTTGGCATCCTTCAAGCCGGCACCAGCGTTGAATTTGAAGAAGATAATGTCGCCATCCTCCACGGTATAGTTGCGTCCCTGCTGGCGGTACTTGCCCGCCGCCTTGGCGGCCACCTCGCTGCCCTCGGCCTTGAAGTCCTCGAAGTGCATCACTTCGGCCATGATGAAACCCTTCTCGAAATCCGTATGAATGCGTCCAGCTGCCTGTGGCGCCTTGGTGCCCTTTAGAATGGTCCAAGCCTTCACTTCATCGGGTCCCGCAGTGAAGAAGTACTCCAGCTGCAGTGCCTTGTAACCGGTCACAATGATCTTGTCCAGCATGCTCTTGCATTTCGTTTCCGTCTCGAATGCCTTGCGCTCCAGATCATCCTTCTCGCTCAGCTGCTGCTCGAAGGCACCCGAGAAGGGTATGAGCAGTGCACCCGGATCGTTCTTATCGATCCATTCCTTAATCTTCGGCAGCCATTTGTTCTTCTTGCGTATGAAGTCCTTATCCGACAGATTCACCAGATAGATGACCGGCTTGGAGGTCAGGAACAGATACTTGTTCAGCGTCTCGATCTGCGACAGAAGAGATGAGTGAGAGTAGGAAAGATAGATAGATAGAGTGAGATAGCTTACATCGTGCGCATTCCAATCCTCGAAACGCAGCTGACGCTTCTGATCCACCAAGATGTCCTTGATCTTCAGCATCGAATCATATTCCGGCTTCAGCTTCTTGTCCCCGCCTCGTGCCACAACCTTTTCCAGTTTATCCAAGGCCTGATGCAGTTTCTCCTCATCCTTGAGACGCAACTCCTCCGATATGATCTCCAAATCACGCACAGGATCCACTTCACCCTCGACATGCGTCACATCGGGATCCTCGAAGGCGCGACACAAGTGGAAAATACTATCACAAGCGCTGATGTGCGAGAGGAAGTCATTGCCCAGACCTTGTCCCTCGGCGGCGCCCTTGACCAGGCCGGCAATGTCCACCACATTGAGGTAAGCGGGCACCACACTACAGAGAGAGAGGGAGATGGCATGAGGATTGCGGATTGTTAACACTTCATGGTTGCACTCACCTGGCTGGCTTGTGGAAATCGACTAGGAAGTCGAAACGCTCGTCGGGCACGGGCACGCGACGTGCGGGTAAGGCAAGAGCGAGCAAGCGAGAGAGACCGAGAAAGAGACAGATAGAGAGAGAGAGAGAGAGAGGGAGCATGTTAGCTTGCATATTGTGATTGGTTTGGTACCGCGCACTGCCCCCCGGCTCGGGCCAATCATTGCAATTTTCTATAATTTTGTACAATCATCGATCCCGCGAGCCATAGCCGAGTCCAAGTCCGAGTCCGAGCAAAATGAAGTCGCTCAAATTAAACGAACCGAACCGGGCGCAATTTGCATACGAAGCAGCAGCAGCAGCAGCGGCAGCAGGGGCAGCTGCTGGATGCGACTTGGAATCTGTGTTGGCCTGTGCAACTAGATCCGGCACAAATTGCCAAGCTGCGGCAGAGGGACACGCCCTGCGCTGGGCAGGAGGCACGGGATTCAAATGCTGCGCATGATTACAATTATTAGGAGCAGGCAAATTGCTCTCTGGCCAGGGCCAACGGCAGCAGCAGCCGCCGCGCGAGAGATTGGTAATTGGAATACTTATTCTCATTGGGCTTAATGGTGCAGAAGGGGAAATTCTCTGCCGGCGCGGCGCTCTGGGTCAGCACATTGAAGAACGTTGACTTGCCCACATTGGGTACGCCCACAATGCCGATGCGAAGATTGGTCCCAATGCGTCCGATCAGAGGTTTTCGCTCCGGTTCCTCGTGCTTCTTAGGTGGCATATCGATGGCGGTTTCTTATCCCAGTTATTCCTCAGTCTGTTTGTTGTTATTGCTGTAGATACACATATTTATATATATATTTACATATATTTTGCCATTTTTGGCCACAACCGCGTTCGACATAACCTCAATGCGGCATTTGCGCTTACCTGTCTGTGTATCTGTCTGTTTGTCTGTCTCTGCAAAGTTCAACTGCAAATATAAAATTATTACATTATTTTGTTGTTGTTATAATTGAAATGTTGCACTATTATTTACATTTATATATTGCTGCAGCCGGTCGAAAATAAAAATATACAAGCAAATAAATAGCAGCACGTCTGTTGACGGGCGACCACCTCGTTGAAAGAAAGAGCGAAGGAGAGAGAATGAGAAAACAGCTGGCAGCACAGCGCCGCCTGCGGTAATTTACTGAAAACAATATGAGTTCGTTTTGCTGTGTGTGTATAGCAGTCAGCTTTGTGTTACGCTGCGCGCAGCTTGTTAGTAGTTTACGCTTTGGGCAATGGAGGGCGCGCGTGGCCGTTGGCGCGCATTTGAAAATTGCGTGGGCTGGCAGGGGAAAGAGACTTGTTTTGAATGCCTTATGATGTTATGCACAAGAAATAAGTTAAGAAAAATTAAAAAATAAAATAGTTGAAGGGGTTGAGCCACATAGAGCATATATTTTTGAGTTATTCTTGTAATTATATTAAAATTTCAACTGTTTTAGCCGTTTTAAATGGCTTGTAATACGATTTGCAGCTATAAAATCTAAAAGATCGCTTGGAATTTAAGTAAATTCCATTGCTCCGCTGCTGAACTGAATACTGAACTGAACTGGACTCGCTCAAGGTCGCAACATGCAGACGCACGTTCATGCAATTTGCCGGCTTAGTGAAATGGCCACAATGGGATCGGTAATTTCGCATAATTAGCGGATCGATCGCGAGCTTTATTGCGCGTTGAAACGCAACGCAGATATGGTAGATATGGAAGAGGGGACCGCTCTTCGAGCATAACTGATCGTTCGAACGAATCGATCGTTTGATTTGCTTTTGATTGATTCCCAGCAGCGTGCGCGTTTATGGGCCCAAATTAAAAGCGCCGTTATGCGTGTGTGTACGTGCGCGGTATGCGTGTGCACGTGTGTGTGTGTGTGTGTGTGTGAGTGTGTGCGTGAATCGTGCTAGGAAACTTGTCGATAATTTCACGCTAGTTTGACTCCGCTCTGCGGTTTGCAAAGCATTTAAAAATCCATTTGTCTCTGCATCGTCAACCGCAGAGACCAGACTCAAGGATCTATATAGAGAGGGTCTCGGGGGCTGGGGATCGGGGATCTTGGGCCAACTGTTGTGCCCTGTAACACGCTTCTGTCCACAAACCGCAAAACGTTTTCTCACAGGTTTTTTTCATCGCGTTTACATCGCATTTTCCCCTTTTTTTTTTCTTTTTTTCTCCTTTTTTCTTAAGTTTTTTCTAGGCGTATTCTGTATTTCTTGCGGTCTGCCTGCTGACGTCTGGACGCATCTACAAGCCACAAAATTCTACATCATGTGTTTTGCTATAAAGAAAAAAAATGATATATATTTACAGAGCAAAGAAAAAAGCACAAAAAAAAAACAGAAAACTTAAAAATAGAAAACAAATTTAAAGAATGTTTAAAATATTAAAAGAAATAATAATAAAACAAATAATAATTTGATAATGTAGTAAACAATCATATGCTACATGTTATTTTTATAATACAATATGTTTTTTATGACTAACTAGCCCATAAACAGCTTAAACTCAATAAAATGCGAAAAAAGAAAACGGAAAGAAATTTATATCTCGAATATTTACCGACATCTTTCTTTATATGCATACGTATATGTATTAGGTATATATATCTCAGTTTTATATCAATTACCATTGCAACATACTATCGTATTGCACTTCAACTGGGAGCGATAAGTGCCAGCGGCGCGTTCGTTGCCTGAGTCTTTCGTTTGAAGAAAACCAAACCGTAGCGCAGCCACACGCCCTGCCCCCTTCTCTCTCTCTCTCTCTCTCTCTCTCTCTCGCTGCATTATAATTAAGAGCAATAAAATATGAAAATATGCCAAGAAAACTATGGAAAAACCTTTTCAAAAAAAATTTCACATTCTCCTCCTCCTCCTCGTCCTCCTCTCCGCATTTTCATTAATTGACGCAACTAGCTGGAAAAAGCCATTCGTATTCATTGAATCTTCGCTGCGCATATTCACACACACGTATTCGTATTCGTATTCCTATTCGTATTCACACTCGCATTCGCATTCACATTCGCCTACACCTGCTCTGGCTGTGAACTGGTGGGGGAGGGGGGCGTGGCATCCACGCATGCATAATGAGCGCAACTGAACAAAGTAGAAGCATTTTGTATGGCAGGCGTTGCCATAATTATTATAACCATAACCAGAGAGGGGATGGGGGGAGGGGGTACGATTGCGTGGGCAGCAGCGTCTGCGTCTCTCAAGGCTTCGCTTGTTAATTTGCTGCATTAAAACAGCGACCGCAATTACAGTCCAAGTCGAAAATACGAAAATGTTTTTTTTTTCTCTTCTTTTCTTTTATCAAAATTTATGCGCCTTGTCCATGCGGGCGGGCCAAAGGTGGAGCCACTCCCCCAAAACCAACTACTCCCCCTCCTTTCCACACTCTTCTCACTGGCCGCTCGCGATAATTAGGCGCAATAAAAGGCAATTAAGTGAGTCTAATTAAGAAAACAATATGCAAAGTTCGTTTCGAAATGGCAGCCACAAACGCAACTCGACTATGACTGGATAGCCCAGCTATATGTGGCATTATATACACATCATATATGTGTATATATATATGATATATGTGTCTACATGTCTCTCTCATAGATGAAAGAATGCGACTATGAGAAGCGAAACTCACTTATGCGTGCTACGCCTCGATGTATTCAGTTTATGACGCATCCAATCGAACTTACACTAAATATATATGATATATATAATATATATACACAATATAGCATATGTGTAGGTCGATTCTGTATAAATATTTATTGATTGTTTATTACAAGTTGGAAAATCTACAAGTTTGAATATTTTCAGGCTAAAAATTCTATTTTATTTAAACATATTTTTAAATTGCCATAAATATATAATCCTTAATTCGAATATAATAAAATTTGAGCAGCTAAAAGATCATATATTACCTATATGTGCTGCCTATTGTTGAGAGCGTATGCTTGCCGTAGCATATAATATTATTAGTTAGTATAGAGCGCCAATGATGGAACTGATTTTAAATACCAATTTGCTATTTTATTTACTAATTTTCTAAGGAAGTTATCCTTTTCTTTAATCTATATAGAAACTTTAAGGTGAATATATCATAAAACTTGCAAAAAATATCCATATACTTATCACTATGCTGAAAATACATCTAAATCAAAGAATTCCTTTATAGGCTTCGTTTTTATAAACCTAAAACTTACTTTTTCTTTCGCCCTATAAAAGTTTCTTTTCCAACTATATTATATACATGCATATAAAGAATTTCAGCTCTCGATTTTTGCATAATAACCATCATATAATATAATAAGATATAATATGAAATAATTGTGTATATCTGCGCGCCAGTTGAGTTCAGGTGATGCTTATCCATTTTGCAAGTACTTTGTTTGGTCGTTGTTTACGATCGTGCTGACATGTTGATCGACAGTTCCCCCTAACCTTCCCCCCCTCTGTGTGCCATTAACCCCTGCTGCTTTGATGCCTGTAGGGCCTAGTAGGGGCACCCTTTGGCTTGCTGTATGCGCCGATTAAGCCGATCGCAGCACACGTTCTCAATTTGGAGCCGGAGACGGAGCCGAAGCCTCGACCTGGCTCTGGGTCTGGGTCTGGTTAATGTCCCGCAGAGATAATCGCTTAATACAAAGGGATGGGGCGGGCACCTGAGCGTGGTCCAAGTGGAGCAGCAGGAAGATTGAGAGGGAGAGGCAGCAGGGCAGCTGTGCAGGGTCACGTGTTGTGGGCAATAGAGATGGAAAGTGATTTGCAGCAGGCGAGAGAGAGAGAGAGAGAGAGAGAGCGAGTGCGAGCGAGACAGCCACACACACCTATTTATAATTCATTTATGTGTCGTGGCAGGAAGCGCTGGGAAGGGAAGGGGTCGCAGCAGCCTCTAGCGAGGGTTGTTTTTTCCCATCCCATTTCCACGCACATTTCTATTTTATTTTTTTTTTCTTTCATTCTTGTTTTCTCCCCCCGCCGGTTTCGTTTTCTTTTTTTTTATGATTATTATTGCGTTTATTACGATTTCCATTTTGAGGGGAGTCAAACGGGCCACGCCCAGTTTTTACACACACACAGGGAGAGACACACACAGACATATATATAGCGGGGCATAGTTCTTTCTGTCTGATCGGTCTCGTTCCGGTGTCAGCTTTTTCAATAACAATCGCGTTTCTCCCTCTCTCTTTCTCTCTCTCTCTCTCTCTCTCTCTTTCTGCCTCTGCTTCTCGCACCTTTCTGCATTTATTTCAATTTGTGTGCGGCGCCTTCTTCTGCGCCTTGCAACTCCTTGAGGGGATCCTTTTATCAAGCCATACCCTGCCATACCCTGTCATATCCCATCTCATAGCATATCCCATACCCCTGCTCATATCCGTTTGATACTCTCTCCCCACTCTCTCTCCCTCTCTCTCTCTCTCTGCTCTTGTAATAATTCATAGTTTGCTGCGTCTTCGAAATTTATTCCACTTTTTTCTGCTTCTTTTGTTTCGTTATTCATTATTGCTTCTTCTCGTTCCTTCTTCCTCCTTTTTTTTTTTTATCATGCAACATGTAATTTTCTAGCAGATGCGGGAAAAAAAACGGATCGACCCATCGCGATCGTGGGGGGAGTGAGGGGCGGAGACATGTCTGCGGTCGCAATTTGCATGACCCTCTGTGGACATCTGATGTCGATCGTGCATCTGTATATATCTGTCTATCTATCTATCTATCTATCTATCCAGACTATCTATATCATGCATAAAGAAGTCGCAAGAGGTGCAAATGAGCGTGCTACCTCATAAAGCATGATATGGGGGGAAGCGATTGCCTGAAGAGCTGGAGAGTTGAGGGAACCAGAAACAGTTGAGAATAATAATATTCCTAAATATTCTCTAAATTATCACTAAAATATTAAAACTAAGTTTCCTGGTAAAAATTCTACTTTTATCTCTAGTTTTGCCAAGTATCCGTTACAAACGTATAATCATCATCATCATCACACTTATAATAAAAAAGTTTCCAAAAGATCGAAAAATTTCAAAGAACCTTTTGTGCTAGTTTTTATACCCTTCGACCATTGTTAAATGTAGAATCGCTCAGATTATTAAAACATAAACAAAATGTCATTCCGCGTGAAAATCGTATGATTTTCAAGAAAGTTACGATTGGTGTAAAATGTGGGTACCAGGCCTCTTGAGGGTTTAACATGTCTAATTTTTGGACCATTCCGACATGATTTTTGGGCCAAAATGAAGTATCGTTTAAAATCGATTTAAATGATTGTTCAGCACTAATATTGTCATCCGTAATCGATTAAAATGAAAAACTCGCGATTTAATATTTAAAAAAAAAATTTTTTTTTTTTAAATCATAGGGGGGACCCTTACCTAAATTTTCAAGATATCGAAAATTTTCAAAAATTTGTTTATGCTATTTTTTAAATGTCGAATTACTCAGCTTGTTAGAACATAAACAAAATATCATTCCGCGTGAAAATCTTATGATTTTCAAGAAAGTTACGATCCTTATAGAGCCTACTGTTGCCCATAATCATTTAATAGAATATTTCAATTAATGAGCAGCTTGGGCCAAGCTTGAGTTGTTGCGGGCCAAGTTAATTGGCATTTGCATTGTCTATTACCAAATTAATGATGTGCTAGGCAAGTTGGGCTGCACTTATGCTGCAGGGGATAGAACACGCTCCTACCCCCCTTACACCCCCTCCCCTCCTCCCCCTTCATGCTGCACTTGTCGTGTGTTTGGCGCGCATCGATGCCGCTGGCAATGGCGCATAATTTGCCATTTGGTCGCCATTTTGAAAAGCAATTACAGCCGAGGCAGCCGCAGGGTAAGCCAAGCGAGCGTCGTACACTGCAAGAAACCAGTCAGGCTACGGTGTAGGGAGGTAGCAGGCAG
The DNA here is from genome assembly GCA_018904105.1 of Zaprionus tsacasi. Lineage (NCBI taxonomy): Eukaryota > Metazoa > Arthropoda > Insecta > Diptera > Drosophilidae > Zaprionus > Zaprionus tsacasi. Next base: position 8,834,803 of record JAEIFR010000001.1, read on the forward strand.
GGGGAGGGCAGGGGCAGAGGCAACGCACATTTCACATTTTTGCGAAACATCGGCGCAAAAAAAAAAAGAAGAAAAAAATGCGATAATAAAAATTAACTCAAAGTTGAAGTCGAAGCTGAGGTCGCAGCTCGAGCAGAGGCTGAGGAGTTGAAGGGGGGGAACTGAGGGGGGAGCTGAGGCTGAAGTTGCAGTTGAATTTGAAATTCAGATGGCGACTCAGCCAATTATTACTGCCAGGAGGGGGAGGGCGGAGGGGGGAGGGGCTGAAGAAAAACCAGCAGCAGCAGCAGCAAAAAAGTTAATAGGACCGCATTCATTAAATCCATTTAATGCGAGCGAGAGAAAGAGAGAGAGGCAAAGAGAGAGAGGGGGACAGAGAGGTAGGTGGGGAGGCAGAGGTAGCCAGGCAAATTATTGCGCTAAAAGAAAAACAGAGACGAAAAAACGCAGCAGCAAAGCGCAAAAAAAAAGCAGCAGCAGCAGCAGCGGAGGCACCATAATTGCAGCTGGCTGAGCAGTCCAAACGGCGACGACGACGACGACGACGGCCATTAAAATGGCCAACGAATTTGCGGGTTGGTAGCAGTGGGAGGGGGAGGGGCAGCAGGGGGGATCTGACTTGACACTGGCCATGTAAAGTGGCTCCAAACGAAAAGAAACAAAAAAAAAAAACAGAAAAAAAAACCGGTAGCCACTTAAAGCAAACAGGAGAAGCCTCTCTCCAGCAGCTCCATTTTGTATATGTATGTGTGTGTGTGTGTGTGTGCTCTCTGACTTTAATTACTTTCGTGGAAAACACGCGCGCCATTTCCCTCGGCTGCTGCTGCTGCTGCTGTTGCTTTTCCAGCCAACGTTGCCTTCTCTTTCTTAATCGTCAAACAATTTGCAAATCACATGCAATTTCGAGTTGCCATTGCTGCCTCTGCTTCTTCTTCTTCTAGCTGACTTTTGTCACACCCCCAACTGGCCACAGCCCCTGCCCCTGCCCCTGCCCCTCGCTTATAGCCGCATTTCCCGTGTATTACATGATCATTAACGAAATGCCCCAATTATGGCCAAAAGGCAAAAAAAAAAAACGGAAAAATAACAGAAACAGAAACGAAGCAGCGCAGCGCAGCCCGGACATACCGATATATGATTTACACACACACACACACATGCATACACACACTCACTGGCACACACATCCTTGGCAATTTAAATTGTTGTTTTGCATGTTAAGTCGACATTTTCCACACCTTTTAATTGACACTCTCCGCTTGGCCAGAGACCCGACCAGACCAGACTCAACCCAACCCAACCCAACCCGACCAGTCCACAGCGAGTGGTCAAATGTGGCCAACTGGCTAAAAGAAAGCTGACTCCAGTTCCGGCCGCAGCCCACTCACCTGCCCGTCCGTCCTATACAACATCATTACAACTGATTCCAACTCGATTCTACTTCATTTTCCGCTTAGATCGTAGTGTTTGAACTGCTTGATAATAATGGTATTCCCTGCAGAGAAATTCTTGGCTTTATTCCAAGGGGAATATGTGGTCTGATATGGTAAAGTTTCTATATTATTTCTTTATATGATTCATTTGAAAAGAGACAGTTCCTAAACGCTTTGTATATTGATGATTTTTTTTCCCTTTTTGTTTAATTTTTTGGTGCTTGATACTTGCAAAATATTTTAAGATTATTTTTTCAGTTCTTTTCTTATCATTTACTAAAGTTTTAAGGTACTTTGGGAAACATAAAGTCATAGTAAACTCTTCTATTATAAATATTTTCATCCTTTTCTTACTTTTCATTTTATTTATTTGATTATTTGACTGGAAAAACTTTTGGTATTAGGGAAAATCTGGCGAGAAAGATGTTTTTTTACTTTATTATTAATTTACAAGATAATTTGATGATTTTAACGAAATAAACTTAGAACTCATAGCATGAAATATGAATTAAATATGGAAATATGTGGAATAGGCTTAAATCAAGCTTAATTTCAGCCTTTAAGAATGATATAACGAATTTAAACGCGATCTCAAGTCTCGTTTTAATTTTCTAACGATCCTAATGTGTTTTAAACTAACTTAACATAATATCATATGCTACATTTGAGGCTAAGAAGAAGAAAATATTATTTTTTATAGAACTATATAAAAATATTTATTGTTGAGCTCATGCTATGAGATTGTTAAAAAAAAACCTATCTAGGGTCTTAACTCTGCTTTAGACACATGCAGGTGTTTCAGTTGAGTGGGGGAGGAAGTAAAGGGGGAGTGCGAGGAACCCCTTCTCATTGGCAATTCATTTTTGGCAGCCACTTAGAAGCGGCGACTAGCAACGCTAACTAACGGTTGCCGGCAGCCATTAAAAAGAATGAGAACAAAAACAAAAGCACTAAAAAAAACAAGCAGAGGCAGAGGCAAAAAAGGAATGCGAATTACGCGAAATAAGAAATTCAAATGAAACCTGCAAAGGGGCAGCTTATTTAGCTCTTCCTTTCCCTCCCTGCCTGCCTATTCCCCTCCCCCACCCCACCTTACGCGGGCCTATAATTGAGCTTATTATTATGAGCTGCGGCTGCTGCTGCTGCTGCTGCGCTGCTCTTGCTGCTGCTGCTGGCTGCGTCGACTTTCTCGCAGTGTGACGCATTTTGCGCGCAGCCCAAAGCTTTCGGCATCGCTCGTTTTCAGCTTCGGCTTCGCTTTTGGCACTTCGGCTACGGCTACGGCTTCGGCTTCAGCATACCGAATCGTATTCGTATCGGCTGGGCTCCCGCTCTCACACTCTCATGCTCTCTCTCGCCCCACAGTTACACTCAAAATGGCAACAATCGTTGTAGAGCGAGAGAGCGAGAGCGCGCTAGTTAAACATTGCCCAGGGGGGGCAACTGAGACAGCGTGAGTGAGACTGAAACGCAACAGCGAGCAGTGTTTTGCCATTGGAGAGCAGCAGAGAGCGACCCCGCGGACAACAACAACAACAACAACAATGGACAACGCCTTCAATGTGACTGATTGCCACTTGGCACGCAAGCAAGCACACACAGAGAGAGTGAGAGAGAGAGAGCGAGAGAGAGAGCGGGGAGCAAGCAAGCAAGCTGCAGTTGGGCTGGCGTCGCCATTGCGCAGCCGCCGTTGACGTCGTAGCCAGCGCAATGGCCGCCAAAGCTGTTGCTGCTGCTGCTGCGGCCGCGTCTTGTTGTTGTTTTCGTTTTTTTCTCTTCTGCTTCAACTTCTTTTTCGCTTTTGTTTTTGTTGCCGTTGCCGCTGCCTTTGCTGTTTACCATTTTGTGCGTGTGTTTGCCTTTTTATTTGCTGTTGGCATGCAAACCTCCTGCCACAGCCGTAGCCAGTGCCCCTGCTCCTGCCCCTGCCCCTGCCCCTGCCCCTGCCCTAACCTCAAACTGGTTGTGGTTGCTGGTCGCGGGCAGCGACTGCGACTGCGACTGCGACGCGGTCTCTGCATATCTGTAAGATGCGACGACTTCTGTTGTTACACTTCGAGCAGCCATTGCGCTACTCCTCCCCCCTCCCCCTGCAGCAGCAGCTGCTTCCCTTTGGCTCGAGGTTGGTTACATGCATTTTGTCACTCGCTTTGTCAGATATTAAAGATATATATAATATATATATTACTACTTTAACTAACCTTCTTTCTCACATACTTACACACTTCTTGCCTTAGTTAGTTCCCACTTAAAAAAAAAAAAAAAAAAAAAAAATTATTATTATTAATCCTCCAGTAGTGTATTTGCACTTCGACTTGCTGCCCTTCTCTCTCTCTCTCTCTTCCTCTTTCGCTGCACTCTCAGCTTGTTGTTATTTAAATTTTATGATAATTTGCACAGTCGTCGTGATTACAAGCTGCGGGCAGGCAGCCCGACTGACTAGTTTGCCTGCTCCAGGTAGCTCCGTCCTGGCCCGTGCAGCTTCTGTGGCAACAACAGCGACTCCAGCTACGGCTACGACTCCGCACGCAGATTCGCGAGAATTATTATTAGGCGCATCTTATCGGCAGGAAGCGATCATCGCACATTCGCATTGGCCACGCCGTTTCTCCTGCTCCTCCTCCTTCCCATTCTCCTCCTGCTGTAAAACCGGACTGCCTCTGCGCCTGGGTGCGCCTCGCCATTCAAATGATTTCCCCCCACCTGCTGCTGCTGCACTTGCTCCAGCCAGTTGGGCTGCAATTCAGTTGGAGTCCGCCGCCATTCGCAGTTGCTTATTAAGTGCATTTTGTTGTGTTATTAGGCTCCGGTATTCGTGGAAATTGTGGCCAACTACAACTGGTTGTTGTTGCTTTTGTTGTTGTTGTTGCTGCTGCTGTTGCTGCTGCTGCTGCTGTTGCTACCGAACCGCATTGATATCTCACAAAGTGGCAGCAATTTGCGCTGCTGCTGCTGCTGCTGCCGCACTTCGTGCCGCAGTGGACACAGATCCCTGCCCGATCCGTACGCGCATCTATTAAACCGAATCAAGCCCGTGCCCAGCCCCACCGCGCCCCGCCCCGCCCCGCCCTGCCACGAATTACCATAACTATAGTGTACTATGTGGGCCCTGACACAAACAGATCCCCCCAGCTGAAAGTGTGAATAAATGGATATTTATTTGCTGGCTACTGCACTAATTGCATGGACAGCATTGTTTGCTTTGCCATTGCAGCAACTTATCCCATTTTCATATAGGAAAATCTTTCCTGGAAAGTTGGCATAAGCTGATCGCTGCGAGGGAAGGTCTGAAGTACTTAAAAAGGGGTTCCTTTGTTAGTTTATATTTTTTTTTAATTATATTACACAATTTTTTTCATTTTTGCCAGCAGAAATCATTTTCAAAGTGATTTATAAGCAATAAATAGAAATATTTAAAATTTTGGAATATAGTGAAGAGTTTCCCTTCTAAAATTGATAATATTTTGTTGCAGAAACTATCTAAGCTCGCAGCAGACTAACCCAAGCAAAGACGCCTTAATTTTGACACATTCAAAGAAATTTCATGATATATATGCAGATATTATGTATTTATTATATGATCTATTAGCAGTGAGACTCTTTGAGATTTGCATATGCATTATACTACTTCTAAGGTAAAGGTTTTCATTCAAAATATTATAATTTAAGGAGCTTAGGCTACTTGCTTGAAGAAACCAACTCATTCTGTTGTTAAACTCTTTAGTTTCGCTTTTAAAACATTTTCTGTCTGTATGAACGTATTAAAACTCTGCATTCTTAAAGTTTCAGCTTGATAAACCCCTAGTTTAAGTTCTCTGTACATATCTCTAGCTGACATGCTTACAGATTTGCCTCTCGTGCAATTTAAAGTTGAAGAAACTTTGATTATATCAAGCTAAGCTCAACTTAACTGCGTAAAAGTGAGTTAAGGAAACTATTTATAGATTTACAGGCTGTAGAAATTGCTTTAGCTCTCCTGGAAGTTCTGAGTTATGAAATCTATATCTATATCTTTCTCTAGGCACTACTCAGCTGGGAACCCTCTAGATGCCTGCGAGATAAGGAAACACTCAAATTGGCATCAATCTTTGCTAATCAATTGCGCAGTTGCGACTTTGTATTGACATTTCCAAACGGATCAGCTTCGGAGGAGGCATCGCCCCTCCCCTCCCCTCTCTCTCTCTTCCTGCCTGGAGCGGAAGCGAGCACGTGCTGGCTCTGGCTCTGGCTCTGGGTGCGGGCTAATCAATCTTTGCAAATCTGCGAGACTGCGCAGCGGCAAATTGAATTAGTTGGCAACAGTTGGCGACCGTAGGAGACTCGAGGCGGAACAAAGGCAGCAGCCAGAGGAGGAGGAGGAGGAGCAGGAGCAGGAGGCGAAACAGGAGGCAGCTGCAGCTGAAGCAGGGAGCTGGTCTAGTGCGACGTCTCGACAGGATGCGTGAAAAACGATACGCGCACACATTGTTATCATAATTATATGTTGCAGGACGGGATTCAAGCGAGATTCGTATGAGATTCGGGCGAGATACGTTAGATTGGCGCAGGCGCAGCCGGCACAAAGCTCACCCAAAAAGGGGCACCCTGTACTGCGCAGTTGGGCATCCGGAGAGGCTACAGTTGGGTGCCGGGATGAAAGCGTTTCCGCCGTAGCCGGTCCCCGGGTCTATAATTATATTAGTGCAGTCCGCTCGAGTCGCTGCTGCAGGCGTTAAAAGGGTGCGCTATGCGCGTCCTGCTTTAGTACGCTGCGCAGACGTAATTACGCACAAATTGCAGGGGAGAGTGAGAGGGGGAGAGAGCGAGAGGGAGTGAGAGAGGGAGAGCAGGAATCTCGACTATGCCTCGCCTGGGCTGCTTTTGTTGTTTTTGGTTTAATTTTTGCACACTTCCGGCTTGACATGTGACAGGCAACGCGCTCGAGCTCGTCCTGCACACACACACACACACACACATACACGGGGGCGTGCCACGCCCGCCCGTCAAATGAATCGATGCAAAACTCGCGCCAGAAATGGGCCGGCTGCCACTGGGCGTGTACCCAGCTGCCTTGCCAGTTTTGCACCTCATCTCGCTGCTGGTCCTGGGAGCAGCTCGGGATCGGGCTCGGGCACGGGCTCGCGCTGCCTGCCACGCCCGCTCAACCCGCCCGGGTTGACGCCTTCGCCAAGTGCGCTTTGTTCGCTCTCTCTTTCTCTCTCTTCCTCTCTCTGCTTCTGCTGCTTCCAGGGAACGTGTCAACGTCAACTAATCAGACTCTGCAGCAGGAGCAGCAGCCTCATAATCCTTTTTACGCATATTTATAATACGATTTCCAAATGACAGGCGTGTCCACACTCCTGCCCAGAATTTGGGGCGTGGCTGCAGCGTTTGTAATTGTGTGGGCGCTAAATATGTGCGATGCACTCAAGAGCCTGACAAAACAATATAGGGGGGAGTAGACTATACGAAACTCATGCCGGGGGATGCCTTGAGGAAATTTGCAGCTAACTGGATTGACATTTTCAGGCTCATCACTTCATTTCGTAGCTGAAACAGTTCCAGTTACTTGTGGGGTACAATCGTGCTTATAAGGAAATCTACAGGCACAAAGTAATCCCACAAAATGCAAATGAAATGAGTCTTTAATCTGCTAAGCAGCCAAAGGGGATTACAATTTGTTTCTGATTTACGGAAATTAATTTGAATTTTATTTTATTGTTTACTGATCTTATATGTAGCATATGATTTTCTTATGTCTTATATATGTTTTTAGTCTGCAAAGAGAAATGAATTATAAATTCGAATAATTAGAATACTCATGAAAAAAGTGTTAGATCTTTTATCGTTTGCCACGATTCTATTTGATTCTACAGTTCTCGTGCCTCAGTTATTTTCAGATCGGTTTGTATTATCATGCAATTCTCTATAACCATACTTTCCCTAGCTAATCTATTTTAAACAAACTTAACCTAATCTTCTACTTACTTTATTGAAAAACCTCATTGAAAATCAATGAATAAAATAAATTTAAAAACAAAATGACCTATTTGTCAAGAAAAAAAACCCATATTTCCCAAAAAAAAGACATATTTTTCTATAAAAATACCTATTTGCCTATAAGAGACATATTTTAGCTGAAAAAAATACCTATTTTCGCTAAAAAAAACGACCTATTTATCAACAACTAAAATCTATTAAAAAACTACCTATTTCGTAAGAAAACGACATATATTCTTAGAAAATTACCTATTTTTCCAAGAAAACAACCTATTTCTAAAAAAGAAGACCTATTTTCCTAACAAAAAGATATATTTCTCTACAAAAAGTCTTTTTTTCCAACTATGCAGTATAGTAGTTTGGAAAACGACTATTTCCATCAGAAAGACCTATTTTCCAAAAAAAACGACATATATTCTTAGAAAAAAACCCATTTTTCTAAGAAAACGATCTATTTCCATAAAAAAGACCTTTTTTCCGAAAAAAATTAACTCTTTATAGTTTAGTAGTATAGTATATAGTATATGTACATATTTGTATATGTATAGTATATATTGAAGTTTTTTATAGCATCTGATTTGCAGTATATTTCCACAGTATCTTCTTGTTTTCGATTCGATTTCTCTCGATTAAGTTAGGTTAGCAGACATTTTTAAAGTAGATTAATATAAGTAGCAGCAGTTGTGTTGCATATAGGAAAACTAGAGTATAGCTCTCTTACTCTTTTTCTCTCCCTCTTCATTTTTCTCCCTCCCTTCCTCCCTTCCTACCCCCTGCTCCCTGCCTGTATGCCAAAGGGTTAAGCGTTTCAAATGTGCGTGACCAGATCCAAATGCTGTGGTACTTGCAACCCTAGAGAGAGAGAGAGAGAGGGAGAGGAAAGAGAGGAAGATAGAGAGGTTACTCAACAATTGCGTTTGCCAGTGCATCCCGTGACCCATCCATCCGTCTGTCCGTCTGTCAATCTGTCCCTCATCCAATGTATGACAATGCCTGGTGACGTTCTAAGCGAAATTACACAGTGAGAGACAAAAGACACGCATACGCGATCAGAGAGAAACCCGTAGAGCCGTAGAGCCGTCGTAGCTGACCTGAGCGCAGTGAGTCAGAAAAAGGGAGCACTCTATTCATTGTAATATTATTTTTTATTTTTTCTTTTTTTTTTCAATTTGCAAACGAAACAGTTGGAAAAAGCACGCAACGCTGTGAGAAGTTTTTTTTTTATTTCTTTCTTTCTTTCTGTTTCTGCAGTTGGAATTGGCCAGGTTAAGAGGCACATCAAGCATGGCTGCAGACGCAGAGGTCTTTGGCTGGCATAGGGAACGGGGGGAGTAGGGAGTAGGGGGGGGGGGGAAAGTACTGCACCAATCGCAGTTCACGCCGCGGGCAGACATAACAAAAAGCCGTTGGCTGGCCAGCTCGATTGGAGCTACATTAAGTAGGGGGAGGGGATGGAGAGGGGGAGTAGGCGTTGCCAAGAGCGGGTTAAACCACTGTACCCGTCGTGTGTGTACCCACTGTGCGTATGCAACAAAAATACTAGAAAAACTGAAAAGTAGAAAAAAAAAACGAGTTGAAAAAAATGTGTTATTAAGTTAACCGCGTAATTACCTCAGGTAGCAACAATGTGGCACGCAGGGCGGGCTGCCGGTGGGCGTGGCCAAGCGTTCCGTTGACAGTATTCCGGCCATTTCTGTTGCTCCTCCCACTCCCCCTCCCCCAACACACACTCCTTCTGCGCCTCTCTCCATTGTTCTTTTATATTATTATTATTGTCATCCCATATGCATCCACAAGTCGCGAGACTCTATACTTACTTCATTGTCTCCCCACCCCCCGCCCCCTCTTACCCCTCCCTCCCCCACCCCTCTCCATTTTGGCATTTAACATTTGTTTGCGATAATCATATAGGCGCAGCATGTTTATTTATTCTCTGGCATTGTTGTTGTTGTTGGGCTGCTTATCGTGTTTTTTATTATTATATACCATACCATACTATACCATAATGTGTAATAGAGAAGCGGGCGGCAGGAGGCGGAGGCGGAGGCGGAGACACGCCCCCATGCGGTCATCACTTTGCCCAGCATTTTGTCGAGCGTTTAATTTATTGGAAAATTGCAACTTGTCAAGCGCAATTTAGTTTGTTGTATCGAAATGATATACATACACAGCATATAAGTTAGTTTCATAGTTAGGATCTAGGCAATTTTAACAGTTTAGCAACATTATGATAAGATCTAGCTAATGGGAAAGTTTAAGCGAAATTTAAGAATACTGTTCTATATGCGATCTTATTATCTACCATACTATATCATGTTGTATTGTTTGATTTTAGGGGACTTAGCCCAGTCAAAGATGCCGCCCTGGCCAATGTTCTGTGGCCCAAATGAAGCCTTCCAGGAAGTTGTCAATAAAAAGGGCAAGCCACAAGAAGCGGGAGAAAAGAGAGAGAAGAAGAGAGAGAGGGAGATAGATCGTAGAAACGTGCCATAAATTGCAAAAATTGCAATAACAATAAGCCCGATTGAGCCCAAAGAATAAAGTGGCCAAAAAAAAGGGCCGGAAACAATTGCGGAGGGAAAAGCAGAAAAAAGAAGAGAGAGAGAGAGGAATGCATAAAATGGAAAAATTGAAAATCGAAAAAGAAAAAAATAGAAAAAGTCAATGTTGCATCAAGTTATTGTTTGGCCAAGTAATTGATACGCTCTCTCAATGGGAGATGGCAGAGGCAGAGGCTGAGGCCGAAGGGGATGCAGGCTACTGGCCAGGGGCATTAGCGACAATGGGGGCAATAACAATAACACGCATAAATGTCAACTTCATGTAACTGACAAACTGACAAACGGACAAACGGAGGGACAAACTGACAAACTGGCGAGAAAAAAAAAGTGACAAATTCACGAGCTGAACAAACACACACGGGCAGGGGGGGAATGCGGTTTGGTCCATTGTGACCTAGGTACTCTCGGCAAGGACACAGCATGCGACACAATTTATCAATTAGATAATTCCCGTTGCCTGCCTGCCTGGAGGGATCGATCTATACCGAGCAGGGTCCTCCACGAGCCTCTGCCTAATTACGCGGCGCGCTGACAAATTCCCCTGCAGCCTCCCCTGGTTTTCTTTTTGGTAAGTCATCGGAAATGCGGGAAAACAATCGCACATAAATCGTCGTACAAATGATTATAATAGTTGTCAATTTCTCGCACTCTCATTGTCGCATCGCAGCGAGATCGATCGGGGGAATGGGACGGGGTACGGGACGAGGAGTCAGATGCTTGGATGATGCTATCCGATTGTCTGACTGTTTGCCTATGTCCTTGTGGCACTTCCCCCTTCCCCCTGCCCCCTGCTCCTTTGCCATGTGCTATGCCAATTGTTTGTCTGGCTAACCACAAAGCGTTCTCCGATCCTGCTCCCTGCTCCTGCCCCCTGCTCCTGCTCCCTGCTCCTGCTCCTCTCTTGCTGCTATTTCAATCAACAACAAAGCGCAGGCTGTCGCAGCATGTGGTCCCCATCCAGGAGCTGCCCTATAATTGCCGTTCCAGCAGCTTACACAAAGCCACAACAAGAACAACCACAACAACGTCAGCAACCTCAACGAACTCAACAATAAACATATATGTATTTCTGCAGAGCGAGAGAGAGAGAGAGAGAGAAACAGAGAGAGAGAGCGAGAGAGAGGGAGAGAAAACTTTAAATTGAAAATCGCGCCTGATGTGTTTGTGCGTTAATTTTGCGACGCTGTTTGTAAAACTTTTTAATTGATTGACAATCTCTCATTCACAATGCACGTATTCACAATTTACCCGTTCATAAATTCCATCCAAAATTCATACGCCTGACATGACGCATTAGCAACGCATCGCTGCCTTTCCATACGCATTCGCATTCGCATCCGAGTTCCTTTTCCTTTTCCTATCGACTCTATGCAAATACTCAACTATCCCAAACTCGGTTCCCCTTCTCTTTTTCTCTCTTCTTAATTCGATTTAGCACTCAATGATTTAACTAATTTCCCTCTTAACGCAACTGTCAAATGCTAAGAAACTACTTCATTGATTCCCGTCTTATAAAGTTGACTTAGGATCCCTGACTCACGAAGGAATTCCCTGCCCTTTTGTAAAATTAGCCATTTTTAGCATGCGAAATCTCCCATTATGTTCTTAAATAAAAATTAGATCTTTTTAAAATAAATATATTTTTAAAAACCAGAAAAATTCAGACTTTTAGTTGTAGAAAAAGTCTTTGAAATTAATCGAGACGATGAGCTTATGATTATCTCATTATTTAATATATTTTAATAGTATATTAAAGATTATTTATGGTATTCCTTGAACAACTGTCAAATGCTAAGGAACTACTTCTCCGATTCCCGTCTTTAAAAGTTGACTTAGGATCCCTGACTCACGCAGGAATTGCCTGCCCTTTTGTAAAATTAGTCACTTTTTAGAATTCGAAATTTCAGCATTATGTTCTTAAATATAAGGTAGATCTTTTTAAAATAAATATCTTTTTAAAAACCGGAAAAATTCAGAGTTTCAGTTGTAGAAAAAGTCTTTGAACTTTATTAAGACGATGAGCTTATGATTATCTCATTATTTAATATATTTTAATAGTATATTATAGATTATTTATGGTATTCCTTGAACAACTGTCAAATGCTAAGGAACTACGTCTCCGATTCCCGTCTTATAAAGTTGACTTAGGATCCCTGACTCACGCAGGAATTGCCTGCCCTTTCGTAAAATTAGCCTCTTTTTAGAAGGCGAAATCTTAGCATTATGTTCTTAAATAAAAGTTAGATCTTTTTAAAATACATATCTTTTTAAAAACCTGAAAAATTCATACTTTTAATTGTAGAAAAAGTCTTTGAACTTAATCAAGACGATGAGCTTATGATTATCTCATTATTTGATATATTTTAATAGAATATTATATATTATTTATGGTATTCCTTGAAAATACCCTCCACACAATCCTAACCTACTTTAACTGCCTGCAATCCTCAAGCCAAGTTACCAAGAATTTCAACTGAACATTCTCATGTAATTCCCATTAATTCACAATATGCAATTAATACTTCTGGCGCTTCTGTGAACATATTGCATATTGTGAATTGTGATCCATTACAATCGACAATTAATGACAGCTCGGAGTATATTGTATGTGTACTTATGGTACAATTATCTTTTAATGCCACGATAAGTTTTCAAACGTTAAGCTGTCTCCCCCGACACACCCGAAAGCTAATAAATCCAATGGAAAATGAGCATAAATCGTTAAACTGTTCACAGTGTTGGCTACTTTTCAATTGTGAATTGAGCTGAAACTAGGCGGGGGAGTGGGAGCTATAGATATACATAAAATAAGTAAAGTATATTTACTCTAAGTATGCTTAATTTCAAGTCTATACTAACTCATTCTTTGGCATTTTTTATATCCCATTGAATCTCTGTAGATTTCTTTAGTTTGTTTATAGTTCTAGCTTTGTTTATTATGATATTGACGGCATTAAATGTATAACTAGTTTGGTAGATAGTATTAGGATATATAAAGCAGGAGTATGTTTAAATTTCAGAGAAGTAACTCTACTTACCATATGTATTTCTTTGAGGTAGAATAAAATAAAGATATTTCAGATTTCAATACTCACAACTGTTGTTACTTATAGCTAAAAATAAAGATATATATTTTAAGTAATACAAGGAAAAAATCTTAAGATCTAATAAGTTCCATAAGATCTAAAGTGATATTAAAGATCCTCAAGGATTTCACAGTTTCTGCCTCTGCAAAAAAACCTCCGCAGGCGAGGTCGAAACGGAAGACGGCAAAAAAAAAGCTGAATTGGCAACACTGACAGGCATCCCCTGGCACACAGATGGCACAGGATTGGGGCTGCAAAGGGGTGTGTGAGTAGACGAAGAAGGGGGGGGGGCTTGAGGTGGGGATAAATAGCTGCATAGCTCGGCTTGTTGACTCTCGTGTGCGGCATTCTCTAGATTGAAAGGCGAATCGAACAATAAAATCGAACCAAGTGCGGCACATGCAGCAATGTACAAAGTCAATTGCCGATAATTTTCTAATTAAATCATTAAATTTAATAATAAGGTAAAAGACAGACGGGCAGACAGACAGGCAGATAGAGAGACAGACATAGAGAGAGAGAGAGAGATAGAATCAAGTGTACATATGTTAGAATGACATTGGAATGGAATTGGAACCGGAACTTGCGCAGCTTTGCAAACTACTGAGAACCCTTGCCCCATGTGGCACGCGTGACAAATGGCAAATTGGGCGCGACTACGAATTTGGAGGCCTCCCCTTCCCAACTTCATAAGAATTTTAAACTAATCTACTCAGTTCTCAATATTGTGTAGGAATTTAGCGATAAATAAAATGCGAAATAGATTGAAAATAGGTTGTTTTTTTTTTGGTTTATTGTAGGCTTAAGTTTTGAGTTATACAAGGTTTAATATCAGGAATTGGTGAAGATTAGCCTGCTTGCAGTTAAGATTAGCATGCTTAAAGTACTTTTAAATAGAGAGTATTTTAAAGAGGGGATTATGAAATAAACTAGAAAATAGGTCGCCAAAAATAGGTTGTTTTTGAATGAAATTATAATAAGCTTAGTTATCATGTTAGATTAAGTAAAGATTAGATTAAAGAATTTCTAAAGAGTAAGCGAATAATTTTAAAATAGTACAAATATACAGAGTAATGGATCAAATCGGTTATAAATATGACAATAGGTTAGAAATAGGTCGCTGAAAATAGGTCGTTTTTAAATTTAGTTAAAGTAAAATAAGATATCATATTGAATTTAATTAGGTCGCTGAAAGTAGGTTGTTTTTAATACAGTTATAATAAAATAAGATATAATATTGAATTTAATTAGGATCAGCCTGCTTTGAGTTCCATTTCCAAAACTTTAAACTGATTTCAGTTTGTGCTCGAATTACGAGCGACGCGTGTGGAATATTTTTTTTATATTAGCAGGCAGTATAATGCCGCAGGCAAACGTCCCCCCACTCTCTCACAGGCTGTATAAGGTCGTCGTCTCATCCTCTCTCTCTCTCTCTCTCTTCGCTCCCTTCTCTCTCTCTCTCACACCCTCGCAAATTATTTCAATTGAATGAGCTGCGACAAATGATTTTCATTATTGCGACGATTTCGAGCAGATTTTAAAATTACACGGATTGACTTACAAATAGATACGCTATGGTAGGAGGAGGAGGAGGAGGAGGAGGGGGAGGAGGGATGTGTGTGGGGTGTGTGTGCACACCACATCAGCAAGTTTAGCTTACGCAAGCAGTGTGGCCGGAACACGCAACCTAAAGTCAAGTTGGGAGCATCTTCCTCGATAGAAGGTACATATATCATACAATACAGTTCAGGTCAGTTGGCTCTTGGCTGGGAACAATGCTCGACTGGCCAACTGTGCAGGTTCTCAGAATGGGAGTTGGATTGCCGGCCACGTCGATTTGACCTTCTCGTCACAGTGAAACACTGAGACACTGATACAATGACAACAACAACAAAAGAGCTGGCGAGCACGCTACCCTGTAATTTAAATAATGTAAATGTGAGAAATATAATTGTTATTGGCCTTACATGCTGCACATACGTGTCTGTCTCCCTCTCCCCCCCTCCCCTCTCTCTCTCTCGTATCATGGCACTTTTTTTTGTAGCACCTCGTTAGCGTTCCCTTCCATGCGTTGTCCTCTGAATAATTGATGTCCTTGTATACCCAGCATAGCCGGAGTAGCCTGTGTAGCCCTCTGTGTGGTGCGAATTGCCATCAGCTCCTGCTCCCAGCTGGCCCTCATCCTGACCCCCCATCCCTCCTCCAGCCTAGTTGTAATTTGCTCGTGTTGTTGTCTACACCTTGGGGCATTGCGGTTAGTCCTGTCAACCAGGCATATGTAGGAAGTCTAGAGATTTAGAGGGGTCTTCTTGTATTATCAGCAGGTTTTTTTTTTATTTTTCCTTAAGAGATCAGCGAGATCTTTTCTTGCTTAGTTATTCTCGAATTTCTTCAGTAAATCCCAAACTTATTGCCCTTTAAAAAAAAGTATAATTCCCATTAGTTCCTTTAACTACCTTGATGCTGCTTCTTCTTCAGTCATTTTTAGCTAGGCTTATATATTCAGATACAAGTTGTATTTAAGGACTAATCCTCACTTCACTTAGACTGCAGATCCTGCTTCGTTTTATTCTAATAAAAAAGCATATGGTGCACTCCTAACTCTATCAACTGATTATCTAGCTTGGCATAGTCAGTCTACTAGACTTTATGTACACAAGCGCTTAGATAGATCATTTAGTTAGGAACTACAACGTCATAAACCTGCATATTATTAATTTCCAACCATTTTTCAACTATTTTCAGTTTTATAAAAAACTTTCTAGACTTTATAGCGTATCTAAGGTTTGCTATAGTTGGAATACTAAAAATTAAACCTGATATCAAGCAAAATACTTATTTGTTGGTGTCTTGTTGACAATACTTGTTAGACCTCATGCACTAAATAGAGCCAGCAAAGGGGTATATCGTACTTGAGATTAGTTTACAGATAAGAAAACTTAAAAGATTCTAAATATACAATCCTAACTAACTCTTGATGTAAAGTAAATAATAAATAATAAGTAAAAAATTCGAAATATACAATCCTAACTAACTCTTGATCTAAAGTATTACACGCAATAGAATTTTCTATAAATATATATGATCTATTGTCAGTTTCAGCCTTATACAGGGCATCTGGCAGTCGAGTCAAGTTTCAAGTCCGACCCGGACTTGGTTGTTTTTCTTAACAAGCTACACGACAGGAGTGTAAAACCGCAGACTGTGGTTGGGGTTGGGCTAACTAGGGATAGATATTACAAGCTAAAAGGAGCAAAAAATGGGGAAAAAAAGAAAACTAGAAAAAAAGCGTGTAATTGTAATGCGTTTCATTTGAAAAATATTAATTATAAACTAGAGAAAAAAAAGAGAGAGAGAGAGAGAGAGAGAGAGAGAGCGATGTTGTTGTAGTTCGTGTATGGAACTATCGTTCTATCGGGCGGGAGGAATATTTAATAGACAGACAAATACAGACTGTACGCCATTTACTTGCTATAAGTTTCTTTTTTTTTCTTGTTTTTTTCTTTCTTTTTTTTTTTTTTTTTGGTTTTTTTTTTCTGTGTTTTTGCTGCGCTGTGGACAAGTCAAATGAAATGTTGACAGGGAGGCGTGGCTGAAAATTTTGAAATTGGAACAGACTGACGACCTAATTGTGAGAACCAACGAGTGTGCAGGAAATCTGATAAACCAGCTCAACCTACACGATCCTACGGCTGCACATGTTGCACTTGCAATGTTTGAAACCGAAAACGCATATTAGCTGACAAAATGCACGCCGGGCAGGAGGAGGAGGAGGAGTGGGAACAGTAGGAGCAGGAGCAACATGCTGGCTAAGGGGAGACAGATCGACAGATTCGCATGGCATCGGCATCTAATGGCGACGAAGGTTGCGCTGGATGATGCGAGCTGGCGATAAGCTGGCACAATGCGCACATTTCGGCACTTCCTGGGTACAGTTTGGGTGCGTCCTCCCAGCTCCGTCTCCGTCTCCTTCGGCTTCTCCTTCTTCTCCCACAACTTCTCCCATTTCATCAATGAAGTGTGCGTATTTTGCACAGCGTGGGAGCAGACGCGGCTGGTGGACAATGAGCTGAACAGGTAGACAGAGAGAGAGTGAGAGAGAGAGAGAGCGCAGTTTCATTGTCTCTACCGCAGCACCCAAGCACCCTGAGAGAAAGAGAGGGAGAGCTGCAGCTCCTGTCGCGCTTTGAGACACTCGATACGACTTCAAATGCTGCTGCTGCTGCCTTGGCAAAAAGGGATAATAACGAGGCTAATAGACGGTATCGAATTTAACTCTAGCAGATAATCATCTTGGGATCGTCCTTCCGCTCTACCTCTCTCCTGCCCCTACCCCCCTCCCTCCCTCCGGCATGTGCAGGTAATTGTCTAGCGATACTTGACACTGCAACTGACTGACAAGTGGGTCCGGCTGGGTCCTTGAAGCGTCTCGCGCTCTCTCTCTCTCTCTCTCTCTGGGGTTAAGCAACTCTTTCACGTTCTTCTCTTTTCCCTAACCCTATCGATAGCAATCACTGAGTTCGATCTATCGATCTATGGCCACGCCGGATATGCATGAGCTGCGCGTGCGGCGCATTGCGTGCAGCCTCGTGGAGCAGTTGGTCCTTCCCTCCCTCTCTCTCTCAATTAACTACGACCATGTGGGATTTTGGAGGCCCAAAAAAAGGGTTCACAATTGTCGCTTAATTATTTACATATCCCACACATGTCTCGCTCTCTCTCCCCCTCTCTCTCTCTCTCTCTCTCACTGCGTGCTCACTCAACCCTTTGAGGTTGTCGTGAGGCACAATCGAAATGCGAATGAAAATGATAGGTTCGACAATTCAAATTGAACTTTAACTAATATAATGATAGTCCCATGGATTGTCGTTTGTTGTTGAGGACTTGTTAACGAACTTATTAGGCGTAACAACCACATGCAAATGCTGGAAAATAACTACTCACAAATATGTATAAATATAGTATATATCTCTCTCTATATATGTTACTTCTTGCCTTGGCTAACCCCTTCGTGCTTGCAGGGGGAGAGAGGCGTAGCCAGGGCAGCTTGTCTAGTACTCGGTTTCAAATGGTTCCACAAATAGAGCAATTAACCAACTGTCTAGGGAACAAAAGCAACTTGCCAGCAATTGCGGTCTATTTCTTAATTAGACCTCAAGCCAGCCAAGCTCCCATTTCCGGCGCCATTTTGTGGCGCTTTTATTACGCTTTCAGAAAGTTTCAGATATCATTGTTTTTCCACTTAACTATCTATGTTCCAAGTGTACTCTACACTATTCGCATAGATCCTTAAGTTTCTCTCGCAGCATCAAAGGGGAATCCTTAGTTTTTCATAGAAAAAAACAACACGCAGCTGCTTTAGCTTAAAATCTTTTCATATACATAGAGAAAATTCATTATAACCATTAAGTATTCTAATTTTATCTTATATACATTTAAGTATTTAATCTTTTGCATGTTTTCTTTGAAATTTGCAGGGGTTTATTTATTTATTTTCAATTTCAGCTGTTTAAACATAATGTCTCCTAAGTATTTCTTATTATACCTATAAATATCATGTTTATTACAAATTTAAGCTTACAAACTCATTGTTTTAAAGCTTTCTTATAGCATAGCTTTTCTAATTTAAAAAAATTTCGTTTCCTGGATTTTTAGCCAATATTCTATAAAAAATACTCTAAATTTTGTTTAGATATGAAAATCTTCCAGTAAACTTGTTGCAATTGAATAAAGAAAACGCATGTATACCATTTGAAGTTCTATAAATCCTTTACATAAATAATCTCCAAGTAGTACCCCTTATAACCCAGTTAAATTCGGTAATAACTGAAGCTTAATTTCGACAAATTGCTCGATTGTGTTGAACAATGAAAACAAACGCAACTTGAGGTTGAAAAAGCCGCAGGATAACAATAACAATAACAATAGCTATAAGAAGAATGTGGAGAAGAAATGTAATCAATAGCGGGATGGGGTGGGGTGGGGTGGGGTTTGGTGGAAACAGCGACAGTTAATGAGATTAAAATACGCTGCGGGTGTCCCTGCTGCCTCCTGCCTCGAGCTGTGACCCAGCGGGACATTTTGCGCAATGTGAAAACGCTGTGAAAATACAAAAATACAAAAAAAAAAACAAACAAATTGAGAAGCTGAGAAATTGAGAAATTGAGAAACAGAGGGAGGGGCGAGAAACAGAGAATCTGTGAGAAATGCCAGAGAATGCGAGAGAAATGTGTGTGCATAAATCAAAGTGCCATAAATTAGTTGGCTTTTAATTACGATTATTATGCTGATAATAGCGCGTATTTAACGCGCGATAAACATAAATAATCGTGTCAAATGCAAACAGATGTGGAGACATACTCGAAGAAGGCAGGAAGGAAGGCAGGAAGATGGCAGAGTGAGCGGGGGAGGGCTGAGACAGCGCCAACAACAAATCACGCGCATTCATTTAGCAGCAGCAGCAGCAGCGGCAACAACACCGCAGCAACAACACATCAGCAACTTCCCAGCAGCAACTTCCCAGCAGCAACTGCCACAAGCCGCAGAGATTTTTCCAGCCACAACGAGAATGAAATTTTTGTGTGTTGCTTAATGAAAACAATGTGTGAACAAGTAGGAAGCACCCGCAGCGCCCTTTTTTTTGTGGGCAGGGGGCGGGGCAACCATTAAGAAATTTTTGTAGTGCCTGCTGTAGCCTTTGCTCCCTCTCTCTCCCTCTCTCCCTCTCTCTCTCTCTGCAACTAAAGTGTTGACACTTTGGAGCAGCTGCCTTGTAGCACCCCGAGTTTCCCCCTTTGCCAACGTCTGCCCTATAGTATTATGTGCTGTCTATTGTCGCTCAAATATATATCATATTTACATGTGCGAGAATACCCTGCATAAATATTAAAGTCAAAAGAAATCTTATTAGAACTCAATTAATGAGAAGGGAGAACTTTATTGGGAGTATGAGCTAACTGAGGTATCTACATGGGTTTTTAGACATATGGATGATATTCTAATAGATTCCTAACTCTTGAATATGATTTAAAGTAAGGAATACTTTATATTTTTAAACATATTTCATGCCAATTTTTATTATATATTGAAAATATTGTATTTCTAAAAAAATTTATTAAAATTACAAATTTTTTAGATATTTCATTTTATTTTTTCAAGCAGTAATCTCTAAAATACTCAACAGGAACCTAAAAAACATCTACAAATTATAGAATAGCTCTTAAACAAGTAAGCTTATACCAAATATTTTTTTTTATATATTTCTCCATAAACATAATTACACTATAACTTAAATATAATAAGAAAGAATTCATATATATTTTCAAAAAATTTCTATATAAGTATTCTATAATTAATAGAATTATTAAATCAATAATCCTATATCATATGTTCATTTTATTATTAAATTGTAGGTTTATTTTCGTAGCACATGCTTCTAGAACCTCTTAAATCCAATAACTTAATTAGTTCTGAACTGAGGCGTACACATGACTATCTTAAATACAGATCTAGAGAATCTTTGTTTTTAAATACCGCCTCGACTGTTATGGAGTGTGTGGAAAGGGTATCTATGGGTTGACAGTTCTCTATATAGCGACGGAGTCGGCACTGTTCCTTGTTAAATTAAAATTTACTGCTAATGATTTTGTTAGCGCCGTCGTAGCGCCCATTTATCATCGGGCATGTCTTGTGCCACATTCACTGTGTGAGTGTTTGAGTGTGAGTGTGAGTGTTAGTGTGAGTATGGGTACGAGTGTGAGTGCGAGTGTCAGTTTTGAGTGCCGCAAACCGATGCCAAACGCATGCTCCCCGACTGTGGCTCTGGCTCGGGGTACAGCACCAGCTCCGTCTCCGGCTCCATCTCCGGCTCCGTCTCCGGCTCTGGCTCCGGCTCTGGTGTCCTCTGCGTGTTCCTGTTGTTATTTTGGATTTTCGTTATTTTAATTTACAGCTTTGGTGACGTTCTTTTGAAATTCTACCATCAGGACGGGGCACACAGCGGGAACTGATGTACAGCAACGAGAGCGGGAAGGGGAAAGGGGAACGGGAGCAGGACATGGCGACATTACAGTGTACTCCAATTGCTCCCAATTTGACACCCGCAATGGAACTGAAAACCCAAAAGAGCATGTACATAGACACATACATAGATACATATGTATGTGTTGTGTAAGCTTACATATACAAAGGAACTGCAAATGAATAGAATGAAGCGAAAATTAAACAATATTTAGCAATTCCATATGAAAATTATTTTTATGATATATTGTAGTTAATTATGCCTCTATACTTACCATATTATCTTAGTATCAGACCTGTTGAGTGTGTTACATGTCTATCTTTTTGACCATTTCGACATGATTTTTGGGCCAAAATTAAGTATCGTTTAAAATCGATTTAAATAATTGCTTAGTACTAATTTTAACCTCCGTAATCGATTAAAATTAAAAGCTCGCGATAAAAAATTAAAAACAAAAAATATTCATAGGGGGGACCCTTACCTAAATTTTCAAGATATCGAAAAATTTCAACAAATCCATTTTGCTATTTTTAAATGTAGAACTCAGGTTGTTAAAACATAAACAAAATGTCATTCCGCGTAAAAATCCTTTGATTTTTAAGAAAGTTACGATGGGAGTAAAATGAGGGTATGAGGCCTGTTGAGAGTATTACATGTTTAATTTTTTGACCATTTCGACATGATTTGTGGGCCAAAATTAAGTATCGTCTAAAATCGATTTAAATAATTGTTTAGTACTAATTTTGACCTCCGCAATCGATTAAAATTAAAAACTCGCGATTTAAAATTAAAAAAAAAAATTATTTGTTGATAAATCATAGAGGGGACCCTTACCTAAATTTTCAAAATATCGAAAATTTTCAAAAATTTGTTTATGCTATTTTTAAATGTAGAATCACTTAGGTTGTTGAAACATAAACAAAATGTCATTCCGCGTAAAAATCCTTTGATTTTTAAGAAAGTTACGATCGGTGTAAAATTAGGCTACCAGGCCTGTTGAGTGTGGTACATGTCTAATTTTTTGACCATTTCGACATGATTTTTGAGCCAAAATTAAGTATCGTTTAAAATCGATTTAAACAATTGTTTAGTACTAATTTTAACCGCCGCAATCGATTAAAATTAAAAACTCGCGATTTTAAATTAAAAAAAAAAAAAAAATTTTTGAAAAATCATAGGGGGGACCCTTACCTAAATTTCCAAAATATCGAAAAATTTCAAAAAGTCCATTTTGATATTTTTTAAATGTAGAATCACTCCGATTATTAAAACATAAACAAAATGTCATTCCGCGTAAAAATCCTTTGATTTTTAAGAAAGTTACGATGGGTGTAAAATGAGGGTACCAGGCCTGTTGAGGGTGTTACATGTATTACATAAATTTTCACAAAGTTAGTATAAAAAGCGGAAAAAAGCGCAAAAAAAAAACGACCGGAATGAATAACATGAATAACGAATAACGTATGTGATTGATATCGTGTGTTTGTTTTTTTTCTTTTTCCTACAGATATGAATACAGATGAGTTGCAGGATATCTGCGAGGCGAGCACTCTCGAGTGGAGCGCACTTAGCGTTATTTATGTACTTGCTGTCAAACGATTTCCATTCATTCTACGGGAATGAATACAATCACAGCACGGCACACCCTGCTCGACTCCCCCCGTTGCTGAGCTTCTGCCAAATCCAACGCCCCATCGAGAATGTCAACACACGACACACTCGCACTCATACCCGCACTCACACTCGCACTCACACCCGCACTCACACTCACACTCACTCTCTCCCATATACAGTGCAAGCGAAAAGTAAATGCGCAGCTTAATCTACTCATAAGGAGGAAGAGAGTGGGGAAAGCAAAAAAAAAAAAAAAAAATCAAAACCAATCTGCACACACTTCAATTTCAATCTGTTTGGCTTGTAACCCTCGTGCAGCCCTCGCCCCCGCCCCAACTCCCACTCAATCCTCGCCAGCGTTGTCTGGATGCGACCCCAGGCAACAAATCTACCGTAATAAAATTTAAATCACCCAAACAGCAGCCGACCCCAGTTGATAAAGCGAGTAACTGGTGTAGGCGGGCGACCAAAGCGAATGACGAATGAATACAGAGTGAGTGCCCCCCACCCCCCTCTCCATAAGCCCCGTGAAGAGCGTTAGCGTAAAACGCTTTACGACCCATGACCTTTTCGCTCTCTTTTGGGTGCGCTTAAGTCGTTAACGACAAGGTTGACCGGGGCCGCCCACGATGACGCCCACGGGGAGGGGGAGGCAAATGTTAAATAAACTATTCGAAGGGTAACCCGCATCCAGACTGAGTCCCCTCATCAGCGGACGCGTCGGAAGTCGAAATTCTCGTAGCATCAACCCCACAAAAGTCAAAACATATTTTACGCTTGCGAACTTGGCAGATACAGA
Organism: Zaprionus tsacasi; assembly: GCA_018904105.1. Taxonomy (NCBI): domain Eukaryota; kingdom Metazoa; phylum Arthropoda; class Insecta; order Diptera; family Drosophilidae; genus Zaprionus; species Zaprionus tsacasi. The sequence continues at coordinate 8,858,295 of JAEIFR010000001.1, forward strand.
TACAGATACAGATATAGATACAATTTACGGGGTTACAGGAATACACAGATACGGCGAGACAATTTACGTAATTCCGTCTGCCAGAGGACAAATTGATTTCCATTGTAGAAGGAGGAGGAGGAGGAGGAGACGGAGAAAGAATCTGTTTTCGCTTTTTTTACATTTATTTTTAATAAAATTTAGATATATTTTTTGTATTTTATTTAAATAATTAATTTACATTCTGTTTGACAAAAAAAAAATATGTATTTATATCATATATATTTGTATATATATGTGTGTGTGTATATTATTTTGTAGAGATTTATATAGTTAGAAGTTTTGCTGAAAGATGCTAAGTGCTTCCGGCTACGGTTTCGGCTAAGTGAGTTTTTCTGGGCTAAAAACTAATCAAGCACAAAATTTACTTTATTTTTGCTTTGCTTTTCTTTTTTTTTTTCTTTTATTTTTCTTATTTTTTGAACGGATTCTCCAGTTTCGTCGTTCTTAATGTAGTAATCTAGTTGAGCTTAGGCTAAGAAAACAACAAAAACATTTAGTCACAAGGTTAAAGCACTAGCATCTAAAAATAGTATGTACTATATTCAAGTATATCGTGTGGATAGCAAAAATAAGACATACAAATTGGTTTACAAAATGGCGTCGCGCCACGCCCTCTTGATGGGGAGCTTTCGCTCTCTTTCTCTCTATTCCATGTTTTCTTTCTGCTTTTCTTCATTTGCCATTTTCTTATGCACATCAAATTGTTTTTGTTTTCTTTTTCTTTTTTGATTCGTTTTCCTTTTGTTTTTTTTTTACAATTTTGGTTTTCCATGCTTAAACTTAACTAAGTTTTTCCTTTTTGCAATTTCATTTCTGCACTTTCATAATTGGACTAGAAATATTTATTTTTATTATTTTGTTTTCTTGTTTCTTTGTCGATATTATTATAATAAGTTTGTTTTCTTTTAATTCCATCCCACGAATGTTTCCCCTGATTTCAGAATCAGAACTTTCAAAAACTTTCGCCTTTTGCTTTGCATATTTATTTACTCTTATGTGTGTGCGTGTGTGTGTGTGTGTGTAGCATAGCATATGTTTAATTAAGTAATGCATTCAATAGACAATTATCTTACTTAAGATCTAGTCAAAAAAAAAACATATATATTAAGAATCAATCACATCTACGTGCTAGACAAAAAAAAATGGTGAGACAAAAAAAAATGATTTTATATTTTGTTTTTTTTTTCTTTTTGTTTTTCGCGTGTGTGTTTTTTTTTTAAGTGTAGAGCTTAGGATCTATAGCAAAGCAATAATTGAATAGGTTTTTCATACATATATATTTGTTGTTGAGAATCGTTTACGAGACTACCGCAATACGCATACGCATACACATATAGACATCTAGAGATACGGTAAATACATATATACAAAAGGGGAAGGGGGTGGGGAGGGGGGTGGTAAGGTCTGAATGTAGTGTCTATCCGTAGTAGACTGTCTCAATAGATTTGATTGTTGTTGTTGTTGGTATCGGGCCGCAACTGGCCTCTCTCTCTCTCTCTCGCTCTATCTACACGTACAGATATACGGATATACGATATACGAATATACGATATAGGGATATACGGATAAATGCATATACGATATACAAATATACGGATATACGCACATACGATATACGGATATACGATATACGATATACGGATATACGCATATAAGATACACGGATATACGACATACGATATACGGATGTACCATATACGATATACGATATATGATATACTATATACGATATATGTACATATATGCGCATATACGATATACGGATATACGACATAGGCATATACGATATACGGATATACGATATACGGATAAACGATATACGAATAAACGAATATACTATACATATACGATATATACATATATATGTATATGCGCATATACGATATACGGATATACGATATACGTATACGATATACGAATAAACGATATACGATATACGAATAAACGATATACGATATACGCTATACGGATACACAATATACAGATAAACGATATTCGGATACACGATATTCGCATACACGATATTCGGCTATACGATATAGTAAGCATAGTAATGATCGTAAAAATAGTGTTAAAAAAAGAAGCTTAATATAAAGTTTTCCATCGGCGTTATCGCCTAAAATGATCGATCAAAAATTCCACCCGCTGCGTGCGAGGAGGACTCTGCTTCCGTCCAGTTGCTGCTGCTGCTGCTCCTCCTGCTGCTGGTGATGTGTCCAGGAACCCAGTTCTGCTCAGTTGGTGAACAGAAAGGGTCCCAGCGACCCTCAAACCATCGGTGGCTTGATATCAACCAGGGCGCTGTGATCGAGCCGATGATCCAGGCCGCCGGGACTGGGTGCGGATGTGCCCACAAGATGATGATGATGATGATGATGCAGATGGGCATGGGGATGCGACTGCTGCTGCTGCTGCTGCTGTGCGAATTGCTGCTGCTGCTGCTGCTGGTGCGACTGATGCGATTGATGTGACTGATGCGAGTGTTGCTGCTGCTGCTGCTGTTGCTGCTGTTGCTGTTGCTGCTGTTGCTGCTGCTGTTGTTGGTGTTGCTGATGTAGCATCACCGGCGAGCCGCCCGCGGCGACCATCTGGTGCGGCGTGGCCAGGTGCAGACCGCCGCCCAACAAATTGCTGGGCGTGCTTGAGGCGCTGTGCGCATGCAGCGAGGTTGGGGTGCCGGGATGGCTGCCAGCTCCACTCCCGGTTGGTCCACCATTGCCACCAGCATTGCCACCGCCAGTTGACGATGATGTGGATGATGATGAACCAATGCCGGTGCCGGAGCCAGTGCCGGTGCCAGAGCTGGCTGAGCCACCCCCGCCGCCACCACCTGCGCCCGTCTGTTGGCCACTGGACGCGCCGCCCAGCCCGTTAGACTCACCCGACTGATTGGCAGCCTCCTCAGAGTCGCTGCACGACTCCGAGGAGCCCTTTTTGATGCCATTCGGCGCCGTGCCGTTGTGCGTCTTCACGTGCTTCGCCAGATGGTCGCTGCGCATAAAACGCTTGTTGCACACGGGGCAAGCAAAGCGCTTCTCGCCGGTGTGCGTCCTCAGATGCCGCTGCAGCTCGTCGGAGCGCGTGAAGCGCTTGCCGCAGAACAACCAGTTGCACACAAAGGGACGCTCGCCGGTGTGCCAGCGCAGATGGGCCTTCAGATGGGACGTCTTGCCGTAGACCTTGCCGCAGCCGGGTATGTGGCAGGAGTGTATGTTCTTCTTGCGCAGATGCACTCCGGCCGGGCCCAATCGCTCCGCCTCCTGGCAATTGGGGCAATCGCATGTGGCACGCCCAGCATAGCGTCGCTGCGAGCGTGGCGATGGTGTCGATGGCGTCGATGCCTGCGGAGATGCTGCTGTCGCCGCAGCACTGGGTGAGCTGTGGGGCAGCGAGAAGCCACCAACACCCTGGCCAGGCAACATGCTCTTATACGTATCCTGCAGCAGATGCTGTCCCGATCCCAGCAGATGGGCCGTATTCGATAGCGAATGCGACAGAGCCGAACTGTAATCCGTGCCAGCCGCAGCGGCACTCGCATAATTCGCCATGGTCGAGTGCATCCCGGCAGCCGCAGCGCTACCCATGTCCAGCCAACTCCCAGCGGCGGCAGCACTATGCATATCCCACCAGCCGGAGTTCACACTGGCCGCCTCGGCCGCCTTGTGGGCCGATGCAGTCACCGCATTGAAGGGCCAATCGTAGGGATGACGTGAGTACACCGAACCGAAGGCAGCACCCTCCACTTTGCCCAGCAGACCCTGATGCATATGATGATTATCCGCCACCATGCTGGCCGTCGATGTGGATGTGTTCGGGAAATACAGATCGCTGCCGTATGCAGAGCTTGAGCTGCCCACGGCCGCGCAGGACGAGGCGAGTGGGCGACTGTAAGGATAGATGCTGAAATTACTCACAAGTTGTATAGAGCGAGCTGTGCTGGCCGGGCAACGCACAGTGGTCCAGCGGAACGAGCGGAGCGACGGGATCAAGGAGAGCATAGATGCGGGGGAGAGATCTCTACGGCACACTCGAACCTAACTAAGCTGATGTGTCTAACATCCAAAACTCTCTCAGATTGCTCAAGAAACTATATCTATATAACATACAGAAAATATCTACTTCCTGTTGAACAGTAAAACTCTCTCTCTCTCTCGGATTGTTCAAGAAACTTTATCTATATATACTAACTATGAGCTCCATGTTTAACAGTAAAACTCTCTCTAGGATTGTTCAGGAAACTATGTCTATATATAGTAAATATGAGTTTAACAGTAAAACTCTCTCAAATTGTTCAAGAAACTATATCTGTATGCAGGAAGTATCCAAAACTCTCTCAGATTGTTCAAGAAACAATACCATATATATGGTAGAAAATATCTACTTCCTGTTTAACAGTAAAACTCTTTCTCTGATTGTTCAAGAAACTTTATCTATATATAGTAACTATGAGCTACATGTTTAACAGTAAAACTTTCTCGGATTGTTCGAGAAACTATATGATATATATTTAGAAAATATAAACATAATTTCTATGCAACTAAAATCTCTATAAATTTCTAGCTGATTTGCAGCAATACTCAGATATTTTTGCCATCCAAGAAGTCTATCAATATCTCTCTGATTGTTCAAGAAACTATATAGTCGCAGATTTCAAGAAAACTAAGCTTGAACACACTTCGTTTGTGCAGTAAACAAAAATCTTTTTATAGATAAAACCATTTTTGAAGCAATTTCAAAGCATTTTTAGAAATTTCAATACTATTAGATTTTAGAAAAATTCTATATATTTACTATATATACATACTTCTAGTCTTAGATACCCGTAGAACGTAGTTTACTCAAAACAAAAGTATCAACTCTGAAGCACTTGAATGCTCGCTCTATAGGGTTTTCTAACCTTTTCCTAGAAAACTCTCACTATTAATTAAATATCACTCAAAGTTTACCCAGAACTACCCACTCAAATAGAACCCTATTAAGATAAACCCTATTAGCAAAAACGATATATGGAAAAACCCTATTAAACGACTGGTTTGTCATACTACTCGCTATAATGGAATAATTATGGGTAATTAAGCGGCATAGATACAGCTAATTAAGTCTGATTTGATAGGCCGCTGACTAGGAATATATATACTATATCTCTCTATATCTGATTTGCATGAGGAACCTGTCAGTGTGTTCTCTCCTCCGCCCGCTTCGTCTCCAATTTGTCCACTTTTCCCTCGTTCGTGGACCACTGTGCGCCGTCGCGCTGCTTACCTAGCTGTGATGTTCACCATGGTGCTGCTGCTGCTTGCGCTGGACGAGTGACTGCGTGATCCTTGGCCACCGCCACCGCCACCGCCTCCTCCTCCTCCGCTGCCACTGCCTGTGGAGCTGGAGGAGCTTGCCGCCGAGATGGCACAAGGCGAGTGTTGTCCCACGCTGCTGCTGCCGCTGCCACTGGCTGCACTGCCTCCGCCTCCGCCACCGGCTGTGCTGCCTCCGCCGCTGCTGCCGGCAGCCGGAGAATTGGGACTCTTCTTCCAGGGATGAAATCCTTTGCCCACCGCAGCATCCGCAAGCGGAGGTGGCGATTTGTTCGACAGTTTGTTGCACTGTGCCGCCAGCATGGCCAGTGGAGTGCCACGCAGACTGGGATGATCCTGCATAGAGGGGGAGAAAGAGAGAGGGAGAGAGATACAGATAGATGAGTTGGACTGGCGTGAGAACTGGCCACAAATATGGGCCAACATTTCTTAATTAAGCCAACGCCGACGCGACGCGTTCTCGCGAAATCCCAAATTATTTAAATACAAATTAGTTATGCTCAATTTCGCTTCCTGTTGGCAATGCCGGCAACAACCCACAACAGCAACACTAACAACAGCAGCAACATCAGCAACAACAACAGCAGCAACAGCAACGATTTCTAATGCCGCCGCCGACCCAAAAAATTAATTCGCCACGTAAATCAAAACTGAATTTCGCTTTTAGCGTTAAATGCGGCGAATTTTTACGGTCTGCAGTTTTGCTCGCGTAGCGCAACGCAAATGGGGCATATCAATTATAGCAGGCAGTTTGCCACAGTGAGTCAAAATGCACTATAAACATTTTATTTCCATTTTATTGAACCCTTTCCACTTTATATATCCTACAATATTGGTTGAAGTAAATAAATACTACCCCTACTAGCCTATACCCACGCATAATTATCATCGTGTAATAAATCTTGCACCTCTTGTACCATATATATCGTCTCATAAATATCAGTCATCATTTCTTTTTACCCTCTCGGGTTACTCTGCTTTTTCCTGCTGCCTTTACCACATCATTTATCATCATCATTAGATTTAATTAATTTTTTTTTCATGTTTCTACTTTTTTTTTCTCTCTCTCTCTAATTGCGTGCAGTGCAGTGTGAGAAATCTCTTCAGATTTGTTACGATAAAAATCTATGTAAATAATCTTCGAAATTTGTTAAGGCTCAAGCAGTGAAAATGGGTCGAAAGTGGCAAATTATAAAGTTAAATATCATATCTGATAGAGAGAAATGACTTTAACTTCCCGAGAGATGATCTTAAGTCTAGGGAAGTATCAGGATAAGAGCTAATCTCTCCCTCCCTCTCCCTCCCTCTCCCTCCCTCTCTCTCCCTCTCACTCCCTCTCGGTTCTATCAACTGTTGCCATCTGTGCGGCTTAGGGTTGTGCAGGGCATTGGCAATTCGGCTTAGCGCAGTGCAGCGTATTATGCGTTATGCCATGATTTATACACAAAGAGAGGAAGTCATTAAAGGCCGTCAGTTCTCCCGTTTTGGCCAAGAACGAAGAGAGAAGAGAGAAAAGCAAAAACCGATTTTCAATTCCGTTTTTGTCTAGCGAGGAGAAGGAGAGGCAGGAGCAACAGGAGAGTGAGGAGAGCGCCATAAATTCTGACACTTCTCTCCCTCTCTCTTTCTGCTCATAATTAGCCTGTCTATCTCTATCTGTGCCAGGCCAAAAGGAGCTGCCTGATTGACGACGGTCTGCTGCTCCCTCAATCTGTGGTCTGATCCTGATCCTCATCAAGCAGCTTGCTGCCAGGCTCTGTCAGCTGTTTGACGCGCCATGGATATTGTCAACCCAGGAGCAGGAGCAGGAGCAGGAGGAGCAGGAGGAGGCTACACTCCTACTGTGAGCAACTGCAGCAATTTTGGCCAAATTGGTAAAAGTTGCTGTGGTAAAAGTTGGCCGCCCAGTAGTCAACTGGCTGTCCGCCCAGTTTGTCCCACCCCCCTGCCTGGCTGCTCCTCTGGGCCTGTGCCTGTGCCTGTCCAAGCGAATTAAGTTAATAGTTTCAGTGCAAGCGATTTTACAGTTGGCCTAGCCTGGCTTTACCGTTGCCCAGGCCCGCACTGGCAACCCACAATCAGCTGGAACAGATCGAGGCCACGGAAGCTGCTATTTGTCGGATAATTTGCCAGGGGTCGCCCTATCCAAAACCAGAGTAGGTGGTAGCTGCTGCTGCCTATTTCCGCATTGCTCTTGGCCAAGATTCTGTCTGGTTTGTCCCTGCCCGCTGCAGTGCAATATGGCAGACAGGTGCCACTGTAGTCCGCTCTGAATTGGGCGGATGAGCCCAGAAACAGCCCAGCCAAGTGTGGTTCCAGCCAAGTGCAGTCCCAGCCAAGTCCAGTCTCAGCCAAGTCCAACCCGCGCCAGATCAAACATAATTGGAGCAATTTCAACGTCGTGCAACTGCGCACATGCTTCCCTGACTGTGTGTGTGTGTCTGGTGTGTGTGTGTGCTCAAGTGTGTGGCAAGAAAATTATAGAAAATGATATCGGTGCAGGCAGTCAGCCAGTCGGTTAGTTAGTCAGTCAGTCAGTCAGTCAGTCAGTCAATCAAGTCTCTGCAAATTAAAATCCAAGTTGATTTGATTAATCGATCAGCAACAACAACAACAACAGCAACACGAATGCCAACAACAACAACAACTGACAGAGTTAACCTGTCTGCAAGCTGCACAGTGAGTCAAAATCGTATGCATACAGTTTGCCTTTAATTACCGCAAATAATCGATTATAATCGCAGCCTAGACTAAGGCAAATGGAATTTCTGCTATTTCAATTGCCTAAAATCAAAGAAATTAAATAATAATGTGTAATCGAACTGCTATCGATAGCACACTAGACTATCGATAGCTTCAGGGCCAGCACTAGCGTGACTATCGATAGTTCAGCTAGGCTCAAGCTACTTAATTAATATTTATTTATTTAATTTTATTTATTATTTTATTTTTTATTTCTCCACTTAAAAATTAATAGAATTTTTAAAATATTGCCAGCATTTGTAATACTATCGATAGTTTCGATATTTTTTATACTCCTTTTAGCAGCTCTAAATATACTATACTGAATTTGCTTTAAGTTACATACAAGACCTACTCTTGGAAGGGTTCTACTACAAGTTATGCTAATATTTATCCATTTAATGCTTGCTATTGTACATCGATGAGTCAAAACAGCAATAATACTATCGATAAATGCTTAAATTGTTATATACTTCAATTTAGACAACTGCAGCTCTTTCTACGTCTGCTCAAAGCAAAGTTTTGATTGATTGATAGCTTTTCTATCGATTAAACTTCCATTTGCCTTTTAGAAAACCAACTATCGATAGTCACGTTACTATCGCAAGCACAATTGCCTTCAAATTTACCGCAAGTCACTGCCTTTGCTTCTCCACTCTCTCTCTCTATCTCTCCCTGTCTATAACGAAAGTGCCCCCAAATCGAATCGCATTTCGAATGTTTAACAATTTGTTTGGCCTTCGCTGCGCCATAGGGGGCGCCACTGGCGCCAGCAGGCCGACGACGCACCGCAGCGCCATCTAAACTGACCAAATTAGCGCAGCGAGCCACTGCAACGCCCCATGTTTTGCTCGTGTCCAGTTCGATGTGAGTCGCTGTGAATCGAATCGTACCGAAGCGTGTTTGAATTGAAAGGCAGGAAAGAGAGGGAGAGAGAGTGGGAGAGAGAGGGAGAGAGAGAGAAGTCAGAGCCATCGAGCAAATGAATAATGAATTGTTTTCCAAATTTATGAAGCGGCAACAATGAGCTGGGACACTGTGTCAGCTCACTCTCCCTCTCTCTCTCTCTCTCTCTCTGCCTCCTGCTGTCTCGCTCGCACCCAGCTAGCCCGCTTGACTTCAAAGCGTTGCGCATCTTGGCCACAACGAATCTAGATTCTTTTTTATGTTTTTATTGTTATTGCCGACACGCTGCCGCTGCCGCTGCCTCTGCTGCTGCCGCTGCCTCTGCCGCTGCCTCTGCCGCTGCCTCTGCTGCACTTTGTTGCACTCGCTCACTCTCCCTCTCTCTCTCTCGCCTGCTGTAAATCATTAGCAGCGACACCTGCTGTGAAAATTATGACACCGCCTCCGCTGGTTGCGCCCAAAAGGTGCTGAACCTGCAGCGCCGTCGTTGATAGCACCCGCTGGGATCGGCATCGGGATCGGTTTCCAGCATCACAGCTCGTCCGATTCCCATGTGCTCCCGAGATTCAAACTGGGCAGCGAACTGGGCCACCTGCTGCGGCACATCGAATTTGTTTAGCTCGCGCCTTTTGTTTCCTGCTCTTTTTTTTTTGAATATTCCGTTTGCGAACGGGGGCGACCCTATATGGCAACATCGGGAACCGTTAGAGCCGACAAGAACCTGTGCATGACCTAAATGACCAACCAATTGTTTTAATTAGCCAAAATGCGCTTTGTCTAATTCGCTGCCCTTTGATTATTCCGATGCAGGGAGACACGACGCGGCGCCGACCACCTCGAACCTCGAACCTGGAACCTGACGCCCTTTGATATGACACCGCCAGCGAGCTCTAGTTCTGGCTGGGCTACCTCTGGTACCCCAGCCTATATCTCTGCCTCTAGCATAGCAATTTCTTATTATAACAACAACAAATCAGAGGGGGGATAGGTGAGTTGATATTATATTATATCGTTTTACTTCTTGAATATCGTAAGCTTGTTAGGAGTAGCAATTTTAGTGGGTTAACCAACACTTATTTCAGTGTTAAGCAGGGGTAGGGCTGAAGCAAGACCTTTATAACTATATATTATAAGCTTCAGGTGCTATATGCCTTGCTGTACATACGGAAGCTCTTCTTTTGTAGAGTATACTTGGTCTTCTTTAATCTCTCTCTCTTTGCTTCATGGGTTTCCTTACTTAGAAGGTCTCTGCTGTCCCTGTCGCTTTCTCCAGTCTTCTTTCTCACAACTTTCCTTCAACTATCTATAAGTATGTCCAGTTATGCATCTCTATTTTTCATATATCACTGGAAAATACCCTACCATAGTCTATATCTTGTATTCCATTTAAAGAACTCACTCTCTTTTCGCTCCTGCCTCCTACACTCTCTTGCTCTACCTCCTCCTACTCTCTTACTCTACCTCCTTCACTCTCTTTCTCTTGCTCTTGTTCTGCTCTCCTCTTCCCTTCCCTTCTCTGCAATCCTTCAACCCAATAACCCTTCTATCTCTACCGCCTTAACGATCTAACAAGCCTAAAATTTGCTTTATTTCCCGGGCCACTTTAGCTGCTGCCTTCCTTCCTCTCTGCCTCTGCCTGCCCTCGCTACCTTCTTCTGCCTCCCAAATTCGGTACTGCCACTCCAAATCCGCATATCGTAAAACTTTGTAGCACAGTGTAACACACACACACACACAGGCCACTCAACTAACCCCAAGCAGAACCATCAACCCAGCCGAATTTGGGTGCCAAACGGGAGGAGGACCAGGAGGTACCTCTGCCTCTACCCGCGAAGAGAGGGAGAGAGAGGGGTAAGGTGGTACTGCAGTCTGCTAACGGCGCCAAAGTGCAAATAAAACAGAGAGAGAGAGAGAGAGAGAAGTTTTAATTGCAGACAGAGACCGCAGACAGAGACCGCAATGGGCTACCCAAATACGCGCCAGGAGCGGATGAGCCCAAAACTGTTGAGTGAGCAGGAGGAGTAGATGGGAGGGGGAGGAGGGGAGGGCGAGCAGCAGAGGTTTCATAGGCAATTAAAAAGTTCATTGGTTTTATTTGAAGCCCGCGTCGGGACTAACCAGAAGCCACAAACGAGAGTAGCCGCTGGGGAAGGACACAGCGAGTAGTGCAGTTAGGGTAGCCTGAGGTGGGGTAGGGTATTGGCTAGGGGGGGTAGGGTAGGGCATTAGCATGTAAAGTGTAAACTAATGGTTTCGATTTCGGGCTCCACGGGCAGCGTGGGAACAGCAAAACAAATGAAGAAGCAGAAGGTGCTGCCTGTAGAAGGTGCCCAAGCAGGAGTAGCAGCAGGAGGAGCTGCTCCAGCTTGGAGTAGGTCGATCGTTTTGCTTGGTTCCATCGTTCGTTCGACTTCTAACTAAGAAGTTTATTAAAAATCTTGCTAAATATTAAGGTAGCCAAGGAGGTAGCGAGAGATCCCAAGTCGAGGCCCAACTTTGTCTGGGCGCATTGCGCGAGAGAGTTCCTTGGAACTGGTCCTGCAACTAGAGCTGCTTGCGGATGGATGGATGCGCTCTTATAAGTAAGCCATACACGAAAACTCATTAACAATGACGAAGCCGACGCAAACGGGGCTCGAAAAAGACAACAACAACAACAACAACAACAACAACAAGAGAGACGGCTACAAAAATTAATGGAGTTTCATCATAATTTTTTTTTCTTTTTTTTTATTCTTTTTTTTCTTTACTCTGCGTTATCTGCAGCCTGTTTGTTGTTGTTGTTGTTGTTGCTGTTTTTATTATTTATTATTTTTGCGAAATCTTAAAAAACTCGACGCGACTCGACTTGGCTTGGCTTGGCCCGGCTCGACTCGCTTCAAGCCTGCGCCCGAGCAAGACTGAGAGAGATAATTACGACTCCGGCTTGGGCTACACACACACACACACGCACACACACTGGCACACACACACACACACATGTGCGTGGCCACCGTTTTGTAGCCATAACCCAAATTGATGAAGTGCATTAAAGTGTCTTTAAAGTGCGGCAACAGCCCCGGACAAACCCGATCCAAGCCAAGCGAAAATATATAAAAAAAATAAAAAAAAACCAAAAATCGAAAACGAAATAAAGGGGGAGAGAGTACCAAGGGGGGGGGGGAGGTTTTAATTTACGAAATGCTTTAATTTTATGCTACCCCTACCCACTCCCCATCCCCCCGCCTGACTTCATTAGACAACGGCGCCCATAATCCTTCTCCTCCTTCTCCTACTCCCCAATTGGACGCGCTTCATCAGCCACAGCCATGGCCAGTTCTAGCCACAAGTGTGCCACGCCCACTGGCCACCCGCCGCCACTCTCGCCCACTCCCTCTCCCACTCCCGTCTAGAATGTCATGATTAACTGACCGCTCATTAGGGCAGCGCATGACAGGTTTTTTCCTATAGCCACCCCTAACAGGGTCACATTTAATTTGTCTCATATTGCAATTAATATGAACTCGAACTCGAGAAGAGGCAGCAGGAGATGGGGGAGGGGGAGGAGTGGGTGCTGCTCACTTTCAAGTGCCTTCTGCAAGTAATTGTGCCTGCTTAGGCTTCTCAATTATGCAGCAAGACAGAAGGCGTGAAAGACAAGGGGGGGAGCAGAAAGAGAAACCCCCAAGAGACCTTTAAGTCCAACCGAGTTGACCAAGTGCACCCAGAAGTGCAAATAACTCAGTGAGTTCAAGTGAATTAAAGCAAGTTAAGGGAGTAGATAGAGAAGAGCTTTAAAGACTTGAAAGTTCTGTGAAATCTAGCTGAATGACTTGGAAGTTATTTGAGTTCTTTTGCAGGAAAAGAAACCCATAAGACCCTCAAGTCCAACCAAGTTGACCAAGTGCATCCAGTAGTGCAAATAACTCACTGAATTCAAGTGAGTTAAAGCAAGTTAAGGGAGTAGATAGAGAAGTGCTTGAAAAACTTGAAAGTTCTTTGAAATCTAGCTGAATTTCTTGGAAGTTATTTGAGTTCATTTACAAGTAAGCAAGTTAATTTGATTTATCTAAATAAATCATTTGGTTTCACTTGAAATATGTCTATAAATCCAACTTACTCCTCCCCTAACTTCTCTTTAAACTAAGCAAAACTTCTTCAAACCGAAGCGAGTTAAACGAGTGCACTTATGAGTGCAAGTCACTCATTGCATTGAAGTGAGTATATGAGTATATATGAATGTTTATTTACTCTATTCTGCCTGCAGGGTGCTCGCAAGTCGTTCAATTGCCAAGTTTCACTTGTCTTTCTTTTGATATATCTTCGCAAATTAGCACGCAGACATTGTAAGGTAGATGTAGTTGCGTTTAGACAACAACAACAACAACTACCTCTATATGGAGAACACCTTAAGAGCCGCACATAATTCAATAAATTTGGTTTAATTGCGGCAATGAGAGACGAGTAAAACTGCATAAATTACGAATAAATTATGAACATATTGCGTTGTATCGTATATATGCTAATTAGGGGAGAGAAGAGGCAGAGACAGAGAGAGAAAGATGAAGAGAGTGAGAGAGAGAGCCAGAGAAATGCATGTTCGCATACCTTACAAAGCAGTTTGTGCCTTTGTAGCGTGTAATGCCTTTTGATTTTTAAAATAAATACACTTATAGGGTAAATATCTAGCTAAAAGTTTGATTATGAAATATCTTTTACCCCAACTATATCTTATAAGGAACTATCACAATATATAACAAAATTAACTCTATACAAATTAGTTATCCTTATCATGCGCGCCATCTTAAGCTATCTTTCTTATCACTTGACTCTATCTGGGTAAAAAAAAAATCTCCAGTCTTATATCATTTTTTATAATAAATAAAAATCCTTCTTTGCAATTCACTTGGCCACGTGTCATATATAATTCCTGTATGCATTAAAAAACCACAAACGATCTGATATGATTAACTTTTTGCTAGAAATTCTAGAAAATCGTGATAAGGTCTCTCTCTCTCTCTCTCGCTTTCTCCCTCTCTCTCTCGCTCTCTAATGCAAATAGCGCTTCATAAAAGGAGTCTAAAGACGCCGCTGTTGCCACCTAATTACCAATTCATTTATTGGCCCGCTCTCTCTCTCTCTCGCTCTCCCTCTCTGGGCTTTAACCCCTTCGTGCCTGCTAATGTTCGCAGTACAGCTTGAGGGTTGCTCTAGCGTGTGGGAGGGAGGGGAGGGGGTACTGCACACACAAACAACAAAACATGGTTAACCAATTGGCAGAGAATGAAAAAAAAAAAAAAAACAACGAAGCAGAAGCGAACCCCTTAACTTGATATTTTCTGTTTGGGGTTAAACAACGAACGGGGCAAATTGCTAAATTGCCAACGTTGTTGTTGTTGTTGTTGTTGTTGTTGTTGTTGTTGTTGTTGTTGTTGTTGTTGTTAGCTAATGACGCAATGAATTTGTGGCCCTCAGCAATGTGGTCGCCCCCTCCCCCACTCTATAAGCAAGGTTTATGGAGTTTTAAGCAGGTTCTAAGTGCAAGTTTAGTTTGACGACTTGCGAAAATCGAAGATTAATTTTCGACTTATAGAAGGAATGATATAACAGAGAAATTTGAAAGGAAAGTGAGAAGAAATATAAATTCCTATAAGAACAGCTCAAATTGCTGATAAATATGTAGTATGCGATCTTAAAGTTAACTATTTTCCAAATTATGCTCTGATAATATTTCTTTTTATTACCAACTTATCTATCATAGTCTCTAGCTACTTTTATTACTTATATTACACAGATTCTGAATCAATCACTTGACACAATCGATTCCACAATCACAAAACGATCGTCGAGCGAGTTGCATAGAGTAGAGAGAGAGGGAGATAGAGAGAGAGATCATTATAAAAAGCGATCTATAATTCACTGTGCTTAACACCTGCCAATTGTCTGTCTGGCTGATTGTGCGCTGATCTTATCGAGATCATCCAAGCACATATATGACCAGCTATCCACTCGTCTCGAGCTACTACGATATCATAAACGTTTTTCTTTTCTTTTTTCTTCTTTTTTTTTGGGCGCACGCTGTGCAAAATTAACATTTTTGAGAGTTTTCAGTTGAAAGCTTAATTTGAACAAATATTTACACGATCAGATAGAATCTTTGACTTTGTCTTCATCTTCGAGTCTTCGAGTCTTCGAGTCTTTCAGTCTGCGAGTCTTCCAGTCTTCGGCTCATTTTGTTTATAGTACGAGCGAATTTAAACGTCGCCGCAAGCTGTCGAAGCGCATGTCGATGGTCAGGCGAACATGATCTTGACGGTGCTGGTGCTGGTGCTGGTGCCGTGCCAGCAACAACAGCAACAGCAACAACAGCAACAACAGCAACAGTTGCTGCCAGCCAGTCACTTAGAGAACTCGACAAGTTAGTCAAGTCAAGTCGAGTTGAGTCGAGTCAACTCGAGTCACTCACTTAGTACCCCCCTATGGGTATACGTATTTCTAGGTGTGTGTTGGAAATTCTGTGTGTGTGTGTGTTTGTGTGTGTGTGTAGGCGTTCGCAGCTGTGTGTCTTCATTAGCATAATGAGGTTGATTGAAAGCAAGTTGATATTGATATTTATGGTGCAATACAATTGATTGATTCCCATTTGTGTACGAGTATATATATCTTGACACAGAGTTACACCTTATATATATGATATATAACTATAGCTAGGCATAGTTATGGAGCTAGCGCGTTTTGAGTGTTTTTTTTTTATTTTTTTGCGATTTTCAGCTTGATTTCAGGTTTAACTTTTCTTTATTTGCATAAATTTTGACTCGTATGCATTTTCTTAAATGTTCTTAAGTGTTTCAGACTATAAACTAGTCAGATATTATATTTAAAATTGTTTCTTATTCGTTTGCATTTTCTTTAATGATCTTAAGTATTTCAGACTATAAGCTACTCAAATATTATATTTAAAATAGTTTCTTATTCGATTTAATTACATTTTCTTGCATTTTTCACAGTATTCATTTGATTTCTTGCATTTCTCTCTCATCCTACCAAACTTCAGCTCTACTATCCCTAGTTTATAGACTGTACTCATTGGAATCCATCACCATTTTGAGCCTGATGCCGTCTAATTAGCCCGGTGCAGGACATAGGGGAGGCTGAGGCAGAGATACTCATTTAGCTGGGTGAAATGCGCCGCTAAACGCTTCAAATGGCGCAGTAGGAGACAGGAAGGTCAAAGTGCAAGGATGGAAATGCCGCAATGAATGAAAAACGCAAAGCAGGAGAGAGAAGGAGAGAGAGAGAGGGGAGGAGGAGGAAACTGCCAAATGGCAGCGCAGCGCAGCGCCGGCATTTGATCGATGATCTGGGATCGACGTTGGTAAAAGGGGAGGGCATAGAGCTGGCCAAGGGGGATGCTGGGAAAGGAAGCTGGGCAGGCAAGAGGCAAGCGGGTAGCTACGGCCCGTGGCGATACCCTACCCCCTGCAACCAGGCAAATGTGCAATTTTGTAACAAATTAGCGAGCATGATGAGGAGAGAGAGAGAGGGAGAGAGAGAGGAGAGAGAGAAGCAGAGAATGAATGAAAAGTGCCGTGTTGCTGCCTTGGTGATTATCACCGCAGGATGCAGCAGCCAGCAGGTAGGCAGAGAGAGAGAGAGAGCAGGAGATCAGCCTGGCACTACAAGGCAAATCCCTTTTTCTACCCGAAAAATCCTTTAAGCGAAAAATATACCCAAAACATTGCTCTAAATCGGCCAGACTAATGGGCCAGCGATCAAGTGGTTCATTCCGCATAAAACCCAAAAAGAGAGAGAATATATATAATAGAACAATGCACAGATCCTTTTCCACAAAAGCTACGCTGATCTTGAGTAAACAAACTGACACTTGATTTCGACACAGTTCACAGTGGGCCTAAAACAACATTGGGCCAGGCAGGGGCAGGATGAGCCAGAGAGACAGAGACAGAAACAGAGCCACTTCTGGGCCAGTGGGAGTAGCAGTTGCTGCCGCATTCCATCGCATCCAGTTGGCAATTCCAGTAAACGGTGAATTGGCAACAAGCCCGAAAAATCGTAAAACGTTTTTCACTTGAAAATTTTCCAAGCGCAGACACACTTAAAAAGCTTGTTTCCTGCAACGCCCACAGCACACACATGGGCGTAGGGGAGGGGGGTTGAAGGGGGGTAAAAGGGGGGAGGGTTGCAGGCTGCACTATTGCTGCAGTAACCAACAAAGTTGCTAGAGTTGCTGTTGTTGCCAGTAGAGTTGCTGCTGTTGCTGTTGTCTGTTGCTGCTGTTACTGCTGTTGTTGCTGTTGCTGTTGTCTGTTGTTGCTGCTGCTGTTGTTGTTGTTGCCCGTTATCATTAAAGCCACGCGAAAGTGTTCTAATTGCAAAACTTTTGCCACGCCAAGGCTCAAGTTGCCGTTGCAGTTGCTGCTGTTGCTGTTGCTGTTGCTGTTGTTGCTGCTGCAGTTGCCCCCGCGTGTTTGTGGTAATTGCAAATTGCAGTGGCATGCAGCAGCAGCAGCACCTCCTTTACCCTACCCCTCCCCTGCTCTAGCCTGCTCAAGGATGCCACCCCTGGGCTTCCGTTCCACCTTCCTCCTCTCTCTCTCCCTGTCTCTGTCTCCCCGCACTGTCTACGCGTCCGGCCACCGCATTTGCCTCAAGCTCGGCCTCGGCATCGGCATCGGCATCGTCGGCTTTTAATTAAAAGTGACGAGTGTTTAATAAGTGCCAGGCCCACCGCAACCAGACACGCCATGCAACGCAAAATCACCGCAACCGGTGCCACAGGTGTCAT
Source organism: Zaprionus tsacasi (assembly GCA_018904105.1). Taxonomy (NCBI): domain Eukaryota; kingdom Metazoa; phylum Arthropoda; class Insecta; order Diptera; family Drosophilidae; genus Zaprionus; species Zaprionus tsacasi. The sequence goes on from JAEIFR010000001.1 coordinate 8,876,082, forward strand.
CCGCCCCCGCAGCAACAGCAACAGCAGCAACATCGCATAGTGACACTATGCAGGTGGCTCGTGCTGTATGAAGAGAAATATGACACAATGGGGAGACAGTATGAAGTATTCCCCTATATAACCTTGTTATAGACCACTTTATAGCATTATCTAGGACTTGCTATAAAGTATTTCAAAATCTTGAGGGTTCTAAATGCCATAATATGATATATATACAAAGAAAACTAAAGAAAACTATTTGATTAGTGCAATATAAAGAGAAGCCTTCAAAATCCTACTTTTTATAGCACTTTTATAGCACATATGCCTTGACAGATATCAGTTTGCTATAAAACTCTTCTTTCTAGGCAATACATTTGTTAATAATGACAATATAAAAGGCAGTATATATCCTTTTCTTATATTATTCAGTTGCTATAAATTTGATTTACTAGCTGTTCTACATATAAGTGATTTTTCTACATACTTTATCAAAGTAAAACTCATTTCAAATACGCTATAAATATGCAAATCATACTGGCATCGCATATTTTGAATTCTCATTTTCCTATAAATCTAGTAAATTCCAACCGACTGACTAATGCTTAAGCCATAAAACATTTAGCATTTATTAAAATGCGCAATAATTATACAAATTTTTATGGCATCGCTTAACTATTCCATAAAATGCATTACGACTAGGGTATCTTAGTAAAATAGTATTCAAATTTCTCTAGCACATTTTTTTTGTCTACCAAATGAGTTTGCTATAAATCGGTTGAAATGCAAAAAAAAATGACTGCTTAATGCATTTGTGTCATGTACAAACCCATTTTGATTTCCATTTGTCGTCGCGTGACTGCACACTGAGTGTATTCAAACTACTCGCAGTATTCAGTTATATATATATTCATATATATATTCACTCCTATTTACCGGCATTATAAAATGAGACGATTGGCATCAGCATCAGCAACTTGCTATAATAAAAGCCAAACACGCGGCAGCGCATTTTGGCCAGTTTTGCAGGTAAACAGACAGGGCAGACGAGCAGACAGGCAGACAGGTAGACGAGCAGACAGACAGGCAGACAGACAGACAGACGAGCAGACAGACAGACAGACAGGCATACAATGGGACGCAACAAATGCGAGTTTCGTGCCAATCGCATATGAATGCGTATCTCTCGCTCTGTTAGTCTCTTTCTCACTCTCTCTCTTTCTCTCTCTCACTTTTTCCCTGTTTCTCTCTATCTCCTTTTGTCACTGTCTCCCTTTGTTGCTGGCGCTACGCAATGCTGTTGTTGTTGTGCTAAAGTGCGACAATTTGTGTTAAACAAAAGATACAGCAGCAACAACGACAGCAGCAACAGCAACGACAGCAACAGCAGCAACAGCCACAACGACAGCAGCAACCTCAGTTCGGTAGCAACAACAATGCGTAACTTACGACGTCCTGAGAAACCGATGCGAATGTGTTTATAATTGGATATGCAAATCAATTTCTTGGGAACCCAAAAGGCGACTGGACCACGCCAACAGCAGCAGCAACTGCCCCAGCAGCAGCAACTCCAACTGCAACTGCAACATCGACTCCAACTGCGACTTGTGTTGCTAATAAATTGCAAGCGACGGCAGCAACTGTTGCCCAGACAGGCTGACTCTCTGTCTCTCTTTCTGTCTGTCTGTCTGTCTGTCTGTCTGTCTGTCTGTCTGTCTGTCTGTCCAGTGAGTGCCTGCCTGCGCCTCGCTTTGCAGCTCATTTGAATTAGCCCAATGGATGTTGGTGCCGCAACTGGATTCACAACTGGTGCCCCTGCTGTGCGAGAGACAGACAGACAGACAGACGTAGCCCCAAGTTGGCCCAAAATGCTGCCGATTGCTTTGCTGTCTCTCTCTCTCTTCTGTCTCTCTCTCGCTCTGTCTCTCTGCCTCTCTTGGGCTCTTTTGCATATTCATTTCGAGTGGACAGAAGACCGGTAGCCAATTGCCTGGCAGTTAAGGTTGCACCAATTCGTTTAATAATAAATAATGAAACACACACTCGCAGCTACACTCACGGATACACTCACGAATACACTCACTGGCACTCACACCTGAATTGGCCACATCAATTTGACTTATTGATTTCTTTATTGTGCCTCCCAAACAGGCAGTCAGATTCGCACTCATTCGTACCGCGTGTGAGTGTGGCATATTCATATTCATATATTCACATAGCATATTCACTGGCAGCATATGTTGCCCGTCTCTCTCTCTCTCGCTACCAGTTCCAGTTTTGCAGCGTGTCGACTTTGATTAATGGCCAAATGACAAACTTGCAGCCTGCCTGTCCCACTGTCTGTCTGTCTCTCTGTCTGCCTGTCTCTCTGTCTGCTTGTCTCTCTGTCTGCTCGTCTGTCTTTTCTAATTTTGTCTCCTACTTCAGCTTGTCTATCTCATTTTGGGATTTTACAATATTCGCTTTCAAATTTAGCATATTTTGGGCATATTCAAAAAAACTATTGATAAGGTGTGTGCTCAGCTGAGAAATACCCTGCAGTTGAGCAGCTAAGCAGTTGAAGTTAAACTGCACATCATGCCAGCTTATTTTCTCTGCGGATTTTCCTAATTTCTGCAATTATTTCACAAGTATTTGGCACTCTTAGCAAACGATCTATTTTTCTGAGGAAACAATCTATTTTTTTTAAGAAAAAAACCTATTTTACTAAGCAAATAATCTATTTTTAAATTAATTTAAATTAAAACTCATCATTTATAAGCTAAGCTACCTTACAAGCTATACCAGACTGCAATAAACCTTAGCCAGTTCTAACTAAACGACCTAAACAGAAGATCAATCAATGCTGCCAATCTATATGACAGATTAAAACAAAATTTAAGTTTACAGGGTATGCGAAAACAAACAAAAACTTAAGTATGCCTGGAGTAAAACGATATGATGAATTGCTCGACTAGCGGAGTGTTGCCTCGTTCTGGCTGAGGTGCAAACAGAGTTATTAAGGCAATGTGAGGTTGAGACTATACACGATTTGGTTATGGAATAAGTATATATATATATATATACATTATATTTACACTTATATGCAGCTTAAACCAAACATTCCAAATAAAGAAATAGAGAGAGGGGGAATTATGATTATTATTTAATGACTCAATAAATCAAAATTGTGTTTGACGCCAACAGCGATGCCAGCAGCGACGCCAGCTGCGACTGCGACGTCGACTGCGACTAGTTATGGCTTGTGTTGGTGTTGGTGTTGGCATTGTTGTTTTTATTGAGCATTAAATGGCTAATTAACAAAACGCAAAAACACCAAACAGCAAAGCGAAAAGCGCAAACCGCGATCGACAACATCGATTAGTCTGCCCAGCAGCAACAGCAACAACAGCAACAACAGCAACAACATCCCAAATAACTAGATAGATGAGCGTCTATTTTTATGGGGAGCCATAAAAAGGCGCTATCAATGATAGTTTTGTGATTGAATTTCGCACACGAAAGCCCGAAGGCACAAAAAAAAATAAAACAAAAATCAAATACGTTGCCTGGAGAATAATGTATGATAATATAAAAATATATGCATTCATTATACCCTATTGTGTAGGGTATTTTGGCTATTGTTGTGCAATTTGTAGGTAAATTGTATCCAATTGAAGAGATCTAAAATATATGGTAGGTTTATATAGGCAAAACATGCTATAAAACTCTGGTATTGCATGTAGAACATTAGCAGCGTATTAAAAGTATTTTTAAAATGTTAAAGTATCTTGCCATAAATATTAAAGGTCATTCCTTAGCAAGCTAAGACATTTGCTATAAGTTATAATATTTTTATAAGCTATAATATTTTATTATTATATTATTATTTATTTACCATAAAAAAACATGAGCTAAGCCATAAAGAAATATAGCATTAGTGCCATATTGCCTCAAGTATTTGCTATAAAAATTCAAAAGACAAAGCATCAATGTTATTTGCCATAAACTTGTATGCAATTTCAGCTTGAAAATATATATAGCTACAAAAAAATCTCTAAACTCTAAAGTTACTTAGCTGGTTAATCCGCTATAAATTTCCTGGCTATGGAAAACAATGCTGAAAATAATCGCCATAATACAAAACAAAATAATCGATACCCTGGCCAATTGCAGCGATACATTGTTGCCAGTCCCCCCCAAGAGGGGGAGGGGGGAGACAGCTTGAGAAATCGTGTATATCATTTCATTTAAGTTAACAATTTTTTATGAGCAGTTAACAAGTTCCGCCATAATTATGCGGCCCCACTCCCCCCGCACCGCACTCCTCCAACTCCTTCGCCGATAATGATCGCCCAGACGATCGACAACAACACGAAGAGGGAGTAGGAGAAGAAGAAGGAAGAGAAGAAGGAGTACGAGGTGAGGAGATCGCAATAGACCAAAATATGTTTTGGGGGCGCATAGAGTCGCGTTTCGCCTGCGATGCTGCTTTCTATTATCAACGTTTTTAGGCGCAAAGTAGAAAATTACAACCTGCACACACGCTAACGCTAATGCAGAGAAGGAGAGAGAGAGAGAGAGGGGGAGAGAGAGAGATAGAAGGAGAAAAGATCGTCTGGAAAAGCGAGGAACCTTTTGCTTGGCCCCGAAAATTACCCAACAATTTTCAGGCAAACGTTTAAGGTTTTTCGGTGTTTGACTGGCTCTGCCTTCTCTCTCACTCTCTCTTCCCTCTCTCTCTCTCTCTCTCTCTCTCTCTCTCTCTGGCCTGCAGCGATTTTCTCAGGTTTTTGAGGAGATTTCACGGCTCTCTGACGAATGTGGGAACAATGCGCTGCTCGCGACGAATTTTATAAACGTTTTCGATTTTTATTAAGCGCGCTTAAGGGCAGCAACACAACAGCAACACACAAGAGCAACATGCAGAGCAGTAACACACCAGCAATGCACATCAGCAACACTTACTAAGACAGTTCATAGCACGCATTGCTGACAAGTGGCAGCGCTTTTCCGGCTGCCGCTGCTGCTGTGATTGCCAGGCAAATTTGTCATGTCAACAGCAGCAACCACAACGCCAGCAACGGTTGCTGTCAGCCGCTCTTGACAAACAACTTGGTTGGTCAAAGGTGACGCAGCGATTTTCATCAATGGCTTGGAAAATCATTGAGAAAATTGTTGAAAATCTGCACTGCAATTGGAATTTAATTCATTGCATTGCAACTGGCAATTGCAGCGAGGCACAGTAGCAATTGCTGCTGCAATGGATGCTGCTGTTGCTGCTGCTATTTGCATGCAACTTATTTGTCAAACGAGCAACAAACTGCCAGCAAATTTCTCTACGCACACACACATACACACGCAGGCAGGGATTGCCAGCAATTGCAGCTGCAACATGCCGCGATTGCTGCTGCTGCTGACTTGGCTGAGAGCCAATTGTGGGCGTTGCATATTGCATTTGCTGCATATTTTGTCGCCTCTCGTTTTGAAAATAGCCACGCATAAATATGTGTGTACACACTGTTCCAATAGTTTTTTGGCACGCCAGCAACATTGCTGCTGCTGCTGCTGCTGACGCCCACAGTGCGCAATTTTGGTGCCTACAAAATGAAATTGAAACTGAAACGAGTTTTCGAGGCAACTGTTGCTGTTGTGGCGGTTGCTGTTGTTGCTGTTGCTGCTGTTGCTGCGCGTGTTGCCTGTGTTGCTGTTGCAGCTCTCTCGGTATGCCGTTGCCTTGCAGCTTTGCGTCCAGCTTCGTGCCGTGGCAAATCAATCAATTTGCTTGGCCATCGCTTGGCATATTTTGTTGCCCGTGTTGCTGTTGCCGTTGCCGTGTTGCTGTTGTTGCTGTTGCTGTTGTTGCTGTTGCCGGGGATAATCGTTGCGCTTCATCAGGCCACAAACATGAAACATGAACATCATCAACGCCATTTCAACGCGCGCCTTGTGCAAAGTTATAAACCTAATTTCGGGCGCGTCTCCCCCCTCTCTCGCCCCCTCCCTCTTCCCCCTCTCTGTCTGCTCTGTTGTTGCCTGCGCACAAGGACAACGTGGCCTAAAAAAAAAGCATATTAAATGCTTAAGTACACGCTCGCCTGGTGGTAATCACAGCAGATACATCTTAAGCAGCAACAGCAACAACAACAGCAACATCGGCTACGGCAACAGCAACAACACCGCTGGCAAGGCGACTCATGTTGCAGCAATGTTGCTGCGGGCTTAACAACAACAGCCACAATGTTGTTGCCTGTTAGACTGTGTGTTGCTGCTGCTGATGTGTGTGTTGCTGCTGGAGTGTATTGCTCTGTGTGTGTTGCTGCTCTGTGTGCATTGCTGGCGTGCCTGTTGCTGTTGTAGTTGCTGTTGCTGGCGTTGATAATGCGCCACGCTTGACCCTACGAGTTCGAGCTGCAATATTAGACATTGTTTTTTAGCCCCAACAAGTCATGCACTTGCTGAGCTTTGCCACGCCCCCAGCGCCCAACGCCCACGCTTAAGTGTTGCTGCGACGCCAAATGGCAAACGCAGCAATTGGCAGGAAAAGCGCTAGAAAGTTGCTGTTGTTGCTGCTGCTGCTAGGAGAGATGTTGTTGCTGTGTATGTTGCTGATGTTGTTGTGCCTGCTGCTGCTGCTATTGAAGCTGTTGCTGCTGCTGCTGCTTCTGCTGCTCTTGCCGCACTAATTGCCCAAGAACATTTGAAATTAAATTAAAAGCTAGAAAAAAAAACGGCTAAAACAAGCGGCGTTTTTTTATGCAGAAAAAAAAAGCAAAGCCAAAGTGGAAAAAAGCGTAAGCAGTGGGCAATCGCATGCCAGCCTGCACGCAGCAGCAATTAAAGCAGCAGCAACAGCAGCAGCAGCCACAGCAGCAACAGCAGCCGCCACAGACGACGGCAGCAACTGCAGCATGCAATTTTTACTAGCTATGAATAATGAGGCAAATGCTACCAAGTGCCCACTGTACCCGCTCCCCCTACCCCTAGCTCCGTCCGCTGTTGCTGCTGTTGCTGCTGCTGTTGCCTTTTGCATGCATTTGTCAATTTAGCATGCCATCAAACATCCTTTCAATTCTTTTTGACACAAGCCGCCGCATCGTTTCGCCACATGGTTGCCTCCCTCCCCTCCCCTCCCCTCCCTTCCCTTATGCACCCCATTTGCATGCCTCGCTAGAATGCAACGCAGCGTTGCAACTGCCACCGCAGCAACAGCAACTGTCACCGCAGCAACATCGACTGCGGCGTCGAGCATCGCTTCACTTGTCAACGCGAGTGACTAACGAGTGCATCATTAAACGATTTTAACGACTTCATTTAAAGTTTAACACAATATTTACAAGTGCCCTTTGCCTGCCACGCCCTCGCCCTCCGTAACGCCCACACTGCAGTAGACTATATATCTCAGATATTCCAGCAAACTGTGACGATTGATTTGAATTTGAATGTGCTGCGCATGCATGAAATTTGTAAATCAAAGGAAATTCCACTTTTTATAGCATCTAAGATATATTTTTTATAGCAGCAATTTATTACATAAATGTTAGTATAGTTTTCCAAACTTCTATGCAATTTTAAATGAAATTAAATTTATAGCAAAATTATCTAAGCAGCATCATGCGTATGCCTTGCCATACTATATTAATTTCATATTATGCTGTGCCATAAAACACCCACATATCATATGATAAAGCAGAAGATTGCATTTGCAACTCTCTACACATTCCGGAAACTTCTTTGTGGCATAAATCATGCGTGCTCCCCAAGCAGAGCTATAAATCAAGGCAATATATATACTATACTATATATATTCTTTATTTATCTGTTGACACACTTGACACAATAACGGTAAACAGTCAATAAATGAAAAGTCCCACAAAAATATTCGAACGCTTTTCGCAAATAAAAAAAAGAAAGGAAAAAAAAGCGAAGGAAACATTAAACTGGCAAACACTTTTATGGTCGCTTCCTGTCAGGCCCCCCCCCTGCTCCCACCCCCTCGCTCTGCATTGTCGCCTGTCCGTCAGTCGTCCGTCAACACTTGCCAGATATATGGCCACATAAAAAGACATGAAAAGACAAGCACAAACACACACACAGAGACAGAGACAGAGACACAGCACGCGGCAGTAAAATAAATCCACACAGCAATATTTTCTCTCTCCCCATCTCTCTCTCTCTATCGAGTGTGTGGCCCAACTTGGGTTGATGCGTCTAAGCCGATGTCTAAGTAAATAAACCCAGGCGCTTTACAGCGGCTCAAGAGCCTCACACACGTGAACACACACACGCACAGTTGGGTGCAAAATCGGTTCACAGTGCGAACAAAAGGAGTACAATGGCATGCATATAAATATGTACACTTTGTGCATTGTCTGAGCTGAGCCGCTTAACGGGCTGAGCTGCTGCGATGCCCCGAAAATCCCTAGCACTCTCACGCACACACACACACACACCCTGCTCCTACCCCTGCCCCTTGGCATAATTTATGCGCCACAAAATGAAAAGAAACAAAAGGTCCGAAAAATTTTGCGCATTTCTTTGCGCACCTTTTTGAGGAGAAAATCGTAAAAAAAAAATAAATAAGCAAGAAGAAGAAGATTGCAACATTTTCGCGTATGTATACACTTTTTGCTCGACATATTTGCTATTTATTAGATACTGACACTTGCTATAAAATTTATGGCAAAACTTTTTAGCCTATTTTTTGACATTTACTCATTTGCTGTCTTCCAAACGCTTGCTATAAAAATTTATAGCACAGTTGTATAACTTTGCGTTGCAGTTTGCTATAGTTTTTCAGCGCATTTGCATTTTTTACAGTGTCCCAATAAAATTGTGCTTGCTATAAAAATGTATGGCACCTCCAAATAACATTTCTTTGCAGTTTACTGCGTGTCACTGCACTATCTAAAGGGTATACGCATTCCACACACACACGCTCAGCTCGTATATGGCGGCTCCTCCGATCTTATATCGATTTCAGACCACTAAAAAAGCTGCGACTGCGCCAACTTTAACTGCGACTGCAGCAGCAACGGCAACGGCAACGGCAACGGCGACAGAGACTGCGCCTTTTCGGTATGATTATCACAATTATCTGTAATTCAGACCATAAATCATTTCATTCTGCAGGAAACTTTAAACGTAATCCAATCTGCCGTCGCTCTTGCAGTCGCCTTTGTTGCTGTTGTTGTTGTTGTGTTTTCTCGTTTTGTCTTTTCGTTTCGTATTTTTTTATTTTTTCTGATATTTTTCAGATTTTTTCTCATATTTTTTTTTTTTTTTTTGTATCAAGTTATGCGAAAAAATAGATACATATAAATAAATAACTGACTGACTGGTTGACTGGTTTGTCTGGCCTGTTGGGGGCTGCTCGAAGTCGTTGGCGGCGGCGGCGTCACCAAGTGGAAAACTTAAAAAAAAAAAAAAAAAATGTACAGCACGATCAAACAATTCGCCAAAGCTGGCGATCGATTGATTGCAAACTATCGAACTATCGAGGTGTCCGGTTGTGTTGGCCAACAACGAGTTGCAGTTGCTGTTGGTAGTTGTTGCTGTTGCTGTTGCTGTTGTTGCTGCTGTTGTTGCTGTTGCTGTTGTTGCTGCTGCTGTTGTTGCTGCCATTAAAATTGATTAACTCATGAACTTGCATTCAAATCGACGCTGACAAACGTTTTGACTTGGCGCGTCAACAAAATTTATAACAAGTTGTTGAAGTTTTCCCCCTCGTTTATGGCAGCGGTTTTATAGCAGTTGTTGTTGTGGCTTATGCAATCGTGCCGCAGTCTATGCATTACTGGCTCGTAGCATAAGGATATGGAGTTCCAATCGGGGCTGTAGTTTAACTTACTCTCAAAAATCTCCCCCGATTTATAGCAAATGTATTTTTCAAACAAATTTCTCAGTTATAAAAACTCTTTGATATGCCAACTTAAGCATAAAATCGCTTTCAGTTAGGCCACTATAAAGTCCCTGCCGATTTATGGCAACTATTTATAGCAAAATGTTTTATTAAACGTTTAGGAAGTTTGTAACTCAATGATGACATAATAAGCAAGTGATATGGGGGTGTGTGTGTGTGTGTGGGAGGGATGACTGCTGCGTGGGCGTTGTGTGGTGCTGCGTGGGCGTGGCCAGCAGCAGCAGCAGCAGCAGCGGCGTTGCCAACGCCTGTCATCGCCTGTCAACATCGCATAGCAGCGTCGCGTTGCGTTAACTAATCGACTAACCGCAGCTGCAAGGTGCCTTGGGGTCAATTTGAGCGGCTGGAGAGGGCGGAGGGGGAGGGGTAGGGGAAAGGGCAGCAGCTTAGACCTGCGCACTCGCTAATTAGAAGCGCATTCAGTCCATTTGGCCCGCAATTGTCTGGCAAATTGTTGCGGTTTCACTGGCTATCACCCTCTCCCTCTCACTCTTACTCTCTCTCTTTCCCTCTCACTCTTGGTGTAATTGCCAGGAGAGCATCTAATATGCAGTTAGCCGGCACACTGACAATCATTTAGCCATATTTAACTGGGCTAACTGGGCTAACTGGTCTCAATTGCAGAGTTAACATATGCATAAAATGCCAAAGAAATCATTCTATAAGGTATTCTAGGCGTGGGTATATGGTAACAGTTTCAGAAAATATAATATATTATATAATATATTATATATTATAATATATATATATTTAAAAGACAATTATTCTTGCTTTAACTCTACTCTTTGTCTAACAAACAGTGCTATAAACTGCCATAAAATTAAAACGCTTTTTAGTTCTCTTTTTATACTCTATTTGCAGAGTTTTTTTCTAATAAACAGAGTCGCAAAATCTTAAGCCTATTAAGTGCTCTTTTATCTACTCCAAACTGAAAAGAAGTAGCAGCTCTTTAGTTATTCTTTTGCTATAACAAATAACTCTATAAGAAGTACATAAATATGCAAGCTCTTTACTTCCCCATTTGCTATAAAAAAAGGCATAACTGTAAGCAATGTAGAAAAACTGGAGCTCATTGTTTAAGCAAATAACTCTAGAGAAACAGAAAAAACTCAAGAATAGCAGGGTATCTTAAGTACTTCACATGTTATAGCAAAATAAAAGTCGAGGAAACTTTGGTAAGGTTTTTCTTTCTATAAGAAAATTAAGAAAATTACAGGTCTTTAAGTTGATATTTTAATGTAAGTAACAGCTTGAAAATTTTAAATACATTTTTACCTTTTTAGTTCTACTTGTTGTTTGAAAATCGGATATATATAGCACCGTACTAGTTCTACTCTTAGCTATAAAAATTCCACAACAATATTGCAGTTCTATATCATTTTAATACCCTTTTTAGTTAAATAAAGTTTTTAGTAATTTGATTTATTTTAATTTTCTCTTCCCCCTATGAACTTTACTTGTAGGGTATCCTATGGCCGTGCAGCTCAGCCTGTCAAACTGATCTTCGTCTGCATCTAACTGGCCTAACTGGCTCAGCATTTGCATAAAAAAAAGTGCATTGTGTGCAGGGTGCACTCTCTCTCTCTCTCTCTCACTCTCTCTCTGTCTCTCTCTCTGGCTGGGTAAACCGTTAGCACGTGGGACCGTGTAATTAAAAAAATAAATATATGTAGGCATTTAATAATTAAATTGCTTGCCATAAATTAATAATTATGGCACACAGAGAGAGAGTGTTTCTGTTGCTATACAATTCCCTCTATTTTCCCCCCTTTTTTTCTAGTTCCTTTGGCATTGCGTATACGCATCGTCTGCGGCGAGGAAACTCGCGAAAAGTGCAAGTCATCTCGGCGTCTTTTCGCTTTTCCGTGTTTGCGCTGGTAATTGAAAAAAGGCAGCGGGGGGGAGGGGGGAAAAAGGGCAGCCCAGGGAAACCAATTGAAAATGCGCGCAGGCGGCAGCGACGACGTCGGCGTCGGCGCTTTTGAAGCACCCAACGGCGCGACCTTTCAATACCGCGCTCCCTTTGCCTCCCCCTCTCTTTCTCTCTCTCCCTCTCCCTCTCTGCCAGCTTGTTCTATATGTATCTACATGGTATGTCCGTCCTTGCCAGACCTCCGTCTCCGGCTCTGCCCGTGGCTTTTCAGCAGCATCATGCCAACTAATTTTCCAAATGACGCAAGTTAATTGCGTCGGGCCCGGCCCATTGTCAAAGGTGAAAATGGACGGACAACTCGCTTGTCGCACAATGCGAGAGAGAGAGAGAGAGCGAGAGGGAGAGAGAGAGAGACGCATTCATTAAGCCAAATCGTATTAACTGAATATGCAGTAATATGGTAAGTCGAGCAGCCAGCAAAAGAAGCTACACTGCGCGAAATGAGTGAGTAATTTTCATATTTATATTAATTTATTATAGAAAAGTGCCTGAGCAGTCCTAGAGAGTCTTATAGGGTCTATAAGCACACGTAGTTGGGTTAGGTTAAGCAAAAATTATATGATATTCTCATTTTGAAGGCATGAGTTAAAATTTGCTTTATAACTATATCTATTTTTTCTATATTCTATATATTTATCCAGCTATAATATCTATCTTTGCTAGCTATCTATCTAACTTTATACTTATCATATATCTATAAATTTAGCTGTCTATTTTTTCTATATTCTATATATTTATCCAGCTATATATATTTATATATCTTTGCTAGCTAACATATCTATCTAACATTATATACATTATATATCTACCTATCTATCTATCTATTTTATTTTCCTTCTTTTACTGCCCTATCAAGGAACCTTTACGGCACTTTATAGTAAAAGTATTTTATAGATAGACTTCTCTCTCTTTCCCTTTAGTTTCCCTAAAATTTCTCGCCGTGTATGCGATATACAAAATCTAGACAAGCATCTGCAGGGGGGCGTACGCTGACAGCGCCTGCTGTTCCAACGCTGTCAGGGCTACCGACGGATTGCCCGTTCCACTGCCCTGCCCCAGCCCTGCCCTGGCCCTGCCCTAGTCCAGCCCTGGCCCTGCCCTGTAGCGACGCCCTGGTGGCGCCTAGTGGCGTTGATCGCGCGCGCTCGCCCTCGCCCCCGCTCTCTCTCCCTCTCTCCTGCTCCGCTGGAGAACACAACAAATTAGTCAATGACGCGGCGATCTTGAGCGAGATCTGGCAAAGATCTTGAGGCAGCTGGCGCCCTGCTCTCTCTCTCTCTCTCTCTCCCATTGTATTTGTGTGTATTTTCATTAATATATTATTGCTTAATTTCTTTTGTTATGCTGATTATGCCGACCAAGAAGAGAGAGAGAGAGAGTGGAGTCTGGTAGAGATGTTCATGGGAAAAACGGCAAGATTGTTGCATGATTTTCAATAATTTAACAGGCACACACACACGCACACACACTCGCACACACACACACAGATATTTCAATAATCTTCCAAGTTTTTTTTTTTTTTTTTTTTTTTTACCGCTCTCCGTCTGACAGGCTGCAACACATGTTGCTCTGCTCAGCATAAATGTTAATTTCAGTTTGTCTTGGTAATTTATCATATTCTCTGCCCTCTCTCTCCCTCTCTCTCGCTCTTTGCTGCGCTGCGTGTTGATTTCGCGTCGCGTCTTTAAACGCTTTTAATTAAAACCAATGCGCATGTGTAACTCTCTTAAGCAGCGTCCCGAGATTAGAGCTACGTATCTCTCGTATCTCTCGTCTTTGGGTCTACTAGGCAACATCGTCTCGATAAAGACGAAGGCGTCTTTGAACTTGGCCGACAGCACGTTTGTAAAATGATTGATGTGGTATTAATTTTAATAAACGCCTGAGCGCTCCATCAATATGCATACCGAACCTCTAGACTCGTATACCTGTTCCGGCAGCGAGTCTAGAGACTAGTCCATCTAGTCTAGTCCCAGTCGGGTCTCTGCGGTTCCTCTTGTGGCATGTGGCATGTGGCATGCCACGCGAACTTCTACCCCTGCTCAAGTGTCTCTGCCTTCAGGTCATTATTGGCATTGCTAACTCTATTATAAAGTGTCTCAATCGCATTGCCAACTCGAAGAACTCATCAATTCCCACTGTATACGGCACAGTGGGCAGCAAAAGTCTCGAGTTACAGTCTAAACTGGAGATATCTTCAAGTCTTAAGGGTTTCCTTTTGATATCTTTGCAAACTAGCGAGTTGTTCTATTATAAACACTATGATATTATATTAAACTCATTTATTTTGTTTATATTTCAAGTATAGATCTAGTTTTCATTATAAATTCAACTATATTCCTATGCAAGTGCAAAGATCTTATGCAACTCTTGAGTTTTTAATATTTTCTTTTTTACAGTCTTTTATACAAGCCAAAATCATGTATATATCAGTTTCCTAAGTTTTTTATAATTTTCTTTCTTGAAATTTTATTTTTCTTCTGAATATTATCTCTGCTGCTCATTGCGATCTTCAGTTTACACCTTATAGCCATAATCTTAAATATTTAAACACTCTATAGCAAATATATTCACATATATTATAAGATATTGCCTATAAATGCTCGATTTGCACTACATATTTCAAGATCTTTCAATTTTTTTTCCATTGTAATTATCATTAAGGTTTCTCTTTTTTTTTTTGGTCTTTCGTAGTAAATTATTTTTTTTTTTTGACTATGGCATTGCCTTAGTTTAGCGTTTTGTAGGTCGAAAAGCGGCGACGATCAAAGTAGATTTTTTTTTATTTTTGGAAAATTGATGATCTGTTTGCGAAATCATTAGATACAGCGATAAAACGATCGTATGGGGTAAAACGTTTGACTTCCGGCTAACATCTGCATAGATCTCTACTGGGTCAATTATCCCGCTGGAACGTTGAGAGATGTGTGTGTGTGTGAAAAGTCAATTGTATCTGCGATCTGTGATCGGGCTGGATAGTAATACGATACGATACATGGAGTATTAAATCAAAGTGGAAACCCAAAAGAATCATTTCATCTTTAGCTTCACACCTCAAGTGGCCCGAACTGAGGACGTATAATTGATTTCAGAAGCGGCAGATACCTGGTAGAGAACTAGGGAATTCTTCTCTACTCACTCCCCTCTCTCTCTCTCTCTCTCTCTCTCTTTCTCTTTAGCTGTATCTCGTTCTGTGGCCTGCGTATCTGTTAAGCCGTAGCGTGAAATTCGTTTGCAGACACAGACCGTGCAGAGAGAGAGAGAGAGAGGAGGAGAGCGAGAGAGTGACTGAACAAGCCGCAGCTAATCGATTTACGAGGAGCTACCTTCCACTCTGGATGATGCAGTACCTCAACAGGGGCCTCTCATCAGAATCCTCGCAGTATTTCAGTTTCAATCATCATCGACAATAATGTGCGCGATAACGATGACGATGACGTTGATGTTCTCTACGCTACTCTACCCGCTACCCTACCCTACCCTACCCTACGCTACCCTACTTCCCTTCGACATGGCGTCTAACGGCGTTCATTTTGCTGCCTTTCTTTGTTGATCCTCTTGTTGTCGCTTTTGTTGTCACATTCTTGTTTGTTTTGTTCTTGTTCTTGTTGTCCTGCCTAATGCCGTGTAAGTGCTGGCTTTGCCTCCCAATCCCAACAGATCCCATACCATCTAAAGCATCTGTTTTCCACTCTATGTCTGTCTCTTTCCCTCGCTGTTTCCAAGCCAAACTTGATATATCGAGCCACACTTGGGCTATTATAATAATATGATATATGTGTGTGCGACCTAAGCTAGAAATATTGACTGGTTTCGCCAGCTAATCCCTATAAATATATGCAAACTAATGCGCGGTGTGGGAAACTTTAATATGATTTCATTTAAGTTTCTGCTAAACTATACCATTTAGAGGCTCTATAAAGAGCGTATAGTATAGGTTATATAGAGTAATGTATTGATCTATCGTTGTCTCAGCTCGCATTTTGCATATTTTTCTTATGAATTATAATAGCCATATATGCGGTACTGCACTACCTAGTCATAACTCTTTATAACTACGGAGAGACTGTATAAAGAATGAACTTAATCAACTTATATCAATCTATGTATAACTAGGAGGTATATCAGTTATCTACATTGAGTTTTTCCTTCCAGGGAAACTGGAAGGACCTTCTCCTGCTACTATACCGCACTACCTTCAACTTTCATAAGCCTAAACTGGCTGGAAACCTATAGAAGCCTCTACTTTGCAAGGTATATTAGTTTTCCATCTCTATATCTTCAACTAATATGATTCTATGGAAAGCTGAGAGGACCCTCTATCCCTACTACACAAGCTATATAAAGTTGAAACTGGCTAGACCCACTAGGACCCTGAACTTCACAAAGAATATCAGTTACTCGTAGTTTCCCAAAGTATAAGCAACATTGGATAACAGGCAGGACCTTCTTCCTACGCCACACATGGAATATCAGCAGTACTTTCAACTCTTTTATGGTAAAAGTGGGTAGAAGCTCAAGGAACCTATAGGAACCTCTACTACATAAGGTATTTTAGTTACTTGAAAGGTGGGAGGACCCTCTGCCTCTACTACACAAGGTATATTAGCCGTACGTCTAGCTTTTCAAAGGTAAAACTGACTATATCATCTAGAAACCTCTACTACATAAGTTTGCCAGCTTATGGGAAACTGGGAGGACCCTCTGCCGCTACTGCAAAGAAAATAACAGCAATACCTTAAGGTAGAACTGGCTAAACCCCCTAGGACCCTCTACTTCCCAAGTTATATGGGTTACTTCAAGTTTCTCAACTATTATGCAGCTATGAGAGACGAGAAAGACCGTGGACTATAGGAGCCTCTTATGGGCTATGACATCTCCTTCTCCCCTCTCGCTCTCTCTCTCTGTCGATCACTGTGATCGATCGCTGTCACACTTACCGGATTCACTTGAGGCTTCTGCAGATGCGTCGCGATGTTGCTGATGTTCATGCCCGCCATAGCCGGAATCTGTGAGCCGTATAATTGTCCGGCCGTCGGTGTCATGTCCGTTAGCATTTTAGCTGTAGCTGCTGCTGCTGCTGCTGCTGCTGCCGCTGCTGTTGCTGCTGCTGCTGCTGCAGTTGTAACTGCTGCTGCTGCTGGTGTTGATTTTGTTGTTGTTGGTGTTGTAACTTTGAGGCGTACAATGATTGTAACGTTTCTTTAGATTCTTGCACTGATGTAAGTTAACTTTTTGCAGCTACTGTTGCAGCTGTAACTGTCGCTCTTGCTGCTGTTGCTGCCGTGTTGCAGTTGTGTTGCTGCTGTTACTGTTTTGTATTGCTGAGAGAGACACGCGCGCTTGTCGCAAACAATAAAAAATATGCAACAAAAAGAATTGAGACACACACACACGAGAGAGAGAGATTGTTGTTGTTGTTGTGTTGCTGCTGCTGTTGCAAGGATATGTTGCCGTCGGGCACGGCAGCAACTGTTGTTGTCACTGCTTGCGATCACTGCTCGCGCTGTCAGCTCTTTGTCACTGTTTGCCTGTCACTGCTTCAACTGTTCACGGTTCACTGTCACTGTTACTTCTTCACTCGTTACTCTTCACTCGTTACTCGCGGTACGCGCGACCTGCTCCGACAACGTGCTCTATTGTGAATTTGATCAAGAAAACGTTTTTAAGGCTGCACACAAGAAGAAGAAGAAGCAAAAATGCAAAAACAATATCGATGCGTGTGCGTGTGTGTTTGTGTGTGTGTGCGGCAAAAAAAAAAAACAAATAAACAAAGAGCGAGATCTGTGTGTGTTTGTTTGTTTGTTTGTTTGTATGTGTGTGTGTGTGTATGCCAAGCAGAACGCAACGCAAACACGCACTGTTATACTCTACGCACTTGTCTAACTGTATCTAGCATACGCTGTGCTACTACGCTGTGCTACTCCGCTTTGCTACTACGCCTTGCCTTGCTCTGCTTATTGTTATTGCGTCTACGGCGTCGGCGACGGCGACGTTGGCGACAAAGGAGGCGCCCAGGCACAAACAAAACACACTCAAAATTTGTATCCGCGCAAAAGTTTTCGGCGTCGTCGCTGATCGTTCAAAGGCTTGCAACTGTTTCACGCGTTGCCAGTGCAAACAAAAAGCTTGGGCAACGTTCTCGTCAACGTCGACGGCAACGGCGACAGCGACGCTGGCAGCAAAGAGCGTAGAGCAGCAGCCTCAGTAGAGGGCGCGTCAAAACAAGTTGCTCTCTCAGCTGCTGCTGGGAGAGAGAGAGCGCTGCTTTTGTTCGTCTCGCGTGGCGTGGCGTCTCTGTGTGTGCGTGTGTGTGTGTGTGCGCTGGCAAACTGAGTTAGCAGTGGCGGCGGCTCTCTCGCTGCTGCTGCCGACGCCAGCAGCAGCAGCAGCCATTCCCATTCATCATGACGCAGTTATTCGTAACATTGGCGCAGCGGTGCGCCAGTTGGGTGCGCGCGAGCGAGACAGCAGGAGGGCCAAAGAAAAACCACCACCAAAATGCGTATCAGGCTCGCGCGTTGATCAACAGCGGCGGCGGCATCGGCACCGGCTCCGACGCTGATGATGTATTAGCCAAACACACACACACACACACACACATACAGACAGACAGACTGGCAGAGAGAGGCGCTGCCGCTGTTGGCGTCGCTCATTTCATTCATAAACGCAGCAAGGCAGCGACGCAGCACGCGCGCTCAAAACGAGTTCTCGGCACGAGCCACGCCCCCTGGCGTGCGTAGCTGCGCGCCGAAGCGGCAGCGAGCGACCAATGGCAGCATTGTCTTATGCTGCGGCGAACCTAACCTATAATTAGAGCGATGGCCGCTGTGCGAGCGAGATGGCCTGCTTAAGCAATGGCACGCGCGTTGTGCGCAGCTAGCGCACTCGCTCTAGCGCATGTGCCGAGCTAAGCTGGCGCCCTCTGCCAGCGTGAGAGCGAGGCAGTGTGTTTCTCTGCGCGCGTAGGAGTGAGCAGGAGATACGAGCTAGAGAGTGAGAGAGAGCGAACAAAGGGTGAGAGAGCGCGCCGTGTCGTTTGCGGCCGTTAGTCGCGTTCGCTTTGGCGGAATCGCACATCGCGTGCGAACGCCGAAATGTTTCGCCGCATTATTTTTTTTATCTTCTCTGCTTCTTTGCATTTCTCCTTTCCCTGCCTTTCCTTTTCGTTCTCTTTTTTTTTGTTCTCTGCTCTCTATGCTAAATGTTTTAAATGTATTTCAATTGAAAATTGTTCTGGGGTCTCTCGTTTCTTGGAATTATTGATTTCGAAACCACGAATCGCGCACATTGTGACAAATTGTTTTCTTTTTTTCTTTTCTTGTTTTCTGCTTTTTTTTTTTTGTTTTCTGTGTTTGTGTTTTTGTGGATTAATTTCGTCATGCAGCGCTGAAGGGTTGTTGGGGTTGCGCTTGTGACAATTGGAATTTGAATTTGATCGCATAGGCGCATTTTTATTTCCTGTATGATCTAAAAATGTACGGATCTCTGTTATTAGAGAAACTAGAGATACGAAATTTGGTATGTCAATTCTTACATATCATACGCATTGGGAAAGTATTTTAAATTTTGAATGCCTGGCTTGACGTCCGTGCAATTTATTTTTTTCGATTAGCGGACGAATTATTAAATCTATGACTTTTTTCTTCGACATTTGGATGGGTTGATACTATATGCAGCTATCTACCAAATTTCAAATCAATCGCAAAATAAACACGGATGTTATGCAAGTTAATGTTTTCCATACTTAAAAGTAGCGCTACTTGGACGCGTTTTAGGGTTAGTTTAGTTACATATTGACTTGAAATTTGAATAGGTTTAAAAGACAAGCCAATTTAGCTCAATAATAACTGAAAATACTTGTAGTTTAAGTGATTCCTTATAAATATATCTGAAATTTGCATATTCTCTTTATATAAGCACTATCCCTGCACTTAACTGGCTGTCTCTCTCCCTCTGTCTATCTCTCTCTTTTAAATAAATTTGTTTTGTAAATTTCAACGTAAACATGTCACAAATTTGTCATAACTTAATTTGATCTCAGGGCTTAGAGCATTGATTGATGAACTTCTGGGTAGGAAAAACCTTATTTATTTTGCCTCGACATGTTTACACTGGCACCACACACACACACCAACACACACAGACACATGCACTTGCACTTGGCTTATAAATTGTGAAAATAACTTAACTAACTTGTGCAGGGAGAAGTGCAGGGTGTTGTGGGGGCAGGCAGCGCAATTAGTAGAAAGTGCTGCAACACTGTTGCATCACACATACACACACACACACGTACGTTTAATTTTGCCACGCCCAGCAGCAGCAGCATTTGCATTGTCTCGCACCCACACACACACACAGAGAGAGAGAGGAGCCTAAAAGTCCTAACCCGGACTCGCACTCCAACCCTTTTCGTAGCCAGACTGGATGCACCTCTAGCCCGCTGGCTACGGTTTCTAGATGCGCTCCGATTAGGTACAACCATGCCCAGACATTGCCCCCTCCCTGCCCCTCCCTGGCAGGCGCCAGAGTCACTCGAGTTACCACTTACCCGCTGCCAGTTGCTGCCAGTTCCGTGGTCCAAACGAGGCCAGTAAACTTCCTGAAACTGCTCGGCCATGGGGGGCGTTGCGGGACCGTTGTGGTCGGTGCACATCAGCTGACCTGGCTGAGATAACAGAGGCTCCTTCCAAGCTCTCCTAGTTCCGTCTACGTCTCCGGCTTTGCCTCAATTGACTGATTGCTCTCAGCCAGCCCACTCCCACATTGAGCCTTCTGTGACACTCGTCGTCGTCGTCGTCGCAGTTACCTCGTGTGGGCGAATCAACGTTCTGCTCGTCTCTTTCTCGCTCACGCTATATTGCGCCATCTCGCTCACGCAGCGAGCTCTCTCCCCCAAGTGGGTGGTTACCTCCCCCCTCCCTTTCCCCACATCACTTGTACTTGCGAAAAAAACCTGTTTCACTCGAAACTAGCATCCAAAACTTCTTTAGCCTAGACTAACCCAAGCAAAACCAACCCAACCCATCCCATCCCACTCTTCTTTCCTTTCCAACAGCAACTTGATCTATCAATTATGCGGCAAATGGATTAATGTACTCAAATAACTTAACCCAGAACTGGTCGGGTTGCTCTATTTGGAAGTGGAACTTAATATCAGGCATGAGTTATCGTTTCATTCGGCTATCGATTTATCGCATTAATCGATTGAACTAGTTATTTATTAAATTATTTCGATTAATGTTGCAGTTTGAGCAGCTTAACGCAGTTGGGATCATAATTAAAACTTATATTTATATGTAGGATGATTTTTGTGGATCCTAGGACCTTGCCAGGGGGTAGCATGGAAGGTACGATAATTTAAAAATTACAGTTTTACAATATTTTTATAAAAAACTATCTAAAAATCAAGTCATGAAGATAAAGCTATCTCCCATGATAATTCGTAGTTTTTTGGACAAGTTATGGGTATAGGAAGTATAGGTAGGGTTTTACAAGGGGATACAATGATCAGCCAGAACCATGCAAAGGGCCAAAAATTCTGAAAGTCTTAGATTCATTAAATTTTGATGCAGAATCAATCTATAGCTCGAATCATGAAGATAAAGCCATCATCCCAAATAATACGATGATTTTTGGGCAAATTATGGGTATATGAAGTATAGGTAGGGTTCTACAAGGGGATAACATGGTCAGACAGAGACATGCGAAAGGTCTAAAAATTTTAATTTTTAGATTTACAATATTATGATGCAGAATTAATCTATAAGTCGAATCATGAAGATAAAGCCATCATTCGTGAAAATCCAATGATTTTTGAGCAAGTTATGGGTATAGGAAGTATAGTAGGGTTCTCGGATTAATTTTATTTTGATGTAGGTTGAATCTACAGGTCGAATCATGAAGATAAAGCCATCTCCCATGAAAATCCGATGATTTTTCACGGAGTAATCGATATGGGAAGTTCATATAGGGGTGCTGCAAGGAGAAGCCTGGCCAGACAGGGACATGCGAAAGATCCAAAATTTCGATAGTCTTGGATTAATTTTATTTTCATGTAGAATCAATCTAGAGATCAAACCAATGAAAAAAATGCCATCTCCCAAGAGAATTAAATGATTTTTCACAAAGTTAATAGTATAGGATATGCATATAGGCTACTACAAGGAGGAAGTATAGATAGATAAGAGACATGAAAAGCTTCGAAATTTTTCTAAATTTTAAAATCACAATAAATTGATGCAGAACCAATGTGGAGGTCAAATCATGTAGATAAGGTCACCTGCCTCGAAGATCTGATGATTTTTGCCAAAGTTATTTAAGATTAAAAGTCGCTTTAAAGAGCAGAGATAACCCCTCATCCTCTATAAGCACCCAGAATGACAGCCGAGTGAGCACTTGTGCAGGCGCCCAGTCGCAATTCTATTCACAATTTCAATTATTCAATGCACGCACTGCACTTAGGCGTCGCGACGTCCAGGTCGGAGTGGGAGCTGGAACCGGAGTGGGAGTCGGAGTCGGAGACGGACTGGGAGACGTAGTGGGAGTCGGCATCGCCACGTCAACTTTGGCTACAACTTCAAGTGGAAAAGGGGGCGTGGCAACGGACCAGTTTAGTGGGGGTTGGGAGTCGCAGGGCGCAGTTCGTCTGGACTATGCTGCCTCGCGATGATTTGCACCTTCCTTTCTTGGGGACAGACAATTATAATGACACTCGTATTGTCAGCCATTTGCGCTTAATTAAACCATTTGCAATTTGTTAAAGTTTCCCAATCAGAGGACAACTGGCCACGCCCTAAAGGGGGCGGGAATGCAGGTAGAAAATTGTTCACTTTGTTGAATTTCATTAAAAATTTAATATTTAATTGTATTTATTAACAATTTATCGAGTACTTGGGAAAGAGTAAACTATATAGAGAGAGGTGGGTTGGCAAAGGGGCAGGGGGAGGGGGTGGTGCCCGTCTGACATTTGATGATTGACTTAATTATTGTTACAGTCTCTGCAATTAGTTTTCAACGCTGACATATGCAAATGACTTCATTAAGTTTGCTCGATTTCGATAACGATTGCGATAACGTGCGATATTTGCGCATGAGTCGCGAGGCGCCAAAATTTGCTATAGTTATGGATGATATAATCCAAGATTTCGCTTAATTGTTTTATTCTTGTTTTTTATGCCATATATCTTCATAAACATCCGTTCAATTGAACAAACTGTTGCCGAATAATTGCGAATTATTGATTTACTGGGGAGGTGGGCGTGGCAGTAAAAATTTTAATTAAGCACGAGCAGCATATGATATAGAGCAAGCCACATGCCAAATTTGATCTGTCTAACTCTTATAATACCATAGATCAGCGCGTTCATACAAACGGAAAACACAAAAAAACGCGAAATAAAGCAGAATAGGCATGTAATCGAAGTCAAACCAGGTTCCCTAGCTTCCCAAATAAATTGTGAAATAAAAACCCATAGATTATGGTAGAGATTTCAGTGCGAGAACCTTTTAAGCGACCTTAATGGACTCGCTCGTAGCGTATCACATGGTTGAATTAATTGTTTCCACACAGTATTGATGGTTAATGTGAGACGGAAAAGAGAGACAATTGTGTAGGGTGCAAGGATACCTTCTGTGAAAAAAAAGAGGGTGCGAACGAGCAGATACCCTGTGTGAAATTTAGAGGGTGCAGGGAACTTACTTGAAAGAAGCCTTGCAGTCTCAACAGTCTATGCCATCCCATGCTGTGCAGGGTATTAATGGGTATATGCAATATAATTAAGTTTATTGCGTTCGTATATTGTGCAGGGAGAAAGAGAAAGAGAGAGAGAGAGAAAAAGGGAAAGTGCTACCGAATAACCCCGCAAGAAACAATAAAAGCCAAGCAGAGCAAAAAGTAGAAGAGGGAGAGAGGGGGAGAAAGAGAGAGAGAGAGGAGGAGGGAGAGGGAGCAGAAACTATTCTTGAGGCGCTTCTTGAGCTCTCTAGCAATACAATTGCCAGCGACCCTAGCCTAGCCCCCCCTGCCAGCACTACCATGTGGGTGGGCGTCCCCCCCCATAGCAAGTGCTCATGAATGCGAATAACACTAGGTAAAAGTTCAAGCCAGAGTAGAACAACAAAAACAGCAGCACCCTCTCAGAACTAACTCCCCCTACTATAACCAAGTGAACTCAACTCAGCCAACCGCAGTTCACGCAGTCCAAATATAGCCGTCTGCTAAGTATGTTAGTATACACACACACACACACACACACAGACACACACACACTGGCATATACCCTGTATATGTGCGGAGTGTTCTTAGGGGGATTCATTCTCTAAATTGCTAGGCGAGGGCGTGTCACAGAATCGTAAATCACTTTGAAGTGGGTCGTAGACGTCCAAGCGACGTTCGAAACTTGCGCCGATACAACGCAAGCAGCAGCAGTTACAGACCTTACCAGTTCCCTGGGTTCCAGGTCCAGCGTGTCCATCCAAAGCCAGAGCCAGCGACTGGGACTGGGCCTGAACCTGGGCCAGTTGAAGCCCCGCAGCGACAGGAAAAATCACGCTAGGCGCTGCTTGTCCTGACACACGGTAGCGCATAAGTGTCTAAGCACAACAGCAACATCAGCAGCAGCAACAACAACAACAACAGCAGCAACAACAACAGCAGCAGCAACACACACTTTAAATCTGCCTCTGATCGATCGATCGCAAATGCGAATCAATCAAAAATTTTTGAGGAAAAAAAAAAACTCCGAAATTTGTATATCATCGCGCAATCAGTCAGCGGAATCCTGCGCCTGTGCCTCGCCCCTCCCATCATCAGCAAGTTAATAACAATAATTATTGGGCTAATTAAGCTACTGACAGATCTTTCTATCAAGCAAAGCGCAAGAAATCCCAAAACTCAAGCCAATAAAAAAAATATTATATGGTAATAATACTAAAGTCTATCAAGGAAGCTCGTTTGAGCTGCAAGAAATGAGGAATTTAAGAAAAATATGAAAGGACAATATATATAATATATTAGTTATCAGCTAAAGTACAACAATATGCATATATCTGGTTTTTATTAACTGAATATGACGATAATATGCGCCTTCAGTTAATTATTGAAAATCTTACGTGAACATATAATCCTAACATCATCATCGAAAAAAATAATTTTTTTTTTTAATATTATAAATTGCAAAAACTATCAAGTCTTTCTATTCTACAACTAAACCCATAAATAAAATGCTTTACCCGAAGAAAATCGCGTGATTTTTAAGAAAGTTATTATCTGAGGAAAGTGAGGATACTGCCTCTGTCAAGGGTATTACATGTTAAATTTTTAGTCGACTTTGACATGATTTTTGGCCAAAAATTAAGTATGCTCTAAAACAATTTTAAACACTTGTTTTATACTAATTAAGACATCCGCAATCGATTAAAAGTCAAAGCAGGCGATTTTAAATTTTGAAAAAAATATTTTTCTGAAAATTTTACAGGGGGGACCCTTATCAAAATTACAAAAATTAAATTTTTTTTTAATTTGTTAAATTGCAAAAACTATTAAGCCATTCTATTCTAGAACTAAAACCATGAATAAAATGGTTTACCCGAAGAAAATCGGTTGATTTTTAAGAAAGTTATGAAGAGAGGAAAGTGAGGATACTGGTCCTATGGAGGGTTTTACATGTCAAATTTTTGGTCGACTTTGACATGATTTTTGGCAAAAAATTAAGTATCCTCAAAAACAATTTTAAACACTTGTTTTATACTAAGTTTGACCTCCGCAATCGTTTAAAAGTAAAAGCAGGCGATTTTAAATTTTTGAGAAAAAAATTTCTGAAAAATGAACAGGGGGGACCCTTACCACAAACTCAAAAAAAAATTTTTTTTTTAATTTTTTTAATTGCAAAAACTATCAAGTCTTTCTATTCTACAACTAAAACCATGAATAAAATGCTTTACCCGAAGAAAATCCCTTGATTTTTAAGAGAGTTATGAAAGTTATAAAGTTATATATTTTCAAGAAAAAAAAACAGTAGTATAATAAATACTTTGATATTGGTATATTACAGAGCTAGAAGCGTCTTAAATTTTTGGGATCACTAGTTTTTTAACATATACGGATCAATACTATATAAATATATAACTATCCCTAAGCATATATGCACTATAAGGCAAGCATCAGCTAATAATCCAAATAAAAAATCTCTCTTCGCATCAAGTGAGCTTAAGATCACTTAATTTGATCCAATTAATCAGCCTCTGTGGAACAGGAATATATATTTCCCGTATGCTTTATATGCTTCATTAACAAAACATATGCAAATTATGCCTTGATCTTCCCCAACTCACAGCAGCTTCTCAACCAACCAAAGCGCATAATTATCTAGGGGCATCGTATACCATATATAGGGAGGCACGACCAACTAATTTGTTGGTACGAATATTATGTAATTGAGGTTAGATTGAATCTTTTTCGCTAATAGAGCTATCAAAATTAGCGCATCAACAACGCCAACATATCGGGGTACGATATGTTCTACATAAATCCCCCGAGTTAAGGCCAGAGAGCTTACTATATAATGACTACCTACCTTGATTACACACTACAGCTCTCTCTCTCTATCTCCTTCTCACTCGTACTCTATCTCTTTCTCGCTCTGTGTTGAGGGCGGCGGCGGCTGTTGGCATGCTGCAAACCTGTGTTTAAACTGGAGAAAAAAGGGTGCCAACATGCAGGGGCCTGCAAGTACTCCATACTTCCCTCTCCCTCTCTCCCTCTCCCTCTCTCTCTCTGTGTGCTGTCCGCCTTTGCGGCTTCATTGCACTTAATTATTGTTATTTATTATTTTTTATATAGTTTTGATGAGATGTTGAGCAACATGTTGACGAAATGTCGAATTTGCAAATTGTTCAACTGCGTGAGCTGAGCTGAGGTGTGATGCGATCCCCCAGCGCAGGATATGCTATCTCTTTCTCTCTCTCTCGCTCCTCATAATTGATCGATTGCAGCTCGAGGCGCTTAGCGAAATTATCATAATTAGACTAAATGCTTGGCCAACGAGTCGCTACTGTGTGTGCTGCCTTTCTATAACTCACGTTGCTGCCCTCTCTCTCTCTCGCTCTTTCGCCCTCTCTCTCACACACACTGCCTATCTGCCCTGCCTTTAGCTGGCGCCCCCTTATCGATTTATTGCACTGCCCTCGTTGCTTTTTGGGCCTCCCCCAACCCTTGCCACGCCCACTTTAATAGAGTTCTTAACCATGCGCCCCCTATACCATTTTGTCGCATTGCATTTTAATTGCATAATCAGTACAATAATTACAGTGGGTCGTGCAATGCGAATCAATATAAATCAAATCGAGCAAGAAATTTTGCAAAATGTGCCCATTCACCCCAAAAACAATTATATATGATACCATTAGCATATCCAACAATATGTTTGTATTGAGTTACATTGCGTACTTAACTCAAGTGGGTTCGATTCTTATTGCTAAAGAGAGAGATAATCAAGGGGAATTTTGAGCTATTTTAACTCTATTTAAGTTTAAAGTGCTTTGCTGTGCAGTTTTTGGGAGAAGTAAAGAGAAATATGTATTATAATATAAATAAAAATAAATTTAAATGAGTTATACTTAAATTTAGCTTTATTTCTAGCTAGATTTAGTTAGATTTAAAACATTTTTTGCTATATAAAGTCTGTAACAATAAAAAAACGTTAAGAAATCTTCGTAAACTTATCTAAATTCACAAATTTCTCAAGATCTTGTTAAATAAATGAAATAAAAACCTAAAATTTTGTAGACCGCTAAAGAAGCTACCCAAATATACGAAAACATCAATTTTAAAGCACACTCCGGCATTATTAATGTATATAGCTTAAAATAAAATCGCTTAAGCTTCGAAATTTCACAATAACATAAAAATCGTTTATAATCTTTTTAGCTGCATTCACTTTCACTTGCCGCAACTCAAGGCGAATACAATACGATATTTAAGAGCGTAAAAAAAAACTCTTGTGTCAATTAATCGAAAACAACCTTGGGCTAATCGAAAAAGTTCCATAATCAAATTTTGTGTTGTTATATAACAAAAAAAACTCATTCAACAGTAGCTGAATATGTCATGAAAAAGTAATGGCAATTGCAATGCACATACATATACATATGTATGTGTATATAAGTCTAATGGCCGAGGTAGTTAGGAGGTGGAGCTGTACCGTATAGGACCGTCTTACTCACACTCGACTACACTCAATTAATTATCCTGCACGACAGCGCCAAAAAGTCGAGAAAAAAGTCGTACTATATAGAGAGAGAGAGGGAGAGAGAGAGAGAGAAAGAGCGACCCCAAGTCGAGAGCCAGACTTGGGACCTGGTACGACCGGCCAAGCCCGCCACAGAGATCCTAAGTCTGCCATAAACATTTTTCTTCTTACAGCATAACCTGTAATTATCATTCGATACAAATCGAAAACGAAAGACACAAAAATTTATTATTGTGAATTAATAAATTTTATTTTTTTCCCGCGCGCGGTTGAAATGCTTCCTTGCTCTGTATATTATTTTTTCTCGCTCTCTCTCTCTCTCTATCTCTCTTTCACTCCTTTTCCTGCTCTTTCTTTTCTTTTTGCAGTGCTGAAATAATTTTTATTAGTATTTCATGTTGTTGTTGTTGTTGTTGCCCCCTTATTTTTCGCATTGTGTTTTGCACTCGTTGTTGCATGTTGTTTTGTAGTTTGCTTTTGTTGTCTGACAAGGCGCATATATCTTGAGCATTATCTTGTCATACAATCAGGCAGCGCGCGAGAGAGAGAGAGAGAGCTACAAAAAATGCTAAAAAAAAAAAAAAAAAAAAAAGATGAAAAATGAAAAATGCATTGCTAACGTATGCGGCCAAATGAAATGAAAACGAGACAAACGAAAGCTGTCCTGGGTGGCTGCCTGCCCTCTCCCTTTGCTTCTCTTCCATCCCTACCTTATAAGCAGTACCTACCTACCTGACAGCGACACAAACGTTTCCCAGTTTGTAGTTTTCAACGCCGCCGGAAGCTAAGATTCTATTGAAAGATTTGTACCCTGAGACAAGTAAGTTAATACTATGATAGGAGTCGGTATCATGCTATAAAACTCACTTGAGTACAAGTTCTATTACAATATGTTATTATGAAGGAAAGGAATGAATGAGCTGCTGCAGTGAAAGTGTTTAACTATATAATATATATTCATATAATTTCTTTCATAACTTTATTACTTTACTTAACTTACTTACATGATAATATATGATCTTTGCACTTTAATATAATACTATGATGTGATAACTCTATGAATTTCCGACATATAACAGCTACTAGTATAGGATTAGTACAGCTTTATGATGACACATGGTTTCCTATATTATACTCACATATTTAAAGATAGAGAGAGATATTTATGCCTAAAACTCTATATGGCAACTACTTATATATACTATCTGTATATGATTTTAGAAAAGTTTTATTATTACTATATGATATTAGCACACACCATAATATATTATGCAGCTGTATTATATAAAAATTAACTATTATATATGACAAGCTCTTAAGTAAGTTTTATTTAAAAATTTATAGTTTTTTAATCATAAGCATGATCTTTAAACCTTGCTGGAGAGTACTCTATACATTTTGATGGAATATTTTAAGTTTATATAGTTATTATGATACACGTAAATAAGCTTAAAGAGTAGTATAGCTTTATATTAATATATCTTAAATTTTAAGCAATTTTATTATGTAAAAAGTGCAAAATTATCTTAACTACCGTTTGCAAATTGATTTTTAAACAATTTCCAATAGTTTTCTTAGTCGTAAACTTTGGATACATAAACATTACTTCGTTAGTTAAGGGAAAACTGAATATCGTTTCTTTGCTTAACCATTTTCTACCCATTTACAAGCAGAGAACGCTTAAGAACCGAAGATAACTCTGGGAAATACGCATACGCCGCACATTGTATCCTGAGGGGGCGCTGGGCGTGGCAAATTTCTCGAATACACTGTGCGGTTTCTTTTTTTATGACAATTTTCAGCATGACAACGACACAAAAGGCAACATTTAATGAAGTTCCAATAAAAAATAAACAGGCAAATAAAAATTCAAATAAAGAAATAAACAGACAACGACAACAACAACGACGACGACGACGACGTCGCTGGTGATGACAATGACAAAATAAAAAGCAAGATAAAGAGCGGGGGAGGCAGAGAGGGAGCGGGGAGAAAGCACTGTGGATGCGCTTGGCTTGGATTGGTTTTTTTTTTTTTTTTTTTTTTTTTTTTTTTTTTGGGATTCGCAAGGTTTGAGCTGCCTTTGGGTTGGGCTGCTGCCTTGGGTACGGTTGGGGTACGGTTTGGGTTGGGATTGGGTTGGGATTGTGTTGGGTTGGGTTGGGTTCTCGCTGCTGCTTCCGCTGCTGCTGCTGTTGTTGTTATTGTTGCTGGTTTTGGCTTGTTTCGGTTTTCGGTTTGGCTTGAGGTTTGCTCTCGCAATACCGTTGCAATTTCTCCCCCAATGAAATTAACGCAAAAAAGGCGTGGCCTTTGCCTGTGACAACAACAACAACAACAACTACGACGAGGAGGAGAAGAAGAACACCCTCTCCGAGTGAGAGTGCACGCATTAAAAGGGGAGCAGAGTGTGGCAGAAATTGAAGAAGAAGGTAGCCAAGGCGTGGGAGAAGCCACACAGCGAGAGAGATGGGGTAGGGTATAGAGAGAAAGGGAGAGAGTTAGGGGGGTAGGGGAGTATAGAGAGCGGGGGTACGGCTACACAACCGCCGACGAGCAATAAACAAACAGACGAGGCCAGCAAAACAAGAGTGCGTGTTTAAAGGGCCCCCCAGGCGAGTAGGGTAGCAAGAGGGGGGTGAAGGGTAGTGTGTAAGGACTAGAGGGTGTTGTGGGTGTGCGTGGGGGCTGCTGCGTGGCACTGGGGTAGGACTTGGTAGGACTGGGTAGAACTATGTAGTGCAGGGTAGTGTTGGGTAGTGCGGGGTAGTGCTGGATAGTGTTGGATAGTGTAGGGTAGTGTAGGGTATTGTAGGGTAGTCCAGGGTAGAGCAGGGTAGAGCAGGGTAGTGCAGGATATTGCAGGGTAGTGTTGGGTAGTGCAGGATATTGCAGGGTAGTAGAAGGTAGTGCAGGGTAGTGCTTGGTAATGCAGGGTAGTGTTGTGTAGTGCAGGGTAGTGTTGTGTAGTGCAGGGTAGTGTTGTTTAGTGCAGGATAGTGTTGGGTAGTGCAGGGTAGTGTTGGGTAGTGCTGGGTAGAGCAGGGTAGAGCACGGTAGTATTAAGTAGTGCATGGTAGGACTGGATAGTGTTGGGTAGTGCTTGGTAATGAAGGGTAGTGTTAGGTAGTGAAGGGTAGTGCTGGTTAGGACCATGGAGGAGTTATGTAAGGACTAGAGGGTGCTGTGGGTGGATGAGCCACAGCCTAGGGGGTGCTGTGGGTGGATGAGCCACAGCCTAGGGGGCTGCTGCGTTGTCCGGGCAGTGTTGCGTAGTGCTAGATATACCTGGGTAGTGCTGGGTAGGGCTGCCGGCTAGACAAGTTGCCTGCGCTAAGCTGCTGCCACTCAATTAATTTTTATTGCGCTGTTAGCAGCGCAGGCAACAAAAGCAACAGCAACATACACGACAGCAACATCCCCCACAACAGCAACATCTACAACAGCAGCAGCAGCAACACGGAGCAGAACATCGTGACAGCAAGAAGGCAGCAATGCCAGCCGGCACAGCCCATCAAAATGCCGAAACCTGCAGCGCCAACCCCTTTGGCAGCTCATAAAAATGTCACAGCAGCTAATTAAAAAGAAAAACAACAACAAAGCAACAAGAAGACAACAACAAAAGGAAGAATAAAAAACAACAATAAAAGAACTCCAACTCCAAGACAATATCCCCCATCCCCCGAGATGATGACGATGATGATGATGAGTTGTTGTGACAGCTCATTGACAAGTTCACAGTCCCCGCAAGAAATCAGTGCACGTGTCAAGGCGCCCCCGCTATGAGAAGAATTCTCTCCATTGATTGACAGGCTCTGCCCTGCCCCCAAGAGTAAATGATCGTGATATGTGGGTTAAATTGTTTATTAGATCAGGCAGTTAGGTTTATTTAATAAACCTCAGTTGATATGGTCACACTTTATTATCAAGTATATATGTATCTATCAAACTTATTGAATATATCGCCTTATAGTAATATTCTGCCCGACTATGCCTCAATATGATCGTGTTTATCATCATAATATCTTACTAGATCAAGCAAATAATTTTATGAATAATAAATTCGAACCTACATCTGTTTAGACTTGTCTCTGGTCACACTTAACCAACAGTTCTGCTTATTAAATATGGAATTTTTCACATATATATTAATTTATAGTCCTATACCTCTTGCTATAACTCCATATGATCGTGTTATTTGTGCATAGTTCTTTATTAGATCAGTCAATTATATTTATAGATACTAAATCTGAATCTCCATCTATTACGACTTGGTCACACTTTACTAACTGTTCTTCTGATTATTAAAAAGAATATCTAATGATGTTTCCAAGGCTTCACAAATCGACTCTATTAAATGGATCTCTTTATAGCTGCTGCTCTCTCATTTGAGACCGCCGCGTTTAATGAGCCCAGATAAAAACGATTTGCACCATTACAGTTGTGATACCCTTACCAAGTGTGGAAATTTAATTTAGCTATGCGATGTGTTAGGTGAGTGGAGAGAGGGAGGAAGCGTGTGCGAGCCCATTAGGCAGGTTATTTCTTAAGAAAATTGTGGTATAGTTAAGATTATCATGATATCTGATGATATATGCATGATATATTATGATATAAGCAAGGTTTATCATGGTATATCTTGGTATATTATAATATGTGCATGGTATAGCACGTTATATATTGATATATCATAGTTTATCATGGTATATTATAGCATATTATCGTATATCATAATGAAAAAAGAAAACAAATAATCAATATGGAAGATCACTTGACAAAACGATAGAGTATCCGCTCTTCCGCATTGCTCTAGTCACCCCTTCTCCATGTCTTGTCTTAAGTATACCCATTTCGTAGCAAGTATGCCTAAAATGGGAGTTACCTATGCCTCATTTTGTGCGCCAAATTAAATCTTTTAATTATGAGAGCGCAAAATTGCCAACTTTTTTCACTGGTTACCCCATTAGCGAATGGATGAATGAGTTGAATGGATGGATGGCTGGCTGGATAGATGAATGAATGGATGAATGAATGTCGAAAATAATTTTGGAGTTGCTCTTTCAAGTCTCCATTCCATTCGCCTATTCGCCCATTTGTCCATTTGATGTGACGCGCGACTAGAGAAATTTGCATGTCAAACCGAGAGGTTTTTTTTTTTTTTTTTTAGCCTTTTTTTGGCTTTTTAACCTGTGCGCATTGGCCATGCTAAATTTTCGTGATGCTGATGCGAAAGTCAAACAAAAAAAGGGGGCAGCAAAAAACAAAACAAAAAAATTAAGCGACTTCAAAACGAATGTTGAAAAATGCCGACAATGGCAAAGTAAGCAAAGCAAAAGCAAAAGAAATTTGCAGAAGAAAATAAACAGCTAGTAAAGCAGAGTGTAGATGATGATCGCACTGTAAACGACATGACTGCCAGAGTACCCTATAGAGAAGATATTGTAAATATAATTCATCAACTTGTGGTACAGCATGAGTAAAGTACAACATATTAAAAAAAAAGGTTGGAAATGCAAAAAAAAAGCTAAATTGTTATTATTTTTTTTTATTTTCTTGAAAATATATTAATAAGCTTGGAGTATAATGTTATTAAAGTGGAAACCTCCTTAAAAAAAAAACATGTGAAAGAAAATGTTTATTATTACATTATTTATTATGTTCTTGAAAATATATAAATAAAATTGAAGTAAAAGAATGAAAAAGAAAGATGAACAAACTTTTCTTACCTGGAATTCATATTGCATTAAAATTGTATCCCTATCTGTGATATATCAAGTATTCCTAATCCCATAATGATATAAAATACATATATTTTTTATCAGAACAAGTCTATATCTTTAATTCTCATATAATTTCAAACATAATCCCAAAGTAACTAATGATATCTTAATTTTAATTAGACATTTCTTTTACCTCAGCTCCTAACACTCTTCTAAAAAGTTCCTGTAGTTCAAACTCACTTTACATCGTCTCTATAGGTTGAAAATATCTGAAACTTGGCAAATACCTTTAGTTATTAGCTAGCTAGAGCTCTATACCCTCTTGGATCTGTACGGTACAGAGTACAATGTAAAAACGCTTAACATTTTCGCAACGCTCTCGAAAATGAAAAAAAAAAAAGAAAAAAAGCCAAAAGCCGTTGCTGTTGTTGCGGTCGCTGTTGCCGTTGCCGTTGCCTGGCAGCTTGTCTGCATTATCAATATATCCAGGTCGGTGTTTGTGTCGGTGCCGTCTCGATGTCGTCCCCCCCATCTGGGTCCATGGTATGGCACACCACTTGCCTCAATCCCTGGCAGCATTTTCATCCTCGCGATGATTTCGCGTCGAGTTCTGCGCAAGTTTCGTGGCCCACGGGCAGCCTCAGCCTCAGCCCGAGCCTGGGACTAGCTGAGGCTGATGCTGCCGGTGCAGCGGTTTTCTGCCCAGATATGCCCGACGCGTTGAAGATTTTGTTCCAACCCACTTTTCGGAGCATACTACAT
The DNA here is from genome assembly GCA_018904105.1 of Zaprionus tsacasi. Lineage (NCBI taxonomy): Eukaryota > Metazoa > Arthropoda > Insecta > Diptera > Drosophilidae > Zaprionus > Zaprionus tsacasi. The sequence goes on from JAEIFR010000001.1 coordinate 8,910,627, forward strand.
ATAACGCAGACGAAGAGATTTGTATGTCAAAAGCAGCAGAAGACGGGGCAGACGAGTCGACGATGGGGCAGACATTAGGCAGACTTTTGGCTTTTTTTTTTTTTTTTTTTTTAGCTTATGGCTGGAGTGGCGAATTTTTCTTGAATTTACCTTTTGCGCTCATTTATTTAACGTTGTGCCATGAGAATTATTAAAAATTTTATTCGCATGTTCTGTGAATTATTCTTTGTATACGCGTTCGCAGGCGAACAGAAAAAAAAAACGCCAAGAAAAGGGCAAAAAGAACAAAAAGAGCAAAATAAAGGAAAAAAGAAAAAAAAAACCTAAAAAGACCTAAAAAAGCAAAGGAAAGAAAAGCCGCAGTGAGGTATTGTTGCTCCTACCTCCCCTACACTTCATTCCACTTTATTTGGAGTGTAGAGAACGGCGAAAAAAGTTTAGTTACGATCGTTTTAGAGTGTTTTTCTAGCTTGAAATCGGCAAATCTAGCGGAAAAAGTAAGCTAATTTAAAGGAAAAAGCATGAGTAGCTCTAGAAAGTATAAAAATATTTTGTAGGCAACTAGAGCTAACATATATAGGATTAAATGCATTTTTTATACAATTCTGTCTGTTTGAGCACGCAGATCTCAGTTATTATGACAGCTAGAGTTATCAAATTTGGCATGCAGGTTTCTTTATATGAGAGACAGTTGCAGTTGTTATCAAATTTGAAGTGCCACGCCCACTGCCTATGTAAAAAGAAAATTTAGTTTTATTTAGATGAGTATTGCAATTATTGTAGTCTTTTGTAGATGCACAGTTTGGGAATTTGAAAAATGACTGATCTAATTAATGAACCTTTTGCAAAGGTTCTAAATTCGGCATGTCTTTTAACTTATGGATGGAACAGTTCGAACTCCCGAAGAGTTTTAGCAATTTGCCAATTTGGCTGCTGTTGCAGCTGCCTGTTTAGAACTTGTCATTATTTATTCCAGAGCACACAAAGGTAACCCGGTAGGTTCCATGGGTTCAAAGGTAGCGAACGGTAGGTAGGAGACTCATTAGCCCAATTCCAAGAACTGCACTGGGCGAAATTCATTCAGCAATTGCACTAATTACATGCAGGCAAGTGTATGTACTACAAAAGGGACTTCATTCAGGAGCAGGAGCCGGAGTAGTTTCAGCCTGGTAGTGCATCATTTATCATGGCGCTTGCTCGAATTATGCCGCCTACAATTTATTGGTTCAAGGTCCAAGGACGAGGGAGCTAGACGAACTTAGATACACTATGATAAATTGATGAGGCAAACAATTAATAGAGCCGAGAGTAGCCCAGAGTGGACAACGCCCAGCGCGGTATCGAATACACATTCCTATCTAATAAATGTTGTGTAGAAAGAGGGAGACAGAGAGAGGGAGAGAGAGAGGGAGGGAGGCAGCGCATAAAGCAGCCTCCAGCACCCTCTTGACACCTGTTTGTCATGAGGCCGAGCAGGCATCAGTCTACCTACTCGACGCGCCCCCAAAAAGACTGAGACTCGGACTGCGACTCCCTCTCTCTCTCTCTCCCTCTCCCTCTCCTACTCCCAGCAACTGTCTACAAATCATTCATCATTGCGCAATGTCTGAACCCGAGAGCAACATTACCAGCAGAGGCCCAAAAAGGGTTTCGACTCCTTTTCCACCGACAAACAAACAACTTCACTCGCTTCATCTTTCATATAAATGATTTTTTCTCTGAGCTGTCTACTGTCTGCTCTATCTTTCTCTCTCTCTCCCTCTCTCTCTCTGTGTCTCTGGTACGATCCACTGTTTCACGAACTGTCCGCTAACCCATAATTATGCGTCTTTGACACAACGTCTGATGGGGGCTGTGCCACATCTCTTTGCGCTTTGCTAAAACTTCTACCAAGGATATTACCAAAGTGAAAAAGCGAAAAATGCATATTCCGGGAATCTCTATGGCTTACAGGGAGGACAGCATACAAGCCAAGTTAGTTTGCAACTCTGGATACCGCAGGTGCAGTCTATATCTCTATAAATACATATATTTATTTAAACTCTTTAAATTGAATGAGGTATGCATAGTTATGAAAATGAAACTTATTTTATGATCATTATGAGTCTTTGAGGGCGCTATTTCAGATGTCTTATATTTTAATGCAGAATTCATCTAGAAATCAAATCATGAAAAAATGGTATCTCGCATGAAAATCTGACCATTTTTGACGAAGTTATGAGAATTGGAAGAATAGGTAGGGTCCTACAATGGTCGGACTGAGACATGCGAAAGGTCTAAAATTTTGAAGGAAATAGATTCATTATATTTTGATGCAGAATCAATAAAAATGTCATATCCTGAAGATAAAGCCATCTCCCATGATAATCCGATGATTTTTCACGAAGTTATCGATATAGGAAGTTCATATAGGGTCCTATAAGGATCCTATAAGGGAAAAGCATGGTCAGGCAGAGACATGCGAAAGGTCAAAAATGTTGAAAGTCTTTGATTCATTATATTATAATGCAGAATCAATCTATATGTCAAATCATGGATATAAAACCATCTCGCACGACATTCTGCTGATTTTTAACCAAGTTTTGAGTATTGGTAGGCGCTAAAGAGATCAAATTAGTGGTAAAAATCACTCGCCCAAGCCTCATATATTATCTTATAAAATATCTAAATATAGTATATTATTTTATAATGTGTATGAAGTGCATGAAAATTTCGCTCTATACAATGGACTCTGGGCACTTTCTAAGCTGGCGTGTGAAAATGCATTTTAATACAAAACTCAGAGAGTCAGCGAGCAGTCTCAGTTCCCCAGAGAGATGGATCGGGAGTGAACCCAGAGTCGGTAGTACTTATACAAATAGCAATAATTATAATTGATTTTCGGTGCTGCCTCTTAAGTGAAAATCGATTAATAAACGATCGGAAAATAAACGCGCCGAAAATTAATAAATCTGTGAACGAGCTGCCAGTCGGGGTCTGGAAATGGGACAGGGACGGGGCCCGAGCCTAGAGAGTAATCTCGGAGCCAATGACTGCCAGTGGCGCCACTAGGCTGCGCCATAATTAACCAAACAAAGAGCCCGGCCCGGCATGGGCTGTTAAAGTGTCGAAGAGCAGCTCGAAGTCACTCAGACAAAAGGCCAACAAAAGGTGGGAAAGAGAGAGAGAGAGAGAGAGAGAAAATATCCGAAATTTCGAAAACCAAAAACCGAAACCGACAGCAACAACAACAGAAAATAAAACACTATTTGAGCAGTCAAAAAAACCAAATCAAAAATGCGGCAAAGTACAAAGAAAATCGCTTCAAGGAGGATGGCGGCAACACTGAAAACTGTATCGAAATAATACTCTATATATGTGTGTGTGTGTGTGTGTGTGTGCCACCTACGTAAGCAGCGACCTCATCGGGATGTGGCCCTTCTTCTTCTTCTTGTTCTCGGTGGGACCTGTCGGTCTGCAAAGGTCCCACAGATCGACCATACCGCGAAGCTCGCTCATCAACAGAAACTGAATCTTAATCCGTATAAAACAGAAAAAAACCGTTAGAAAAAGTTATCAATTTATAATGGTTATAATATTGTGATATGGATAAAGGATGCCCTTTAGATCATTTCAAAATTAAATTGGAAACTACAGGGTCCTCTAGAGCACCCTTGCTGTTGGAAATAAGAAATTCAGTTTAAATAATATTATATAATAATAAATAATGTGCGATTAGACAACGTGAGGAAGTGTGGGAAGAGTGAAAAATGCAAAAGAATTTATACAAGTCCTTAAAACATATAAGGCTTATTTCTTATATGATCTAGAGATATATCTTACTTTAATAAAAAGTTCTTTAATAATGAAGCTTATTATATAAAGTATAGACCGCAGTAGGTCTTGAATTGCAGCTAGAACTGTTGCCTAGCAAAACTTAAGAGTCCTGTTACTATAAATAAATTAAGAAATCAATTTAAACTCCCTATATATGCCTTAAGATCAGAAGGTAGCAAAAAGAAACTATTAAGTTGCTTTATTAATATTTTAGGTGACATTTAATTATTGTATAAAGTATATTTCTCATTTAAAACATGCTCTTTACACACTTTATCAGCTGAGCCCTCTTAAGTCCAGCATTATATATATGAAGGAGCCTGTAGTCGTATCGATAACTTGCAACTGTCTCTTGCTACCACATACTGCATGATATAATGATCATAATCAAATTGCAACAACATTTGGCTATAACTCATATGCGAAGGTATCTCTGGCTGCTACTACTAAAGTCAATCCATATTAATATCGCTCCCTCTCTCTCCCTCTCTCCCTCTCTCGCTCTCTCTCCCTTTCTCCCTCTCTCTCTCTCGTTCTTTCCTGGCTAAATAAAAGGCCTCTTTGCGGCAGCCACAGCAACTTGGCTTAAATATATCATTCTATATCTGTTGCTGTTGCTGTTTGTGATGTTGCTGCTGTTGTTGTTGCTGCTGCTGCTGTTGCTGCTGCTGCTGCTTCTGTTGCCGTTGCCGTTGCTGTTGCTGGCAGCCCTGTAATTAGCCACAGACGCTGCTGCGGCTGCTGCTGCTGCTGCTGCTGCTGCTGCCATTGCCAACTTGTCTGACTTTCAGTCTGAGTTTGAGTTTGAGTCTGCGTCTGCGACTGGATGCCACTTCGCGTCCTCGTCCTCGGCCACATCCCTCTTCCCATGTCCCTCCAAGCCAGCGCGTCTTCATCTGCCTCTGCCTCCCCTGCCCGACCGTGTCTGTTTCTGCCTTTTGGCGTCTTCAGCTGCCGCTGCAAGAAGAGTTAAGTTAAGTTAAGTTTGCTAAGTTTCCCAAATCCAAGTCAAAGTCAAGTCCATGGCCATTCTGCTATACTGTTGCCCTGCCCCGCCCCGCACCGCCCCGCCCTGCTCTGCTCTGCCGTCGCGTCGCGATTTTGACGTTGCTGTTTGACCGCGCGACCTGCCAACAACCTGGCAATAACAGGCCGACAATCTGCAGTTCCCCCGCGCTATATATACCCTGCAGACATAACGATGGCCAAAGGGTATAGTGTGCTCTGCAGAAATACCATACTTATCAAACTAGAGCTATTTCGACTCATTATACGTACTCTTGCGATAGTACTAACGATAGTTTGTGATTTATTTTTATATATTTGTCTCATTACGATTATTAACGATAGTAACAGGCTTAAGCGATGGTTTCGATAGTAAATTAATATTTATAGTTTATAAACTTAATTTATACTGAAAAAAATAGAATATACTATCGGTAAACACAGTAAAAATAGTAGAAACGATAGTTCTAATTTTTTTATTTTTAATTTTGTACTTATTTTTAATAACTGTATGGAAAATAGCAAAGTCATCCGATAGTTTCGATAGTAAATTGATACATACAGAGTATTCACCAAAAAAAAACAACAATATACTATCGGATTAGTCGAACGACGATAGTACTAACGATAGTTTTCAATTTCTTTTATATATTCTTACTTAATAAAGAAAATAACGATAGTAGCAGACTCAAGCGATAGTTTGGATAGTAAATTCATATGTATAGCTTATAGATTTAAATTATACTCAAGAAAACTATAAAAAAAACTATCGATAAATTGCAATTACGATAGTACAAACGATAGTTATAGACTGTTGATTTATTTAGAGAAAAACTACACTATCTTTAGCGATATTAGCCACTAAAGTTAAACGCAGACTAATTTTACTACAAGTATCTACAGGTTTCTACAGGGTATCGACCAAGCCAAGCCCTGGGCCCCACTAGATCACTCCGACTCTTGTTTGTCTTGACTTTTTTTCTCATTACTTTTTTTTTGTTTAGTTGTTTTTGTATTTTCGGGCTTTGTTGTCTTAGTAGGTGCAACTCGTAAAAGTCTAGACGTGATTGTATCACGATTTCTATCGCCATTTTTGTTGTCTTTTCACGTCGTTTTTGGCCATTTTGCTGTTCTGCCCCGGACTGGACGAGCTGGCCAGGCTGCTGCTGCTGCTGCTGCTGCATCCCAGAGCCATCGCCTCTCCACAACGGCAGATTCATTCGTTAATGCGAAGAATTCCTGGTAATTTTCGGTCAGTCCAGTCAGGCGCTTCAGATCTTTCAAAATTTTTCTCATTAGCAAACGCAGCCAAAGTTGAGCCCAAAAAAAAAATAAATAAATAAAAAACAAGTCGTTAAGGCTACAGTCGAGCACGCCTGGCATTAAGATACCCTACGCCCAATTCCCAAAATCCGTCACAAACACTTATAATTTAAAAATTTAAAAAAAAAATTTTTTTTATTTTGTGGAAAATCATCCTAAATTTTAAAAATATCGAAAAATTTAAAATAATATTTTATGCTATTTTTTAAATGCAGAATCACTAAGGTTGTTAAAACATAAACAAAATGTCATTCCGCGTGAAAATCGTATGATTTTTAAGAAAGTTACGATCGGTGTAAAATTTGGGTAACAGGCTTCTTGAGGGTATTGCATGTCAAATTTTTTGACCATTTCGAAATGATTTTTGGGTCAAAATTAAGTAAAGTTTAAAATTGATTTAAATAACTGTTTAGTACTGATTTTGACCACCGCAATCGATTAAAATTATAAACTCGCGATTTAAAATTAAAAAAATTTGAAATTTCATAGGGGGGACCCTTACCTAAATTTCCAAATTTTCGAAAAATTTTCAAAAATCTTTAATGATATTTTTTAAATGTAGAATCACTCATGCTGTTAAAACATAAACAAAATGTCATTCCGCGTGAAAATCCTTTGATTTTTAAAAAAGTTACGATTGGTGTAAAATTTGGCTACCAGGCCTGTTGAGTGTGTTACATGTCTAACTTTTTGACCATTTCGACATGATTTTTGGGTCAAAATTAAGTATCGTTTAAAATCGATTTAAATGATTGTTTAGTACTAATTTTGACCACCGCAAACGATTAAAATGATAAACTCGCGATTTAAAATTTAACAAAAAAAAATTTTGTTGAAATATCATAGGGGGGACCCTTACCTAAATTTCCAAAATATCGAAAAATTTTAAAAAATCTCTTATCTATCTAATTTATAAATATAGAATCACTCAATCGACTCGGCTAGTGATCCTGACCAAGAATATATATACTTTATGGGGTCTACCACGCCTCCTTATGCTTGTTACATACATTTGCACAAAGTAAGTATACCCTTTTTTTGTCAATTTTCAATGGTCAAAGGGTATAAAAAACCTAAGAGATGCGTGGGCACAGCAAAAAACGTGAGGCAGACAGAACAGAAAGTGATAGCGAGAGGGAGAGGAGAAACACCTGAGAAGCGAATCTGGAACCCGTCGAACTTTGATGAAACTCTCTAAGCATAACGGCAAATTTTGCTAATTTAATTTTTTTTTAGTTTTTTTTTTTTCTTACTGTGACGATTAACTCTTATTTTGTGCATAAAAAAGAAACAATAATTTATGTATAAGAAAAGCAGAAAATCAATATTAGTTTAAAAGGTTTCATAAGGTTTTCATTACTGCAGATTCTCAAAAAAAAGTTTAACTTGAAAAAAAAAAAATAAATTCAAACTATTTTTTATATTACTTAAGTTTTCTCTATAAATAACTGTACCAAAACAATATGTCTTACTTATAATATAAATACAAGTTTTAAAATTATGATAAATATATAAATAACTCTCAAATCTTTAAGATCTACAAGTTCAGTAATAAATGCACTAAAATTTAAAAAAGAAAACTAAAGAAAATGTAAAACTCAAACTCATTTGCAGCCGCAGCCAGGCGCAATCTGATTGAGTTGTCACGCAGCACATGGCTAAATAATCATTAATCAATAAATAATAATATAGACAATATGTACGATATTTATACATACACACACACACAGAGACAGAGGCAGGTACAACATTTAACCCTTTGCTGAACGGCGACAATAATAAAACGCGGTAGCGACAAAATATTTTAATTTATACAAATGACAAAATAATTAAAATTACCAAGTTGAGCGAACCGTCAGCTAGACTATATATCATTAGTATAACGATATGACGTCGTCCAACGACAACAACGACGACGACGACACGAAAACGAACGAAAGGCCGAAAGCATAATGGCCAAAATGCGCCTGGCACGAGCCGAGGGGAGAGACCCGGAGCCAGAGCCAGAGAGAGGCCCAGTTGACGGAATAGACTCGTAGTACTCCAATTAGCCATAGACGGTATGGGCGGGGTTCGCTTTTTTTTTTTTTTGGGTAACGGGGGCCCCCTTCAGCGCGACGTTGACAATTTTCATTATTGACAAATTAATTGTCACCTTTTAACAAAATGCGGAACAACAGTGCAGAAAAAGAGGGAAACAGAGAGAGAGCGGGAGAGAGAGAGAGAGGTAGACATGCCTCAAGACAGCGCACGGCAAACATGGGTTAAGGGCGGCCATTTTAATACGATTATAGTACTATGGGTACTACAACAATTCAGGGCCATTCAAATCACATAATTATGATTAGATCGGTCAGATACTTGTACGGCATACAGGGAGGGGGGAGGGGAAAGGTTCTGGCAACGAGAAGCGTAAACGCTAAACACGTAAAACATAGATTAGCGCCTTTTGTCAGTGCCTGTGCCGAGGTACCGTTAGCAGAGACCCCCCCTTATACCGCTTGAACTTGTCTAAGTGTCATTAGTTAGCGCAGGATATGCACGGACTAGGCCAAAGAAGGTCTCGCAAAAGGCAAAGTACAGACAGGGCAAGGCATGCTCACGCACGTAATACCCTAACTAAAGGCACTACCATAACCTAAATAATACTAGTCTATAAATGGTATAAGCTATATCTACTTTTCAAATTTATAAACTCAATTTTTTATTGTTTTATAGCTTATCTTATCCGTATTTTACTTGTAGCTGCCTTATCGTGCGAAACTATCGGCTTATTTCGATTTTCTATGCAGCTATGGCTATGAAACTTGACACAACTTAATAAGAGTCTATATATTATATATACCCCAAATTTCATCAAAATCTAAACAGTCCAACATGAAATAAAACACTTTTTAGTCTAGTTTTGTCTAGTTAAGTTTAGTTTTCTTACTTGAATAACTTATTTTATACATAAATACTTTCCCTAGCGTATTTCACGTAGTCGCATATACCCATTGTGCTCGATACTCCATCTGGAGACCCCAAAAATTCTAATTAAATAGACACGACAATGGCCTGAAGCACAAAAGTTAATCATATTTTAATGCGCCACCCTTGCGGATTGCTGCCGCCCCCGAAGGGGCCAAGCTAATTACAATAACAAAGCGAAAGGTCCTAGAAATGGTAGCGTCATTAGCGTGCGAGACCTGCCCGGCCGGACTACCCTGAGAGAGACAACCCTGAGACAACCCTGCCCTGTCTGCATCGATTTTTATCGATGCCTTTTGTGGCAATTTGTTCGCTGAGGTTCTTGTCTTTTTGTTTGAGCTTGTCACCTGCTCACTCACACTACTCACTATAATCAAGCACACACTCACTCTACAAATACTCACACTCACTTGGAATACTCACACTCACTTGGAGCACTCATTGGGATTGTAATTTATCTAATGCAGTCATTAATTTCATATTAACAAGGTGTGGATGTTGATATTATCTTGAGAGCATTTTACTTGCTTTGTATTCACGCATTATTCACGCAGTATTCACTGCCTACAGATTGTGAATGACTGTGAATATTTAGTTGTGAAGTAGCTAAGCGATTTGTTGGGAAATTTAGATGAGTTTCTTCTTAAATACTCTATTTATTCGCAAAAAGTTAAGTATTCTTTTGAATATCTTTGGGAGAGAAATTTATTCACTTATTCATGCAGTATTCACTTCCAGCTCAAGGTGTATAACAGTGAATATGCTGTAGTGAAAATTTGTTGGTAAATCTAGCACGAATTTCTTTTTTTAGGCACTTTTTAGGTCCGTCTGTCTGTATGAATACGCAGATCTCTGCTATTCAAAGAGCTAGAAACTTCAGATTTGGCATATAGCTTACTATATATCCTCAGTAGTTTATGTTATTATCAAATTTGAGCTGCCACGCTCAACGCCCAAGATAATCAGTTAAGAGTATTTTTGCCTTTTGCTTGCTAGTTATATAGTATTATCCTTGTGCTTTGATTACAAATCTCAATCATGCGCTTTTTTTGCAGTTTTCTTTTTCAATTAACTGTGCTTATTTTATGCACACACACACACCCCACACACACACGCACACCCACACACACAGCCAACACTTTCAAGTTTTTCATGCTGCAAGATAAATCTGAAAAATGTCGCAAACGAATGACACGTGACCTTTGACACATTAGTGTCAGTTGTTGTCTGTAGCCATTAAAATGGAAACTCGAGCACACACACACACACACAGTTGTTTACTTAGCACAGACACACACACATACACAGCCAATATACAAACAGCATGACGAGGCAATTTACGCAATTGTTGTCAAATTAAAGTGCATCCGCTTCGTTGGTCATTTAAAGCCAAAAGTCGTTGTCAACAACATCAGCAGCCAGCACCCTGCTCCTCCCCCTCTCCCTCCCCCTCCTCCTCCTCCCACACACACACGCGCCGCGTAATGAGGCAACGCATCATATACGCTTCTCAAAAACAGTTGGAAAATCTTCTGCCTCCCGTCTTGTTGACGTTAATAAATTATAAAACGAAACTAATGACAAAACATTGAAGCAGGAGCAGGAGGAGGAGGAGGGAGAGCACAGTGGCGTAGCTGGGATTAAGCACACAACGGGGGGTGGCTTGGTAATTTTTGAAAAACTGTAAAACGCACTAAGGGGTGGCTGCTCGTGCCGTGTAACCGCCGTCGTCGCCGCCGCCGCGTAACGAGCGCAAATTGTATCAAAATTTCCCATACCACACAGAGAGGCGTCCAGTTCCCCCCCCCCTGAGCTAACCCCCCCTCTGCAGTAAGGACACAATTTGGCTGAGCTGCGGCAAAAGATTTCATATTACTCATACGCCATGTAAGTTAATTAAAAATTCCTTCTACTCTTCTCTCTCCCTCTTTATCCCTCTCCCTACCTCTCTCTCTCTCTTCTTCTCGTTTGTTACAAGAAATTAATTTCGCGACGTGTTTTTGCTATGCACATCTGCGAAAGCAGAACCAGACCCCAACCACGCCCCAGCAAGGCAGGGAAGAGGGCAGGGGGCCCGGTTAGGCACACCTGCGCAAGTGTCAGGGAGAGGCAGACGCAGTGCAGCAGGCAGGAGGCAGTGCAGCCGGAGCGGTGTGGCCATTGTCGACAGATCCGCATGGTTCGATAGTGCAAAGTGTGCCGCAAACACACAACAACAACAACAAGCTGGCGAAAAATCAAGAGAAAAAATTATTAAAAAATAATTTCAAGAAATTGCTTTAATGCAACGCCGCTCTCTGCCCCCCCTCCCTCTGCCCGCCCTCTGCCCGCTTGTGGCATGCCACGTTGCATTTTATTAGATTTTTATCTGGCCATGTTTAAAATGACTTGAGGTCTCTCCATGCAGCGTGTAGTGCATCCCAACGTCAACGGGTTGCAGCGCGATGAGGCACGATCACTTCCCCAGCTCCCCAGATAGAGACAGAAGCAGAGAGAGAGAGAGAGAGAGAGAGAAAGAGAGAGAGAAAGAGAGCGAAAGTGAGCTCATTGAATCTGCAGAGCGCGTGTTTATTTTCCGCATCGTTGAGCGATCCCCGATTGATTTTCCCTCTCATATCACAGCTAGAGATCGTGGCATAGGGCTGTATGTAGTACAGCCCGCTTTGAGGTTAAGTTATCTGCATACTTTTGAGGTTAAGTTGCGCTTATTCATTCTGAGAGGTGTAAAAAGATCGTAAACTAATTTGATTTCGTTGCAGTTTAAGCGGAGTTGAAATATAGCCAAATTTACCCATAATAAACCTAGTCGAACTCGGTCTATAAGCTATCTATAGCGTATAGGTAATTAACTATCAAGTTTCAACAATATCCCAATACTAAGCTAATACTAGAATATTTTGCCAGTAATTCACCTACATCTTTCCTTCTTTGCCTTACCCCTAGCTAACTAGCCTGATCCCTAAAACTGCCTAGTCTATTTTCCTAGACTTTTTCTACTTAGTTCTGGCTATTTCTATGCCTAAAATCTTATATCTTTAATTTAATACATCCTAAGCTTCATATTCTTTATCCTAACTTGATAAACCCCTCGTTTTTTTAGCCTTAACTTAACTGAAACCCAACTGGCTTTACCTTAGGTTCATCTGGCCTCCCCTCAAGCTAGTCTTACAGTCCTAACCTCACAGTTCATAACTTTTCTTAGCTAGCCTAGCTTTAACTTAAGCTAACCTATCCTAACTTAACTATCTTACTGTCCTAAACTTTTTCTATAACTTTTCTTAGCTTGTCCTTTTCTTAGCTTAACCTATATCATCCTTAGCTAACCTATCCTCAACCTTAGACTAGTCATACATGCCTAAACTCTTCCCTAATTATTCCTATCTATCTTATACCAAATTAACCTATCTTTCTTGAAAGTTTAACCATTCTAACCCTGCGTTCCCCAAAGAAAACTCTTCTTAGCTTTCTAGAATCAAGTTTAGACATCGTCACCCCTTCCCAGCTATTCCCCCTACTTAAAACTCTTTCCTTACCTTCCCTCACTTCTCCATCTCCCACACTAACTATGCCAAACCCATCTAGTATGCTTAGTCCCAGCTCTTCCAAAAATCAATCTATGCTGCTAAACATTCTTTCAATTTTAATCGAAACCCTCAGCCCATACCACAGACCTCTTACTATACATTGTAGTGGACGAGAGAGAGGGAGAGAGAGATGTGAAAAAAAGAAAAACCTACACCGACAAATTGCATTTAAAAGGCCGCAGCTAACCGCAGCACGTCCCCAGAGAGAGAGAGAAAGAGATAGAGAGAGAGACCACCGCACAATGGATCCCCAGCAGCATAACCAACATAATCTACGACTCATCCAACGTGCTGACACCCATCAATCAAAGCATCAAGCTTGAATCGTTGAATGCGTAGAGCGAGAGAGAGAGAGGGGAAGAGTGGGGAGAGAGAGAGAGGTAGATAGAGTGGGGTAGTGGGAGGCTGAGGGCGGTAACAAATGATCGCCGGTTCATGCGCTCAATTGAGCGTTCAATCAATGCCCACGCCCCTTCCCAAACGCCTTCAATCGCCACAGCGGGCACAGCAGGAGCCAGTGGCTCCCCCAGCTGGCACAGTAGTTTCCCATTGTTGTTGCTGCTTCTTCTGCCTCGGCTGACATTCAATTAAGCCAAACGAATAACTGAACTAAAGAAAGCGCCGCCACATTGCAATTTCATCACTCGACGACGACGTCGATTCCTTTGGTGCTGCACTACCCGCAGTGGCAGCCAGTGGCCGCCACTGGACGCACTGCACCTGTACGTAATTTGCCTATTCATGCGGCTCCGCTTTGAAATCAAATTAACAGCCACAACGCACACACACACACAGATCCCGCACCCCGCACCCTGCACACCCTGCAATCGCTGCGTGTAGACGCTTTTGAAAAATCCCACAAAAATTATGTTCGGTCATCTTTACATCAGCAGTTTCTTTTTGGGGTCTGTAAAAGCGCCGGCAACCGGCTAAATGCCGATGGATGAATAAAAACAGCTTAAACAAGCGAATGTATCCAAGTTGGAAGTGGCTCGACTAGCAGATACCCACTGGTTTTGCATGCTTTAACCTATTTAAAATCGTTTAAACCTATTTTTATATATAATGAATATTTAAACCTGGTTTAGACCTATTTTAAACCTATTTCAACCTTTTGGAAATATTTGAAACTATTTTAGACTTATTTCAAACCTATTTCAACCTATTTTAAACTATTTGAATCTATTTTTGACAAATTTTAAACTACTTTAAACCTATTTTTATTTTTTTCAACATTTTAAAGGCGCTTAAACCTATTTTCACCTATGTAAACCTATTTTCAACTGTTTAAACCTATTTTATACCTATCTTAAACCTATTTAAAACTAATTGAACCTATTTTTGACTAATTTCAATTTATTTCAGATCTAGTTAAGCTTTATTCAACCCATTTTAAGCTTTTAAAACAATTTTCGCCTATTTAAACCTATTTTAATATACTTAAACCTATTTCAACTTATTTAAACCAATTCTTTACCGACTTCAACCTATTTTGAATTCATTTCAATATATTTTATTTTACATAAACCTATTTTAAAATACTTAAACATATTCTAACCTATTTAAACATTTTTAAACCTAAGTTAACCTATTTTAAACCTATTTTAAACCTATTTAAAACTTTTTACTTTTTAAACCTATTTTAAACCTATTTTTAACCTATTTAAACCTATTTTAAATCAATTAAAACCAATTTCAGCCCCTTTTTAGCTTACAAATCAATCAGTTACTCCCCTATAGAATAAAATTAATTTCAGGCCCACCAATAGCTACTCCCAGCAAACAATATACCCCGTCAGCCCTCCACTACAGAGTATAATAATTCGCAAAACTTAAAAGCATTTTGAGTGTGTCTTTAACAGAAGCTGCTGGCATCCTCATCTCCTCAGCAACTACCCCTGTAAGTTCAGACGGCACACACTACCCCTCTCACTCTCCCTTTCTCTTCAAGTCTATCTCCCTCACTCCTCATGTGATTGATGTCAAGTTAAAGCAGCAAAAGCTGCCCATAAGCCACTTACAACTTATCGCAGTGAGATCAGCGAGGCTGCCGCGCTGCCGTCATCATCATTAAGAGCGAATGTTGTGTAGGCTACCCTATATGGTATATATGGTATATGCTGTGTGTGTGTATGGTCTTCTCTTTCATCTGTTGGAAACGTCCCAAGCGCCGCATCGCATCGCCAAGGTCGCTCTGAAAAGAATGGATTATGATTATTGGATTTTCTCACTTAGTTAAAACTAAATATGGTCAGTTAATCATATAGTATATGTAGTATAGATCGATTATAGTGTGAGCAACTGAAGAAAACTCTCAGGAATAAGAGCTGCTGGCATATAGACAAAAATATAACAAATATATCTATGGTATCTTGGTGTACTTAGCGAAAGGAATAATATGATGCTTTCTTTTTCTATATTTGATTGCCTAAATTGTATTATTCCTTTAACTGTTGCTATAACTGTGTTTTATAATATATACTGTATTATCTTTCTAAATTTCAACCCCATATCATTCCAAATAAGCTAGATCTATGCAATAATTCATTATAATAAATTGAAAACGTTTAGTAGCCTTTGATACTTCAGTTCCCAAGGGAAGATGGGAAATTTTTACCCAAAATTTCTTATAGCAAAATGATCAACCATGATTATAAATACATATGTGGCCAATCAGGGCTGCAAAAGGGGAGGCGGGAAGGTTGGAAGACGAGGCGTAAAATGGCAAAAACCCTGAGTCGCTTCGGTAGCTACAATTTTTTTTTTTTTTTTCTTAGAAATAAAAACCATCTGGGCGTGTCCCCTCCGCATAAACCGCCCCCAGTGTGCGGCAGAGAATCGGGGATCGGCATAGGCCTGTGCCGAGAAGGGCTCTGGTCCTGGTCCCAGACTCAGGCGTTCCACTTTCAATAAAACACCCACTTCTTTCATTTTTTTTTTTTCTTCCAAATTCCGCAACAAATCAATGGGAAATCTGAAAAGGGGGAAAGCTAAAGCCTTTCGCACTTGTGAGATACGAAAGGGGCAGCTAAAGGTGTGTGTATAGGTAGGTGTGTGTGTGTGTGAGTGTGTGTACAGGTGTGTGTGTTAGTATAGCTTCCATATATATAACCGATAAGTATACAATATGTATATATATGCAAATATTTGCATATATATCTCACTCTATACAAAATGTATCTTTGTATCTGCACATGTATCTGCTGTATCTTTGCATAGGTACACACACATATTTGCGCAACTATGTGCTTGTATGTGTAGCTTATGAGTACATGAAGCGAATGACAAATGGGTGTCGACGCATGAAAATGAACAAACACTCAAACACTCATTTCAGGGCGGCAGCTGGAAATAACCCGAAACCAGAGCAAAACTTCAAAGAACTCCACGCGCTGCCTCTCTCGCTCTGTCGCTGTCTACCTCCCGCTCTCTCTCTCTCTCTCTCTCTCCTACACTCCCCGGGCAAGTCAAACAACCAACGGGCGAGTGCAACCCCACCGCGTTGCCCTCCATGCTGCTCCTCCTGCTGCCGGCAGCGCAGCGCTCGCTCGTGCCGCACGAAAGGGTTCAAATTGTTGGACGACGGCGTCGTCAAGCTCATTTGAATGAATGGCGACGGCAGCAAGGACAAACCCGGTGGCAGGAGTAGCAGGGCAGGGGGGGAGGTGCAAGGGTTAGGAGGAACTGAGGCAGGGGTTGCGCCTGTGAATGCGAATGTAGATGAACGTCGACTGATTTTGCGTTTTGTATTCGCGTTGCCGTGAACTGCCTCCGGCTGCGGCACACACAACACACACACCACACACACACACACACCACACACACACACATACACGCCAAGTAGACGTGCGTGGCAGCCTTCTAATGCTAATGCTGGAGCGGAGCGCAGGCAATTGGAAAATTTATTCAATTGTTGGCAATTCAACTAAATCACTCATTGGCTTTATTATGTGCGCCTAATTTGAATACGAGTGAATATACTCAGTCTCTGTGCGTGTGCGTGTGTGTGTGTGTGGCTTCTGTCTGCGTGGGTGATCACCTCCCACCCAAAAGAAAAACCACCCAATCCCAACCCATAATCAACGCCAAGCACAGAGTCGCATCGCATCGCATCGCCGCGTTGTCCCTTTTGCTGGAAATAATTTGAAAATTTAAATTACTTTTGCCTTTTGCGGCTTGATTAAAGGCATATTGCCAGGCCAGAAAGAGAAAGGGAGAGAGAGAGGGAGAGCGAGAAAGAAAGAGAGAGAGAAAGAGGAAGTTTACTTTGTCGTCTTCGCCTTTTGATTGTCGCATTTGTTCGCGTTGTTAAAGCATTCATCGGCATTTGATAATGCTGATTAAATTAAGTGGGATTTATACAGTTACATATAATATCAAAAGGCTCTCAAATGAAAGTTAAAAGACATAACTTCAATATAATAAACTATGCTTAAAAAAGAAAAACAAGTAAGTATAACAATAGACACAGGTTTAATCCTGCATTTGTATTACCAATAGATTTCTTATGCTATTCAAATTTGCATATATCATTAAGGGGATTCTTATAGCCATACACACCAAAAATAAACGCTCTAGCTACAATATTACGCCTGCAAAACAGTTTTCTATTGATTACCGGAGGCAAAAAGGGGCGTGGACGAATTTGAAAATTAACTTAAGGGGGCTTAAACGTATTTAAGTATAGTATCAAAATTTGATAACTGTAGCTCTTATAGTTGATGAGATCTAGGGAAAAATATAGAACAACAGACGGGGAGACGAACAGACAGACAGGCAGGCGGACGGGCAGGCAGACGGACAGACAAATAGTCAGCATAAAAAACTTGATTTTTTTTAGTATATAAAAAATTATAATCACAACAAGTACATATAATATATAAAAAATAAATAATTTATTCTAGAATAAAAAAGATCTCATGCATCCATACATAATCTCAAATGCAATACAAAATAAGAAAATTCAAATATTTTTGTCGGAGATATTTATTCGATATTCGATTAGCATAGGAAACAGATATTTTTCACGACTCTTCTGTTATCGATACTTTCTTTCTCTCTCTCTTTCTCTCCTCTCGCCAATTATTCACAAACGATTTTGATGGAAATATGTAAAGTCATATATGATACTTGATCGGAATATTTCTTTAGTAATTCTTCGTCGAGTGCTCTTTAAACGTCTATAAATAATAAAATATATATATATCGTCTTTGTCAGGTAGATCAGCAATTTCTTATAGTGACGATCGGTTACCAACGTACTCGCTACATGTACGTACAACGATCAATTTATTTTCCGAATTCCGTTCGAATTTAATAGGCTCCAAATGTTTTAGGAATTATATTATTATTTTTTTTTTTTTTTTTTTTTAATTCTTAGATTCGTCAGGCAACTCTAGTAGAGTCACCGTGGCGTTGTTATTGTTGCTGTTGTTGGGGAAGTGTCGAGTGGATCGCGGACTTTACGTCGACCGATAGCGATTTCTTCCAGTTTTTTCCATTTATAATCACGCTCTCGTTGCTTCTCCTTCTTCAATTTCTTTTGCAATTTATGTTTGGTCATCACGATATAGAACAACGATGAATCACTGAGCAGAAAGAACTCAATGGCCATGTGTGCCTTCTTCAGAGTACTCGGACTCCAATGATCCTTACTCACATCGATCAGTGCGGGCAACATGATGGACGCTACAAAGCTAAATTGCGGTCTGATCAATGATATAATATGTCTATTTGTGAATAGATCCAGAACATGATCAGCCACCTCGGCATGTGGACTCTTAACGACTCGTGCGATATGACTAAAGATCAGTTTGGCAATTTTTCTTTTAAAATCGTATGGACCAATCATATCGAGATAACCATCGATAGCATCGAGAAACATAACCTCTTTGATTGTACAAGTTTTTGGCCAATATCGTATTATGCCAACTAATATGGGCTCGATAAGACGCGCATCCCTGGACACATACAGCTCTATGGCACTGATCAATTGAGTGAAGAACAGGGAGACACTGCTAACCTTATGCAGCGGCAACAAGACCTTCATCAAATACTCCCTGCGCTCATCATCCACATCCGATATATTCTGATCGAATATGGAGCTCATTACCCACAGCAACTCATTGATGCCATTGAAATCCTCCGAGACATAGATGAACTCATAGATGATATTATTGATCTGCTGTTCGATGAATTGACACATTCGGGGAAACTTGCAATAGACATGATAGATTATCCACTTTAAAAATGATCTCTCACGCGGATCTGACGAATTGCATAGTTTTAATATTTCCAATATGAACTTCTCGTTGATAATATGCTCGATACAGCTTATCTTTAGATCATCGGATTCGAAAAAGCTGAGAAAAACATTGTAAACCATCTCGAGATGCGGCCAGGATTCATCCAATATGGGATCGTTGGGATCACGATCAAGATTTGCGTATAAATTGCACGGTAGCGAACGAAATAGATTATGTGATATCATCTGAAGTATAGCCTCATGTAGACGATCGGTTAGTATATTACTTCCGTGTATGAAATAGTTAAGCATATTATGGAGTGTATCTGTCTTCAAGTTCTTTTCATATACATCCATATCGGGATACTTGAAATCATAGATAATGCAACATTGTTCCAATTTCTGTATGAACAATTCCTCCTGCTCGTACCCTGGACTATCAAAATTCAATAATGGCAACTCTTGTAGCATTAAATTCTCGATATCAGGCTTGACAGCCTCCTCCTGCTCAGCACAAGGTTCTTTGGTCATTTGTTTATTTGAGAATACTTTGATTTTCACCAAAAACGAACCGAGAAACATGTTAAGATTCCGGTTCAGGGACAAACCTTCTTTCCCACCGATTCCCGCCGACTGCACCTTGGTCAATGTCTCTGTGCTGCTGCTTCCAAATGTCTTACGGAATAGCTTACAACTCTTTGAATATATATCGATATAGATCAGTAGAACAGATCAAACGTTATACTCACCAATCCTAGGCAAACCATGCAACATAAACCCCAACCTAATTGTACCAGAAAACGTGTCATAAACAAAGCGCGTCCACTTATATATGTATCTATATAATATAACATTTATATGTGGGTGGGTTTTCTACTAAAAATATACTATATGTAATGATTTTTCAAGAGCAATGAAAATTTGTATTTAATAATGTTGACTTCTATGTAGTCAAAAGACGACTGGATAGTACATTTTCTATTCCATATTTTCAATATGGAAGTTATAGCATTAAGATTTTGACATTAAAAAGAAACTTACTTTATCCTGTAATAAGACAAATTTCATTAAAATCACATGATAATTGAAAGAGTTATGAAGAAAAACCGTATAAATGCTTGAGTTTTCAAGTTACATTATTGGAATTTGCAAACAAGAAAGAAACTCAATAAATCCTTTTGTAAATCAAGTTTCATCAAAATCGCATGATAATTTATTGAATTATGAAGAAAAATCGTATAAATGCTTGAATTTTCAAGATATATTATTTAAACTTGGATCCTAGAAAGAAAACTATATCATCCTTTTATATAACAAGTTTCATCAAAATCACATGATTTGTAGATGAGTTATGAAGAGAAACACTAAAAAACAGTTGCAAATAGTATAAGGTATGTGGGATTGCTTCCCGTTGCCGTAACTAAACTTTATCACTTCCCTTTCAATAGATACAGCATATAGAGCAGGAGAGAGAAGACTGCACAAAGCTAAAACTGTTTCAAATACAATAAATCAGTTAATATTACAGAAAAAGGTAGCCCCAAGGGCAGGAAATATTTTAACTTAATTCTGTATATACCCTACAAGTGGCCGAGTACATAAAAAACAGAGTATTTCTGGCTAAAAGCAAGATCTCTTGAGCTGTTGTGGCTTCGCATAGAGCCGAGACTCGGTAGGGAGCTGGACACCAGGCCACTCCGATAATTATAGACTACAGTTAACAGGAACATAAAGCATAAATGGCATTTCATATGCGACCAGGGCAGACGCTCCCCGGGCAGCTGCTCCCGGTCGACGTGCCAAGCCAGACCAGGCCAGGCCAGGCCAGGGCAAGGCATCGCTGCCCCAATGCCAATTGATATAAAATATAACAACCGCCACAGAACGAGTCGAAACGAAACGAAACGAAAAGAAAAATTACATTAAAAAGAAAAGAAAAAAAGAAACAGAAACAGAAACGAAAAAAGTGTGGGGTGTGTGGAGTGGGAGCGGAAGAGGCTGGAAAAAAATACCCTGGCACATCCCGTCGCCAGGTCGGTGTTGGATTCGCTGTGAAATTCGAGAGCTAATCAACACACAGGCCGATAGGCGATCGCCAAATGTATCGGAAAATCGTATCTTATGGGATATATTATGGTATATGGGCAGACAATACTTTTGCTTGAGTGCGCGCTCTAGCCAAGTGACAGGATATGTCAAGGATATCCGCTGCGCACAAGTCTCTCTCTCTCTCTCTTTCTCTCTGTTTAATTTTTCCGCTTGCCAAAATGATAAATGCGACTTCGCTACTCACTACACACACTCACTCATTCATTCATTCATTCATACGGTATTCGGCATTCAATATTCATTGATCTGCAGCAGGAGACGACGCTGCTGCTGGTGTCGCCATGCAGGAAGACCGAGCTTGACACATGAAACGTCCTGTTTCGATAAGGGTGCGCTACCCCAACAGAGAGAGAGAAAGATAGAGAGAGAGACAGCACAACGACCTCTCAATACCCTAACAGCAGTGCAAATTGCAATTGTTTCCGTCGTTGTGTTGTGCACATATCAAATATTACCATAAGTATTATAATGATGCAATAAACAAACCAAATAAATCTGATACTTTAATACCCTACATCATCACGATCATCATGTGTCATGCTGTGTGCGTAGGCTGATCCTCATTAGTTGATGAAAGATGAACCGCATAGGCGGAAGAAGTACTCCATGAGGACAGAGGACACTCTCTATGCAATATAATCCAATATTGTATAGGAGAATAATCAACAGAAACTATTATTTTGATATTTTGATTGGATATTACTTTAATCTATTTTATTTCATACTTATTTCTACATATTATAATATAATATAATTAATGAAAACTAGGATGGAAAATTATTTCAATCTTTATTATTTGTTACTTTATTAAAGACATTTTTCTACTATATAATCAATAAAAACTCTTATTTCATTATTTTGATAGATTTTTTCAAGAAAATACTTTAATTTGTATATTTCTTACTTATTTCAGAGGGATTCTTTAAAATTAACAGTTTTAATTGCTAAATTTGCTAAAAGCTTTTACTATACAATGATCTACAATACGATATATACTTATAATCTCTGAGATCTAGTCAAGCGACTCAGCTATTAATACTCTGCTTGTATTTTCACAAATAATTCAATTTTTTTTTTATATAATTCAAAGCTCTAAAATTCTGAAATTTTAAGATTATGAGCTCTATAAAAGACAACTTTATTTCTTATAAATACTAGATAGTTTTTCCCGACTTTATAAACTTTTATTTTGCCAATAATTACAGTTAATCAGCAAAATAATGAAAATGAGCGAAATTTGAGCTTTGCGTTGCCAAACGAGCTGCATAATCAGCATACCCCGAGCTGTGCTAATGCTCTTAATTGTGTCCTGCCCAGAGATGCCAGCGCTGTGTTGGCTGCTGGAGTCGCGTCGCGTTGCCGCATTGTTTGCAGTTGCGAACATTTTTTTATGCATTTTTTATGTATATCGAGGGGATTTGTTGCTGTTGCCGTTGCTGTTGTTCTGTTATGTTGTACGACAAGTTCATAAAAAATGCAAACTGGCCGCTTCAAATAAAATGTTTGTATGCCACTCCCCCTTCCCTTACGCCCCCTGCCTCTCTGCCTGTTTAATGCGCGCTTTTGGCAATGATTTATGCAGATACGAAGAGCACTTTTTTTTTTTTTTTTTTTTTTTTGTAACCATTGTTGCTGCTGTTTGTTTGTCGATTGGCGCCAAGTTCTGGTCAGCGTCGGTTATCGACAACACACACACACACACACACAGCGTGTGTGTGTTGACCGTGCGGCATCCATTTCCGTTTCCGTCCAGAGAGAGTGTGTGTTTGTGTGTTTTTTTCCGCATTATTGTTGAGGCATATAAAAAAGTTTATGCAAATTGCGTGCCAAGCATTTTTCTTTTTTTTGCGCCGATTGTGCGCTTTTTTGTCCATTGTACACGGCAAATACATGTGTAACTCACACACACACGCACACACACTCACGCTAAGTGCACTAGTTTGTTTTTATACAAGGAGAGTTCAAGTGTTGTTCGCGAGTGCCAACACACACACACACACAAAACACACTTATGTATGGCCTGCCCACAAAAAAAGGAGGGAGAACGCGGAAGGAGAGAGAGAGAAAGAGAGAGAGAGAGGCAGACAGCCAGTTCTGTTAAATGCACAAAAGTTAGGAAAAACAATTTAATTACTTTCCCCATCTCGATGCGACTTTACCAAACAAAAAATTTAACAATTACAAATTGATTTACAATTATCTAAGTGATTTTTATGGCAAAACTATACTTCTATATATAATTCGAAGAGTATATATATTTATTATGACTTATAAAACTCATCTTATAACATTTTTTATTAAAAAACAGCTGTACACATCATCTAGCTTTAAAAATACGCATGCACTTCAGCAATTTAACAATTATTGTGGGCGTAAAGGGGCGTGGCTGTATTTTTAAATATACTATAATAAACTGCACATACTTAGCAGTATTATAACTAAATTTCTTGGCTCTAACTCTTTTAGTCGTTGAGATCAAGGTGTTCATACAGACAAATCAAAATAAAATTAAAATAAATAGCGCTAAAAAATATTTAAAAATGCAAGTCAAGCTAAAATAATATAACGCTTAGCTGTATAATAGAAAAACCTAACTATACCCAGTGCAAGCAGAACATTTTCTAAGTTAAAACATTGTATACCATAGCAAATGCTGCAAATCTCATAAAAGATCTTTACACCTGGGGCCAGGCAGCCTGTCACACGCGCTGTCTCTCGCCAAAATGTAGTGCATTATTGGTCGTTTTTGTTACAGTGTATTTTAAGTGTGCCCACACTACGTTTTGGGGCGATCTTGTGCTCACACACTTTGTAAGACCGAAGTGTTTTTGGCTCGTAAATTTCAACATATATGTATAGTATGGTATAGTATAGTATAGTATAGTATACTATTTCATAGTTGTTTGTTGTCGTTTGGCCGAAGTGCCTGAAGTTTTGTTACATGCATAAATCAAAATGTTGATTTATAATAATTGCAAAGGCACACAGAGAGAGAGAGAGGGAGGAGAAAGAGAGAGAGAGAGACACACACAAAATGCTTAGAACTTTGTTGGGGCCACATGTCAATCGAGCAAGCTAAGCTGGTGTAGTGTGTGGCATGCCTCATAGAGAGGGAAGGGGGAGGAGGGAGTGGGGAGTGGGGGTTACCTGGCTGACTGGCGACCCAAGCTGGCGTAATTGTCGGCGCACACGTCAACGCCAGACACATTCGAGACGAGCCAAGGCAAATAAACGAGTCGCAACCGCAAATGGAAAGGAACCTAGAACTACGCTCTCTCTCTCCCCTCTCCATTCTCCCCTCTACACTCCTGCTGTGGCGCCAGGCAGGATACAAAGGCAGCAGCAGCATTCAAATCACACCAAAAAGCAGGCGCAACAAATCGATTTGCGACTAGCCCGAAAAACTAAAAAAAAAAAAAAAAAAAAAAACTGCTTACTAAATACAGCGCTCTAAGGGCGGTAAGCAAGAGTATAAATAGGAAAAGAGTATAAACAGTGTGGGGAGAGAGAGAGAGAGAAAAAATTAATCAATTCGCTACGGCGTTTTTTCTCTGTTTTTCCTTTTTTTTTTATTTATTTATGCCTCATCACAAGGGAAAACTGAGCTGAAAATTGACGTGATCCAATGTGCGATTCAGTTATTCATGCAATGGGCGTGTGTGTGTGTGTGTGGTGGGCGTGGGCGTGGCATCAAACATTAAAATGCATTTTTAATAGATTTTTCATAGTACTCGCACAGCATTAGAATTCATAGACGATACAATGCGATAGTAAGTGGGTGGTTTACCCTGCCTATATGATGGTAATACATATCTCTCGGGCTGTCTTGCCATATCCATTGCAATTGCGATTTTTAACGAGCCTTAGCGTACCCCTTCTTTAAAAATAAAAAATAAAAAAAAAAATTAAAAAAAAAATTAAAAAAAAAATAAATAAAATAAATAAAAAAAATATCATGTTTAAATAATAATTTCTGGAAAATTTCAAATGCTTTTCCGACTTTTTTGATTTATTTTACTTTTTCACAGTTACCCAGCAATTTTAATCATACACAAATAATTTTAACAATATTGAGCGCATTATTTTAAAATTTCATAAAAATCGAAACAGGCTAAGACCCTTTTTTGAACACTTGCTTAGCTACGCGCTAATTTAAGCCTCACCCAAGGCACTCCCCATATATTAAGAGTATTTACTTCCAATTTTCCCAAAATCGTAGTACCCTATCATAACTCTATCTAACTCTACTGCAAACAATCTACGCACTTAAGCAAATCTCTGAGGCTACAGGGTGTTTTGGGCGTCGTATCGACGTTTAGAACTGCATAAAGGCGCGTGGGCCATACCAGGGGTTGCCCAGGGTATTGTATGGTCTATGGGCGTGGCGTATATCGATAATACGAATCGGTAAATTTGACATAAACAAATGCGCTAAGCGCGAAACAATAAAATCAAATTAAGTGCAGCGCGAGGGCACAACAAACCGAAGGCAGGAGAGTTACGTGGAGTACCGGGTGTACCAGGAGAACCTGCTGACGCTACGTAGGTGTGAGTGTGTGTGTGTGTGTGTGTCTCAGTCTGTCTTGGGTTACAAGTAGTTTGTCGAAAATGCGCCTGGTCATTGTGGAGCCATTAGCGAGCCGCAGCTACTGTCCCTTTTGGTCCTTGGGTTCCTTTTTCCTTTTTCTTTTTTCTTCTGTTTCTTTTTGTGTGCTGTCAGCATGAAATGTGGAAAATTTATTGACTGCACATATGTCGCACTTTTCCTTCGTACCATCGCATCGCATCGCAGCGAACCAAAATATTTTAATTTGTATGCCGCAGATGTCAAGAACAATGCGAGGCCTGATAGAGTTGTTTCCCCCCCTCGAGCTGCTCACTTGGCCACTTAAGTAGGCGAATCATCCAACCCCTCCCCCCCCCTAGGCCAGCCCATATACCTCTACGATGTTACGCTCTAATGTGCCCAGCATTGATTGGGTCACGTGCTGCTCAAGGAAAGGTGGGTCGATTGAACCACTCCTTATCGCCGCCCAATTGTGGCACAATGCAAACGCAGCGCTAAATTGGCCACACTGTGCGACATAACTGGAACACCCCCAGGAGTACTACATATAGAGGGGGGGTACATATGAAGAAGGCGACAATAAACTGGAAAATCAACGCATTATGCGCCAAATGAGGCAGCAAAAGCAATGCAAATAAATGAAGAATAAAATACGAACATAATACTAACATAATACTAACATATCTATAATATCAGTATCCTAAGATCTTTAGAAATTTAATTAAATACAAATCTAAGAAGTTTTTTCCTATCATCTCTACAAAATTAAACACTTTTCTTATGCAAAAACTTAAGGAAACTTAGTTTTAAGAATTTCAGAGCAGTAACTTAGCATATATTTATAATATCATTGTTTTTAGTGTCTCTATACTTTTCAAATTAACTTTTAAGAATTTCAGAGCATTTCCTTAGCATATATTTATAATATCATTGTTTTTAGTGTCTCTATACTTTTCAAATTAAGTCAAAAGAATTTCAGAGCAGTTTTCTAGCATTTACTTATAATTCCCTTATATCTAGAGTTTCTATACCTTTTAAATTAGCTTAAATAAATTTCAGACAAGTTTTCTAACATATACTTATATTTTTCTTATATCTAGCGTCTCCATACTTTTCATATACCTTATAGAACCCATGAGTTAAAGCAAAGAAAGGCCTCATTCGCAATTTGAAGTGTAACTCAGCTCATCATTATTGAGAATTATTGGTATAGTATGCTATTCTTGTCGGGGCACTGTAACGCCTACAGATTTACGCTTACTTATCTATGTCGGGTATTGTAATCCCATTTACAGGGTTTAGATGGTAACGACAACCATAACGAATATGTGCAAAAAATGTGTGTGGGTTTTCTTTAAAGAACTTAATTTTAGAGAACTGGAAATACTGGCTGAGTATTTAAACTCACATTCTTTAGATTATATATGTGAAAAAGTATTTTTTTTCGCAGTCTAAATATAAATATATATTAAGAGATATACAGTATAGTAAAGATATAATATATATAAAATTTAAGCTATCCTTATATAATATCAAACTATCTACACATATATCTATATTTTTTTTAGCAATCTATTCATATATATCTATAAAACTTCTTCAGTATTTATATTTATAATAGAACCCTCTCTTTAAACTGTCAAACAGTCAGGAAAATTAGTTCTTTAAAAGATATAAACACTTTAAAATGAGATATTTATCTAAAACACAAATATAGCACAGAAAAAAGGTTCCCCTACCCCATAAAACGCAATAAGGTAGCTCAATTTGCCTTCTGACTGAACTTTAAACAATTTTCAGGACAGACGCCCTTAACCCTTTGACATATTGAATGAATGCTCTTTCATTTCGGGATTCTTTCATTTTGGGTCTTTGTGCGGGGCAAGTCGAGTGTGAAAGGTAAACAGACAGAGAGAGTGAGAGAGTGAGTGAAATTGAGAAAGTGTTGAGATGGAGACATCAAAAATGAGCTTGATTACACGCTCTATAAAGGGGAATGGGTATGCGAATTGAAAAAGAAATAAAAGATATAACTAATCTGAAGATATCTCAAGCAGGATTTATCAGTTAGTCAAACCTAAACCCTATTAGATCTATCATATATATCTGCAATTGCAATCAGTTGACTGCCCTGTTCCTTGAACCCGCATGCGAGTAGGAACTCTCCGGGTACTAACCATACCATATGCTGTAATAAGTCTGTAATAAACGACAATGTCTGGGAGTAGGAAAGAAACAAAAGAGCCACAAGACACAAACCAGAACAAAAACAAAACATACACCCAGAGAAATTTATAATCATCGTTGACCATGTCATAAACGCCCACTAAAAACGACCGCAATCGGAGAAAAATGAACAAAAAAAAAAAGCAAAGAAGAAGAAGTGTAGAAAGTGTAGAGGAAGAGGGGGGGAAGAACCCTATGGAAGATCGACAGACGGCCAGACGAGCTAAATACTAATAAATACCAAGTGGCAAATGTTAAACATTTTCTAGTTAAGTCATGTTCGCCCTCTCTACCTCTCTCGGTATTTCGAAGGACCCTGCTTCGGGTAGTGCTCGGACACGCTTGCTTAGTCGTAGTAGCACAAAGGATATTTCGGTACAGAGCGATAATCTCAACTCAATTTGCTGTCGTAGCGCCGTAACATCAAACCCGATTCTAGGGAAAAAGGCGGTACGGCTTTCTGTTTTTTTTTTTTTTTTTTTTTTTTAGTTCTTCTGTAAGACGAAACACACACAAAGTGCGCCCGATCTGATCTGGTTTAACTGTCAAGTGGTTGTATAACATTTGTATTATTTATAGTTTTGATCAAAAAATTAGAGCGATCAAGTGGTTTTCCAAGAGAGAAAGAGAGGACCTTAACGCGCTCCCTTTGACCACTTGAAGCGTGTCAAGCGAGGCGCAGCGCGCTCTCTTTCTCTCTCTCTCTCTCTCTCTCTCCGAAATTAACATCTTGTCGAGAGTGAGGGATCTCGAGGCTTCTGGTTGCCCCGAACGTGTGACAATACTTCAAAAATATGATATGCTAGCAGGGGCGACCCTAAAGTGAGATCTCGTGGATCTCGTGGCCACAAACTGCGCGGTGTCAGCTCTCTCACAGTTCCAAGAACCTCGACAAGTGCCACTTGAGCTTCGGCATACCCGATCGGAGGAGCGAAAAGAGCGAAGAGAGCAAAGAGAGTGTAGAGTGTAGAGTGCACCTCTTTGACGCTACCGCTACTGCCCTGAAGACGTAATTATCGAGTGTCCGAGCAATCAAATTACAGGGTAATAAAAGTGTTAATATCATTTGTAAGACAACAGTATATCGCAGCAGATTAGTACAATCAGCAGAGGGGAACTCCTGAGAGCGATATATTCTATATGATTTAAGATTATTATACAATATTATATTATAATATTCCCTATATATGCTTATTATATATAGATGCAACTTATAGTTGCATTTATTATCCAGATTCTTTAAATATACTTGGAAAAATTAACAAAATTATATTTTATTATAGACTAATATATAATATCCATAATTCCCAAAGTGTATATTTATTTTGTCGCCTTAAATAATTCATAAGGAAATTAGAAATATGATAAATTATCAATAAATCAACTTACTGCTTAGGTTTATGTTTTAAAAGTCAAAACTGATAATATATATGCATATATCAATATATTAAATCAGCTTGGTTGTCATAAATTATTATGGGAAACTCTAAAAAAGAAAAAATTCTAAAGAGAACTTATTATAATTTAGAAAAATAAAAGAAATTGTTATAAGAAATATATATCTTTATTTCTACATCTTATACATCTTTGGATATATAGAAAATACAGTATAATTCATGAAAATACTATAAACGAGCTATAGCTCCTTTATAGCAAGCTACACTACAGTGGGTAATTGATTTTAATCATTATCTTTAAGCTTATAATAATCAAAAATATATAAAATATATAGATAATACTAAAATCTATATATGCTGTAAATATCTTCAATATTAACTCATTCCAAGCGATTTGTAGTATATACTATGAAACTATGGATACCGTAAGCTCTCTAACTGTGCAACAGACAGACATATATATGGCACATATATCCAGCTATTTATGGTACCTACCTAACATTGATTCATGTGTCTGACCCCGTGTTGGCGTACATTAATCTTCCAGGCTGGGGGATCATGCGGTCAAACGGTAAGTTGACACAGAGCTGAGGGAGGAAAGAAGAAGAAAAGAGAAGAAAAAAAAAAAATTCATCTATATAGATAGATGGACTTGCGACTTTTTGGGGTTAGGTGTGGATGTGAAGCTTCACACGCGCGTTAATCATACGCCGCGTTGACCGCAAAATAATTGTTAGTGCGTTTCCCTCCCCCTCCCCCTCCACCTTCCCTTCCCTCCTCAAGAGAGCTACATACTAAATAGCGAATAAATCTGATTGATTTATAACTGAACTGACTGCGGTCGTCGACGTTGTTGCCCAAGCGCCAAGGGGGCTACAAACACGACTTTTTCTACAGACTTGGGAGTCTTTTTTTTTTTTCTCTTACCTCTTCTTCTTCATCATCTTTTACCTCTTTCTCTTTCTCGCAACTGAAACTGAGATGAAGGCGAGCGTAGACTCTGGGCCTGGGCCTGGGCCTGGGACTGTAACTCTCGCCTTAATGATGATAAATGATCATGTTATGATTTGTTAATTTTTCTTCAAGTCTTTTATTTTTTATTGCGTGTAAAATACAAATATCCATCGAGTAAGTTACGAGTAGTTATGTTTCTCTTTTCTTCTTGTGTTTTTTTTTCTGGGTTGGGTTTCTTTCTTAATGGCTGGAAAAATGTTCAACTTTGTTGAGCGAAAGTGTAATTTTAACTATGGGTTAGACGAAACGACTCTCTCGCACAATTGAAATTGATTTAGTCATTCACACGACGGCTCTAAATAATGCTCTCTCCCCCCACCCAGAGAAAGACAACGCCCAACTGACGTACCTCCCTGTCCCTCCTCCCCTCCCTGTGGGGGCTTTTTAAATCGATGTGCGGCACCTGACACCAACGACCTGCTGAGAACCGCAGAGACCCTGGAGAGCTCGACGCGTTACCCAGCACTACTTGGCAGTGCGAGAGAGAGAGAGAGAGAAAATATATTATAGAAAACTCTTTTCGCATGTCTGAATCATCATATAATATTTATACATAAATAATATTAAATATCTAATGTTTTCAATGGGTTCATAGA
Source organism: Zaprionus tsacasi (assembly GCA_018904105.1). NCBI lineage: Eukaryota > Metazoa > Arthropoda > Insecta > Diptera > Drosophilidae > Zaprionus > Zaprionus tsacasi. The sequence continues at coordinate 8,941,478 of JAEIFR010000001.1, forward strand.
ACTCTCAAGGCTTGGAGGGGGATAGTATAAAAGGTCTGTATTTTTAAGAATTTCATATATCAATCTAGAGGTCAAAACAAGAAGAAAGAGTCCACTCTTAAGGATATCTGATGATTTTTGACAAAGTTTTCCATACTAGACCCTCTGTAGGGACCTTGAAGTCGAGCGAGAGGGGTAGCATGAAAGACATATGAAAGGACCGAAATTTTGAGAATTGTAGAATCCCGATATTTTAATCCAGAATTGAAATAGAGGCTAAAACATGAAGAAAAAGTCTTCTCCCAAGGAAATCTGATGATTTTTGACGAAATTTTCCATACTAGAGGCTCTAAAGGACCTTGAAGTCGAGCGAGGAGGTAGCATGAGAGACATATGGAAGGTCCGAAATTTTGAAAATTTTAGAATCCCAATATTTTGATGCAGAATTGATCTAGAGGCCAAATAATGGATAAAAAGTTCTCTCCCAAGGAAATCTGATGATTTTTGACGAAGTTTTCCATACCAGACCCTCTGTAGGGACCCTGAAGTTAAGCAAAGGGAAACCCATACGAAAAGTCCGAAATTTTGAAAATTTTAGAATCACAATATTTGAATACAGTATCAATTTAGAAGTCAAAACAAGAAGAAATAGACCTCTCTGACCTCTCTAATCTGATGATTTCTGGCAAAGTTAAGACTCATATCTCTATAAGAAGGTCTTTACCAGTAATATTAATCGATCTCTAGTTAAAAAAAAAACACGTCAAATAAACAAATTCATTTGTATTTTTCACTTTTTGTGCATTATAAGATCGAAATCCATTAGAAAGTAAAGTTTCAAAATGAAACTTGACTGGGGAGCTGAAAAAAAAACCCATCCCTACCGCAGACAAGATATTAATCTTGATGTAAGGCAGTCTGAAAATTGAAAGAAAAGATAAAAATGTAATTTTTTTTTGTTTTTATTACGTTTTCTTGTGTGTGTGTGATGTGTATGTGTGTATGAGTGTGTTTGTGTGAGTTTGCTGTATTTGCTTTCTTGTTGTTTTTTTTTTTTTTATAATTTATCTTAGAGACAATTAACAAATATTACAATGTTATATGGTACACAACGTAATGCTACTAGGCTAGATATTAGATAATGTATATGTATATAGACTATATATAGATTTAGTATGTACAGACATGCAAAAAAAAAATGGTGTATTCTTAGAGCTATGAAAAAAAAGAGCTTGTTCAAAAAAAATTCATCTTACGCATATTATTGAGTTATGTTTTTTTTTTTTTTTGTTTGTCTTTTGTAACATTTTCTGATATACTCTATAAAGATATAGATATATATGATTTTGTATTTTTTGTATTTTGTTTTTTTCTCTCTCACTCCCTCTTCTCTTTCTTTCTCACTTAACAACAACAATTAGTTCACTAGAAAAAAAAAAAAAAAAAACTAGAGGACATCGGTTTACGTTTTGGGACTGATTAGAATGCATTTCAGGGTGTATATATGGTATATATATGTGGTATATACGCACAGCTATATGCACTGCCTACATATAGTATATATATATATATAGGTTCAGGCAACAAATATGGCGGTTTCAACCGACTTACGATGAAAAGAAAAAAAAAAAAAGAAATATCGCTCAAGCTAACAACAACGCAGGATCGATGGCATCTTCGATCCTAACTTAATCCTAGGCCGTGGCATGCGGATGATATGCAGCCGCTGTCCACGCATTGTGCGGATGATGATGATGATGATGATGATGGTGGGCGGCGGCAGCATGATGGGCGTGGACATGTGCCTGGGCATGGGCGTGATGCATGTGATGCGCATAGCCAGCATAGCCAGCGGAACCGTTGGCGAATTCCGTGGGATAACTGCCGGATACGGCATACTCGGACTTCATGGGACCCAGCAGCGCGGAGGAGGAGTAGCCGCCGCCGCCGCCGCCGCCGTTGCTGTTGCCGATGTTGCCGATGCTGCTGCTGCCGTTGCTGTTGTTGCTGTGGCTGCTGCTGCTGTTGTCGCTGGCACCGCTGGCCAGACCCGACATGGTTAAACCATATTCCGCCGCCAGCTGCGACTCGCTCTGCATGGCCAGAGCGGCGTAGTGTGGCGTCTGGTTGCTGCTGCTGTGGGGGTTGCTGTTGCTGCTGCTGTTGTTGCTGTTGTTGCTGTTGCTCTGCGACATTGCTGAGGTAGTTTGATTCTGTTCCATGGCACGATTTGTATTGCTGCTGCTGCTGCTGCTGGCCCAAGGATCGTAGCTGCTGCTGCTGCTGTTGTTGCTGTTGCTGGACACGGCAGCAACATCTCCGGCCTGCTGCTGCTGCTGCTGCTGGAAGAGCGGCGGCGGCGGTGGCGGCAGACCCGTTGCTGCTGCCGCTGCTGCTGCTGCTGCTGCAGCCGCTGCCGCCGCCGATTGCTGATAGAGATTCGCATAGGGATTGGCATAACCCAAGCTGGCAATCGATTCCGGCTCCTGCTCCTGCTTGAACTGCATGGGCAGCGTGGCTTGTGCCTTCTGTTGCTTCTGTTGCTTCACGCCCTGCAGCTTCTCGGACTTCTCCTGCTTGATGGCACCCGCTGCCGCTGCTGCTGCTGCAGCCTGCTCCTTGGCCTCTGCAGCCAGCGCCTTCTTGGTTTTCTTATCCTTGAAATGCGTCTTCTTGTGCTTGCTGAGATGATCGCTGCGCGAGAACTTCTTGGAGCAGATGGGGCAGGCATAGGGTCGATAATTGGTGTGAGTGCGTCCATGTCGCTGCAGTTCATCGGATCGGGAGAATCGCTTGCCGCAGGTGAGACAGAGGAAGGGACGCTCTCCTGTATGCCAGCGCAGATGTGTCTTCAGATGCGATGCCTTGCCATAGAGACGCTCACAGCCGGGAATGTGGCATATATGTTGCTTGCGTCCACGCTCATCCGGTCCCACAATCGGTGGCAATCCGCTCATCTCGTTGGTGCAATTGGGGCAGGTGCAACGTACCGAGCGACGTTGCAGTTGCGTCTGGAAGGCGATGTCATCGAAATTGAAACTGGGATAACTTTGTGAAGACCATGGTTGATAGAGACGCTCCTGATGCGTAAACCAGGCGGCTGATGCACTGGCTGCCACGCCCACTGAGGCTACATTACCATAGTAATCGGAGGCATATTGCGCATACGGAAATTGAGTTCTGCGAAAGAGATTGAAAGCGGAAGAAGGTGATAAATTAGTGGAATGTTGAATCAGAGGAGATTGGGAGGGGCAGGGAGGAGCTAGGGTGTCCTAGGTGATCCTAAGAGGAGTTGGGAGTGTTGCAGGAGAAGCTAGGAGGAACTGAGTGAAGCTAAGAGATGCTGGGAGTAGCTGAGAGGAGCAGGGAGGAGCAGGGAGGAGCTGGGAGGAGCTGGGAGAAACTGGTAGGAGCAGGGAGGAGCTGGGAGGTGGGAGGAGCTGGATGGAGGAGTTGGGAGTGTTGCAGCAGGAGCTGGGAGGAACTTTGTGGACCTAAGAGATGCTAGGAGTCCCAGACAGGAGCTAGCACGTTCTGGGTAGAGCTAGGAGAGCAGGGAAGGGGATTGGAGAGGAGCTGGGAGCAGCTGAGATAGGCTGGAAGGAGCTGAAAGGAGCTGGGAGAAGCTACGAGTAGGTAGGAATAGCTGGAAGCTCCTGTGAGGTGCAAGGAAGTCCTGGGAGAAGTTGAGAGTAGCTGGGAGGAGCAGGCTGGAGCTAGGAGGACCTAGATGGAGCTGGGAAGAACCTGGAGGAGCTGGGCAGAGATAGGACGAACTAGGACGAGCTAGAACGCACTAGGACTAGCTGGTGGGGCAGGGAAGGGACTAGCAGACTATATAGTGTACCCACCTTGCTGGCAATCCTGTATATGCAGCCGTATTCCAACCATATGCCGCACTGGCCACCGCTGCAGCACCCAAATCCGCTGCTGCTGCTGCCGCCGCTGCTGCTGCTGCTGCTGTGTTGCTGGAGGAGGAGCCCGCCGAGGCAGAGGATGAGGATGATGATGATGTTGAGCCCGCAACTGGCGGACTTGCCGATATGGATGCAAATGATTGTGCTGGCGATGGGAAGATGCTGGGCGAGACCGAAGCGGATGATGCAGCCGACTGTGATATGCTCGAATTGGGTGATGCGCTGCCCGTGGAGGATGCCTGCGGCGGATATTGCATTTCCATTTTCATTGAGGCTGCCCCAGTTGTTGCTGCTGTTGTTGCTGCTCCTGTTGCTGCTGCTGCTGCTGCTGTTGCTGCTGCCGTTGGCTGTTTGCCGTAGAACACTGTGGCCAACGGGGAGGTGGCGCTGCTGTTGCAGGAGCTGGAGGCGGTTGCGGAGGCTGACAGCAAGGTGGCGCTAATGAAATCATGCTGCTGGGAGGGCAATTGCTGCTGCTGCTGCTGTTGTTGTTGTTGCTGCAATTGCTGCTGTTGGTGCTGCTGTTGCAGTTGTTGCTGCTGCTGTTGCTGCTGCTGCTGCTGCAGCGCACTGGGCTGCGACAGCGCGTAGGGATTCAAATAATTGCAGGCGGCGTCAATCATGTTGGCAATTTTGTTGTTGCTATAAAAGTTGCTGCTGTTTGCTCTCTCTTTACTCTCTTTGCTTTTGTTTTTGTTGTTGCTTTTGTTAGCAATTTTCGCACATTGCTGTTTATTGATTTAGTTAGCGCGCTCTCTTTTGATTATTGTTATTAGACACAAACACACGCACACACATACAGCGCGCCGTCGCTTTGTTCCTGCGGCTGCTGCTGCTGCTGTTGTAATTATGGCACGCTTTTCACTTGTATTGTTTATAGCACACACACCGACACAGAGACACGCGCTGGCACGTACGCACGGCAAAAGCTGCCGCTGTCGCTCTCTCACTCTCTTTCGCTCACGTAATTATAGCCTTAAAGCACACAACGCACACGCTGCTGCTGCTCTCAGTTTGCCTCTTTTGCGTTCCTTTTTGCTTGTGCTTTTGTTTTTGTTTCTGTTTTTGTTTTTGATAATTGCACACTCGCGCGTTCGCTATCGAAACTTCGCTCCGCTATTGTCAATAATAATTTTCGCACAGTGCAGCCGAAAACAAATTCGTCAAACTTTGCACACAAATTTTGTTGCTGTTTGTATTTTTGCGTCTCGTCGCGTTCGTGTTTCGTACGTGGGAAGCGGGGGGGGCGCGCGGATTTTGCTTTGCTACTGCTGCTGCTGTTCGTGCAATTTTGTTCGTTTCGTTTTGCCTCACTCGGTTCGGTATTTTTGGACCTCAGTGTCGTCGCTGCTGCTGCTGCTGCTTTTGCTTTTGCTGCTGCTGCTTCTGCTGCTGCTGCTGCTGCGCTCGAGATACAACCACCGGTAATTATCGTTGTCGACTGAATTCCAAAACGCAGCGAGAGAGTCTAACAACGTACAAAACGAATCACTGATGACGGCAGCAGGCAGCGACAGCGCAGCAAGAGTAGCATATAGTGTGGTGCTCTTCTATCGCATGTGCGCGCTGCCCATACACAGTGCCTGCGTGTGCCTGTTTGTTTGCCTGTGTGTGTGCTGGCTGATGGTAGGCGCGGCGGTGGTGGTGGTTTCCCCGTATTGTCTGGTCCATCGCAGTGCCAGTGTTTGACTTGTTGTCTCACTCATGCGCACGTCCACTGCCATGTGTACACTGCCAATAGTTGCTTTGCTTGCTGTGTGTGTGTGTGTTGGTGTGTTTGTGTGTTTGCTTTGTTGTGTTCTTGCGCCTCTGCTGGTTTGCCTATGCGAAGCCGCCGCCGCCGCTGCCGCAGGCGTTTTGTTTTAATTTCTATGTGTGGGTTTGTGTGTCAAAGCAATTGGGTGAGCATTACTCGAGTTGCGGCTGTGTATGTATGTATGTGTGTGTGTGTGTGCGCGCGCCTGCGTGTGCTCTCTCTGTGTGCGTGTAAGTGTGCACAATTCTTCATATTGTTTTTATTGCTTCGTTTATATTATTGCTCCACTCGCATTCCTAGTTATGGATGCTACGCCAGCGTTTCTAGGTGAAGAGTATGCGAGTGTGTGTGTGCCTGTGTGTGCATGTGTGTGCTTGTACCTATAGATTTGCCAAGTCATGTTGAACTTGAGCCACTTACAAGAATCTCAGCCAAACATTCCAGTGCACATAATATAAGACACACACACACACTCACTCGCATATATATATAAAAGTGGGCGTGTATGCGTATAATAATACCCTATTTATCTTGCTAAAAATTCATTTTCAATTTTCTAAGCGCAGTGCATTTATTTAAGTTAGTTCTAATATCAAATTTGCTTAATTTGCTTTAAATTACTTAAACAATTTTAAAATATATATAATATTTCGTTTATATGAAATTATTATTATAATTCATATATTATTATATTCCTTAATTCTACACTAACTAAGCCTGATAGCAAAATATTTAGTTTTATTTATCTAGCAATAAAATCAAGAACTTACATAATTAATAAACACTCACATCTAAGAAATAATATGAAACCTACTTTTAGTTATCTAAAATATTATAATAATAATGATAAAATAATAATAATGCTTCATAATACGATATTATATACACTCATACCCAAACATATTGTAAAATATTACAAAGCATGAAAAACAAATAAAAAGAATAATTACAACGAGTGGAAATAAAAATGCAAAATCTCTGTAAATGCATTCCACACATTCCACACACCCCACACATTCCACACAGCAACAAAAGCTTCGTTAAGCTTGATTAAGCTCAGCTTGCGATAATCATTTCATTAAAATCGAATTTTCTGCGCTTAAAACAATTGCCAAAGCGCAGCAGATGGCAGCTGCTGCTGCACTAGCACATACCCTGTAGACAATAGGGGGCGCAACTAAGCAAATTGCTTGCACAGCCCCCGCATACGACCTACTTATACTTATACTTAACTACAGCGTATAAGTATAAGCACAATCGCAGTCTGCATGTGTGTGTGTGTATTTGCATATGCTTTGCGTGTGTGTGTGCGAACTTAAAACAAGCTTCTCAACGCGACGCGCAGCATATCTCGTATATCAATACAATAACAATAAAAACCTAATAAATTTGTGGTCGCGGTCCAATGAAATAACTGTATTTAAAGGGGCGTCAACAAACAACACCACACAGCATAGAACGACAACGACAACAACAACAAAAACAGCAGCAGCAGAGGCAGCAGCAACGGCAGCAGCAGCGACGACAACCGCAGCGACTTAAGTGCGCTCTCGCTCTCACGCTGCTGCCTTAAGCAAAACTTGCGTACATGCGCGCCTGTGTGTGTGAGAGTCTTGCCTGTGTGTGTGTGTGTGTGTTTGCGCATATTAATCTTGCGCCTTTGTTGTTATTGTTATTGTTATTGCGCTGCGCTGCGGGTTTTGCTGCTTTCTTTTTGGGCTGCCGTTCGCTTTTGGGGGCCTCTTTGATTATGCGTTCTCCTTGTCCTTTGATTACGCATATGCTGCGTAACATGTAATGAAACGGAAGATACAATTATTTGGAGCAGCCAAAGCTCGCGCGCGCGCTGCCTTCGCTCTCTCCCTCTCTCGCTCACTCGCTGGCCCATGGTGTGCCCATGATTTATGGCACGTGAGCGGCGCAGCAAAGAGAGAGAGAGAGAGAGAGGCTGAGGCTGACTGTCTCACCTTGCGCGCATTCCTTTTGCATCCCTTGTCCTTGCACGCGCGCGAATTAATCAGTTAGCTGCAAGTACAGCACGCCCCCCACTGGGCGTGTGTATATATATGTGTGTGAGTGTGTGTGTGAGAGGGAATGCTGCCCCCTACAAGGCCCACCTGAGTTTCGCCCCAGTTTATAGCATAGTAGGTCAAATGTAAAGAAAGAAAAACTAAAGAAATGCAGCAAAAAGAAAAACCAGTAGCGTGTTAGGTTGAGCATGCCAGACTGCTAGATACGCTGTGAATAGCGTAAAGTATAATAAATATATACAATATATGGAATTTGCTTAGTTTAAAACATATACATATGTAGATCAAGCTCAAATTGAGATAAACTAATGCAAGTATATCAAATTGAGTAAAGCTCTCGAATATCATTTAAAAAATTAAATAGAGCTATTTTTGAGCATAAGAAAACTATAAAAATGCTAGTATAAGTGTGATATGAGGTTGAGTTTAATAAAAATCTATAAATATTGAGCTTAAAAACTCTGCTGTTAGGTTTCTTAACAATAAAAAAATGTATTTAAGATTATTATATTATTATATTAGGCATTATAATAGAAAAGTAATTGAAAAGTATGCTCAGATAAGTATTATGCCAGAAAAGTTACTTTAAAGTATACTCAGTTCTTTTTAACCTCAACTCAAAGAAAAATACTCTTTTATATGTCTGTATTTCTTATCATACAACGTTCAAAGTAAATTTAAATCTAGATATATGTATTAATAGGTTAATAGATTTCTAATGTTTGAAAAAAAAAATTAATAAAAAATAAGAATAGTAGCTTCTTTTGTCTAGAATATCATTTCTTAAGAATGTTCATGGCAGTCAAGAAGGTCATATTGTACGTGGAACTCTTGATATAATTATTATAACCATCGTAACTCAGCAACCTAAGCAGCTAGAGCTCTCAAATTTGGCAGGTAGCTTCCTCGAGAGCATATCTACATCATATTTGTATAAGATTGTATAAAAATGCTCTCAGAGACTGGAAAACTGTAAAAATATATATTAAAACCTATGCAAAACACTTTTAGCTTATATCTTTATAGATCTTTTGCGATTTTGACTTGTAACCAGATACTATGTTGCGCTGACTTTAGGGCTCAAAGGCAATTGGTGAAAAACCCCCCAGATTTGTGCTATAATCTCTGGAAGGCAACAGCAGAGCGGGCAAAATATTTGCAGACAGTGAAAGGATTTAGATGCGAAAATCCCATAAATCCAATTAAGATAGATCAGCTACGCTACGCAGGGGTACTACATGGTCAACGGGTTAGAAACGGGTGAGGGATTAGGAAAGGGAAGGGAAGGGTACGAGCTGCGGGTACGAGCGATGTAAATTTAATGAAACTTCAATTGAAGGTGAAACCAGGTAGTACCTGCCAAAGGGTCCTAAAGGGGTGACCGATCTGTAGAGAACTTTTGCTTGTGGATTACCGCAGACGATCCCTTGACTTTTCCTGCTAAGCGATCGTAAAACGTGGATTATGCATTTATGGCCCCCAGCTACCACCCACTCCGCCCTGGTACCGCTCCGATCTCCCGATCCTTCCTACGTTTCCACACATCTTGGGTGTGGTTTAATCCGAGACCACCAGAAAAAGATCATTTAATCTCTCTCTCTGTCGCTCCGCTGGACGCAAATTGTCGCTCAGGCGTGTAGTCCAGTCGGAGTACCAGGTACCAGGTGATAATCCCTGCTCGGGATTAGCATAGATATTTGCTAGAAAATCCAAAGCAGACCAGAGCGGGCCATAAGCTTTGTTGGTTTGTTTGGCTGTTCCTCTTGCTAATCGCAGAGAAGTCAACGGCAAAAGCCAAGATGCAGTGCAGCTACCTGGCCAGGTTCCCTACCTTCCCTACCCTCTCCTGCACTACCCTCCTCCCCCTAGCCCGTCTCTGTTGTTGGATTTAACTCGTGTATTTGGTGGGCACGAACGGGTTAATCGAACGATTAGGCGGCCTTTTTTTTGGGGGTAAGTAATCCATGGGTTTGGATTTGCAGGCAAAGTTAATCCTGATAGAGAGAGAAATGCTCAACCTGGTTTATAAGGCCAGAGCGTGGAGATTTCAACATTTTTATGCATTTTTATTAAGTAAAAAACTCTTTTTTTTTTGCACGATTTATTAAATTTTCCACATTTATATAGTATAAATAGATATAAAAATAAATTATAAATTAGTATTATTGTACTTAACTACATTATACCCATATTTCTTAAGGTTTCCCATGTAAGAATGTGCTGAAAAGGTACTTGAAAAGCAACTTGAAGTTCCGAAATTTCCTTATATTACGCACATTTGTATATTAAATATATATATTAAATTTTTTTTATATTTCCTTACATTTCGCACATATGTATAATAAATATATATATATATATATATATATATATATTTTAATTATAAATTAATTTAGTATTTCATGCGTTTTTCAGAACTTCATAAGGAAATTTGATATAATTAATCTTTTTCGAGGCATAAATTGAGAAAAAAAAAAGAAAAATATTTTATATATATAAATAATTTTCGAATTCCTAAATAAAAAACTATTAAACCGATTATACTTTTTGAGGAGTATTATGGAAGGAAGGAAAGAAGGAAGGTAAAGAAAGATAATTGAAACCGTTGAAGTGAACTTCTGTTTCTACACTCTTAAAAATATGTATTATTTAGAAAAATTCCCAAAAAATATAATAATGAATATAAAAAATTCTCTGAATACTCTAAAAATCTCTAAAAATATATATTTATCTATATATATATATGTTCTATATTTTTTTGTAGTCACCGCCAAAGGGGGCGATATCCTTTTTAGCTAATTTTATTGTCAATCTCGCTCTCTGTAACCTCCTTTATGGGGTATGGGCACCTGTTGCATTACCCTGCTGGCACGCCCCTAACGAGCAACGCCCACATATAATGTCGCGGTAGTCCACGCAGCTGCGACAGATCGTTCGATCGATGCGAGATCAATATTCCTAAGAAATGCAAAAAATAAAGAAAAAAAAACAATGAAAAAAAAAGAAAAGATTGAAATCAAATTGATTTCAATTGCAATTGAGCAGATAAAGGCGAAGAGTGGTAGCAAAGGGGAGAGGGAGAGGCAGGGAGACCGATAGGCAGCTCGCGACACTTGAACCGCAAAAAGGAGATAGAAGACGCAGCGGCTACTCGAATTCCTCTGCACCTTCTGCTTCTTCTCTCTCTCTCTCTCTCTCTCTCTCTCTCTGCCCTTTTGCACTAAAAATGTCAACGCACAGGCAGGCGAGGGGAGAGAGGGGTAGCGGGGGCAGCGAGTGATCGATTTACAGTGCCGAAAACAAGGCGATTCTAACACATTCCAAGAAATCACTTCATCTCTCTCTCTCTCTCTCTCTTTCTCTCTGTCTCTCTACACTTGTCCGCTCGGTAGCCCGCACCGCACCGGGTGGGAGCGTAGAAGAAAAAAAGAAGCCGCCGCACATAAATGGGGTGTCGAAATGATAATCAGCAGGGCGCCCCGCAGTGTCCTCTCTCGCTCTCTCTCTCTCGCTCTCTGTCCCGCTTAGATCTTGTGCCGCACGCCCCGCTGCGCGCTGCTATTGCCCAAAATGGTAACGAGTCACCCGAGTGAATCCTACGCCTGGGAAAATCCTCTTGCGCAGCACGCTCTCCCCCTCCCCCCCTTCTCTTTCTTCTCCTCTTTCTCGTCTTTTTGCGAACTATTAAAAAGTGCGACAAGACGCAAAAGTGGCCAACAAAAGGCGGCAAAGGACAATGGCGCATTAATTGGACCAAACGGCAAATTGCGGCTTTGTTCTACCTGTCGTTAGAACCTGCCGACACCGACCTGCTTGTGCCCCTAACCTGCCTGCCTGCTTCTGTTTGTGCAAGATCGCGTAGGATTTCAGTGATTTCTCTGCCCACTACACTGCATTGCTTGCATATATATATTAATATTATTATTATTATTTTAGTCTCTTTAATTTCTATCGTTTGCTGTTTGCGCACACTGCTTAACAAAACCCAAGGACTTTTTCTGGAAGCGTACGCAAATTACATTTGGCCACTTTTATTCAAAGCATACTTTAAGGCGCGGAAAAGAGCCCACAAAAGCTAAGTGCTATAAGAGTATATTCAGGCGTATTATAGCAAAGCTGAATGCTCTCAAAACAACAGCACGCAGCAAAGCTAAATGCTACAAGCGTAGTCAGCAGTAATGTCAAGCCGCCAGAGGGCGCAAGCAACTGCGCTGCGTTTACATGACCCAGTACATGTTTATGTGCTCGTAACTTAACTAAACCATAATTATATAACTATAATTTTATAACAAGTATATCACGTAACTTATGAATAATTGTACTTTTATTGCCAGCTGGTGCGCCAGGCGTCCAACATTAGTTATTGCTACAGCGATTAGCTTTTGTCTGCCATTGTGACCACACGATAGCCAACACTTTGCCTTCATATTGTAGAAAAACAGCTGATCAGTAACAAATAACATCTCAGTGTGACCGCATCAACTGTAATTTGTTGACTAAACAGCTGTTTGGCATATGTAAATATTCCACAAATTAATATAATTCTCATAACGTTAATTAATTTCAATTTCATTATCTATAGTATACGCAATTACGCTTGTCCGCAATTAACTTAAATTTGTAATTTAATTAACAGCTGTTTAATTTGAAATTGAAGGCGCGAATACCAATTTGCGAATTGCTGTTAAGTTATGAAGTACGTAAGCATGTAACTATTTATAATATTCTGGTTTTAAACATTGAAAACGATAACAATATAACAACATGACAATTATGGCATGTAAACAATTGCATTAATAATAAGATAATCTTAAAAAAACATCATCAGCACTCGCAGCAATGTTCCCTCCATGTGAGTATCGATCGAGTTCATGTTGCCTGCCCGTCTAGATCTTTCTGCTTTTCAGTTGGCAAAATAAAATGGTAAGTCATCTAGCTAGGTTAATCAGTAATATATTCTTGAATTGAAATCTAATTTGTTCGCCAAATAAAATCAAATAAAACCCAATTTCGATTGGCCTCACTGCAGAATATTTTCTCTGGTCACTTTGTTGCTGCATATTGCAGCAACAGCTGTTTTGTCATCGATAACAACAAGATGAACCAACTATCATACCACCGAGTAGTTTTCTATTTATTTTTTAAGTAAATACGAACAAATAAAAGGAAATTACTCAAGTGCAGAAGCAGTGCACTTCTCATTAAGTTCTAAAATCAATTCAACTATGCGATTGGAAAACTACACACAGTTCCATTGTGTAAAACAATTTATTATGGTTTCTCAAATGCCGTGTTCCTAATGGAGATGGGCAAATATCGTTGTTTTGCACGAAAAATGCAACGTGTTCCAAAAATGCAATAAAATTTTCCTAATGTACTATTTAACTATGCAGTGATAAAATAGCTTTATAATGCGATTACTTTAATTTAATATAAATTGCCTGATTCTGAAATTTGTTAATGTTATCTCTACATATTATTTTGCTTAAATTTAAATAATATGACATTCGTATTTGTATTATTTCTAGTTCGATTTAAGCACATGTGTAGGGGTTACAATACAAAAAGAAACCTTATTGAAATAAACCAAACCTCGCCACACATTGTTTGAATCACATATCGTGAGGAAAACAAAAATGAAAACAATCACGCGCCCATCCCTAGTCGCCGCAATGGAGTACCCTGTCTGTGTCACGCCAGTCGCGTTGTTGTACTCAAAGGTTTTGATGCTGTTTTTGTTATTTAGAGCCTACCAGTCATTTATTGTTTAAACTATCTAACACACGTTTTTTTTAAATTCAGACATATTACGTTTGTTTCCTGACCACAGACGGCTTTTTGCGTGAAAACACGCACAATCATATTGAAAACGTACTGCCCTTCTAGAAAAAACAACTTGTTAAAGAAAATTGGCGCAATTTGTTGGGAGCCAAAGTGATGCTCATTTTAACCATTGTATTTACATGTGCATGTGTATGCGCGCATATGCATACAAGTGTGTGCACGTATTTATTTCGATTGATTTCGCTTTATGCGTAATTGCCGGCTAAATGAATTTTGAAAACAAAAAAAGACTAGAGCATCAATTACGAAAATTGATAAATCCAATTGTAAAAGTAAAAATATTCACCGGAAAATGCTTAAGCATTTGCTCAATCATCGCTTCAACAATTTCGATGGCTAATGAATTTCGGGCCACAACGATTTTACTCGTTGCAGTGACTCGTTGTGTGCCGGGCACACATCGTTTCGCTCACACTATCTGTCCCACTTTTATACATGGCAGCTCTACAATTGTGTATATGGTTGTTGTCGAGGCATCTCCCTCTTATCTGTGGTGCCATATATTTTTTTTCTCGTGTCATTGTGTGCGTGTGTTTTTTTTTATTATCTGCGAATGTGTTAAAAAACAGTGCGCAATTGTTTTAATGAAAATGTACAAACTAAATTAGAGTATTGTGAAAATAATAAATATAATTCGATTTTATTATAATTTGTATGCATTGCATATGTGGCCATTCTTTAAATGCATGGCCGGCTGATAGACAAGGACAGCGATAGTAACACAACCTGATATGAAACGACACTGAATTTTCGTTTTATAAATCCACATAGCATTTTAGCGTTGCCGCCACGGCTGAAAACATTTAACGAACTATACAACACTACAACCACTCGCTGTTTTGTTATCTCGCACTGCTCTCTCTCTCTCTCTCTCTCTCATTCACACACAAAGCGCACGCCGCCTAAAACACCGATTCACCAACACTTGCTTCACATTGGTGCTCTCTGAGAGAGAGAGCCTGGCTCTCAGAGAGTAAGCGAGCGTGCGCGCTCTTGCTTCACGTCACAGTTGCAACTGGCTGAGAGTTTATGGTCGCTGTAGTCGTCGCCGTCTGGCACTAACACACAACACAGAGTCGCAGTCGTTTCAGCTTCAGTCTTTCTTTCTAGTTCTGTTGCTACTCGTTCGCGAAATCAGTTGACTTTCTGCTGCAACACAAGCGGACTGAAAATTTTTGTTTTAGTGTTGCGAAAAAATTTGTAAAAATTCTATAAAATCAACAAAAAATGTGAAAATTATATGGTAAAAATGCAAAATTGAATAAAAATCAAACAAATAATACAAAATTAAGTGCGCAGTAAAAAAATTAATTTTTTAAAATCAAACAAAGTGAAAAAGTTGGCTGAAATTTTTTTATATTTTTCTTTGACATTTTCTTGAATTTCGTATTTTGTGCAAAAAATTTAATGATTTTTTTTAACGCCGCTAAAAATGCAAAATACGCCTACAACACAAAATTTCTGCAATAGAAAACTTTGATACGACATGAAGAAGAAAACGGACGAGCAGCGACAAAAAAAGAGGAATATATTTTCTGTCGTCTGTTTTTCTTTCTTTTTCCAATGCTCCTCGCACTCGTTGTCAGGGCCCGTGCTGTGTGTATGCACACTAGTGTGAAAATACCAATACCAAAGCAAATGTTGTGTGCGCTCTCGCTCTCTACTCGCTATCATTATCCGTCTCGCTGACTTCTATACGTGTGTGTGTGTGCGAGTGTGTGCCTATTTTGCAGTGAAAACGTCCGCGCGTCTTGAACGAGACGCAGAATATACGTTTATGAATATGCATGTGTGTGTGTGTGTGTATGTGTATATATGCATATCTATATATGTACATGTGCGCTGGGCGCGCGACCAACGTATCAATGTGTACGTTTTTTAATGCCAATGTATGCGTGCATGTTATGTGTGTGTGCTGCGATGTACTCGCTAAAAATCAGCCAACCTACTGAAGCAACCGTAGCGGCGTTTGGTTCGTACGCGAAAAAGCTTTGAAAGCTTCAGCTGCTGCTGCTGCTGCTGTGGATGTCTGGTCGGTCGGTCTGATATTGTGCTCTGTCTCTTCTGGCGCACCACTGTGTGTGTGTGTGTGTGTGTTTACTCGCCACTCGTCTTCGGCGCTAAAAGCAATCGCACATTCATATGTATAATGGGGCCGCCGGTTGAATGCGGAAGCAAAATAAACACAAAAGTTATCGTTTTTATTTTTTTTTTTTTATGAAATATTCCTATCTTCAGGGTCGCATTGCGTCCCGATGGTGTGATAAATATTAATCGATTAATCTATCAGACCAATTGAGTATTTGTCCAATTCTAAATTTTGTTTACAAAAAATTGCGCGCAATTTTAAAGCAGGCGCGCCGCACTTGTGCACGCTGTTGGCACAATTTGTGCGTGCGTGTTGGCCAAGTAAAAGTGCACACACACACAGGCGCGAGCGCGAGCACACATGTACAGGAAAACATGACACATACAGAGAGAGAGTGAAGCACACGTAGACGAATGCGAGACGGAGATAGCGATTGAGACAGAGACTGAGAGCAGTAACAGCAGCAAGAAGCAAGCAGAGGTAGCAGCAGCAGCAGAGACATCAGCGAGATATACGAGCGAATACTACGAGCAACAACAAGAGACATAAAAAAAAACAGAAAACAACGAGTTGAGTTCGGTCAGCAGGCGGCAACGGCAGCCAGCCGCATTCGGATAAAAAGAAGAAACGAACGAAAGAAAAAAAAAATGAGACAGAAAGAAGAAATATTCGTATTTGCAGCAATATGTTATTATATTTTGTTTTGTGTGCGGTTTATTTTTTTCTATGTTGTGCGTGAAAATTGCTGCTCATAATATATCGGATAGTGAATCTTATAGGGTCATTCATAATACGATGCAATGCGATTGTTTTATATATATATATGTATATAAAATTATGTTTATGTGTGATTTTTCTGTGTTTGTGTAAATGTTTTCTTTCTCTCTCTCTCTCTTTACCTCTGTCTCTCTGAAATGCAATATTTTTGTTATGTTTTTACAGTTATGTGCAATGTTGAATACAAAGCGAATGTAAACACGACAAAGTAGCAACATCTAGCCACAACAACATCAACAACAAAATAAAAAAAAAACACTTCAAACATGTGAATGCACTTTAAAACTTCAGAGCGCAACAGCATCATCGACATCAACAACAACAACAACTAAAAACAAAAACAAAAACAACTTTACTTAACCAACGACAACTTCACAACAACAATGCTAAGAACTACAACATAAAAACAAACAAACAAACAAGGAAGCAACAAAAAACAAAAACAAACATTTATAAGTTGAACTTAAATCTGAGAAAATCCAATCTAAAGCGACAGAGAAAATGTTACAAAAACAATAGCAAAGCGTAAAAGCACAACAAACGCGGCAGCAGCGGCAGCGGCAGTAGCAAATGCAAAATTGCGCGCATTTGCTAGCTGCAATCGACTGCTTCCTCTTCTCTCGTCGTCGTTCTCTTCATCTTCCAATTTCACTCTACTTGCATCGCATCGACAGCAACAGCAGCAGCCGGCAGCAGCAGAAGCCGCAGCAGGATAAAAACAACAACAAGTAAGGGACAGGACATATTAGGAATATAAAGAAGAAGCAAAAAATAAAAAGAAAGTCTTATCCCAATCCAGAAAACCAAGGCCGATTTTTATAAATTCGGCCAATTTGGTGGATTTGGCTTTTACCCACAAAATGCACTCGTGCGCACGCTGCTGCTGTATGACAAACAACAACAAGAACCACAACAACAACAACAACAACACGAACAACATCAGCAACACCAGCAAGCAGGGCGACAACAACAAATACATAACAAACAACAACAACAACAACATCAAAATTAAAGTTAACAAAGAGCAAAAGCATCAACAACATCAACAAGAGGAAAAGCAGCAGCAAAAGGAAGAACAACAACAACAACAACAACAAGTAAGGCTTAAGCGAAAATCAGAGCAAAGGCAAAGGGCAACAGGAGCAGCAGCTGCAGCAGCTGGAGGAGGAACAACGTCCAGTGGCGACGGCGGCGCATGGGACGCCGAAAGTGGCAAGAGCAGCTACAACAACGATCTCAACGGCGAACCAACGGAATCAGCGACGTGCTCATCTGGCACGGTCGCGGTCGCGGTGACGATAGCACTGACGACGTCGACGTCGTCTTCGTCGCAGCGGCAGACGACACAAGCAGCAGCAGCAGCAGTAGAAACAAAGCCAAGAAAAGCAGAAGCAGCAGCGAGAAGAGCAGTAGCGGCGTCACTTGGAGCAGCAGCAGCAACAACAACAATAACAACAATAACAAAGGAGTTGAATTTGTCAAGAACTCCTGCACTAGAACAATTTCTTAAGCAAGTGTTGATGAGGTGCAACATTTGAAGCTGAAACACGAAAGATACAAAAAGAAACAACAAGAAACTGAAGCGAAGCCGGATTCAATATTTATATCTATATCTATATAGAACTATAGATTGAACATATATATGTGTATATGCATGTATATCAATATATATTTGTATACAAGTACATTCATATATATATATATATCTGTTTATATGATAATAAATAAAAAAACAAAAAAATCTCCGTGCGAAAAATTTGTCAAATTGTGCAGCAGCGGCAGCAACACACACAAACAACACACACACAGACAAACACCACGACGACGCAAGCAATCAAAAAAAACTTATTTTGTCTCTCCATATAACATTGTCAACTTTCTCAACTTGTCAACTGGTCGTCAAATCGGAGTTTTATTTATTTGCAATTAAAATTCAAACGGAATTCGTGCAACTTTGAATAAATCATCATCAGCAACAAAAACAACGCGTACGCGAATCCCTCCCCCCCCTGAACAAAGATTAATAATTTCACTAGGACGCGTATTGCTGCCCAGCCAAGGCAAGCAATAAACAATCTATATGATGGCCGATCATTTGGATGAACCGCCACAGAAGCGGGTCAAAATCGATCCAAGTAAGTAGCCGCCAAAATCGCTCTATTTATCTAACTATCTTTGCATTGGCAAAGATTTAGTTTTGTATCTTTTCCGGCGTCTGTCAGTTTTGGCTTCGATCTGTCAACTTGCAAGGTTGCTAATCAATTTGCTTAACATCTCTCTTCTCTAGCGGATCCATTTTATCTGGAAGAGAATCTGCCCGATGAGCTGGTATCCTCCAACAGTGGCTGGTCCGATCAGTTAACCTCGGGTGGCGGTGGCGGTGTTAGTGTTGTTACAACAGCAGCTAGCGCCGGTGCTGGCGGACCAAATAAACCACCGGCACAAGGACCTGGACCTGGTGTGGTGCCACCACAAATGAATGGAGCCGGCGGCGGTGGTGGCGGTGGTGATGATGGTAGCGGTAATGGCGGCAATGCTGCTGGCAATCAATTACGTCAAATGCAACATCATCAGCATCTGCAGCATCTACTGCAACAGCAGCAACAACAGCAGCAGCAACAGGGCAATAAGGGTGCCGGCGGTGGCATGGTTGTCCCCGGTATCAATCAATTGGGCAGTAAATCACCAAATCTACAATCACCCAACACGGGCGGCATGCAGGTCGCCACACAGATTGCCACACAAATGGGTATCAATTCAATGCCCATGTCCATATCGAATAATGGCAACAATGGCATGAATGCTATACCAGGTGAGTACCAGATGGAGTACCCTAAAATGAACTAGAGGAAACTTATCCAATTTTCTTTCTTTTTGCTTTGCAGGCATGAACACAATTGCACAGGGCAATCTGGGCAACATGGTGCTCACAAATAGTGGCGGCATGGGTAGCCTGGGTGCTGGCATGGTCAATACATTAAAGCAACCAGGTGGTGCATCTATGATGAATACCGTTGCCGGAGCTGTGGCTGGAGCAGCGCCCAATCAAGGCATGCATATGCAGAATGGTCCGATGATGGGACGTATGGTCGGACAACAGCACATGATGCGTGGCCCTCATTTAATGGGAGCCGGAGCTGGCGGCAGCAATGGACCTGGTGGTGTTGTTGGCGCCGGTGGCGGTCCACGAATGCAGAATCCAAATATGCAACTGGGTATGCACATATACATACATCATACATAAGGATTCTTCTCCAGCTTTTACTTACTTGCATCATCTATTCATTGCAGGAATCACAAACATGCCTTATGGTGTCGGCAATTATGGCGCACCCGGTGGTAACAATCCGCAACAGCAGCAGCAACTGCTCGCTCAGCAGATGGCACAACGCGGTGGCGGCGGCGTTGTGGCGCCCAACATGAGCGCCGGTATGCCCCAGGGTAATCGACCAATTGGCACAGTTGTGCCCATGTCCAGCCTCGGCGGAGATGGTGCGCCGCCCGGTGCCGGTGGTCTTGTTGGCAATCCTCAGCAACAACAGCAATTGGCAGCAGCGAATGCACAAATGAATCCACAGCAACAGCAGCAGCAGCAGCAACAGGCTGGTGTACAACAGGGTGCAATGGGACCACGAGCGCCGCAGCCAAATCAAATGTTGGGACATGCTCAGCAGCAGCAGCAACAACAGCCGGGAACATCTCAACAACCGCAGCAGCAACAGCAGCAGCAGCAGCAGGGAGTAACTTCCTCTGTTGGCGGTGGTGCTGCACCCACGCCGGGCAGCATGTCGGATGAGCGCAAGAAACAGATTCAACAGCAGCTTATGCTGTTGCTGCATGCGCACAAATGCAACCGACGCGAGAACCTCAATCCCAATCGTGAAGTGTGCAGTGTGAACTATTGCAAGGCCATGAAGGCGGTACTGGCGCACATGGCCACGTGTAAACAGAGCAAGGATTGCACTGTCCAGCATTGTACATCGTCACGACAAATATTGCTTCATTATAAAACCTGCCAGCGAAACGATTGCATCATTTGCCTTCCATTTCGCCAGAATCATCAGATGTTTCAACCCACTGGCGGCGCAGGCGGTGCTGGCGGTGGCGCTGCACCAGGAGGACAAAACTCAACTCCATTGCAACAGCAGCAACAGCAGCAGCAGCAACAACAGCAACAAGTGCAGGGACAACAGCAGCAAGTACAGCAGAATCCGTCCGGCGTTGGTGTCGGTGTTGGTGTTGGCGTTGGAGTTGGCGTTGGAGTTGGTGGCGTTGGCGTTGGCGGTGTTGTTGATAACAAACAGCAAGTGCCCCAGAATGCTGGTGCTGGTGGACAAAATACAGCTATTGTATTGCCACAACAGCAGGGATCTGGTGCGCCAAATTTGGCCAAGGGTAACGCAGATATGGCACAACAATTGGCGCAGCAACAGCAGCAGCAGCATCAACAAGTGCAGCAGGAGTTGCGTCGCTTCGAGGGTGTCGGTAGCATAGGACAAGTGGGTCCCATTACAGCCGGTATGCTTGGAGCGCCGACGCAGGGTATGCCACCTGGTATACGTACTGCTGGTGCGCCGGCGGTACGTGTGCTTGGCGTACAGCCTGGACCAGGTGGCGCAATACCTGGCGGAGTTGGAGTTCCAGTGCCTGTATCTGTGCCCGGACAGAATGTTCTACCGGGCGCAAACGATGTGAATAGCCTGCAACAGCAGCAGGCGCAAGCAGCGGCCCAACAGGGTCAGCAGGGTCAACTGATGTTGAATTGCAACCCCGCCGGTGGACGAAGACGTGTCCTGCCCAACATGGTTGAGCAGCAGCAGCAGCAGCAGCAGTCCAATGCGCAACAGAATGCACAGCAACAGCAATTGGGTAACATTCCAGCGCCGTTGTCGGTCAATGTTGGTGGCTTCAATAATGCCAACTTTGTGGGCTCCGGCGACAAACAACAACAACAACAGCAGCAGCAGCAGCAGCAACAACAACTGGTGGGTCAACCCGATACGATGACCAAGCTGAAATTGCTGCAGCAGGCACAGGCTCAAGCTCAGGTACAAGGGCATGGCAATGCGGTGTCAGGTGGTGGAGCGCCTGGTGCTGGCAATGCAACAGGCAGCAGTGTTCTCATGCCAGCAGATACGACTGGAGGTGGCGGTGCCAACAATTCATCGACTGGATCAAATGCAGCGGGCGGCGGCAATGGAGGCAGTGGTGGAGGAGCTGGTGGCGGTGCGGGTGGCGGTCAACCCGGCGGTAGTGGCAATGGTGATAGCGAAAAGGACTGGCGCGAATCGGTTACAGCGGATTTGCGTAATCATTTGGTACATAAACTGGTGCAAGCGATCTTTCCCACATCGGATCCGACAACCATGCAGGACAAGCGTATGCATAATCTTGTCTCGTATGCGGAGAAAGTGGAGAAGGATATGTACGAGATGGCCAAATCCCGTTCGGAGTACTATCATCTGTTGGCCGAAAAGATTTATAAAATCCAAAAGGAATTGGAGGAGAAGCGTCTGAAGCGTAAGGAACAACAACAGATGCTACAAATGCAACAAGGTGGCCCCACCGGCGGCGGTGGTGGTGGTGTCGTCAATCCTGCCTCATTACCGAACAACACGCTGCCCGGCGGTCAGGGTGTGCGTCCCATTATCAGCCCCATGGGTGGCGGCGGTCCACCGACGACGGCAAGCATAATACAACAGACGCTGCGAACACAGGCTCCCGGCTTGGTTGGCGGTGGCGGTGGCGGTGCCAATCAACAGGCAACTGCTGGTGGGCAACCCAATATGGCGGCGGTGTCGGCAGCAACGATGCGCAGTCATTCGCCTGGTGGCAACATGTTAACCCTGCAGCAACGCATGCAACAACAATTCCCGCAACAACAGCAACAGCATGGCCAGGGTATTATGCTAGTGGGTGTGCCTGGTCCCAGTCCTGGTAATCCAGTACTCTCACCCTTCAATACGCAACAATCCATGCAATCTGCCTCATCAGTTGGTGGCGGACCTGGAGTCTTAACGAGTCCAGTGCCCGGCCAGCAACAGCAGCAGCAGCAGCAACAACAACAGCAGCAGCAGCAACAGCAGCAGCAGTTCATCACTACCAATGGTGGCACGGGACCACAGAAGCTTAGCGAGATTATGAAACATCGTGTAATCGAGCAACATTATCAGCGGCAGCAACAACAACAACAGCAGCAGCAACAGCAACAACAGCAGCAGCAACAAACGTCCGCAGCGGCTATGCTAATGCCGCAATCGCCCTTCAGCAATGCGACGCCAATTGCCCAGCAACAACAGTCGCAACAGCAGCAGCAGCAGCAGCAACAACAGCAGCAGCAGCAACAACAACAGACAAATGCGTTTAGCTCACCAATGCAACAGCAGAAGGCACAGCAGCAACAACAGCAACAGTCTGGCAATGTGCTGAATAATATGCCACCCACGCCTACAAGCCTTGATGCACTCACTGCAGGAGCTGGTGGCACCGCTGGTAGCGGTGTTGGTGGCAGTGGCAGCAACAGTGGCGCTGGCAGCGGCGGTGGCAATGGTAATGGCAACGGCGGCGGTGGTAGTGGTGCTGGTAGCAACAGTGGCAGTGGCAGTGGCAGCAACAGCGGCGGCAGTGGCAGCACTGTTGCTGCACCAAGTCCTTCGCCCAGTTTTCTATCGAACGGACCCATTGGTACGCCCTCAAACAATCCGCCCTCAGTGAGCAGCCTGATGCAACCGTTAAGTAATCGAGCTGCAACACCGCCATACATACCTGCCTCACCAGTGCCGGCAACCAGTGCCTCTGGCCTGGCCAACAGCAGCACGCCCGCCTCGGCAGCAGCAACATGCGCCAGCAGTGGCAGCAGTAGCGGCAATGGCAGCAATAGCAGCAGTACGGCCAGCAGCACGGTAATCACAACGACAACCACAACAACAGCTGTGAGTACGCCGCTCAGCTGTGCCTCATCCTCGGTAGCAACACCCACATCGACGACTGCATCAAGCGGCAATGGTGGCAACTCGACGCCGGCAAGCAGTACATTGCTGCTGATGGCGCGTAGTAGTAGCGAGAATAGCACCACTGGACCAAGTCGCATGATGAGCAGTTCGAATAGTTTATCATCGCAAATGGCAGCACTGGAGGCGGCGGCAGCACGTGATAATGATGATGAGACACCATCGCCGGCGGGTGCAAATGATACAAATGGCAGCAATGGTGGCGGTGGCGGTGGCATGGCATCCAAGGGTAAACTGGATTCGATCAAGCAGGACGATGAGATCAAGAAGGAGTTCATGGACGACAGTTGTGGCGGCAACGGTGATAGCTCACAAATGGATTGCTCCACGGGTGGCAAGGGCAAGAATGTTAATAACGATGGTACGAGTATGCTCAAAATGGAGATCAAAACCGAGGATGGTGCCGATGGTGATGTCAAGATCAAGACTGAACCCATGGATGTCGATGATTCAGCGACTGGTGGTGGTGCACACGGTGATGGTGCGCATGGTGTCGATGGCAAAGATGATATGAACGGTGGCATCGATGCATCCGGTGCTGCGACAGACATCAAGATCAAGACAGAACCAAAGCCAATTGTACCGGAGCCACTGGCGCCGACTGCGGGTGACAAGACAAAGAAATGCCGTAAGTATTCTCTGATTTAAGCGGGTGAAACAGAATCGACACAGATTAGAGCGAGATAGAAGATCGAATTCTGATCATGCGATCGCACAGAAAAAAAAAAAACAAAATTGAAAACAACAAAGCGAAGTGAACTAAATAAAAGCATTGCTTATCAGTAGTTAGTCGGGGTAGCTTAAGAATTCTAGGAAATTCCTAAATGATCTCAAATTTGATATAAAGAAAAAAACTCAAATTCACACGATTATTTCTTTTTTTTTTTAGAATTCAATCCAGAAGAGCTACGCACTGCGTTACTGCCAACATTGGAGAAGCTTTATCGTCAAGAACCGGAATCGGTGCCATTTCGTTATCCGGTCGATCCACAAGCATTGGGTATACCCGATTACTTTGAGATTGTAAAGAAGCCCATGGATTTGGGCACCATACGTGGCAACATACTGAATGGCAAGTACAGTGATCCATGGGAATATGTCGATGATGTTTGGTTAATGTTCGACAACGCGTGGCTCTACAATCGCAAAACATCGCGTGTCTATCGTTACTGTACCAAGGTAAGTGAGAGATCTATAAAAGTATTTCAAAAATATTCAATCATTTATTCTTTCCATAGTTATCTGAGGTATTCGAAGCCGAAATAGATCCCGTCATGCAGGCTCTGGGCTACTGCTGTGGCCGCAAATACACATTCAATCCTCAGGTGCTCTGCTGCTATGGCAAGCAATTGTGCACCATTCCACGTGATGCCAAGTACTATAGCTACCAGAACAGGTAAGTGCGATCGTAGAGAAATATTCAACAGATAATATCCTCAATACACATACAAAACATATGCTATATGTGTAGTATATTGCCCCAACCCTATATACCCAGATTTATTTTGGATGTACTTTCGATGTGTGTGCTTGTCTTGCTTTTTTTTTTTTTTAAATCATACTTATTTTTTTAATATGGCAAATTAATCCATTATGATTTTGATATACGTTTGTGATTGTGTGTAATACTGTGCCTATTTAATTTTTGTATTAGTGCACGTTTGATCTTATCGAATCTTAGTTTAAATGTCGATCGTGTGATCTTTCTCGAGCATGCACTATCTGTATCTTGAGGCTTATAACGTTGCTGTGCTATCTTGATCTTGAGAGTGACGGAACGAATGAGTTCCTAAAAAACTGCCTATAACGTATAGTTAAGGGTTAAATATGTTATAATAAAAAGATCATGCTATACACACACATTCTATACACCCAACTCAAGTAGATTAGTGTAATTCAATTTGCCATTGTGTAGAACTTACATACAACGCACACACACGCTCGCACATACACCTAATCACATCCACGATAAAGAAGCCTCCATTTATAGATATTCTTTGTATATATTTATTTTGCTATCCTCCTCTTTTTATATGATTTATTGTGTTTTATTGAATTCTAATGCCAAGCTTTTCTTTTTTCTCATTTTTTTTTCTTTCTTTTCATATTTTATATTTTTTTATAACTAATTTTGTGGAACAACAATATTACACACACACACACACTATTGTTGTTGCTATTTGTATCTCTGTGTGTGTTTGTGTTATGCTTTTGCCGCGCCTTGCTGATCCTCCCTCCCACCCTGAACTCCTCCTGTTTGACACTTGCATTTCACCTACATCATATGTGTGTGTTGTTTACCGTTAATTGTCCAATTGTCATTACCCATTGTCATCGCTATCGCCTTACGCCACCATCAACACGTTAAATGTTGCCATGATAAAATCACAACAACAACAACAACAACTACAACAACAAACAGTCTAAAGGAATACGGTGTTGCCTCAAATAGATACACATTCTGCCAAAAGTGCTTTAACGACATACAAGGAGATACCGTGACCCTGGGCGATGATCCGTTGCAGTCGCAAACGTAAGTGTACCTACCGGATTCCTAATGAAGCATCCATATGTTATGCTTGATTGATTAATATAAATATATTTCATAATTTCTATAGACAAATTAAGAAGGATCAATTCAAGGAGATGAAGAACGATCACCTGGAATTGGAACCCTTTGTCGATTGCCAAGAATGCGGACGTAAACAGCATCAGATCTGTGTTCTCTGGTTGGATTCCATATGGCCAGGCGGCTTTGTCTGCGATAATTGTCTAAAGAAGAAGAACTCCAAGCGAAAGGAGAACAAATTCAATGCCAAACGATTGCCCACCACCAAGCTGGGCGTATACATTGAGACGCGTGTTAACAACTTCCTGAAGAAGAAGGAAGCTGGTGCGGGTGAGGTGCACATACGTGTGGTATCATCATCGGATAAGTGTGTCGAGGTTAAACCCGGCATGCGGCGTCGCTTTGTCGAAGGCGGTGAAATGATGAACGAGTTCCCCTATCGGGCCAAAGCATTGTTTGCCTTCGAAGAGGTCGATGGCATCGATGTCTGCTTCTTTGGCATGCATGTACAGGAGTACGGTTCCGAGTGTCCGGCGCCGAATACACGACGAGTCTACATTGCCTACCTCGATTCCGTGCACTTCTTTCGGCCACGACAATATCGTACTGCTGTCTACCATGAGATATTGCTCGGCTACATGGATTATGTGAAACAGCTGGGCTATACGATGGCACACATCTGGGCCTGTCCGCCCTCCGAGGGCGATGATTATATATTCCATTGTCATCCGACTGATCAGAAAATACCCAAGCCTAAACGTCTGCAGGAATGGTATAAAAAGATGTTGGACAAGGGTATGATTGAGCGTATCATACAGGACTATAAAGACATTCTAAAGCAGGCCATGGAAGATAAGCTTGGATCGGCCGCTGAATTGCCATATTTCGAAGGCGATTTCTGGCCAAATGTGCTCGAGGAGAGCATCAAAGAGCTTGATCAAGAAGAGGAGGAGAAACGTAAACAGGCCGAGGCAGCTGAAGCGGCGGCAGCTGCAAATGTAAGTGTATATAACTGGATATATATTTCATGTGTTTTCTTAATAATGTATGTTTATTTACTTCCTTGTGCAGCTCTTTTCCATTGAGGATAACGAAGTTAGTGGCGATGGCAAGAAGAAGGGACAAAAGAAGGCCAAAAAGTCCAACAAATCAAAGGCAGCACAGCGCAAGAATAGTAAAAAGTCCAATGAACATCAATCGGGCAATGATCTGTCTGCCAAGATCTATGCTACCATGGAGAAGCATAAGGAGGTCTTCTTTGTCATACGCTTACATTCAGCCCAATCGGCGGCAAGTCTGGCTGTAAGTCAAAGCTATAAACATGATGTATATATATATATATATAATAATCGTTGTTCTGTTTTCTTTAGCCCATACAAGATCCTGATCCGCTGTTAACCTGTGATCTAATGGACGGACGTGATGCATTCCTGACACTGGCCCGTGATAAGCACTACGAGTTCTCATCGCTGCGACGTGCCCAGTTCTCAACGCTATCGATGCTCTACGAGCTGCACAATCAGGGACAGGATAAGTTCGTCTACACGTGCAACAACTGTAAAACGGCTGTAGAGACGCGTTATCACTGCACCGTTTGTGACGTAAGCAATAATGCCAAGCTACTAATACCAATACGATTAGACTCATTCTATGCTAACCTTAGAATTTACTTAGGAATAATGCATCAAATTACAAGCGGTGCTTATTATGTAATTGTATTTTTATTGTTTTTAAGGACTTTGATTTGTGCACTGTGTGCAAGGAGAAGGTTGGACATCCGCATAAAATGGAGAAACTTGGTTTCGATCTGGATGATGGTTCAGCGCCGGCGGATCTCAAGCAGGCCAATCCACAGGAGGCACGCAAACAATCCATCCAACGTTGCATTCAATCTCTGGTCCATGCATGCCAGTGTCGCGATGCCAATTGTCGTCTACCTTCGTGCCAGAAGATGAAGCGTGTTGTCACCCACACCAAGAACTGCAAGAGAAAAACGAATGGAGGTTGTCCCATTTGCAAACAACTCATCGCCTTGTGCTGTTACCATGCCAAGCATTGTCAGGAGCAAAAGTGTCCAGTTCCCTTCTGTCCGAACATTAAGCATAAGCTTAAACAGCAACAGCTGCAACAAAAGTGAGTAAACCTCTTCCGGTTCCGGAAACTATTACTCTTACTATTATTATCATATATTGTTAAGGGGGGTGGGTGCTATTCGTGTGTGTTTAGATACAATCGTGATCTGAATCGCGTGGCCAGATGTAAACTAAATATGAAAGATTGAAATGATTGTGATGAAGATTACTGGTATACTACTATACTATATACCATATGGGCTGCATGCTCGCAAGATGGGGATATACTCTACTTCTACTGAATAAGGTATGATTACCTTTGAAAGCAATCACAATTTTGAGTGTTTGATAAGTGGGGTGAGAGAAAGCGAGGGGAGATATAGAGGATCATATATTGGACTTTTGATTTTAATTATTTTGATTGATCATAATTTATCGCTTCTTATCATTATTGATTGATTACTAATTCTCTTGTGCGTGTTTCTCTAATCTCTGTTTAGACTGCAACAACAACAATTGCTGCGTCGTCGTGTTGCCCTCATGTCCAGAACAGCTGCTCCGGCAGCGTTACCAGGTCCAGCTGTCAGTGGCCCCGTGGTATCAGCCGGTGCTGTTGGCGTCGGTGTATCTGTTGTGGGAATGTCCGGTGTGGCAGTCAGTCAACAGGTTATGCCCGGCCAGGCTGCCATATTGCCAGCTGGTGCCGGTGGTATGAGTCCGTCCACGGTGACTGTGCCATCGCCAGTCTCTGCCGCCGGCATGGGTGGCATGACATCGCCGCATCAACATCAACCGGGTATTGGGATGAAACCAGGCGGTGGTCACTCACCTTCGCCCAATGTGCTGCAAGTGGTGAAGCAAGTGCAGGAGGAGGCGGCCAGGCAGCAAGTGCCGCACACCGGTAGCTTTGGCAAAGGTGTTCCCATGGCACCGCCCGTTATGCAGCGTCCCATGGGTGTTGGTGTGCCCACTCAAGGAAATATGGGCGGCATGGTTGGCAATGTGGGCGTTAATCAGCTTGCTGGAAACGTTGGCGTTGGACCTGGTGGCGGCCCACTGCCCGGAGGAGGCGGCAATTGCAACAATGTGCTCAACGCCAACAATCTGCTGCCTATGGAACAGTGGGGCGGCGGCGGCGGAGGCGGTGGTGGTCCTGGCCAGCAACGTTATCCCAACAATGCACCCAACCAGCCCGGTATGCGTCAGCCCAATCAGATGATGCAGCAGAACATGCAGCAGCAAATGATGGGCATGGGACCCAATCAGATGGGTGGAGGTGTCGGTGTCGGTGTTGGCGTCAATGTAGGCGTCGGAGTCGGTGTCGGTTCCGGCCAA
Source organism: Zaprionus tsacasi (assembly GCA_018904105.1). NCBI lineage: Eukaryota > Metazoa > Arthropoda > Insecta > Diptera > Drosophilidae > Zaprionus > Zaprionus tsacasi. The sequence continues at coordinate 8,970,856 of JAEIFR010000001.1, forward strand.
ATGCCCGTAGTGGGCGCTGGCGTTGGCATGGGCGGCGGCAATGCACCGCACGGCATTGGCATGGGTGCGCCCATGGGTGCGGCAGCTGCAGGTGGCGGTGTTCGGCCACCAGGAGCGCAAGGAGTTGGCGCCGGTGGTGCCGGAGGTGGTGGTGCTGGACCCAACATGGTAAATGGGCCACCGCTGAATACCCAAACCCTGGCGCACATTATGCAAAAGATCAAAAACAATCCGACCAACGAGAGCAATCAGCACATACTCAACATACTCAAGACGAATCCACAGATAATGGCGGCCATTATAAAGCAGCGTCAGCAGAGTCAACAGAGTCAAATAAATGCTGCCGCCGGTGGTGGTGGAGGAGGTGCTCTGCAGGCTGGCAATGGACCGCAAACGGCGCAACAGCAGCAACAACAACAGCAACAACAGCAGCAGCAGCAACAACAACAGCAACAACAGCAGCAACAGGCGATGCAACAGCAGCAGCAGCAGCAACAAATGCAGCATATGATGAATCAACAAGGACCTGGTGGTCCAGGTGGACCACAGCAAATGGGACCTGGTCAGCAGCAACAAGTGAACCTGATGCAGGCCGGCCAGCAAGGACCGCCACAACAACGCATGGCCAATATGCAGAATGCAAATATGATGCTGCCCAATCTGCCGCCTGGAGTCACCGCACAAGGTGGCATGGTAAGTAGATCGTAGATCGGATCGGATCGAATTTTTCTATATCCACTTTATTCCGCGTACTGATCATCTCCCTTTACGCTCGCACACAGGTGACCAACCAGAACTGGAATAAGATGCGCTACATGCAATTGAATCAATATCCTCCACCATATCCTCAACGACAACGCGGTCCACATATCGGTGGTGCCGGGCAACAACAGTTTCCGGGCGGTGCAGCGGGCAATTTCAATGCCGGCGGTGCTGGATCCGTAGCCGGTGTACCCATTGCCGGTTCGGCTGTGGGTGGTAGCGGTGGCTCGGGTCCTGGCTCCGATCAATATGGCATGGCCAATGCTGCAGCCTCTGGTATGCTGCAACAGCAGGGCGGAGGCGGTGGTGCTGGCGTTAAGCCCGGATCGCAGCAACAACAGCAGCAGCAACAGATGGGCGTGATGCCACCAGGTATGCAGCAACAACAGCCACTGCAGCAGCAACAGCAAATGATGCAGGTGGTGGCCGGTGGCGGTGGTGGTATGAACAATGCAAATGCGCAGAATGCGCTGCCCGGCGGTGGTGGTGGACCGGGTGGACCTGGATCCAATGTGATGGGACCCCCAACGCCGCATACGTTGCAACAGCAGCTAATGCAGGCGGCACGCTCCTCGCCACCGATACGCTCGCCACAGCCAACGCCTTCACCGCGATCGGCGCCATCGCCGCGCGGCCCCTCAGCATCCCCACGGGCGCAACCCTCGCCGCATCATGTGATGAGCCATTCGCCGGCACCTCAGGGACCACACGATGGCATGCATAATCATGGCATGCATCATCAATCGCCACTGCCAGGCGTGCCGCAGGATGTTGGAGTTGGCGGTGTCGGTGTTGGCGTTGGTGTCGGTGTCAATGCCGGCAATGTGGGAAATGCTGGCGGCGCATTGCCCGATGCCTCCGATCAGTTGACAAAGTTTGTAGAGAGGCTTTAGTGCAACAACAACGCCCATGCCAATGGCGGCGGCGGCGTTAGTAACAACAACAGCAACAGCAACAACAACGACAACAGCAACATCAATAGCATCGGCAACAACATTAACAACATCAATAATTTTCAACGCTTTAACGGACAGCAACACCAGCAGCATCAGCAACAACAGCAGCAGCAGCAGCAACCGCCACGACTGCAGTCGCCACATTATTTTTGATGTACGTGCGATTGGGCGCCGGAAAGCAGCAAGGAAATGCATCATCGAGGAGGGAATACGATTTGGATTTTATATTGGAATCGAACTCTTGCGATGATTTGACATTTCCGGATAGACAAAAACAAACAAAAAAAAAAAAAAAACAAAAAACAATTCCAATTTCTTAATACTTCCACTATAATCACAAAAAAAAAGGGATCGCAGAGAATGCATGCGCAGCAGTTAGACGACGGAGGCGTCATCTCGATATGTCAATATGGAGGATGTACTTCCCGTTCTATTTACTGCTCCTCTATTCCGGCCCATGCACCAAATATTCAACTTAATGTATCAATATGTTTATGATTGTGTGTTATCGTTATGTACTTTATACTATTCACTATCAACTATTTTGTAAATTAGTTTATTCTCTTCGGTTTCTACACCTCAGATTATGTTAACGGGCATATCTCTTCACATTCACGAGATGCCAGAGAATTGCTTTCATACGTTATATATATATACATACTATATATAAACCTATATATTTATATTATATTTATATATACATATACCCTTTATCTTTAAGCTCAAAACAAACACGGAATAACGCAGTTGAAAATGGATCGATTTTGGTTACGATTATAATGATTATGATTAGTCGCGTACCCCCAAACTCCACAACACACATACCCCCTACATACATATATATAATTATATAGATAAATTTTTCTTTCTTTAGTATATATATATACACATAAACATACAAATGCAAAGAGTTAGCGGCAATCAGTTTTTGTCTATTATGATTAAAGCCATTATATTAAAAAAAATTATTTATCCATAAATTAGTGCAATCGATTAGGACCCAAAACACAAACACACACACACTCATGCAGCATTCACAACATAAACATATTTTATAAACGTAAAACGTTAAAAACTTGTTTTCTCTTTGGTCAAGAAATATGCAACAACAACAAAAAAAAAAACAAAAACAAAATTAAAACAACAAAAACCGAAACGAAACAAGAAATCCATAGCTAAAACAAAAATGCAATGCTAGAGACGCTGCGAGAATGTCAAAACAGAAAAGAAAACAAAAACACAACAATATACAAAAGAATAATGCAAGAGACAGAAAGATAACATTATCATGCTAATTATCACTTGATGCTGAGATGTTTTGTAAATTAATTTATTATATAATTTAAAACTGAATTTTTTTTTTGTACCTAACTTTAAGCTCAAAAAAATATCATTCTAAATCGATAAATATTGCAACAACAAACAAACAAACAAACGAAACTACAAACAAAAGCAAAAAGTTAAACAAAAACTAAGCCTAATGATATATAATTAATAATACCATATTAATAAATACATAAAACAAACACCATGTATTGAGACTATCAGAACTATCAAAAAAAGCATATAGACTATATATATATTTAATCTTGTATGTATAGTGTCTTATGGCTAGCAATTCTTGGGCCAACTTTTGGCCGATGTCAGTTAATTATGTGCTCCTTATAGGAGCTTGAATTGGGAACACACAATATAGAAATATTTTTATATAGATAGCGCAACCTTGCACGGCACACACCCACACACATACACCCAGACACACTGCACAGACACACACACACACCTCATGCAGTGCATTGGCCATATATACATATGTATATGTGTGCCATGCACGTCTGTGTGTTGTGCTTTACAAAAACAACTAATCGATATTAACACACCCGCAGGAAACGCTCCATTTTTTATCAACTTCCAATTGACATACAACAATAACAAGAACGCGAAACCAACAAATTAGTAGATACAATTGAAACAAAAGAAACTAAACTAAAAAAAAAATAAAAAAAAAACAAGAAAAAAACAAACAGATGAGCGATAGCAACAACAACAAAACAAATCAACTAAAACACCAACTAAAAAACAACTAAAAGCAATAGTCGAGATGCTTCGTAAGCGTTTAGGTATATAGAAACTTAAAGAATATTAAATAGTGAAAGCCTTCAACAAAGCCTAGTACATCCAGATAACATTTATACATATATCAAACTACGTCACTCAACAATACACATGCTAATTATATATGCAGAGAATCGATTCGTACTTTTTTTTTTTAATTCCTCCTTTTTTTATTATTTGTTTCTAATTGTAAATACACATTATACATACACACACACACACACTCGTACATATTTAACTTAGTATTTCATTTTGTGATAGCTGAAGAGAACGGAAACACACGAAACAAGAATCAAATCTATAAAGAATTAATAGGGTTTCTTTGTTTATTTTGTCCCCTCCCCATTGATCATTATTTATGTCTCAAAAATAAGGAAAAAACAAAAGAATGAAAGAGAGAAGAGAAGAAAATCAATCAAGACACACACACACTGAATGTTAATGTTAATTTTATGAATTAATTTTTTCGTTTGTAATTAATTAATCTCTATGATTGCTATTTATTAACGCTAAACATATACATACATATATAGTTGTAGCCGTAGGGAACCCCATCTATTATAATGCGTACACTATATTATATTATTATTAGGCCCTTAGCCAGTTATCTTAGAGTCGTCGACATTTTTGATAAGCATTGAGAGATAAAAATCTCATCTCGTTTATATAATTATTATCATTATTTTTTGTCTACTAACTAGAGTTGCCGCCGCCCAGGAATCGTGTACAGTGCGTGGGAAAGAGAAAGGGATAGAGAGAGAGAGAGAGAGAGAAAGGGGAATAGTGGGAAGGTTTGAAAAGGAAAGAGACGGATGTATAAAGAAAGAGAGAGAGAGAGAGAGAGTGCCGCGCTTTAAACATTTTGTAAATTATGTTAACAAAACACATACACACACGCATACACATAAACATATATGGATAACATTTATAATATGCCTAACACCCAAATTGTCACGCATAAAAAAAATGCCTTGAAAATGCGTTAACAGCAAAAGAAAAGCAACATTAAGTGTAAATATATAATGTACGATATATAGTATATTACGGATACGCTAACATTATACACATATTAGTACTGTAGTGCATAGAGAAAAACAAAAAAACAAAAACAAAAGAAATGCATATATGCAGCAGTTAAATATTTGCTACATATATTGTACTATATGGATAAGTCAGATTCAACCACAACAACAACAACAAAAACAACGCCCTAGTTATAAGCATTGCATACAAATACGTAGATATACATACATATATATATATACTTTATATATTATATATTACCACATGAAGATATGTATATACACCTTATATAGGTATATACATAGTACATGCATATACAGTTTTATGTGTTTTTAAATCGCGCCGTTTGTTATTTAAGCCAAGACAAAAAAAAGATTAAAACAAAAAACATACTAAAAACAAAAAAAAAAAAAAACAACACAAAATGCCAGATCCAACGTGCCTGCGTGCAACTACCGTTCGAAAACCCGACCGTCTGCGCCGCACAATCAAAAAAAAAAAAAAGTGAAATGAAAAACCAAAAAAAAAAAAAAATATATAATCATATTGATAGTTGCAGACGCTAAGGCGCTGCCGCCCCATCGCCTTAGGCTCTTTGCTTTAAAAAGATATAAAAAAAAAAACAAAAAAAAAAAAAAAAAAAACAAACACATATATACATATATCGAAACGATGAAAACGAAATAGAAACATGACGCTGCCTTTTAATAGCGGCTGCAGCAACGGGACGGACGGACACGGCTGGAGCGCACGCGAGGCACATACATATTCTGTGCGAAAAAAGTAAAAAAAAAAAAAACACACAAATTAACCAAAAAAGAAAATTTTGAAAAAAAAAAAAACAGTCGATATTTACAGAAGTGTGTATGTACATATATTTTGAGTGGTCGCTCGAGACTTTGAACCATGAATTTCATCCCCCGAATACAGTTTATTATATATATTTTTTTTATCAAAACTTTGTCCTATTTTCGAATTTTAATAAGTACTATTTTTTTTTTTTTTTTACATACCTCTGCCTATAACGAATTCAATTTTTATCGAATTTACCTCTGAGTTGGGAACCTAAAGACTGGTTCGAGTTGCCGAGCGACCACACTGTGTAAAAGTTATGATTTGTGAAGGACTCAGCAAGATGATTCGTTTCTGATTTTTTTTTTTTTTGTTTTTTTTTTATTCTTCAGTCCAGTCAGCAACAATGAACAAAGTTTAAAAACCGTTTTAATGTCTGTGTGCGTGGGTGGGTGGGTTATTTGTAGAGCGAGAGAGATAGGGAGAATGAGTGAATGTTTTAGCGTACAATCATAAGTTCTTTCTAAAAAAGCACCTACTTTTTTATTGTCTGTTCTGTTAACTTGTGTGTGATTGCGTGAACAAGAGAGAGAGAGAGATAGAAAATACAGTTCAATAGAAGCAGCAGCAGAGCGATAGTACAGAGGAGAGGATCTCCGCGCGCGCGAGATAGAGAAAGAGAGAGAGAGAGAGAAAGAGCATATTCCAAAACTATTTGTGATTACAATTATATATGAAAAAAGAAAAAAGCAACACAAACGCATTAATTATTACGCGAAACGAGAGTTAAAACTTAGTCTAAGCGATGATTAGCCTTAGTATATAAACAAAACGGAAAATATGGCAAAAAACAAAAATGCTATTATTAATTAAATTTACTTACTTATATACACAGCATACTTTAGAAATATACACACACACACACACATACATGGGTGCGCGCGAGTGTGTGTGTGTGTGTGTATGTGTGTGCATATAATGACGGGTATCGAGGGCGATTAGATTAGTAAACTAAACGATTGTAAATTATAAACAAATGATGATTGATTCTAAATGCGATCGCGGACCCGAAATGGGGTTCGTCGTTGCGCAAACATGTTTATTATTATGCATACAAAATGTAATTTCTTAAATGCAACCAACAAACCACAACAACAACAACAACAGCAAAAGTAAGATTAACAAGATTAACAACAACAACAACAACATAGTTAAGTCAAGTGTAAACCAAGCCTTAGTAAAAACTAGTTATAATAAAAAAAAAACAAAAAAGGACAAGAAAACGGAAACAAAAGAAGGATGAGAAGAAGGAAACCCAATAAACAAATACAAAAGAATAACCAATACGGAAGGTTAAATTTATAATGATTACTTGTAATATAGAACGGAATGAATGCGATTGTGTGTGTATTACAGCTGATGATGATGATGATGATTAAAATGATATGAAGACGATGATGTAGTTTTTAGATGATGATAATGATGATGATGCATGAAGGAAGAATGATGATCAGGACGAAGACAGACGATGTGTTGTCTTTTTCAATCAATTTCTTTAATTATTATATTTTTCATTGTTTTACCAAACGTGTTTTTTTTATATGGATTAATTGTATTTTGTAACTTAGTATATATATATATATACATAAATATTAAAAATGAAAACAAAACAAAACATAAACCACACCACACAAAAACAACCACACACTGTAATTAACAAAATACTTTGCTTGAAAGTGTAAAATAATTAATTTAAATAAAAATTATGAAATTTAAAAATATCCCCAAGTGTTTTGGAATTATCCTCATTTGAAATCTATAGGAATATTAAAGTAAGTATGGGATTGTATGATAATTTGTCGAAAATCAAATGTTTCCTACAGTTGCTGAGATCGTGTTATAAATACAGTCTTCCAACTTTCATTTCGACTATTAATATCTTCAAGCACCTTTATTTTAGGACGCATAAATAGTAGTACATACTTGTGGGAAGATTAATAATGGGATTAATTATTAAGTCATATTGTTATCAGTTAATTGGTAAGTATTTGTCCGAAGATGATGAAGTAATCAATAAATCGTTAGCTGATAATGAAATGTGGGCTATACTAGTAAAACAAATAAAAAAATCTGAACAACAACAAGAATCCAGATAACAGGATTTATTTATGACCAGGAATCGAGTTAAGTACTTGAAAAGCTACTACAATGAATGACTGTACATATGGTCTCTCTGTCTATCGGTGAAATAATACTTTGAGGGTTCAAGGTACGAATACACTGTGAGAAAGTCCAGCATAGTAACTATTCCAACTGTGTTAATAACTACTAATCCCGAAATAATAAGCCATAAGAGTATATGGCAGATAATTCCATTTATAAATCATTCCGCAAGTATTTTCAATTCGTCTAATCTTAAATAGACTTCCTCTTGTCGGCCAACTGGCATTCCTTTCTATGTTAGAGTACCGTGATACTATAAAATCACTCTTTCTCTTTTCATCTTTTTTTCTGGTTGCACGTTTTTTTTTATATATACAGGGTGTTCGAACAGTTCTTATTGGATTGTGTATTTTCCCGATTCCAATTTAGCAACGATATTATGGTTAAAACTATAGAATACTTTCGGGAGAATTTCCTATGAACTTATATGTTCCTTGATTTCTTAGGAAAATTCTTGGATGCCGTAGAATTGCCCAATTTATTTATTATTTTCATTTTTTCCCTTCATATGCCCTTTTTGACATTTTTTCCTAGTCATTTATGGGCGGAGCGAATCTATAAATATTTTATTTATTATTTCCTGAGATTATGATTTGTTGCCATATGAAAAAAAGGTGCCCAAACCGTAAATACAAATGAAATAAAAAACAGAAACAATCACAAAAGATCTTGCGGCAATATTGAATAGAAATCGAAAATGTGTATTGATTAGATTAAACAACTACATAGATAATACCCAAAAGTCCCGGTAGCCAGCCAAATGATTCAATTGATTTCCAGCTGTTCCCACGCCGTAGATCAGATATGACTTGATATTTGCTATTAACGATACTTCAATTAATACGGCACACTTGAAGTAAAAAAGAAATAAGTATCAGTTTCAAGGATTTTATATTGATTTAAGGCTTGACAGATTGCCGGCATAGTTTCCCATTCTTTAGATAATACCCTGTAAACAAAACTGATTCTAATATTAATAAGATCTATCTTACTCTCAAGAGTAACAGAACTCAATGAGAGGTCAATCGAGAATACTTGAGTATGTGCTTGATGCGTACTAACTCCTTGCCTTGTCGTAAGTTTGTTTGTTTTGACTGGCATCGTTTCCGATTTCCGTATATATAGTATATATTCTGACTCAGCATCAACTAGTCTCTCAGTTTATCAGCTTCAAATTGCAGAAGAAAGTACAAGTATATAGTATAAGTCGGATAAAGTCAGATCGCAACCAGATCAGGTATATCTGCCAAAGAATTTTTTTTTTTATTTTCAGTTGATCTTTAAGTTCTTAAAGCTTCTAACCACCACATGAACATGAAATGTGTTTCTCATTTTTTTCCATTTCGAAAAATTACGAATGAAATATGACCTAGTCTAGTTTTGTTTGTATCGCTCTATCTTGTGAATTGGAAATCGATAAAAGGTATGAACGGATTAACGCAAGAACTTAATCTACAATATTTCGGAAATGGGTTTCAGAACGATTTTCTCAATGAATTCGATTGTAGGTCGGAGTTATTGGTTTGTTTATTTCGTAATAGGATTACGGAACGGGTTATCACCTGAACGTGTGATCGTGTGTTAAAGAGGTTTACTCACCTCACCGCAAAAAAAAAAAAGAAGTGAAACGGGGTAAAGTTCGAGGGCTCCGATTTCGGGAGCGGGTTTTCCAGTAATTTAATTAGTTAGCTGCGTTTTAGCTATAAATCGTCACGTGTTATCGCAAACAGTTTTAAGAACACTTGGTAAATTATTTATGTTAGGCGGGTATTCAGCTGGTACCGCAAATCCTAGCCAAATCCGCAGCAGCAGCAACCCGGCAGAGGGAATGATTGCCAAAAATTAAAAAAAAAAAAAAAAAAAAAAAAAAAGAAAATCTGATAAGCGTGTCTACCTATTGCTCTCCTTATCGCCAGGGTCTATGCGCCGCATGCGTGTGTTTTATATGTGAATTATTTATAAATATCATGGGCGTCCAGCGCTTGGTCATCGCCAACGCCAACGCCAACACCAACGCCAGCGGCGACGTCGACGTCGACCGATGCTAAGCAACGACGACGCTGCCTCAAGTGGGCCACCAATAGCCTATAAAAGCCATCGGTCCAAGTGGCCAAACACTTAGTTAATAGTGCATTCGATCCGTGCGTGAATGAAAGCACTACTACCTGCAAGGATTATGGCACAGTCCAACAAATTAACACTGCCTGCACTGGCAGCAGGGTTCCTGCTGCTGGCCACGGTATGTGGAGCAAGTGATTTGAGCTCTGGCAGGTCGGATTTATTGACGGGACACTCACAACCGATGCTCAGCAGTTTGGCACATCAATTCTTCACGCTGGCCGCCCAGAGCGCGGCCTCCAACAATGCTAGCCAGGAACTGGTGGTATCTAATACTTACGAGGATCGTACCTATGATGATGCCCTCTGTGACAGAGATGTGACACGCCTACGTGATGCCATCAACAACATGGAGGAATGGGCTCTGGAATGTAAGTTTCATAGATTCCCCATTTTTTTTTTCTTATAATCATAATCTGATTTCCGCTCTGGGTTATTCTCAGTTTAGGTTTTTTTTTTTTTTTTGTTTTGGCTAATTTTATGGGCCCGTGTAAATCAATTCCGAATCAAATCAGATAAGTCAGTGCGCGATCATAAAATTGGCAATATGATAAGATTTGGCTAATACGATTATGATGCAATAATGCCAGGGGTACGTTGGGGTGCGAGTGAAATCGGTAAATCTTAATTTATGACTACGAAAGCGAAACCTTTTTGCAAAATTTTTGGAATACGCGATATATAGGTGTTTTTCTCTTGCTGGGAGACGAATGCGGAAATATTTAAATCTTGATGTGAGAGAATTTTTTTTCTTAAAAGTGAAATAGTTTTGAGACAACTTTTATTATGATATAAAAAAAAGAAATTATTGGAAATATAAAGAAGGTAGTTTTAAAAAAGTTTCGAATGAAAAATATAGCTGCTGGTGCGTTTTATGATAGACCATAATGGTCTATTGAGAGCTTATCATAGTTGAAAGAAATTCGAATCTACTACAGGTAGATTGCAAGTGCAGGTGGTCTGCCGCAGTTAATCCCTATCAGATTCGATAATCTAGACGGAAACACTCAGAAATAAACTATAAATATAGATTAATCCATAGGGACATTGCATCACATTCCTCATTGAGCATACACTAAAACTAACCTACAACCCTTCGACATTTTTGATATTTGCAGTTCCGGACACATGGGGTCGCCTGCCCGTCGGTTTCTTCTGGGGTCACTCGATCAGTATGGGTCAATACGAGGAATGTGTGGCTGCATCGTCCACCTATGGCACTGATTTGCGTGGTCAATATTGTCTGGCCCGTCTGAATATCACACAATTCTATAGGAAGGTGAAGCAACGTGGACATGAATTGGGTCGCATCAGTTACAAACAGGTCGATCCCGAGATCTTTGAGCTGGGCCTCTGTGTGCCAAGCACATGCAGTGCCAATAAAACCGATACCCTGCTCAAGCAGGTTTTAGAGCATTTCTATGGTGACGATAATATCGGTTTGGAATATACAATGGTGACTGAGAAATGGTGTAAATACGATGCACCCATTGAGTTCCGCGGCGTCGATATATTTGCCATGTAAGTAGAGAAGAGAGAGAGAGATATCGTATATCGTATCAATCAATAATGAAACTAATAATCGGCACACTCTCTTCTATCGATTTCAAAAATGCAACTAACAATCGATTTTTCGTCCTCTTTTCAGTGTCTTCTTCTCGTTGATTATATTCTTTTTGATCGCGAGCAGCGTTTATGATTTTATACAGACTCGCAAGGGCGGTAAGTAGACATATATAGAATATAGAATATACGATCCTTAATCTTTATGTACCCCTTCGTACAGCTCCTAAGCGCCCATTATTCATTGCCTTCTCCGTGCTGCACAATGCACCAAAGATCTTTACGGTGAAGCAAGTGAATAGTCCCAATGTAATCCATTGCCTGAACGGACTGCGTTGCTTCAGTATGATGTGGGTGGTCTTCGGACATGGCTACATGACCATCTATGATCTGCCGCACATCAATCGCAACAAGTACTACACATGGATTGAGACTCCCTACTCGATGCTTGTCCAGAACGGTTCACTGTGCGTGGACACGTTCTTCTTCATGTCTGGCCTGCTGATGTGCTGGGGTGCATTCCGTGAAATGGAACGCACCAAGGGTAAACTGAACATCCCAATGATGTATTTCCATCGTTACATTCGTCTCACACCCGTTTTGGCCGTCGTCGTGTTGTACATCATGTCGCTGTACAAGTACTCGGGCGCCGGTCCCATGTGGTTCAAGCTGGGCACACAGGATACACGTTGCGCGGACACCTGGTGGGCAACGTTGCTCTATGTCCAGAACTATGCATTCCCCTACAGCATTGTAAGTGTAGAAAGCAGTTGCTTCATCTTGACAGATTTACTAAATTCTACAATTCTTCTCTGGGCTACAGTGCGTCTCGCAGTCTTGGTACCTGGCCGTGGACACCCAATTGTATTTCCTGTCGCCTCTCTTCCTTATACCCTTGTATAAGTGGGGCAAGAAGGCACTGATACCGATTATCATCTTTGGTCTGCTATGTCTGGGCTGCACCGTGGCGACATTTTTGGTCAATGACTTCACATTGTTCCGTGTTCAGGACGATCATGTTGATTTGCGTCAGCGTCTGACCTATTACCCGACACACACACGTATTCCCACCTGGTTAATTGGCGTCGTCTTCGGCTACTTCCTGTTCACACGCAATCGCGGTCGTCAGATACCGCTGGCCAAGCACTGGGTCATCACCGGCTGGGTAGTCGCATTCGGTACCATGTTGGCTGACATGTGGGGTCCCTTCTGGCGCATTCTGCCTGACACACCGAACTCGCCCATCTACGAAGGTGCTATCTATGAGCCACTTAGTCGCAGCTCTTGGGCCTTGTCCATCGGATGGATTGTCTGGGCCTGTTACAATGGTCACGGTGGCCTGATCAACGATTTCCTCTCGTGGAGCTTCTTCACTGGCTTCAGTCGTCTTTGCTATTGCATGTATGTGATTCACAGAATTGTTCAGCTCGTCCATGCAGCACGACTCCAAACGGACACCCACTTCTCTGATTATGATGCGGTTAGTATTCATCATTGAGTTGCTTGTGACTGTTTCCCTATTAATCAAGTTATCAAATCGATTTCAGATCCTACGCTGGTGGCATGATTTCGGTATTACCCTGACTTTATCCATCTTTGCTACGCTGGCCTTTGAGGCACCCATTCTGGGCATTGAGAAGGCCATGTTTGGCAGTGGTGATTCCAAACCCAAACCCAAAAAACCCCAAAATGGTGAGACCGCCAAGGTGGTGAGCGAACCCGTCGCTGCCGTTCCGACCGCTGCACCCGTCGCCACAGAGGTTTCCCAAAGTCCAGCTGAAGCTATTACCAGCGCCATCCGATCTGAGGATCCATCAAAGGCCTAACCTTAATGTTTCTTAATTCTACTATATTTTTTTTTTAATGTACGAAAACATCCCATCCGTTAAACTTTGTTTTTAGTTAGATTTATTTATTAAATATTAAACTAAACCGGTTTTAGTTAATTGATCTAAGCATATAAAGAGTGCTCTCAAAAGTGTAGAGTGTTATCATTTATAAATTTCTTAATTCCAGAGTGAATCTCTGCAATTTCACATGAGGTTTTCCTGATTCCGTACGATATGACAATGTGTAGATGACAAATCTGCTTATAACATAGGAACTAAGCTAAATAGGAGTGTGTGTTTAATGAACAACATTTTCAATAACTGTTTGCCACTCTTCGATGTTATGAAATTTATTTATACATACATACAATAACAATTCAGATCTGTTCTTGAACAAAACAGACTACCGTAAACGCGTTACATAAAGATCATTATAATGATAATAATAATAATATAATAACTATAACTGATTTTATCTATTACACCCAATATGTAAATTGATTAACCGACTATCTGGCATCATAGATGCGGCTGCTTTTAATATCCACATTGAAAAGCCTTGACCAATCCGTAATTACATCGAACTGCAAAGGAATAAATATAATATATAAGATGGGAAAAACTGATCAGTGTACTCGACGACTTTCACATACATCCCGCTCCATAATGTTGTCGCAAAAACTTAAATCCAGCAATCGTAACTTTGGACAATGCACCAGAATGCTGAATAAAATAAGGTCTCATTATTGTGGTATACTCAAGAGGATATAAAAATCAAAACCTACTCATATACACGTTCATGCGTTATATTCAATATACCCATCAAATCTAATTGCTCCAGATTTTTGCCCAAAGTTGCAATGTGTATGAGATCACGTTCCGTTATGCCGCGCACTGCAGACAGGAACAGCTTTTTCAGCTTGGGACAGTTGGTGAGCAGCTGATACAGACTGTCCCCTAAAGTAGCCTCGCGCAGACTGTAATAGAAGAGTAGCAAAACAAATGGATAAATATTGCCAAAATTGAGTAAAATTTGTGGTGGGACTCACCACCAACCCAGATCCAGCTCCTCTAGGTGCTGGCAACGGGCTAGCGATTGTAGACCACGCGCGGATAGAAAATGGGCTTTCCACATGTCCAACGAGACAAGTTGAGTGTTATAGGTAGCCAGATGTGTTGCCACATTGTCCATATTAACAGATACGCCACAGAATGCTATTTAGAGAGGGTGTTACTAAATGTATAATCAGAATTGTTATGTGATATCGAGATTACCCAGATTAAGGTGCTTGAGTTTTCGATTACCCTCGAGCATACTCAACAGCAATTCCGACTCAAAGGCAGTTTGAAAGAGATCAAGTCGCTCCAGATTCTTTAGATTGGCCAGACAGGAAAAGTTTAATAGTGGTGGATCGGTAGCGCAGTTCCGTAGACTCAACTCTAAATCAAATATAAAATAGCAATACAAAATAATGTTTTTATGAATAAAACAAAGGAGATTACCTGTTAGATTATCACAGACTATTCCTATCGTCTCAATGCAGGAGGCATTAAGGAACTTGCAGGAGTTAAGTCGCAAATGGCTGAGATTGTCTCCTCGTTGTGTAAGAAACCTGTCGAAAGAGATTAACAGAGAAGGTTTAAAGAGCGATCAACCAATGAGCTTATCTACCGACTTCTTAAATTCAGTGGGTGAAACTTCACCAAATCCACCGCACCACGACAAGTCCAGTTTCTTTAACATAGTCGCTCGACGTGCCAGTGTACACAATAGTTCTGAGTTAGCCACTTGCCAGTAGGGTTTCAGGCTTAGCTCGACATAAAGCAGCGGATGAGTGGAAATCTCATAGAAGAGACGTGACACTTGGCCCATCCGAAAGAGTGACTTAAGGTCCAGGTAGCTGAGTATTTTCAACAGGATTTCAAACTAAAAGAAAACGTTTCATACATGAGACGAAATGCATAGCGTATAAATTCAATGCGTTAGCGAACCGGCAGATCCTTTAGACATATAGGAGGTGTGGTGGTGCATAGCTGCTGGTTTGCTGGATCCACATGGTTGTCAGTTAGGAACTGACTCAGGTCGTTGTTTATAAAATCATGCATCTTGACAGCAGAATTCTCCCGGCAATTCGGTTGAAACTTTAACGTTCGTAGCTTGCAGGTGATGGGTCCGGTAGTTGTATCCTCTTTAGGGCTCTCAATGCGTTGGCCAACAGGTGTTAGTAACTTCTGCATGCTACGCATTGAGACAGTGCGACCACACAACATAATTGCATCGATCTCAGTGTAGTAGTTCAAGCGACTGTGATTAAAGTCGATACGCAGAGTTCTGTATGATGATGAAAGTAAAAATGTGATAATGCGCACACACAACTTCTTACAACACTTACTTGGTTATTATATTGGTCTTCTTGAGTGGCGGCGCAAAGCGACAAGAATCTCGCGGATAGTTTCCAGGTGGCTGCATCAGATCGCGACTGCTTGCCTCCCACAGGCACGTCCAATGCTTGGTAATGCTGTAAGCCCAGATGCGTACTACCCCTCCGGGATTGAATGTTTCGAAAATGGCCACTTCCGTGGGTATGACAAACTTTTCAAAATATACGACTGCTCAAGAAGAATTCAACTTTAATTTATATTCCACAATACATATATGTATGTATGCATAACTTTAGCTTACCAATAAAATCATGTGTGGGAAGCGCTGGTAGATTTTGAAACTGAATCTCACGAGTTGCCGATGGCGCATTTTGCCACCAATCGCCATAGGTACGCTAGGAAGCGACGACTATTAAGTTACTAATTGGACTAAGCAATTTCACCAATAACATACCATTGTAAAGGTCTCAGGGTAGTCGCCATAGGCGGGAAACTTGGTCGGCCTACCAATCACATTAGCCGCGGTGTAGGATATGCTATAATCGATGCCATATTGTGAGCTAAAGTCAAGGACACCCAGAACATACTGTCCCAAAAAATAGCCCATGTCATCCTGCGCTTGCGACTTTAGCTTACTTCCGCAACCGAACCAACCGTTATTGCAATCGTGTTGCCGCTCCATTAGCATGGCTGTAAAATCAACAAGTGTATCCGGTTCTGTGTCACTGGAGTTGCCGTCCTCGACGCCGTCGAAGGCCAGCAACGACATGGTGCCTCCCAGTAGCTTACGGCCGTAATTAAGCCTCAGCGTATCGTTTGTTTGTAGAAATCGCAATTGTCGCTCATCGGCGTACCAAGACGAGCATTTGGCATAACGCGCTTTGGCGCTGAGAACTAGTCCCAAAGACACCCAGAAACGTTGCTCCTGATTGCAAAAGAAGAGTTTAGTGCACTGATGGTGAGGTTGACAGCGACCAAGGACAATGGTGATGGTGAGTGCTTTCGAATGACGCAGCAGTTGTACTAATATGTAGACACAAGTTATCCTTGCAGCAGTCCTTTTAAGGGCCAATGAAAGCTACTGACTGTACTGGCCTTAACACTGTGCTGTTGTTAACGTTGGCATAAAAAGTTATACAAGTGCAAATACCCACAGTAGAGGGTGGTGCGACGCTAATCCAATTAGATACTATTGGCGATTCCTCTTTGTTTACTGCTGGGCAAGTGTGGTGTTTGTGCTTGACTTGGCCTGCCTGGGGCGGTGGTTGGTTGTCAATTGTTTGCAATGTGGGGGCATTAAATAAATTATATCTCTGAAAACTCCCAACAGTTTGTTTTTAGCGATCTTTTTCTTTATTTACTTCTGAATTTTGACAACAACTCCGAAACAAAATTTGGCTCCTATTTGCAATGAAAACAGTAACAGAGTTGCAAGCACATTTAATTATCGAAACCGATAACATTTTAAATTATTGCAAAAACAACACTGTCCGCTTGTGAATGTCTAGGTACGTTGCGATATAATGTCGTATGACTTCTTTTAAACATAATATACATAAATAAGTATATCTCTGTTGTTTGCTTGTATGTCATCGTCTGAAATTTATGCCGTATTTTTGATATCACAATAGATCATAAAAGGTTTTACTACGCCATTCAAAAAACCATCAAATCACGATAAAATATGCTGCGATTGTTTACTTTGACATGCCGTTTGATGACTGGCTTCTTGTCATGCAACAGCTGTATTCTGTTTCCATGCTGCGCTCCAAGTGGTTGTCCGTCTTGAGTAAGTTCCCAAGCATGAAAATGAAGAAACAACGCCTGGATTATCGAAACAAACTAATCCTGGCACCCATGGTACGTGTCGGCACGTTGCCTATGCGTCTATTGGCTCTTGAAATGGGCGCAGATATCGTTTACACCGAGGAGCTTATTGATTTGAAGCTCATTAAGAGTATACGCCGCCCCAATCGTAAGTAAATACTGCTGATTATAGTGTTATTTTGAGTTATACATCAGTTTCTTTTCTAATTTTATAGCTGCACTCGGAACTGTTGACTTTGTAGACCCTTCGGATGGTACAATTGTATTCCGAACATGTGCCACAGAGACGTCACAGTTGGTTTTGCAATTGGGCACAAGTGATGCTGCACGTGCATTAGCTGTGGGCAAACTGGTGCAGCAGGATATTGCCGGACTAGATATCAATATGGGCTGCCCAAAGGAATTTTCAATAAAAGGCGGTATGGGGGCGGCATTAATGGCAGAACCCGACAAAGCAGCGGATATACTGCAGACATTGTGCTCCGGATTAAGCATACCGGTGACATGTAAAATACGCATACTGCCCGATACCTTGGATACCATCAAGCTGGTTCAACGTTTCGCTGCAACAGGTATTGCTGCCATTGGCATTCATGCGCGCACACGCGATGAAAGACCCCAACATCGGCCACATCCGGATGTTGTGCGTGCTGTAGCAAGTGCAGTGGATATACCTATCATAGCTAATGGTGGATCTCGCAATATGCATACATATGAAGATCTGCGCAAGTTTCAAGAAGCTTGTGGCGCTGATAGTGTCATGGTTGCTCGTGCTGCTCAGCTAAATGTTTCCATATTTCGCAAGGAGGGAATTCTGCCGATGGATGAGGTGATAGACAAGTATCTTCGATTGTGTGTTGACTATGATAATGCACCGCACAACACCAAGTACTGTGTACAGAGCATTCTCAAGGAGCTGCAAGAGACGCCGCGTGGCAAACGGTTTCTGCAGTGCCAAACCCTGTTGCAAATCTGTGAAATTTGGGATCTAGGCGACTATTGTCGACGACGGCAGCAGGAGCATAGGGATCGAGGCAATATGGGACGTGCCGACGTTACACCAACGCAGAATCTTAGTAAAAGACAAAAACTGGATTTGACAGATGTGACCTGGAAATTATCTCCTGAAGACGAACTTGAATATGAGGGCGTCATTAGCCGTAACATGGCGTTCCTGCGTTCCACCTACGAAAAAGGTAAGTCACATACATGATTCACCCTAACTTAACGGGAACTAAATTCTCCTCCTCTCTCTCTCTTTTTTCCAGATAAGCAACTGCCAAAGAGTGTGCTCTACGTTCACTCAGGTCGCATGGGCAAACAGGCGCCCGAATATGTCACCCACCGCTGTGACAAACTTTTCCGGTCTATATGTAGCTACGACGGACAGCGCTACAGCAGCAGCTTCTGGGAGAAGAACAAGAAGCAGGCGGAGCAGGGTGCCGCTTTGGTTGCTCTGCTACATCTTGGACAGCTGTCAGAGGAAACGCTCCGCGAAAATGGCAGCCTAATCAGCTAAAATTAAATTTTTAACCATGTGCCTTACCACAGCATTGCGAAATATTTGAAAACTATACTTGAAAGTTCCAATTTCTTTTGAATATTTTGTTTCTAGAAACGAATCTTGTAGATAGATAATAATCTGGTTGGAGTTGATCAAATGAAAATCATATTCGTGCGCGAATTATATAATATTTTCACTTGACACTTGTGAGTATAATAAAATACACTAGACAATTCATAATTAAAAGAAACGTTAATCAACTCGTCCATGTTATCTAAAAACCGCAGAGGTAACCAGTCAATAACATACAAAAAGACTTACATAAATATATGGATGGTTATGTATTTTCACACGTCAAGAAGCTGATAAAGAAATGTTTGTAAAATAAACAAAACTAAAGGGATCAAATTTTTATATTTTCCGAGCATTTTTTAGAGATCAGTATATATCAGTATGTATGTATGTCTGGTAGTTAAGTATTTTCTTCACGAACACTTATGTAGCTTTGTTTCTATGCACACAACCTTAAGAATATTCCAACATGAACGACGACGCAATTTGCGTCATGTTGTTCGCCATTTCTTGGAATTTATGTACGATTTGGAAAATCTATATAGATATTGATTTACTAAAGTACATACAATTTAAGCAAATTTTAACTTGTGCGTCTTAAAAATATGTTATGCTTGGACGACTTCAGAAAATGTGGTGCCGATTAAATACAACCTTTATAATATAATTGTTGTATGCATTAATATCAATTTATTTTTAATCAAAAAGGCTATTCACCTTTACTAGTCGTAATCGAAAGTAAGTTTATTTTCACTCGATTGAATGAGATTTCCTACTTTAGAAAAAGTTAACACCGAAACGTTTGTCATGACACTTATTAAAATTCGCATAATTATTAACAATGTGCTATTTAAAAAACAAAATAATCGCTACTTGTGACCTTTTAACGCTTTTGATTGACCTACGTCTTTCGGTAATTTACATATGATTATGTATACTGAAGTTTACGTTTGTTTGCTTTTTAAATTATGATTTATTAATTCCCTAGTGTGTGTGTGTGTGTGTCTTTATGTGGTAGATGTAGTGCAGGATTGCTGCTAAGCATGGCTAGCGTCGTTGGGCGGCTGGCGGTGGCATCATTGTATGATCATCGCGGAAGCCGAAATTTGCTATAAAGTTTAGTAGATATTCCTTCGTAATGGGATGCTTAATGCTCTCAACGACAGCTGCAAGAGATTGAATTTTTTATTGATATTGAATGTACACCTTAGTGATAGTTTAACAAACTTACAGACTGCCGTATTGAAGCTGTTCGGCAATTTCTTATCTGTACGCTCGCGCATAAATTCCCAATTACCAAATTGATTCATCGTACATTCAACAATTTTGTTATCTAACTCGCGAATTTCCTTAGTAAGCTTTTGCATACGACCAAAGGGTGCATCGTGACCACCTACATAGAGAAAGCCTACCTTTGTGGTTAGCAGGCTAGCAGCAACAATATAAAAGCAAAACAATAATATAAGGATCATGGAATACTTGCAATACAAACTGCATCTTACCCTTCGCCACGTTCTGTTATAATCTTAAGACGAAAATCTACAGAGTTGAGCTCATGCGGTTTCCATTTAAAAACGTCGGAACAAACGCCGGCCGTATATGGCTGCTGTGACGGTTGAAAGATAAGACCATCGGGCTCGTGGGCCAGTGAACGTGAGAACTTCTCGCCCAATAATCGAGCCGAAGTACGTATATCCCAGAAATCCTTATTACGTACACTGAACGGCTCCAAGGAACGGTTTATAATGCCGTGTTTCATGGCCAAGATGCGAGGTCCTGCAATGTTAATATTGGTTAGAAAGCAGATCCAACTGATAGTCTCATTAATGCATACCTATAACATCATTTTTTATGTACTCCAGACGATGAGGGTAAAAGGCCTCTTCGCGCACATCTCGTCCTGCCAGCCGTACAATGTCGTAGACGAGAAAACGGGGCGTTACAGTCTCTCCGATCTTGTCCAAGACCATTTCCTATAGTATTGAAGAGCTTTATATAAAATAAATTAAATCTTCCTTTCACTTTCACTTACACCATCCAACAAAGTGCCATCGAGGGCTTCATGCAGATTTTTACCAAGCACAAAGGAAACATTCTCCACCTGAAAGCATGAGTTATTTCGATCGAAGAAATAGACTTCGTCGCGTCCATCGATAAGCATCATGTACCGCGTACCATCTGCTTTCCAAGAAACTCTATATGGTATCTCGCTGAGTCTCTTGATGTTGTGTCTATCCATTGATACGGGTTGTGCACCTGGAAATCCATTCTTCTGCCAGTTACACCAGTCCTGCACCTTATGCTGTAGTCCTGTGAGACGGGGCTGATCCGTAACTTGTCGTACACCGGGTACACCATCCATAAACGCTGCATTTTTAACAACCATCTCCCGTCGTCGTTTTTTCTTTAGACCATCACCTGTCCCATTGCCCTCCTCACCATTAGCATCAGCATCTCCGTCCTCGTCTTCTTCTATAGCAACACCGGCCGCAGCCGATGCCGCTTGCTGTGATGTCGAGGAACAGTTGTCATCGTATTTACGTTTCCTGTTACCATTGCTTACATCTTCACTGCCGTTACTATCATCATACTCCAGACACCAATTTGGCTGCTCTGGAGCTTGGGGAGCATCTTCTTCATCCTCGTAACGACGAAATAGCTCGTTGATGTAGTCCTGCTTGTATATACCAGGCGGTCGAGCGTTCGCAAAGACGGAAAGTGCAGCTTCAACTGAGCAATCGAGACGTTCTACCATATATGAGATAATTAGGAAGCCAGTTCGATTAAATCCGTGCGTACAGTGTACAGCAATCACATCGAAGGGTCTCTCGTTAATAAAATTGTCCACCAATTCAATAAAACTACGCGTCTGCTCGGGTGATGGGGTCTCACCGTGGCCACGACACTGTAGCTTAATATACTGTGCTCCTCGCTCCTCAACTGAGCTACGATCATAGAAACGTTTCGTGTTTGTCAAATCGATCCATAGCCCTAACTTTAACTGCATGATGAAGAGGAAGTTGTCATCAATGAATAATAATAATTGTGAATTTCTCTTTTACCACCATCTTACCTTAAGTGTCTTACAATAATCAAATAGCATCTCGGGACGAAACGTACACTCAATCGGGATCTTGTCTTGAAACGCTTTACTCAGTGGCGTCTTGAAAGCAAGAAACCGCTCTGCGATTATTGAATCACTCTTCCGAGGACAATATAGCCATCGGTTCGGCGGTGGACCTGAGCCTCGTTCGCGGTGTGACATTTTGACTGGGTACGGGACTCGTTAACTTTTCGGGAAAAAGTTGGGTGCAAGTGAGCATGCAAATAATTGGTTCGTATGACCGTAAGGTTTTTCGCGTCTTCACTTTTACGGCTTAAAACAAAGCGAGAGCGGTTAGGAATCGCTTTGAATATCGCGTTCTACTTACGTTTTTAACTTCTTCACATCATCTTTATTGCATCGCAGACAGTTTCTAAAGTGATTGCTTGGTTTGCTTGCTCGTGTGTGTTTGTGTCAGTGGTGTGTTGAAAAACGAAGGTAATCGAACAAATGCATTTCGATGCTGGCAATTTATCGATACAACACTTGACGGCAGCGATTTTTCAGAAATATTCGATATACTCTGATTCTTGTCAACTGCCAAATCAATTGAAAATAACGCATAATTCTTTTCGCTATTATGCGATTATTTCTATAAAATATAAAAATTACATGCACAACGTAGAAAAAAAACGAAACCCACGAAATATGCATGTAAATTCTATATAAGCAACACAGCCCAACAAAAAACGTATATAATTATGTTTTAAACCTTTCTATTTTTGGTCGCTTTTGATTGCTTAACTTTGTATCCGTAAGAGAACGGAAACACAAACGTTTTATGAACTTCAAATAACAACAATATATACAAATACGTCAGTACATTTGAACGACATCTTAACAATAACATAAACATAATTATAACATTGGAAATTTTCTACGCAGATTTCTCTCTCACACTCTCACCAACGTCAATCAGTAGATATTTTTTTTATGTTTAGACACAGGTACATAAAATTATACTATATATGTTTTCCGGTTGAATCAGTGACCATGTAGTCAAGTAAACATAATCGACAGACAAGTTCGCATGTAATCGAAATTCAAATTTTTGGCGCAATGCATCGAAATTTGAAAAAAACAAAATTAAGATGTTGCACGTTTCAGTGCGAATAGTGTTTAATAATAAACATACTTACTACATGCTTGTGCATACATATGTGTATTTCTTTACTTATTTCACGCTCGCAAGTACTCTGTTGCAAATTTGCACTCATACAGACGAGGTAAAACAACTACCGAAATATTTACTGTAATGTAAATAAACAAACAGTCAATTTTGCATTGTTGTTGGCTGCGATACATACTTAAAAACAAATGCTCGGCCACAGAAATATCCGAAACGAAATTGGTGCGGCTGGAGAGATGGAAGTAAAGGCAACAATAACAACATCAAACGTCGGCGCGTCGTCGACGCTGGTGAGCATCGCTTCGCTTTTCCACTCGAACCGATCGATGATCATTGTCGATTCTCCTTTGTTTCAGATCGAATGCCGTTCTTTTTTCGGTTTCAATCGTGATATTGTGCGCGTTGTTGAAGCAGCAGCAGCAGCAGCGGTAGCAGCAGCTTATTACAATTCATATTTTGTTTATAAAAAAGTGAACTGAGTGAACTGATTAAGTTGCAGTGCAATAATGGCAGCCCACTCGCATTCTCCAGCAAAACTGCATAATACTACTACATCGTCGAACACGGTGATGCATATGCCAAAAATAACGGTTACAAGCACAGATCGTAACGGTATTAAGTGCGGGACAACAACAACGAAAATTATTGCAGAACCCAAATCACCAGATTGTCTAACTGCAGCAATGCCCAGGAAAAGTTTGACATCCATGTCCGATGGTGAAATTATTCAAGAGAATCTCAAGGAATTGATGGACATGAAATCGCGCGTAAGTTCCAAACAGAAGGGAAGGGTTACTGTGATAACTATGTTGGAGGCAATGACTGCCGCATGGCTGTGGTGCATGGCACGTGGAAATAGATTTTGTGGCAAGTTAATAGGCATCTTTCCTTTATGGACGGACAACCAAGGGCATGAGGAACGTGCCTCGTGCAAAAACCATATCTTGTTAATAATTGCACTACGCCATCGTTTCCTCTTTCGAACACAATGCACAGACATATGTACATATTGTATATATAAACATACATATATTAATACGTACATATCTACATACATACATACATGTGTGATCATGAGATTTTATCGGAATGCCAGATTGTAAACAATGTTTTTATGGGGCATACAGTCAGCCCTGGCCACTATGACTTAGCAAAGTTTAAACGTATGTACTTATACCTACATACATACATACATAAGTACATCTATACACATTTCCTCACTTCCAGGTTCTACTTTATATGCAAACACCCTCTAATCCTTCTTTTCCATCTTCCAGGAGGAACGAAAAGCCAATGGCCGGCTTGTAGCTGTGATTGTTGCTTTTCTCGGTAAGATATATATATAGTATATACATTTACAAATGTTTGTGCATATGTTAGATAGTTGCACACGTTCGTATGATTCTATATTAAACAATCATCTAAAACAGTTTTTTATTTTTGGCTATACAATATGAGTCATTCTTAGTCACGCAATGCTGCAATTTGTTTAAAATTAACGGTACTCGTAGAGTTGACTTTTAAGCAAAATAGCATAAATGCCAATTCAAATTAGCAAACATAAACAAATTCTATTGAATTATTTGTATATGATAATTAATAATCATACAAATTTTATAGAATAAAAATCCTATAAAATAAATGTGATTTACACCAATGTAATGAAGCAAAATACCGCCAAATCGATAGCTTCAAAAATATTCGATTATTTACGCACTTTTATGTGCATTGTGCGCAGTTTTGCGCCCAAGTCGAGGTTTTTCTGGCAATATCGATCATCGAAACAGCTGATGAATTAGCGCCATAATCAAACAAGCAACAGGTATGTTTTGCTTCACACATGGTTCAAATACTATTAAATTTTTCCAAGAAGCCCTGACGATTACGCGTGCTGAATTGTGTAAATGTATAAGGTCAATACTCTGAAGTTTGAATATCCGTTTCGTTTATCGTGGAAACGTTTTCAAATCATTATATTAAAGAACATTTTGCTTAGTTTTCAAATATAAATGCGATGATTTGCTTTATCTTTTGCAGTGATTTTCATGGCCGTATACCATGCCTGGAAAAACAAACCCGCCCCTCTCGCAGGCGTCCTTGTGCCGGCTGGTATTATGCTCTCTTATGGTGCTTGGGTTGTTGTCCTGGCTAAACGTGATAAACGCAATCGCGCCATATTCGTAAGTATTGCGAGAAACACCCTGTAGCTGAAAATATTCCAATTTGAAACAGACTAATTGACTAATTTGCTTTGTAGGAACGCCACATTGAGGAAGTTGCGCAGAAAAACAAAACCGAACTAAAGGAAAGACATGCGCGACTTAAGCTGGCACACTTGGACGATCACAGCGGTAGCTCGTGTTCCGGCAGCTTAAAATATGTAAACGAGTTGGCTCCCAACGGCGAGCATCATAAGAAGCACAAACACCATAGGCAGCGGCAACATAAGTCTAACGATCAAGCGGGATCAAGCCTATTGGCTGAAGTCAAGGTGCATCGCAGTGTGGCCAAGAGGCCGAGTTTCAGACAGAAGCTCTTTGGTCAGACCATTGCTCACGTCAAGCTACTGGAGATGCAATCCGATGGGCCAGACTTTAAGGATACGGATGCGCCAAGGCCAGCAACCTCTGATAAAGTAGAAGATAAGCACGAAACGATAGCCATGCCCAAGATGAAACGCATGGATTCGGCGCCATAGGCAAGAACACAAATGGGGTGAACTCAGGGTGAGGTCTGAAAGGGTCAAGCGGGGCAACGAACCACCCTGTTGGAAATGGAATGGGGCAAGCGATGGCCACCATTCGAAGCAAATCTTGATCAGCATAGAGAAGCACACAACACATTTAAAATAACAATTAAAAATTAATTTTAATATTATCATTTTTTTTTGTTTTTACTTATTTAAAGAGGTGACTAAACAATTACGCAGTGTCTGCCTCGGTTGGTGATTCTGTTGCTTCCGCTTCCGCTGGTGCTTGTGCTTGTGTCTCTCCAACTGGCGCTGGAACGGACTCTTCTTCGGGCTCATTGTCTTTTTGCTTCTTCCACATTTTCGCAGCTGCGAGCAGTTTGAGATTTGGTCGGGCCATTTCATCCTCGGGGAATATGTAATCGAAGACCTCTTCCCAGCCTTCCTCGACGCCATCTTCGGACACGATCTTCTGTCGCCGCTTAATACGACGCGGCATCTTGTCCAATACCATTTGCACTGCTGACGAGTCTCTGATATCACGCTCGAAATCACGCCATGCTTCCAGTAGCAAGACACGGGACTCCTTGTCACCGAGCTGACGGAGCATTTCATTGGCCCGCTCGTAGACACGACGTGCAAGGCGTATATTCATGTCTGCATCTCGATCTCCCTTGCCATCGCCATGATTGAGGCTCATCTCGAACTTGGCAAACGACATCCACACCTTGACATGTTGTGTGCGCTCCAGCAGACGTTCGTAGAGCTGCCGTGCCAGTTCCGTCTCACCGAGTGCAACCTCGAAATCAATATACGCCTTCCACAGCAGTTCGGGCATGTCGAGACGTGGCTGCTGCACGGCCAGCTCGAAGATTGCCCGTGAACGTTCCGTATCACCCAATAAATTTTCCAATTCAGCAAATTTCATCCAGGTCACGCAGTTTTCAGGACCGAATTCCAAAAACTTCTCGTAGAGCAAACGACAGCGTTCGAATTCACGCAGTTGAATCTCCAGATCAATGTAGCCTCGGAATAGTTTGTCCCGCGGGCACATACCAATTGCCATGCCGAGCGATTTGCGCGCCACCTGCAGCTCCTTGCAACGGATCTCAAACTGTGCGTACATCAGCCAGATCTTGCTGAAAGTGAACAGCTTGTGGGGTATGAGCTCAAGGCAAGTCTTATAGATTTGCCGTGTGCGTTCAATATCCTCCGCTTCAAGCTCCTCGTACAGTGCATAATTGATCCACATGTATATGTAGCGGCGCCAGTAGTTCTTTTCATTTGCCGGCGGCACATTGGCAATGGCACGCTCGTAGGTTTCCCGTATCAGCTCTTTGTCACCTTCGGCCTCGATGAGACGTAGATAATCAAACCAGGCATCATAGTTGGTTGGATTGGCTGCCACCTCCTGTTCGTATTGATGCTTCCGTTTCGAGACAATGACATCCTCGATGCCCGCTCTATCGCCATACTTCTTCTCGTGTATTGTGTAGGCTTTGTAGAGTTCTGGTGTTCGGGCCTTTGGCAAATGGTCGAGTGCATATTTGTATATGACACGCGCCCGATCATGTTCCTTTTGGCCCTCCTCGAAGCGAGCGAACGCAATGAACAGACGCTCATCAATGTAGTCATCGCCAAAGAACTCAACAGCTCGCTCAAAGACACGTCGGGCACCATGTATGAATCCGTGCGCCTCCTCGAATCGTGCAAACTTGACCCAGTTCTTTACATCAGGATGAACGTATACGAAACGCTCGTAGACCTCGCGTGCCCGATCAATCTCCTTGTACCGCAACTCGAAATTGACATAAGTCTGCCAGGCTTGCTCCTCCGGCTGCCATTCCATCCAACGTTCGAAGACTTGACGTGCACCAGCTACATTTTCTAACATCTCTTCCATATAGGTGTACTTGTACCAGAACTGATTGACGCGGGGCATTATGGTTACAGCCCGATCCCAGAGGTTACGTGCATGGTTAACCTGTTTGTTCTTCATTTCCATTTCGGCATACTTTAGCCAAATCGTTATGTTCCTATGCTCATTATCCAGGGCACGCTCCCAGATGGAACGGGCACGCTGTATTTCCTGCTGTTGTTCCTCCCATTGGGCATATTTAATCCAATGACTGACCACCATGCGATTCTTTCGTAAATTATCCTCAAATGTTTTGCGCTTTCTCTGCTGATAATCGGCCAATTCAGCGGGATCGGAAATTTTCTGTTTTGGTGGCGGTGGTAATATCTCCAAGTCTCGCTCCTTGGCCTCACGCAGCAGCTGTTCCGCCGTGATTTGCACCTCTGCCGGCGCTTTATTCTTCACCTAAAAGCGAAACGTTTGCGTTTACCTTCGTGTCAATCAAACTATTCTCTTACGTACCTTTGCCACCTTGGGCATTTTTTGTGGCCGATCCATGGTTAGGAAGTGAAAACTGTGTAACTGCGAGGCTTATTTATCTGTTTACAGTTATTTTACACAAAATGTAGCGCTGCTTGCCGTGGCGCTTCGCGAAATAAATACACTATTAGGGATGAGCGAGTTGTTGACGCTTCTTCTTCTTCCCTTTTCAACATTCGCAGTGAACCATTACAGAAATTATCGAACCAACGATAAAATGCAGAAAAATAGTCGATAACTCTGAAATCCAAAAGCTTAGGTTTGTTAAATTTTATTGTTTATTCACTCTATACAATACTCAATGTTTGAATTTATTTAACTTAATACATGAAATTAACTCTTTCCTAGGTGCTCTACGTACTTATATACCAAATCATGTTGAGCCACGAATTATTTTATTGAAATACATTTAGGAAACAGCTCCCGTTATATATATATAGATATATTAAATACAAACATAAATATTACAGAAATACATACAATATTAAAAAACACTTAAAAAAAAAAAATTGTTATCAGAGCATGACTTTTAAATTTTTCAGTTGAATAGTCTCCATGATCTGCCATTACGTTTCTCTGGCTTCTCAACAAGCCAATGATTCGGATTCATTAAATAGTCGCTTAAAAAATAAAAAACAAATTATAAGTTTGGATAGTTACACGACGAAAAGTTGTACACCTACCGATTGTCAGACAAAACCTTTTGGGTCTGTTGACGTAGAGAAGCCAAGGATCCAGCAGCACCGCCGTACTCCTCGGGCAACATCACACACGGCACGAACGCGTACAGTGATTCGATGCTGGCCGTGTGAAAACGTATCTAAAAGTGAAATATATGATGCACTTTTGGAAATTGGACAGCTGCCTTGTGGGGACATACCAATTTAAAGACTTCATCACTGATGAACGGCTTCACGATGCTTACAATGCGATCTATATATGTTGGGCAGTTAACCATATGAATGGCCTTGAGACGCACAGGGAACGCCAGTTGAAGAAATTTTACATAAGCTCGCAGTGTGCTTATGGTCAAACGTGATATGTGACGCATTGTTGTGCCCTTCATATCGAATATTTGCACCTCGCCCTCGGAGAGTACCTCGGGATTGGCCGGGTCATCAGGAGTAATGAAACGACAGTCTGTCACCATGAAAAAGGCGCGTGTGTCCTCCGTGTGATGCATCTAGAAATAAGATTATCAGTATACTTGTCTTACAGCCTTGGCAAGGAGTTCCCTCGAACCCTTAGCTACCTTAGACGGTTCAAAGTCTCTGAAGCAGTAGAGCGAGACTTTATATTTTTCCGGAGTAAGTCCCGGTAGCGGTAAAATATCACTAAAATTGAATATGTAGACATACATAAAATTATTATAGTTATAGCTGCCCAGTCGACTTACGCATAGTCGAAAGTCCTACGACTGTCTTCATCCAATGGATCCCTCTTGATAAACAAATGCGGATGCTTGTTGCGCAGTGCATAGTTTACCTCGATGAGCTGTTTGGTATCCTCGACATGTCCGTACATGCATTGGTAGAAGCGTCGGAGCAGCAACGGCTCTGCAAATAATAATAAATTAATATTTTGCCAATACGTAAGCATACGTACAGTGACGTAACGGACGCCCAGCAGTTGGCAATCAAAATATCCGAGAAGTCTCTCTGCGTACTAACGACCTAATTAAGTTTTTATTGACGTTTGTTTGGGTCGGTGGTTAGAGCAGTCAAGATTTGAGCTTGTATTAGTTGGCAGCATTTCAATAAATTGTCATACACAAAAACACTAGCTCTCTTCTAGCCTCTTTCTATCATGCCCAACTGTAGGAGCATCCCTTTAATCGTGATAGTTACCAATTTCCTGCGGTAAATTCTCATTCTGTCTAAACCATTCACAAAGCTCGGCTAAATCACGATCACGTCTCAGCTGTTTTTCACTTTCACTATCGCTGCTCATGCTGGAGTTATCGTCCCGTTATCGAAATTCAACTATTCGTACTCGCAATCGGCTATAAATCGATGCGTGCGCAGCAAATGTTCTGTTTTGTTCCGTTGTGTTTGAAGCCTGGTGCCCAACTGACTGCCGAATCTGCTAGGTTTTTTGAATAAATGCTTTATAATTTGTGTGTGCTTATAATTCCAATATACGACTATTGATTACCAATGTGTTTGCGCAGGAGACACTCGAATTCAACTTGCTGCCCAGACGATTAAACACGTAATTTTTTAATTGCTTTTTGCTGCCATTTGTCATTTTTTTGTGGCTTAATAGTGCCTAAATTTGTGTTGTTACAGCTTCTGCGCATCTATCACTAATCACCCGGTCGTGCACAGAATTCACAAACCTAATTCTTCAGTTTAGTCAACTGAAACCAAAAAAAAAACATATTGTCAAAATTGTTAATCGAAAATTGAAAAGTCGAGCGAGTTGTCTCCTGGGCATAATTTATGGGGACTGCCACGCTTCTTTATGCCATTTGCACAAAGTTAGTATACCCTTTTTTGACCATTTTCAATGGTCGAAGGGTATAAAAAATGATCAGGACCATCTATGGGCCTTATACTTATAGACTAAGTAGTTATGACAAGATCAATGAATTTCGTATATTTACAGTTGAAATGATCTCGATATACATTCGAATATTAAAACCTAATAGATTATAAATATATATTTTCGAGGCTTACCCATGCCTCGTCCCTCATCCAGTAGATTTTCATTAAGCGTCTCGTAGTAGTAGGACTTAAAACACTTATACAAACGCAGCAGATCCAAAGAGAGCAGAAAGAAGCTATGGTAAACCATTTCTTTGTTTTGCACAGACAGCTCATATAACAGTTTCGCTAAGGCCATAAGGACGGATACAGTGCAATCCCCAAAACTACACGATGCACGGACCAATCCTGTGATAATTAACAGTGCACTCGCCGCCGTCCTAATCAAGCACAAATTCCACTTGACCGTGTCCGTTGCCTCCATATATGAATAGCTCAAGCAGAGGAGAATCAGTCCGATGATAGGCGGCGTCTTTCGCCAAACATAATGCCTTATTTCTGTCTCTGCTTTATAATGGAACATGGTAATATATCCCATCAGGAATGCTACAGTTAAACGATGGCTATTGCAGACGAAAGTCCTATTTGACATCTCAGCAATGCGCATGTTGAGTGTACCAATCACCAGGCTGCCCAGGAGTCCCTTCAGGGTTAACGTCTCATCTATCTGATCTCGACGAATACGTCTAAAAAACTTCAGACCCTGCGCAAATCTCACAATGCTGAGACATAAGGATATGTTTTGAAATTGTCTGCTATATGGTTTGAGAGTGTCTCCAATTCGTTCCATTAAAAAGAGTTTTAAGATAACGAGAATTTTAAAAAGAAATTAAAATTGTATTTTTAAACAAAGCCCTCCGAGTATAATAAAAACTACAAAAATACATATTTTGAAAAGCTTCTCAAAGCATTAAATCAAATAAAAAAATAAAGACTAGTATGTGTAAAAAAAAAAAACAAAAACATGCCCCATACATAAGTTCCTCATACAGATACCTCACAGGAACTGTGATTCGATTCCAAATAAATTCGGCAAGACAGCAAACCACAACCTTCTCAGGATAATAATCACATTCTGTCATATGTAGTATGTATGTGCTTTTGAATAATAACAATTCCCAACTCCCATAAGCAACATCAGAACCACGACCAACGGCTTTTGCTCAGCGATGTGATCTTCCAGTATTTTTCATCGCTCAGGTATGCTCTAAAAAAGATAAAATAATAAACATATATCATTATTTAATTACTCTACACAGCTTACGTTTTTTCTTTCAGGACACGCATCCAGTGCGCCTTGATTTCAGCAATTGTACCCGCTTTGCCGCCATATTCCACGGGCAACATATCCCTGGGAACCAGTTCATATAGACTGTCCATGCCTTCCGTGTGATATTTGATCTGAAATTGTGGATAAAGTGGATATACTAGATGGCAAAGACTAGCAGAATGAAATCTTACCATTTGAAAGACTTCCTCGCGTATGAAGGGCCTCATCATGGCCATCATGCGATCCAGAAACGATGGACAATTAATGATATGTATGGCCCGCAGGCGAGACGGATATGCTTCCTGTACAAACTTCATGTAGACGCGCAGCACAAAGATCGAGACGTAGGCAAGATGCCGCATGGTATAACCATTGATATCGACAATTTGTACATCACCCTCGGCAATATCATCATCGTTAACCCTACTCGGTGGTTGGTCATGATCTTGACCTGACCCATCGGGCTTGTTGGTGTCCACTTCCGTGAAACGTGCATCTGCCATCATAAAGAAGATTTTACTCTCCTCCTGAGAGTTGCGCTACATGATTTTGTTGGGATAATAAAAGTGATTGAGTAATAAGAAATAAACATAAAACATAAATAATATACCTACCGTACTGGGATCATAGTCAGCCATGCGGAATAATAGTAGTTTATGGCGTTCCGGTGTTACGCCCGGCAGAATGAGCAGATCTCTATGGAATGAAAACATATTATAAAACAAGTCGGAAAGGCTACAGTCGAGAGCGCCCGACAGTAAGATACCCTTTGCCCAATTCCCAAAGAATTCTGCACAACTTATTCTACAACATATGACTTACAGTTGTTTAGTACTAATTTTGATCTCCGGAATCGATTAAAATTATAAACGCAAGATTTTAAATTTCAAAAAAAAAATTTTTGTTGAAAAATCACAGGGGGGACCCTTACCTAAATTCGCAAAATATTAAAAATTTCAAAAAATCCATTTTGCTATTTTTTAAATGTAGAATCACTCAAGTTGTTAAACCATAAACAAAATGTCATTCCGCGTGAAAATCGTTTGGTTTTTAAGAAAGTTACGATCTGTGTAAAATGAGGGTACTAGGCCTGTTGAGGATATTGTATGTCTAATTTTTTGACCATTTCGTCATGATTTTTGGACCAAAATTAAGTATTG
Organism: Zaprionus tsacasi; assembly: GCA_018904105.1. Taxonomy (NCBI): domain Eukaryota; kingdom Metazoa; phylum Arthropoda; class Insecta; order Diptera; family Drosophilidae; genus Zaprionus; species Zaprionus tsacasi. The sequence continues at coordinate 9,004,317 of JAEIFR010000001.1, forward strand.
TTAAAAATCGATTTAAATAATTGTTTAGTACTAATTTTGACCTCCGCAATCGATTAAAATAAAAAACTCGCGATTTAAAATTAAAAAAAAAAAATTTTGTTGAAAAATCATAGGGGGGACCCTTACCTAAATTTCTATAATATCGACAATTTTCAAAAAATCCATTCTGCAATTTTTTTAATGCAGAATCACTCAGGTTAAACAAACTAACGTGTAACTCATGCTGCTCGTACATTTGCACAAAGTTAGTATACCCTTTTGGTCAACATTTTCAATGGGCGAAGGGTATAAATATGTAATAAGGATTAAGTATGCAACAATTCGACTGGATACTTACGACACCTGCAGACCCTTGGCTGTCATCTCATCGTCCATATTACGATCCATGAATATATTGGGATTCTTATTGCGCAAACTATAGTTGAGCTCGATCAGCTTCTTTGTCTGCTGGACATCGTAGTTCATGCACTTGAGGAAACGCAACAGCACAATCCTCTCTGAAATCGAGAAATCCGTATAATTTACAGACTCATGCAATATATTGTTTATTTTATTATAATTCATATACATATACATATATGTATATATAGATAGATTTATGCACACTTGAGAGCGCGATTATACTAGACGTAGCCAGACGGCGTCTAATGGTCTATACCCTATATAGTTGATTTATCTTTACAATTGCTAATTCTCACTGGCTAGCTATGTTAGTATTGATAACAATAATCAGTTCGATGTGGTACAACTAAAGCTGTTTTTTTTGTTCTTTACCAGCTGCGCAGTAAAGTTTTACAGATATAATACAATTGATTCTATTTCCTGTTATAACTATCAATCATTGCGGTATATATTGGGCGTTTTTCCTAACCTATCCCAAGCGTCGTCATCGTGTACGCATTATCTTACCGATCTTTTCGGGTAAATTCGGATTCGTTTCGAACCAAGTTTGCAATTCGTTTAGCTGCCCGTCGACTTCGTCGTCGCTTCTTGTTGTCATCTTGTTCCCGTTATTATTCTTATTGTTTGTTAGCCAAGAGATTTGTGGCTCTTGAATGCGAACCACTTCGATTTCCCTCAACAACTGAGCACAGGCCACTCTATATGCCCAAATCCGCGTCGTTCGAAACTGATAAAGCCCTCAAAGCTTATTTGCTCCATACAAGCGTACGCAAACACGCGCACACACACACAAACATATTTATACCCGATCACACATACGAAGCAAATTATATTACATACATACCTCGTATTCATAAGCACACAAGGGTTGCATAGCCAACGGGCCGATATCAGTATTGATAGATCTACATATGTCCCTGATGTTGGTCACATTTCCCAAGCCAGCGTCGTTTGCTAACGAGTCCACCTCATTCATTGCATCATGTTGTTGTGTCTGCGGAGTACAGGGCATCTTACCGTCCGGCAACTCTCGATTTCCAACTTGTTATTTTGTTATTATTGCATTTAATTGAATTTTGCCGCCTGTTTCGCTGGCATCCAAACACTTGGCAAGGGGAGAGCGTGCGGGCGACATGCTAGGCGGGGGAGTAGTGCGACTGTAAGTGCGCCCAACAAGCTTAGCTTAGAGAATAATTACGGGCCGAGTGCTAAACGAACTGAGACGAGCGGGCAATCGTTTGAGCTTCGTGTTCTTCGTATGCAAACTTCTCCGACGACCAGTTTTGAGCTTTAGCGAAAGCTCTGACGTCATCAACGACATATCAATGTAAATATTTTAAATAATTATTCTCTTTGCACACCAGCAAACATGCAACACTGCAAACAGCTGTGCTGGTTATCGATTGTTACCGACCATATCGATAGATATTTGTTTTTAAGCATGGCGCCAGTTGGCGGACTATTTGAAATTGAGAGTTATGAGTTAAAGGTGTCACGTTATAAAATTAACATATCTTAATCCGCTTTTGTTGGTCAGATAATTAATAAATTAAAATAAGAGTAGTACGCCTTATCAGTGTATTTCGTAACACACAATTAATTATATATACATTTAATTTAAACATGAGCGTCTTTATTTAATTTACTCTATCAATCTGCTGGCGAAAAACTTGTATTCGTTAAATTTAATAAAACAAAAACGACGCCAAGTGGAATAAATTATGCGAGTCGTAGTATTTGCTATCGGTTCCCGCGCCAGTCTGTAATAAAATCCATAGCTAAATCAAAATCAAATCGCAACGAAGCCAACCTTCGCCTACTTTTGAGAGCGAGCAAACTGAGACGCTAAAAACGCTCATATGTAAATAAAATAAATCCAAAGAAAATGGATATAAAAACCATGATAGAAACAAAATAAATGAAAACAAATTAAGTTTTGACTTAAACTCGATTTGATTGCTGTCGCCGTGACTTTCAAGTGCCGCCCATGTAAAGTGAACGCTCCACTGTGCTTCCTTCCTGCTGTAAGCTGTAAGCAAATGTGGGCGCCCGTCACCGCAGACGCCCGCCCGGCGCCGCATGCCGGTCAGTTGTTGCATGAGTCAAATTGCAGCCAAGTGTCTCCGAGTGTCCGCCTGACTGTCTCACTCTATCCGTGTCGGATACGGTGCGGCCAAGTCTTATATAAGCGACGCACAAGCTGCTGGATCTCAAGAGATTTTAATTTCATTTCGATTTGAGTTGAGCTAAGCCAAAGCGATGCAAAAACAAAATCAAAAACAATAACAATAATGAAAACGAGCGATAACCAATGTTGAATCATGCTAGTCGAAGATTGTATACTCTTTAGATACAAATGTAAATGTCATATTTTGAACGTGAAACATAAATCGATTCATTAGCATAAGAAATCACATAGAACAATGGAGTCTGCCTGAGTAAAATAGGGTTATTTTTCATTCATGAAACTCTGTTTAGTGCGTTTTCCTTTGAAACTTTGCGAATTTGTTTCGCAATCGCTTTCGAATCGCAACGAATGCATGATAGCTACCGATCTGTTAACCTTTAGAGCAAGCATAATACCCATTTTAACAATTTGGACAAACAGACGCAGAAATACTCGAGTTTAACACTCACCGCGGCGGCGGCGGCCTTTCACTCGGCCAGCTCGAAAGCAAGATAAACTTAACCATGCCTAAGTAAACAAGCAACCGACCGGCCTGGTCGGGGGCTAACCACATGAAGATGAAAATGAAGATGAGGCTGGGAACGAGTCGAGCGGCGAGAGGAGTAGCAACTGTAACTGCAGGCGGGCTGCATAAATATTTAGGATAAAAACTTCGGACAACCAATGTTGTTAATTAGCGCTTTTCGGCCACTTTTACTACCACTACTATGTCTGACGCACTGATTGATTGGATGCTTTATGGGGCTGTGAATGAGTTAAGAGGCAGCATATAAAGTTAAAGGGAACGCCAGTTGACATTAATTCGTCGCCCGCTAACAAAAGACTTAAGCAACGAACTTGGCATTGCAAAGTACCGTGTGCTAGCGTGCCGTTGTTGTTGTTGTTGTGCCGTCGTCACCGCCGCCGCCGCTTACTTAGTGCAGGAATTGGAGCACAATGCACACGTTAACAACGTGATGCAATTGCGCCCCTCAAAATTGCGTTCGATTGTGAAATCGAAACTGTCACTGAGCACTTGATGCGAATGGCGATTGTTATCGATATCGTTATGTGTGCTCAGAACTGACAGGCAGAACCGTTATGTTATGTTGTCCAATCGAAGCGATTGAATAATTTTTACTGCCATAATTTACATATCGTTCGCATTTTTCGCGTCTTTCTCTCTCTCACTCTCTTCTGATGTTTCACTTTTTGTTTTGTTGGTGTTGTGTCTCAAGCGCCAAAAATTAGCAAAGCAAACAGCTTAAGCAAATAAAAGGTATGAGGAGAAAGTGAATGGCCGCAACAAGTAAAAGCAACAACAAAGGCAGCGGCAGCAGCAGCGGTAGCGGTAGCAACAGCAGCACCAGCAATAGCGAGCGACTGAAGACGAGTGACAAACCAACGCCCCTTCTTCCTCTTATCATGGATGCAAAACGTTGGCAAAAGATTACACAGACTCCACCAAGTACAAACACATACATGCATGCGCATGGCGCCTTGTGTGTGAGTGTGCATGTTGTGCACATGCACTTAGCCTGACCGTAAAGCAATTTAAGTTTTTGTTTTGCGACGATGCCACTAGCAGCAGCAACAATAATAACAACAACAATAATAACAAACAACAAGAGCAACAACAACTTTTGGCCAGTCATGTCAAGTTGTGTGTGTGGTGTCATTTAGCCGGCGCGCTGTTGCAATTCAAATGAAAAGACTTGGAAACTCCAAGCTCCAAATCGGAGCGGAGTCTGGTAGTGTCTGTCGGGGCGCATCCAGCCACACCACACACGCATTCGCACACACACACACACACACGACAAAGCTCAAGCAAAGCAAGAAAAAAAACATTTAACTTGAGCACAACCCAAACGATTTGTTTAAGTCGCGTTTATTTTGCGCCGTGTCAGCGTCAAATTGTGCCAAATGTTGTCACCAAAAAAAAAAAAAAAAGGCCAAGAGACAAGACGCCCGTCGCCGCTACAAACAGCCAGCCCAAGCTGAACCGAAGTGTGTAAAGTAGTAAACATTTTGTTTAAATGCCTTAGCTAAATGGTAATGTTACAAATTTGTTGCTAAAATCATTATTTTTTAATTGTTTGCAGCATGAGCAGCACGCTGGCGCAAGGGCATTATGCAAATCGCAGCTAGAAGAGTTCAAAAGTGGAACACATAATCATATTGCATCGGCTGGGGATCACTTGAGAAATGCAAACGAAGCACAGCAATTAAGCATGCAAATCTGTCATGGGTGCAGCTCGATTTGACCAGGCTGAAATTGAATGCAGTTAAGTGTACTCTAAGTATATATGAATATAGACTATAACTATGCTCTTTTTCTAGGGCATGCAGCTGAATTTGTTGAAGGAACCAAGAGGTACATATTGTAGATTGTTAGTTTGGTAAACAATATTCCTTCGTTTATTCCTCAGTTTCATTGGATTGTTCTGGTTTTGGCAGCAGCAAAGCCGCATGGCAGTGCCTATCGAAAAGTATCTCCAAACTCACTTAAGTTCGCAGCTCATAACAATTAACTAAAACGATGTCTATTCACTTTCAGTTCGAAACTTGATTGATTCGGTCATAAAATATGAGACAACTTTAATTAACCATGTTTGTGAGTTTGACTTACTGACTGACAACGAGGAGAGCTATGCGAGTGCCTCGCATTACTGACAAATCCCACAATAATCGAGGCAAACTGGCGACTGTGTGCAGTGCAGTGGGCAATTCGCCATCAAATCGAATCAACAATGCACGAAATGCTCCATTTTTGTTCAATAATAATAAGTATATCAATGGATTCGAGTGCAGCAACAAGGCCCAACGCAATGCAATGCGATCGGCATACATATATAAATGAGTGTGTTTTGAGTATCTATCGACATGCAGCATTATGCAACAATGGCCCCGCCAAAGCCAAAGCCAAATCGCATAAAGAGCCCAAAGAGACCAAAGCGTAATCGTAATCGTATACCAAATCAACTTTAACAAGCGATCAGGTTCCCGAAATGGAGCATTAGGCTAGGCAAGACTGTTGTTAATCTTTGTGATGCTATGCGTAGAGACAGAGCCGCGTAGAAGAGGGTAAGCTAATGTATCGTTTGCTTTGCCAGCTCTGCATTGATCTTTATACTTGTAAAAGCTTTTCTGCCGCCTACAGATCCCCCTTTACGCTACGCGCTGTCATCTGCCCAGTTGAAAATGGCACAGTGCCTGCTTGCGCAGAGGAAACCTGTAGAATGCCAGACTGCTGCTCCAGCCACCCCCTTTCGGGCTACTGCTGCTTCACCTACTCCCTGCAGCAGGCGCTGCACAGTCGTGTCGTGCGCTCGGGTCGTGCAGGTGTACTTGGTCAAGGTAAGCGAGACGAATGAACGGCGCAAAGGCAACACAACAAAAGCAACAGCAGCAACAACAACAACAATCAGACAACATCAAACAATCGTGTGGAGCGTGCTGTCCGAACAATTTGGCACAGAATCCAAATCGAAAGACGCACTCCCAGCTTCTAGAGACGACGCTCTCTTTGCGGCACGCAGTGCACACCTGAGACAACAACGACGAAGCGACGGTGACGACGACAGCAACATCGACTGCGCCGGCAGCGACGACGACAACAGCAACAGCAGCACCAGCAACAGCGGCGACAACGTTCCGCAGCGGGACCCGTTCAGTATAATTCGAACGCTCATTGAAAATGGTCTACAGGCCGCGCATGCGCCAAGCCTACAACTCCACATTCAGCTCCAACTCGCAGTCGCATTCGTCGCTGTCGTCGTCGTCGTCTTCGTCGTCGTGGTCGTCGTCGTCGTTGTGGTCGCCGTCGTCGTAGTCGCTTGGGGAGACGGAGTCGCGTGCTCACCCAAAATTGTAATTTACCATCGAATTTATTTTTGTTGCTGTTGTTGTTTTTTTTGTGCATTTTTGAAAGTTTAACGCCTGAAAAAAACCAAAACAAAATTGTGAAAAATATATTTTGAAGTAGACGTGCCTAGGGAAGGCGATTGCAGCCAGATCGGAGTTGTCGGAAAACCTAAAAAAATAACAAAAATGTAATTTAAAAATTGATTTTGTGTTAACAAGGAAACCTGACAAACCTAACACACACACACACTCGCATACACACCCATCGATATGCAGTGGAAAAAATGCTTTCAACTTGCAATGTCTCAAATGACCTTGACATGACTGCAGCGGTTAAAGAAAGACAAAAAAAAAAAAAGCTGATGGCGTAGGCCACAGCCCAAGTAGGGAGAGTCTATGCAAATGACCCACAGATTGCAGCAAGAGACGAGACACGAGCGTGATCCATAACCAATGTTTGCATCTATTTGAACTAAATCGTGTATATAATATATAACAAAATCGAATATATATTAATAGATTCGTAGATATTCTAATTTTCTGAATGAACTTCACATGTTTTATTAGGGATCTGTAAAGTTTCATAGCGAAAAGATATATAGATTTCCATGAATACAAGACTGTTCAGGAATATATATGCGCTATAATAAAACTGGCTTATAAGGAAGCACTGCGCCATGCGTGAGCTACCAATTCGGCTAATTAATTGGGTTAAATTAGCGACACGATTTCGCCAAATGGCAGCGAATACACCGAGAAAAACGGGGAAACAATTATGTTCGCTGACAATGAAATAATTTCTAAATTATGTCGCCGCATAATTCCTCGACGACACTTATGCACAATTATTTAACATGATAATAACAACATAGTGAGAGAGAGGGACGATCAAGTGCCTTAAAGGGGGCAAAAAAAAATAAATAATAAAAAAGTGAACACATTAAAAATGTTAAAAGTGTTTTATGCCTCTTTACGTATTTGTTATTGCTTTTTATTTTCGGCGGCACAGGTGAAAGTGTTAACAACAGAGACAGAGAAGAAAAGGGAAACAGCAAAAGGCAACTGGCAAAATAAAAAACAGAGAGCGAGAGAGAGAGAGAAGAGAGCAAAGCAAAACAAAATCAATAATATAAATTAAGCGTTAAATTTGCTAAGGTAAAAAATCAATTGAGTTGGTAAAAGTTGTGTAAACAAAAACTAAAACAGAAGAAGAAAGAGAGAGAGAGAGAGAGAGAGACTGACTAGTATACTAGCATATATATCAAGTATATAATATCTATATGGTAGTAATAAAATGCAATTGAGACCCAATTGAAGCCGCTACATAGCCGGCGCTTGATTTGGTTTTCTTGGTATTCGCTTTTGGCTTTCAGCTTGAAGTCGCTTTGGGTTTCTTTTCCTGGCCTCCCCAAACAACATTCACTTGTCATACATACGTATACGTACGTATGTATGTATGTAGGCAACTGCTTGCCACTTGGCTTAAATAGAATTTTGCAGCAAAACTGCAATGCTGCGGCCAAAAGTTGCAAATTTGAAGCCATAAGCCAAAAGCCAGTCCGGCCAGAAAAAGCAGGAAAACCCGTGTGCCACAGCAGCAGCAGCAGCAAACGAAGCCAAAAGCAACAAAAACATTTGTAACAAGTTGCAGTAAAAGTGGTGCGTAAAGTTGCCTATACCCGTCTCGCTCACACAACCCTCTCTCTCTCTCTCTCTCGCTGCCTCGTCACTTGGCTAATGAAGCGCAACATTTTGAAGTTGATGAATTTAACGCGACTTGTCGCCACTGACTAATTGACTAAAGTGAGAGCAGCCGTCGCAAGACGCGTCTTCAGTCTTCAGTCTCTTCTCTTGTCTTGTCTTCTGTGCGCTGCTGCTAATGGCCAGCGGCACTTTCTCAACAATTCATGCCGGAAATGGTAGCAGGCGACCTTCCTTACCCCGGCATGACTAACCCTTTGCCGCGTCATAAAATATGTTGAGCTTGGGTTGGCCAGTTTGTGTCCTAAGTCTTTTGTTTGAGTCAGATATAACTTATTAAATACACATGGTTCTTATAGAGGAAGAAGTACCATACTTAATTTCATATGAAATATTACTCATAGCGCAAGTTTGTGCCCTAAGTCTTTGGGCAAAATATTATTAAATAGTTCTCATAGAGAAAGTATGTTACTTATTTATTTACCTATTTTCATTTAAAGTAGTTCTCGTAGAGGAAGTACTACTTCCCTTATAGAGGCAGTTTTACTGCTACATTTATCATATTTCATAGCAAATAGTTCTCAAAGATGAAGTCTACTTCATTTATGTCCTTCAATTACAATTAGTGCGCATAGAGCAAATTATACTTTATTTATCCCAAAAACTACTTCATTAACTTAATTTCATATTTAATAAATTCCATAGAGGAAGTACTAAGAGTTACTCCGATCTGACCTCACTCTAATATGTTTTTAATTGAGCATCTATTTACAAACTTTACTTTGCCATGTTATAATCTCTTTATTTCTCGCACAAAGTACGCATTTAGAGATCTAGCTCTCCTACATTTAGTTTATGCCCATTCTCAAGCGACTTTCAATGATTATAACCATATGTCGCCATACTACATGTCTGCATAACTTCACTGCAATACGATATGAGTGTGTTACCTCGCTGACTGATCGCTCTGATCTTCTTCAGTTGTTTCACAGTTACTCAAGCTGCGCAACGAGGTCAGTTCAGTTATGTCGTCTACATGTATCTGCATATCTGTGTCAGCTAATGATCGTCTCGGATCGGATCAATCTTTGAATCTTTGCTGAGATCTGTAAACTGATCTCTCGCACTAACAAATGCCAACCGATCGATGCGCTGTCGTTGTGGTTGTCCCATAAATTTGAGTGTTGACTTAACAATTCTGGAGAAGATAAAACTTTCTTCGCGACGATCAAAAAGGGCGCGGCACGTGTATCTGAAGTTTCTGTTTTTATGACTAACACGATTTCTCAACAAAAAAAAACCTTAAGAAAACCGAAAATAGAAGCATAAACTTTATAGTGTATTTCTAGTATTTTAGTTGGTTTTTTTTTTTATTGGTCTTTAAAGAGCGTAAAATCGAGTCGGGCCTCACGAAGGTCACGTCAATTACGCTGTGCTCTTGATTAACTAAACTAATGAAGTGCACTAACTAAGTGTCTGTCTATCTCGCTTGCTCCTTCTGTGTCTGTCTGCTTCGCTCTTGAAATAAGTAAGCAAAACAATGGACAATGGCAAAAAAAAAGAGAAAAAAAAAGAAAAACAAGATTACTTCAAATTGCGATGTTGTTGTTGTTGTTGTTGTTGCTAATGAGAGGTCAAGTGAATTTAGAGATTTGTTGTCCTCACGAAAGGGTTCAGGGTTGAACTGCCTCGACCACGCCACAATCTCAACTAATTAGCCCGAATCAAGTCTCTCTCTCTCTCTCTGGGTCACACATGATCGGGCGCGAGAAATAAGATACCATAATACAAAAATAAAAGGCCTCATTAACGAGCCTCATTTGCATAAGTAAAGGGACAGTTGGAAGTCTGAAGAACAACTTTGAAAGTTGAGCAAAGTACCAAAGCTCAAAGTACCCGACTTATATGCATCATTAATAAACTTTACCTAGCTCAAGGTTTAATGCGCCCTAAAATCAACTGAAAGTACAATTTTACTTTTTATAGTGCTTTAAATATCACTTAAAATTTACTTTAAAGTTTCCTGCTTGTTTCCTGGAAAAATGCTCAATTACTTTGTAGTTTCTCCCAGCTCTAATCTTATTAGAACTCAAGTTCCGCCTGCATAGTATTACGACTCTTGACCTTTCCGTATGTTAAATTTCACTTCCGTCGGGCAAAAGTAATCGAAAGTAATGTCAAGTTGAAGTCGATTTAAATCGCTTAATATAATTAATGGAAATGTCAAGTCAGTTATAATAACGAAATATAATATAGCATAATCACACATGGTATCGCCTTCAACAGGGACTAGGCCACTGCGTTTTGTGTATCTTATAATGTTAATAACAATAACAAACGCTAGAGAAATTACTTAACATTTAATTGTTGCCACAATTACTCATACAAACACACGACGTCGACGTCGGCGTCAACGTCTAATGCGCTTCAGTGGCGTCGCCGTTGCCGGCGGATTGGAAATGCACTCACCAAAGATTGGCTCATATTTTATACCTCATACTCCAGCGGGTACAGGGGTAGTTGGGACTAGTAAGAGCGTATAGAAAATAGTAAAGAAAAAGCATCGTCTTTTAATATTTATGCAATTCTTCCAGATCTCTGGAACTAAGTAAGCTAAAGTTCTGAAACTTGGTTGAAAACATTATCATATATTTAACTACATATAGCTGCTTGCAGGGTATTCATTAGTCAAGTGCACTCGCCTTGAGCTTAACTTGTTGTTTATTATGTACGTTGCCGCAATTGAAACAAATTATTTGCCTTTTGAGCAGGCGAGAGAAAGAAGGAAAATATGCAGAGAGTGAGAGAGAGAGAAAAGCGGCAAACAGAGAGAGGGAGAGAGAGAGAGAGAAAGAGAGCAACACGCACAGCGACAGCGATTATGAAATTAAAATGCAGTTGGTAGTTAATCGAATTCCGCTCGATGTGTATGCAAAATCTGAAATTACGTATACGACGTGTGGTTGGCAGCAAAGTCAAATGGAAAATGGAAAATGTGCGAGAAAACATGAGTAAAACAGAATGAAAAAAAAATGCAAAATATGTGCAAAAAATATAGAAAAAAAACGAAAGCCGAGACAACTTAAGATTGCTCGTAATAACTTTTCGAAAAACTCAATTTTCTATGCGACCACAAACCCCATCATATTTGGCCAACTTTTCAAATGGAATTTCTACTATACTTACTATGCTGTGGTTTCACTTCCCTAATGGAACCGACGACCATCACTTTTCCACCACAATGGCCATCGCTATAATGTGTGGAAGTTCCTATTACATATATGTATCATTATCATTGTCATGTCTTTGATCTATCATCGACTGTGACTGGCCGATCAATTGCAAATCAACCGCCAATTCAAGCACTTCATTTTCATGCGGTTTTCCTACTTCCAAGTTCCAACTTACCCCCAACAAAATTGTCACAATGACAGACTTCATAATAATCAACTGTCATATAATTTGCCTAACTGTCGGTTTAGTTTCCGCTTCAACAAAATAAAAAAAAATTATATCAAGAGTTATAAAGAAAAACGGAAAACAATTACTTGAAATGCATGGAAAATTTACGAGGAGAAAGAAAGCCAAGCCAACAAGCCGACAAGTGTACAAATCCCATTTGAAAACATTACACAAACACTTGACAAAAATGACAATCGAAAATAGAGTAAGGCATGAGAAGGAGAAAAGTGATGGACTAGTAGATATGCTAGGGGAAGTTCTGCCAAAAGAAAACTCACTCTGTTAATCAATTAAATTACTATCAATTATATTACAAAGTATTTTCCATACAAATATAACTCAATCTATAGTTTAACTTACCCCTTTGATTAGTTTAAAATTTACAGGGTATTCGCCATGAAATGTGGTTGATGGAAAGGAGGCGTTGCTGTTATTTGCAGCAGGTATCCGAAAGTGAAATAGATTTTGTGATTTATTATGCAAAATCATGATCTACGTGCTGCGAGAGAGAGAGAGAGAGAGGACAAACTATGATGCAAGACCGATAACGATGACGATGACTATAGCGATGGGCAACTTGTTGTCCGTTTCTTCGATTGTGCGGAACTATTTTTCACAGTCCATTGCCGGACGCTGCACTCCAGCCATCCGTCTATATAGAGAGCCAGCCTATCGAAGCGTTTAATTTTCACCTAATTGCCGCATTTAAATCATAAATTTAATGAGTACCATAGAAAGCGACGACAATATTATCGTACTACGATGGTCTCCAGCAGCGAAGCCGTTAGCAAAATGAACTGTTAGATAATCTTGAAACAGAGAGCGAGAGAGAGAGAAATAAAGCAATAAAAAACAAGCAGAAATAGAAAATCTGAAATATGCACTCACAATTATGGCCAAGTTATGCGCTGCGCACTGATTTAACCTGACTACGTGCCGCACATTCTAAGCGGACGCATAACAGTTGGACGCACAGAGGATTGGACGGGCTAGCTAGCTAACTGTAACTGGAATCGTAAGGGGGGAAGAGGGGTCTCCAAGGGGTCTGCAACTGGCTGCGTAACTGCTGCGACTGGTCTGGCCAGATAGCTGCAAGTAGGGTTTGCACAGCTGGAAGATTACATGGAAACGATTTCCTTATCGAACGTGTGGCATCTTTGAGCTAGTACCGATTATAATGATTGGCGAAAAATTCCAAAATCGCATAAACTAGCAGTAGTTCATGGATGCAAGTAAAACTTGTTCATGTCTCTAGTAATTTTCGTGATTTTTTGAAGTAGTTTTTTTTTATGTGTTTTGGTTTGGTAGATAAGCGATTTATGGTTATAACTGGGGATCTAAGGATAGAGAAGTATGCGTTGAAATATTTGTAAGCTTGGCTTTTTAGTAATCTTACCCAATTTTGTGATGAAACTAAAGTCTGATTTTGCAAATATAAGTTCGAAAAATTTAAAATTACTTAATATATTTACCAGAGTGTCATATGATACTTAATACCAAAGTCAGAAAGAACTTTAAACATTTTTATATATTTTATTCAATTGATAAAATATCTAAACCCTTTTTTATTCCCCCTACTGCAGCCCGAACTCAAGATGAGCAGCCTGCTCAAGATGCTGGTGCTGCTACAGCTGCTCCTGCTTAGCGTAGGCATTAAGGCGCTGCCCACCATACAGCAGCAGGCGGCACACAGTGGAGCCAACTATGTGCAGCAGCTGGACAAGACGTTTTTTCAGCCGCCCGACATAGAGCAGACCATTGATGAGGTGCAAAAGATATTGGCCAATGATCCAGCGTTGCCCAGGCTGACGCGGTAAGTGAAGAATCCCAGAGAAAGCAAGACAATTCTTATAGTTTTCCTATCCCCGACAGCGGCGAGATCGAGGAGCTGTACGAGAAGGTCACCCGGGCCGAGTATGAGAAGAGTGTCGAGGCGGGCGACATGAGCCGTGCGGATAGCATGCGGGCACTGATGCTGGTGCTGCCCTACAATACGGACAACAACACGGAGGAGAATCTACAGGAGCTGTACACACGACCGCCAGTGACACGTGTCATTGATGCCTACACTCAGCCCAATCCCATTAAGTTCCTCACACCCGATCCGAATGCAGCGCCACGCAGTACGGTACCCGGTGGCAATCCCGCTGTGGCAGCCACCACCTATAAGCCAGCATATGGTGGCTTGGCAGCCAAGCAGCAGCACCAGCTGTATGCAGCACCCACAGCTACCACATATCATCCGCCAGCACCGGCTCCGGTTATGTATCAACTGACACCTTCGCTGGGCAGACCCAGCATGGATTTCCAACCGGTCACAAATGGACCGCATGCATATGACTTTACCAAGCTGCAAGCGGCGCCACCACCGCCAGCAGCAGCAGTAGCAGCATCTCCTCCAGTTGCGGCACCTCCATCGGCAACGGCGCAACGCTTTAGCTCGCATTACAATGCCAAGAATGCGCAATTTCTGAGGAAACCCAACAGGCCCAAGCCGGCACAGCAGCAGCGTGCCACGACGAGTAGCAGCACGGTCAAACCCGTAGCGGATATACTCGAGAGTCTGGGCATAGTGGGTGGCGGAGCAGCTGGAGGGGCAACTAGTGGACAGAGCACGCACAAGCGTTACGCCATCGATGACTATTACCCGGCGGAGAGTGCACCCAAGCCAGTGGTGGCTGTGGCCGATTTGCGTGGACTGCAGGGTGCACGCATCCGTCCGGATGCGTATTCCAACTTCAAGCCGCTGAATATAGGCGAAGAGCTGCGTGTCAAGCCCGAAGTGGAGGGTTATCTGACGCGTTTTGGCATAGTGAAGAAATCTCCCAAGGCGCTGAAGAAATCCCAAGCTGGAGCACCGCCCACGGAGGAGCCAGCAGGCGCCCACACGGAACTGTCAACGGCTACGGCCAAATTGCCGGTGGGTAATCAGGAGCTGGTCAAGTTGCTGGAGAATCTACACGAGCTGGAGCGCTTGCAGGCCAAGGTTGAAGCACGTAAGACACCTGTCGCCAGCACCACAACCACCACCAGCACCACGACAACTACAACTACAGCTGCTCCACCCACACCAATGCCAACGGCGCAGCTGATCACGCACGGTGCGCCGCTGCTGATTGAGCCGAAGAAACCACGTCGCCGCATCGATCCCAACATTGATATCAATTTCGCCAATGCTGGCAATCATCAGAAGGAGTCCAGCTCCACAGATGAGCTGGCCAAGCTGTTGCAGAATCTGCAGGAGTTGGAGAAGCTGCAGATCAATGCGGAGAATGTGTTGAAGGCGAATCAGCCGGCGCAATCGCTGAGCAATCGCTTTAGCATTGGCGCCAGCACCACACCAGCTCCAACTGTAGCCACAACCAGGAGCACAACCAGGAGTACCAGCACCACAACCCGCCAACCAGCTGGTGCTGCCGATGCACGTGAGCTGCAGTCGATTCTGCGTCAGCTGCAGCAGTTGGAGGAGGCAAATGCTGTGCTCAAGGCGGCAAGAACGACCAGTAGCACCAGCACCACCACTAGCACCAGCACCACCACACAGCGACCCAGGCCCAGGCAGTCTGCCGCACAAGCCTTCGGTCTGGATCCTTCACTGACCAAGGGATTCGGACCAGGCGATTTGGCGCAGCTGCAGCGACTCTTCAGCGATGATAGCCAGTTGGAGCTGCTCTACGAGCAGGCCCGGAATACTAAGAAGGGCATCAAGAGCAGCACCACCAGCAGCCCCACAACCAGCTCCTCAACCAGCACCACAACCAGCACCACCACCAGCACTACGACCACACCGCGTCCCACCAAGGCAGCTGCTGCTGTGGATCACGCACAGTTCGAGGCATTGATAACGCGCGTGCAGCAGCTGGAGCAACTGCAGCAGCCAAAGGCAACCACGCCAGGATTCAGCACACGCAACGTGGCTGCCAGTGCAGGCGCAGCCGGCGCCGCCTCTCCCGCTCTGGGCTTGCCCAGCAATGACTACGCACAACTGCAGCAGTTAGCAGCGCAATCCTACGACTTGGATCCCTACCAAGGTCAAGTGGAGATCTCTACAGCGGCATCCACGTCCAAGCAGCGTCAGCGTCCACTTAATCAGTTCGAGCGCAGCAATGGGCTGCTGCAGGATGTGCATCCGCATGACTATGTGCAGCTGCAGAAGCTGCTGAGCAAGGTGCAGGAGCTGGAGCGTGTGCAGCTGCAGGAGACGCGTCCCACGACGGGTACTGGAGCACATCAGCTGGTTACCGCTGCCTCTGTGCGTACACAGAATGTGAAGAGTTTAAACGGAGCACAGATTGTCTATGCACAGCCAGCGGCATTGGCCGAGACCGAGCAACTGCAGCAGCAGCAGCAACAGCACCACCAGCATCCGCAGCAGACCCAGATGCCCAAGCTGGAGCTGCCTGTCTATAGGCAACCCATCGCCAGCACCCCCAATCCCGGCCTGAGCTCCAGTGAGGAGCTGCGTGAATATGCCATGTCGAAGCCAGCGCATCCACAGTTGAGCTCGACGGTGGATCAGGACTTTGCGCAATATCAGCAGTTCTTCAGCAGCCTCGAGGATGGAGGCGAGCGCCAGCATGCGTATCCCAACATGCAACCCATCTACAAGACAGTGACGCCGGCACCAAGTAAAGCTACCACCAAGCAGGCGGATCTGGCGGAGCTGCAGAAGCTGCTCTACAATACGGCGCAGTTACAGAAACTGGGCGTGGCACTGCCCAACGAGCTATCGCAGCAACTGGAAACGCAACTGCAGACGCAACCCACCAGCTCCAGTGTTAGCTCCGCCAGCAGCGCATCCTCCAACAGCGCTCCCAGCAGCAGCTCGTCCACTACAAGCTCCACTTCTACTACCAGCACCACCACCAGCACTCCTGCACCTGCCTCTGCGTCGTCGCCACTGCCAACGCATGACTCCTCCTCGCCAGCTGTCTTCTCGCTAACCACCAGCAGACCCTCCTCGCCGCGTATCGCACGCCCACAACCCACCACCGAGAGCAGCGTGGAGCTGCCCATCTTCAGTGCCACCAAGATCATTGAGGCTGCCATTAAGCGTGCCGCGAATCGCATCGGTGTCTCCACGGAGCAACCATTAGATTTGGCTGCCAACATGGCCATGGCTGCGGGTTTCCGACGTCGCAGCGATGATGATGCGGATCTGGATGCGGGTGACAGTGAGAACGATGGCGTGCTCGATGGTGACCTGATGGCTGAGTTCAGCGAACTGAATTATCAGCTGGCCAAACCGGAGCCAAGACAGGCAGAGCCAGAGCAGCAGCCAGCACCCGTGAAGGGTCCGAATCTTAGTGAATTGCAGCGCCTGATCTCAAATCTGCAGGAGCTGCAATCGCTCAATGTGAATCTGAGCAAACCGGTTACAATATCTCCACAATCACAGGCCGATGCCATCTACCTGCAATCGCAGCAGCCACATCAAACGGACACAACGAAACCACGTCGTCAGAGTCAGAACAGCACCAGTGCACCCACATTAACGCTGGGTGAACTGGCGGAAGCGGAAGCAGCCAGCGCCACAACGCAGTCTCCAACACGCATCAGCCTGAATCTGGGTCTAAGCGATGACGACACCGACGGCGATGCCAGCAACAGCAGCTCTAGCACAACGGAGGAGTCACCAAGTAGTTCCACCACAACGGAAGAATCACGCAATGGTTCACTCGATGATCTGGCCGATTCATTTGGACCCGATCCCGTGTCACAAGAACCGCCGCCGGCCAAAAAGAAAAACGGTTTCTATTTCCTCGCCGATTGGAATTCGTTCCTTGAGGTGGGCGATGGTGACGATCAGGTGGTGGTGCGCCTCAGTCCAAAAATCGGAGATCCACGCGACTTTCTGCCCGTCTAGTGGCTGCAGTTGCTGCGTGGGCAGTGTATATAGCTCTTAATTAGCTTCCATCCTCGTTGATGTCCTCGTCCCGCTTCCCTAATCCCAATCCAATCCCTATTCCCATCCACATCGCCCTCTCCCCGTTATAGCGTGCATGTTGTATTTATTTTAGTCACTGGTTTTTTTTATCCTCTCCGGCCCACGGCCCCGCACATCCATACACTACATTTCGTAATGTCCCCGGCGGCCAGGGTCGTGTAGTCATAAGTTGGGGTCTAAGCCTAAGTTGTAAGAGTCAAGGAATGTGCTTAACGAAATGCGAAAGAAAATTAATCTAGAGTTTCATAACGACAAGAATTTTACGTATAGTTTCTAATAAAGATGTGAAAAACCAATATATCTATGTGGCTGCGTGTTTGAGATTGTATAGTATATAGTATAATATTATAGTATATAGTATATCCAATATTTACAGCATTTTTAAACATAATTCAAACATAACATATCAGCAGATAGTTTAAGCATATCTGCCTAAGCTCTAAAGTGGTTTTATATACAGAAAATTGCTTAGATTGCTAGATAAATACAAATACAGTAACAAAGTAGAACTAGATATATACAAAAAACATATAGCTAACATTACATAATCTCCTAAAGACCCATATTATTGCGACAGTGCAGCCAGGGCTCATAGAGGCCGGGAATGACGAGTTCGTAGAAGATCAAACGACGCGCTTGCACCACAGCCAGCGTGTAGAGAGCGCCAGGAGTTTGTTGAAGCGGCAGGCGAACTGCGAGCAACTGCAGCACTGAGGACTTCTGCGGTGCCATGGCATCTCTTTCAGCCTGGAACTCGGTAAAGGGTACAAAGCCCTGGACACCGCGATAGATGAAGACACGCACCAGGCAACAACCCTCGACGAAAGCCAACAAAGTCTCGTCGCGCACACGCAGCGTTGTGAGCTCACGGGCACGCTCATTGGCGGCCAGTGACTGAAAGAGACTGCCATTGGTATGATGCACTTGGATGTGAGCAGCTGGAGCGCTCGATGGAGCCATAGGCTGCATGTCTGGCACAACCAGAGAGAGACGAGCATAAAGTAGGCGAGCACGATTTGAGGGACCAACGTACAAGCGAATCGTTTGCACATGCTGCCATTGCTGCTCAGGTGGCGGCAGGATTGACTCTTCTCTGCTGCTTGCCTCACCCATATCCAGATCCTGCTCCTCTTGCTCGTACAACACCTGCTGCAGTTTACGCAGCCGGGCGATTACAGCATGCAGGCGCAATGTATGATCATCTTGATCTGCATGCAATTCGAAGCTTCCTTCATTGGCCAATAGCAGTACATCCAGCACCGTGTGCTCCAATTCTTCGATTAGCGCATGCTGCTGCTGTTCCATAACTTCACTATCGTTAGTCGCTAGGCGTGCTTGCAGTGCCAACAGTTCCTCCACCACTGGCCAAATCAATTGGGCACTGCGTGCAGCCAATACTCTTGCTGGATTATTGGGCAATGGCAACGTATCCGTGGACAACGCTGCAAACACATCTGATCCAGTGCGACTCGCATGTCGCTGCAATTGGCCCATCAGCCACAGAAAGTCCTCGACCAGATGCTCATCGTCGAATAGATCACTCTCGGGTATACTCAACTGGGTGATGTTCACTTCGGTCTGCAGGCGAAAGTTGAGATGCTCCAAGAGACGCGCTCGCAACGTCACGTAATGTTCCTGGCTAACCGCATGAGTTGCGTCAAGATGTGGCCGCAAGTGCGACTCAATGCTCGGTTGATGCAGATACTTGATGGCATGTTGATAGCTTGGCACATGATGTTGCTGATGCCTGGCCTCATGCTGTTTCTGCAGGCGCTGCATCGAACCCAGCGACACATCCAGCGGTTCAATCTTAATGTGTGCTGTGGTGCGCCAACTCTGCAGATTTTGCGGGCTACTACAATTCCAGCTAGCATCGTCGTCATCGTTGAGCTCGTAGCTAGTCATGAAACTGAATTGATCACTGGAGCTGCCGGTTTCATTGCGTACCTGCAGCACGGTGACTTCATCGATGGGACCGCTCTCAAAGGCGTTTGAGCTGGCGTACCTTGTGCCGTTCCACCGGTAGATACGCGTCCAGCAGCCCTGTTCATTGAGCAGCAGATAGTTTGTGTCTTTCGAAGGCGATTTGAGGGCGAACACGCGACGCAAATCCTGCTGATCCTTAGCCTGGCGCAATTCAAAGCTACGACGCAGCTTGGTCACCTGGTAGGGCAACTGTAGCAAACCAAATAGCTTGGCCAAACGTTCGCATAGTTCCTTATACCGTCCTGCCCATGCAACTGTCTGTCTCCGATAGATTTCATGTGCCTCCTGACTGGCCACCGCCGTTGGTTGTTTGACACGCAACCAGCGCACGCCCCAAATACCACTGATAACTTGTGTCGGACGACCCTGCGCCCACAAGCTTTTCTCGTGCCACGTGGTATAGTCGAATCCATTGATGTGGAAGCGTGTGCGTAATTCTGGTGCATGCAGTCGCTCAAAGTAGAGTGGTGTCTGCAGGTACAGAGGATCCTCCCGCAACGTGGCCACATCGCTCAAATTAAATTTGGAGTCACCATTGATGGGTGCGTTGGCCGTCAGTGAGCCGCTCACAAATATCGACTGCATCACCAGCGGAATCTGTACACGCTGCACATGCGGCGAATTAGTCTTAAGAAGGAGGAGAACAGTTAAATTAATCGCATGACTACAAATCATCCCGTACTCACAAATAAAGTGTTGGCATATTCCTCACTCAAATTGCGTCCATTCACTAACCCTTGTAGCTGCACATAGCCATCGTGCAGATAAAGCTCCTTGGCTAGTAATGGAAAGCTGAGATTCTGTGGCGTATGCAGTGTGACCACACGCGAAAGATTCAAGTGGTTCAACTGTTCCACAAGCAGCGCATTGCTGTCCAGGGCACCAGAAGCAAAGGTAATGGGATCTGCAGAATGTAGAGAAATTAGTGGGAATATTCTGAAAATGATTCGCTTTTATATCTTACCCTCAGCCTGCCAGTCCCGATCCACGCGAACTGTATCGTGAATCCATTCGCTTATGTTGATGCCATTGAGTCGTTCTCCCTGTAACCATAACTGATCCACTTGCAGCTCGTTCATTTTCACTGGCGACTCAAAGCGTACGGGTGAGTATATTGTAACCTCGCTATAATCCCCTTTACCATCGATGAAGATGAGCTGCTTCAGCAGTTGCTCCACATTTATTCCATTCAGCTCGGTAATGTGCGCTCCTCCACGTATACTAACGCGACCTGTAAAGATTTTATGGCCATCTATTTGCAGATGAGGCTGTTGCTTATCGATCACATCATTGAAAAACTCCTTAAGTGGCTCTAGACTACGATTGCCTAGATGACCCAGTACTGTGAGGTCTTGCAGCTGCAGTTGGGGCAACCGAATCTGTCCACGATGCACAAAGGCATACAATTGTGGATGCCACTGCAAACGCTCCTCCAAGTGACTGACAGGTCGACCATTTAGTTCGCCTTCTAGTTGTAAATGAGACGCATAGAGATTTCCTTCCAAGTGCACATCACCATCGAAAGTCAAAGGTTGCAGTCTATTGGCCAATTTCTCAAAGGGAACCCCATTTAGGGAGTGCAAGTGCAGTTTACCCAGCACACGCACATCGCCGACAAAATTTTTGGTTCCCATAATTATCTGCTCCTCTTCCGGAGCCCAGCGAAAGACTATATCATTCAGTAGTTCAGGAAATAGACGATTATTTAAAGTGCCAAGGAGCACAAGGTCGTTGTCAATTACAGGTGTGTCTTGGAGACGCCAGTGTGATTGCAACTCATTGGGTTGATCCAACCACACCACTTCACGCTGCAGCTCTGCGAAATCACGTCCATTAAGAGTGCCCAAAACTTGTACTCCACCATTCACTGCAATGTGTTCCACCTGCACCTGTCCATGAAGTATGAGTAGTGGCAGTTCATCTAACTGACTTAGAAAGTTTAGCAATCGATTTGCATCGAGTCCTTGCAACTTCGACGCCTCCACACCCATTGGCAGTATCAATTCCTGCACCTCCACATAATCTAAACGCGGTCCATTCAAGAGCAACTCGTTGAGTGAATGACCATTAAGCTGCCCATCACCAGTCACATTGTGCGTGACGTCCAGTTGCTCGGCCTGGAGCTGTTGAAAATGTGCCTCACTCAGATGCAATGGCTCGTTTAGCGTCTGATAGCCAGTGTCTAGCGGAACATCATTCAATATGCGTGTCACATTCAAAAGCGGTAGCTGCAGATCATTGACAAAACGTAGATGTGTTGTGGGAGCTAGTAGAGGTTGATCTATATGGAGTGCCTGCTCAAGAAGCTGATCCAACTTTACGCCGTCATAGGTACCGCTTAGTCCAAGCCGATGGAAGTAGATATAACCATTAAGTTGGCTAACATTGTGTAAAGTTTGCTCTGCATGCTTGTTCACAAAGCGATCAATGGATATTCTACTCAAACGACCATCCGTAACATGTGTATCAACAGGCAATGTCAAATGCTGCACATGCTTCGCTCCAGGTATCAATAGCTCGTCATTGGGATCTCTTGGCCTCTGTGCAAGATCACCGAACAGTGAGTCGAAGCTTTGATTATCTAACAATCCTTCCAGTAACAAGGGTCCATTTACAATCAGCTGAGAAAAGTGACAGGCAGCATGAATGTGGTTGGATTCCAAGAGTGTGGGATTCAGCGGCGCCTGCTCAAAGTGACGACCTTGAGCGCTGCCATTCAGCTGTAATGAAAAAATTCTTAATTTTGAATCTAGCTGCTAAAAACCAATAAAATCACTTGTAGTTCTTCGGTAACTTCCAACTGGCTGAACGTGACCGAACCTGGCCAGTCCTGTGGATCACTCAGTGTGATGGCATCCAGTGGATCACGTCCATTGATTGTGCCAGCGGTGTCTACAGCGTTCACAGCTGTAAAAAGAGCACAAGATTTTAATTAAAGCAAAACTCGATGAGGTGACGGGCACCTACAGAGCGTTTGTGTAAACTGCTTGGGAGCACGGACAATACTGCTGGAACTGCTCTGCGACCAAAGATAGTCATCTGGAAATTTAAGCTCGTTCAGCGCACTCAAATGCAGTGAATCCTCAAAGATGACAGCCTTAAAAAAAATGTATTATTAGACTTTGCCTCATATTCCTCATATTCTTCATGTTACTCACGCCATTCACCTGAAGCTGCGACAATTGCAGCGGCTCGTTACGCAAGATAAGCTCTTGCATGAATTGCGTCCACTTCAGACCATTGATGTACTCAAAACTCAGATCTCCAGCCAGTTGCAGGCGCTCTTGTGTGCTTGAGGGCAGAGATTCGGGTGACGCTTGCGCTTGATGCTGTAACAGCTCCAGTCGCTGCACATTGATTGTTCCGTTGAACTGCAGTGTGGCATTCTGTATGTAGAAGGGCACATGGTTCAATTTATCGACAATCAGTTCCTGCGCTTCGACAACATCAAAGTCGAGCTTCTCATAGTCAAAGTGGAAGAGCTGGGCTTGACGCTTGAAACGCTGCTCGCTGTGTGTGTGCTCCAGCTGATCATTTAGCTGGCGTATCTGCTGCAATAGCTCGTGCAAATCCATGCTGGAATCCTCAACTGTCCATGGTGCATCGTTGATAAAAAGTTTACCCACCACGGCACCCTCATTGATCAGCAGCGGCGTGTTCACTTCCTCATAAGATTGTACATCGGTTTCGGGTACTTGTAGAAGCTGCTCGGCAAGTTGCAGAAGTTTGTCCTGGTCCTCAACCCACTTACTCATAAAGTTATGAATCTCCTGTAGATCGTGCAGTTCCGAGTTGCGCGGCAGGAGCTGAGTGTGCAGCCGAAACAGACCAGAAGATGCTGCATGACGCGGCACAAGCAGCAACGGCGGCTGTACATGACGCACCAATGCTGCTCCAATTAAACCAGCATCACGCCATTGGTCCAACATGCAGCCAGCGCCATAAGTAATCTGTTCACCCACTTCACAAGGCGCCGGCAGACTGGCTTCAAAAGCTTCTCCGTTCCATACAAGCACCTCCAGTTGAAGCAAAGAATGTGTATCGAAGTAAACACGATGTTGCACCAATAGCAAGAGATCATCCCTATAGCTGCGCACGGGCACTGGCAAAAATAGTTCAACCAGGCCAAAGTTCTGGCCCAGAACTGTCTTGGGCAGCAACTGGCCCTGCACATAGGCGAGTATCTGTGGCTTTTGTCCACCTAATGCCAGGTAGCTGCGCCCTCCCATTTGAAAAGCGGTGATATCAGCAATCTGTGGTGCATCCAGACGCTGTCTCAATTGCAGCTGCAAGCCCGCATCCTGTGGCAACTCATGAACATTGTGTGCATAAATAAGAGCTTCGTTTTCCTGGCCCACGGCAAGAAGAAGATCTCGGCCCGTGTCGAGCACGGACACTGCAGTGATGGGTTGTTCCAACTGCAGACGTTGCACTATCCAGAATTCCAGATTATCCACATCTTGTGCGTAGATGTTAAGTGTTCGATTGTGTACCATAGCCAAGTACTCACGATTCTCTACGACAAATGGCAACAGCTTGTTCAGCTGGCTTCCCAATGGCCATTGCCAGAATTGGACAAGGCCCACATCGTTTTCCATGCGATACCAGAGCAATTGTTGCTCCGTCGCCATGACCACAAGACTTTCCTGTTGCAACGTTTTATTGTTCCATCTCTCAAAGCTAATCATCGTTTCAATGCCGGCCGGGAATGGCAGCGTCTGGGCCAGAGCGAAGCTACGAAATATAGTGACGTTCTCAATAGGATTCTGTTGCTGCAATAGAATCACATCTGCCTTGCGTTGGCCCACAAAGTATATAGTTCCATTCTGAAGTAGTTGCAGCCAATGCGACACATCTACGCCGAGTTCAAATTCTAAATTCTCCACTATGCGACTGAGCACAAGCATTTCTCGTGTGCGTCGCTTAGATAATTCAAGCTGCTGTAGTTGCGTCAGATCTATGTCTAGCGGTGATGCATCCACAATGTTGGCCTGATTACTATCTGATGCTGTCGCATCCTGACTGCCACCCAGCATCTCTTGTTGTGTACTACCCACAAGTTTTTGATTTAGTGTGCCGCCAACGCGTTCTTTGATATCAGCCTCCAGTTTTCGTACCTCCTCGGTATTGCCCTGTGTCGCGACTGCCTGTTGGATTTCGGAGCGTATCGCTTGGGCTGAATTTAATGCGGCTTGGTTGACAACCACCTTGCTGGGAATGGCAGCGGGTCGCTGGGACTGCTTAGTCCACTTGGGCTGCACAATGACACCCTCCTGTAAGTAATACCCGATTCAGAGAGTGTCAACTTGGAGATATTTACTTGCCTGTTCTGGTTCACCCGCTTCGAATGCAGCGTTCAGTTCGCTTCGCAGCTTATCGATCTCTGCACGTTGCGATGCCGTTATGGAGGGTTTGGAATCGCCGCCATTGCTGCTGCCGTTGCATGCCGCGAAAAGCAGCAAGCACAGCAACAAGTTCATTTTATTTATTTTTCGCTTTTATTTTAATCAATTACAGCAATACAATTAATTACAAATTATACAATTAACACGTGAAGACATTTTTTCATATTTACAAAATTTACCGTTTCTTTTTTGAAGCCTTGCCAGAGAGTTTGTCTTTCAACGTTTTGCAACACCCAAAGTCCAGCTTTGCCCACATTTTGAACATCACACCCGAAAGTAGGCAATGCAATTTGTAAATCAAAAGTTGCACTTGCACATGTATCGAACGGCAGTCCTAGGATGCAGCCCTGGGATTTTTAGGTCTATCGATAACGATAACAGCTTTCTGCAATTATGGCGCCATGTTATGGCAACATTTTCTTCTGAACATATAACAAAATATATAAAGCGACTCATTTGTACAATTTATCGCTTAAGTCACGCTCTACCTGAAAAGTATAGTGTGCGTTATGTATGGAACCCGTTGAAATAAGAAACAAGAATTAATAATAATCATCATCGTCGTCAGCTGCGTTTAAAATTCAGGTGTGTCCTCGTCAAGCAATCCGCATTTAGGCAAATTAAACGCACGTCGTTCCGTTTTTGTCAACTTGCAGGGACGCACACCGTTTATAATCTCTGGCGGCTGTGCCTTTAACACACGCATGCGCTCCTCATCAATCCGTCGATCCATTTCGACCTCCATGTCGTGCAGCGCCTTACGAATGAGCCGATCCTCCTCAATAGCCGCGGCCCGATTCTGCTTAATCTCTAGAGCACCAATAGCGACGCCCTTATAGGCTGCCATATTAATCTTGCGACTAAATGCATCACGTGCCTCCGTCTGCTGATACTGACGCTGCATAAAACTGGTCGCATCGGAAGGTAGCGTCTTATAGAGCGCAGCCTCCTGTTCCTGAAACAACTTCTGTTCCTTCTGCTGCTGTATAAGATCCTTGGCCACCTGGTGTTTCTGCTGTTCACGCTTCTCTACATCCTGAAGATGGCGCTTCTTCTCACGTGCCTGACGCTCACAGGCCAAGATATCGGCCAGCATGTTATCGTGTGCATCCTGTTTGCGCTTCAAGGTTAACAGCTCCCTGCCCAATTGATCGGCAATCAGACGACGCCGCTCAATGCCATCGATGTTTTCCTGTTCCTTCTTGCGTTGAAAATCTCTGGTCACCGGACCCAATGCTTCCGTCACAATTACATTCAACTTGGGCTTATACTTTTCCTCCTCTTCGGCGCGCATCTTACGCTGTAGTGCGCCAAACTCATCGAGCATCGCCTTGAGCTCCTTACGCTTCTCGTGGCGCCACTCGAGCATCTGCTGCAGATGATTTACATACGCCTGCCCATCACGTTGCCGCTTCAGTTGTCCCTCCTCGCGATCCGTTTGCTGTTGCCTGTCGCGCTCTGCTTGACGTGTGCGTATCTGCAGCACCAATTGGTCACTGAAATCGTGCGCCTTCTTGTGACGCGCCAACTGCTCGGCCTCCTTCTCTGCCTGCACATGAGCACGATGTTCGACCGCCTCCTGATGTTCTTGCGCATGCGCGGAGTTACGATTTTTTAAGTTATCCTCGCGCATTTTCGTCACACTCATCGATGTCTTCACACGCTCCAGTTCGATGCGCAAATCACGGATACGTTGAGCATTCGTTTGCAACTGCTTGCTGCGCATTGCCTCGGCAAATTCACGACGATTATGCTCGGCCATCATGCTGGCTATCAGGGCCGATTGACGCTCGCGCTCAGTTATTGGATTATAGTTGCGATTGCGATCGTCAGCGATCTGTGCTACCTGATACTTGACCTCACGGTACAGGCGATTCGTTGACGGCGACTGGGCCATCATCAGCGGGCACGCATCCATCTGTTTGCTTCGTTCGCGACCGGTGACGGGCAACTGCTTTAAACGGCCCAGCATGTCCGCGAGCGGCTCCTGCGGCACTATGGCAAACAATGAGATCTGCGGATCATCCCAGGCGCCCAGTTGTGCACGCGTCGGCTCCATGTGCCGGCGGCGACCACGTCCTCCTGTTTTCATTCTTCTGCTAATCTAAAGTCAACTTATAAAAATTGAAGAAGAGATTTTGTTGTCTTTCTTTCGCTTTGTGTAGTAAAGGGTAAAAATTGTATTTTAGTTTTTTTTCTATTTTTTGTAACTGTGAATCGTGTATATCATTCGAATGTGAACTAATTTGTGCGACTGAAACTGAACGAAACGTGTTCTCAAACTGATAGAGACGCCAACAGGGAGTTGGGGAACACTTTCGCCGGACAGCTGAGGGACGGGTAAAGCTGTTTTCTGAAAAAAACTCTACACATTTGTTTACCCCCAATCTTATACATAGTATCATAATTTAATTGGAGTTAAAGGATGTTCTTTTCAATTTGATTTGTTTATTTCCGTAAATTTTATTATATTGTTTTACTCTTTACAATTATTGCGCTTTCATTGTTTGTTACATCCTCAATGCACTTTGCTTTGCCATCGTAAGTTTATATTGTTTTCTTGATTCGTGTACATTTATTTATTGCTGTTCGTTTTATTTGTTTGTTTCGTTTTGTTTTCAAAATGCGGGAAAAAATTAACAAAGTTTTAAAATTGTTGCTAATTTCAGTTATAATTGTTTTTATTCTTTAGCAAATGCTGATGCTACTGCTTCTTTTGTTGTTGTGGTCATTATTGTTGCTGTTCTTTATTATTGTTATTGTATTGTTTTAAATCGAAAGAGTACAAAATACAATTTTTTAATAAGTTTTTGCTTTGTTTTT
This sequence comes from Zaprionus tsacasi, assembly GCA_018904105.1. Lineage (NCBI taxonomy): Eukaryota > Metazoa > Arthropoda > Insecta > Diptera > Drosophilidae > Zaprionus > Zaprionus tsacasi. The sequence continues at coordinate 9,032,074 of JAEIFR010000001.1, forward strand.
AATATGTTCATTGTATATTTGATTTAAATGTGCTGTTTATAAATCGTATTTTAATTGTAGTTTTATTTAAACTTTTAGTTTTAGCATTAGTTGCGCTTTCTTTTTTTTTCGCTTGGGGGTTTTTTCCCTTTATTTTTCCGTTCTCACAAGTGTGTATGTGCTTTGTATCTTTTAACAATGCTTCCTTCTTCTTCTGCTATAACAATAAACTTAATATCTGTTTGATCAACTTGTTTTTCTTGTTTTCCAATTAAAAACGACTTATAAATAAATAAAAACATTTTCTTTTTTTAAAACACATGTAAAATTTCATTTATCCAAAAGTTTTCATTGCATACGATTATAGTTAGTTAGAGCGCAAGAGAGACAGATATTGAGAGATAGATAGAGATATAGACAGGTTTAGAGGGAGATAGAGTAAAGTGTCTGAGTGTGTTGCTTCATATTATTTCTCAACAAATTTGTATAATTAACTATTATTTTGTCTGTTCAAATTGTTTTATGCCGCTTTTCCGCGGCTGAGCTTTAACAGTTTTTCTCAATTTGCATTTTTTGCCTTTGCTTTTCCATAGATTATATAAACAAATTTAACATTATATTTGCGCTCTCGCTTCGATTAAATATGTCTCATATTATATTATAGATTGCAGTTAACATTTCTCGAACAATAAATATTAAATTTTGCTTTCGAATTCGGAATTTTTATTTGCTTCATTTTATTACTCTTTCGCTTCGTTTATATTAACTATATAAATTGATGTAAAATTTGTTGTTTATCTCTAAAAAATATGCAGTATATACTTGTATAATGTATGTTTGTTTGGTATAAACTAAAAATGACTGCATTCATTAATAATTGTAAACGTAAACAGAGTCAGAAATCAACCCAAACAACTGCTTTGGCTTTAGTCACAGACTTAAGGACTATCCGAATATCTAAAATGTATAATTCAATACAATGATAGTGATACTATATAGCATAACTAGTGTGTGTATGTGTGGGCTCTATGGGAGGTTGCATACAAGCACAACAAATTCATATTCATAAGAAATACACTACGAAAGTGTTTATTTTTGTGTGAGTTACATCAATAGTTCAATAATTGTAATTATAATTAAATAAATAAGAAATGCAGTTGATTTGCTCTACCTCTCATTCGTTTAAGGCTATCCGAGAGTTATATAATGCATATCTATGTATGTATATACTATAAATACTATATAGATATATAGTCGTTTGCTATACAATTTAAAATTGAAATTTTTTGTTTTTGGCTCGTTTTGTCGGCCTCACTAGCAATGCGCTTTACATTTTCGTCTTGTTTTTTTTTTTCGATTATATAGTAGGAGTGTCTCGTGTCTCTTGTCTTTTCATTTTGTTGTTCTCTGTTTGGTTATATTTGGTTAATTTGGGGATTTGCTTATGCCTTAAACAGCTGGGGAAATTCGTTGGCTATTTCGCGCACTAACTGCTGATCGGATGCACTGCATTCGGTCTCCTCACAAAAGATGCGCGTAAATATCTTCATCAGATCATGCTTTCGATGCTGATGCTCCTGATAGTTGGTATTCCGTAATATACGACGACAGAGCTCCAAATAGCAGGGACGCAGCTAGCGAAAAAGATGAGGCAATATACAGAGTTGGATTAGTTAGCATATCGATGGGGCTATTTGGCCTACTTACTGCATTGCCCGCATCCAGATCGGACAGCTGACGCACTACTATATCTATGAGCACCTTGATGTCGTTTGTATAGAACATGCCCGCCGTATCCGAATGACTAAAGATGTCAATAAACATGCGCAGCACCGTGTTCATATGTTCGTTGTGATGCTTAAGCAGGCGAGTGGGATCATCTGAGAGAAGTGTGCGAATTAGCTTACGATTTTTACTCAGACAAGATAACTTACCCTCTCGATTGAGCAGCAGCAAAAGCTTCTCGGTGAACACCTTTGCTGTGGGCAAATTCTGCATTGCTTCGATGATCACATTGACTGATTGTTCGCTGAACTGTTGATTGAAGGCGAGTATCAATGCAATGACCATATCCACCAGCAGCTCCGGATTGTTTCCCTCGACAATCTCCAGCAGGAAACTGGCAAAGTGCACGCCCAAATAGTCTGCAAAATAGAAAAGTAAATAAAGTAAGCATACGTACATGTTTAACAATATTAACTAACTAATCAAATCAACAATTTTAATTGGCATAGAAAGAAAGAGAGACATAGGTAGAAAGATGAAGAATTATGTTAATTTTATTTTATTTAATTTATAGTTTTTTTTTTTGACATTGACAGTCGGTTGAGAGGAGACAACCGACATCTGATCTGAGTCTTCCTGTCAGGTCTAGTCATCCGAATCTGAGCACATCATGTCATCATCAGAGTCATCGCTTTCACTTAGGTCCGGTGGTTTGATGGTAGCAACAAACTCATTATTAGCCCTCAATATCGCCGCCTGTCTATCCAGTAGATGCTGTTTCTGACTGTCTGTCAGTGGAAGGTTTTCGGGGTTCCCTTCAATTTCATCTAATAGATGGGTTGGGATAAAATACGGCTGTTGCGACATTTTAATGATATTGAAAATTATATCAAATATTTTTTTATTTTCTGGCGTTTTTTATTTCGCGTGTTTTTTTTTTTTTTTTTTTTTTTCTTTAGCTTATACCCGGTCGAGATTTGCTTAGAAATGATTTTAAATTCGTTCATAAGTTTCTAGGCAAACTTGATGTAAAAAAAAGTGTGTTGTGTATTTTAAGAAGAGTCAAAAGTGTTGTACAACTTGGACATTCAGTAGAGTTGGAAAATAAAGAAAGAAGTTCGCAAAAGTATCCTGATATGATTCATACAGAAAGGGTATATACAGCAAGCGTAGGGTTCTTTGATGAAATACGAAACCACATACAAATAGTTCAATGTAGACTATACTATTATATTGTCTTAATACGCACCCTGATGATTCACTGGCATAGGCTGACCCAGCGAAAATATAATCGTCAACATTTTCACTAGCTGCTTGAAGCGATCCAGATTGGCAAAGTGCGTCTTCATATCCTCCACCTGGCCAGAGAGAGAGAGAGAGTGAAATATAACGATATTACTATCAAAAACTTGGCAGGGCGTGGGTTTTCACACTCACAATTTCCAGAGGCAGCACTGAGGTAAGTAAAATGTCAACAATGATGTGATCCAAGTGACAGGCAGCTGTGAAAGTCTTGAGCAAGAGGCGTTTGATGGACCAACGTGTCTCCATCTGATAGTACTGCACCAGGTTGATGAACATCTGATACTGATCGCAGGACATTTCGTAGCAGCTAATGTTCTCGTCCGCGTTGTTCTGTAGGGAGAAAAAGAAAGGCAGAGAAGTTTGAGAACAGATGTAAAAATATTATGCTCACGCCCTCTTACTAGTATCTCCACCAACTCCTCGAGGAACTGTATAATGTCCTCCTCGTCCTCGTAGAGCATCCAAGTACGCTGCTCTGTATCGTTTTTACAGTCGGCCAACTGACCGAACAGATACTGCAATCGCTTCGAGTCGTGCGTAATGCCAAGTAGCTCCTTGGGCGTGGTCACCTTGCCGGTCACATGCACAGCGACTGCCTCCAGATAGGGATTGATGGCGCCATTGTATAACTGCTCCAGACTGGTGAGCACCACACGCAATGCCTCGCAGGACAAATCAAAGCTGAGATTCGTATTGCGACGCAGAGCATCGACTATCTGATAGACATCCGAGGATTCTACTTTCAGTTGACCACGCCCATTGCTGCTGCTGCCGGCGCCTAGCGCCAGTCCAGGCACCGAACCCATGCGATGCGAGCGCGATGGACTCTCAATGCTCTCGTCTAGCGCTTGACTATTGTCGGCGCTATTGTTGGCCACATTGTTGCCACAGCCATTGCAGTCACCATCGTCGCTGGCCTCTGATTTGTCCGGCACACTGTCCGCACCCTGACTGAGGCTCAGACTGAGGCTTTGCTGGTCATCGTGTGCTGCAGACGACGACACCGCTGCCACCCCCGCTGCTGCCCCTGCAGTGCTGCCATTGTGCGGCTTGTGCGCAGCCGATGATGCTGCAGATCCACCCGAAGCAGCAGCTCCAGTTGCCGAAGCAGTTGCAGCTGCACCTGAGCCACCGCCGTTCCCGTTGCCGCTGACTGTTTGTGCGGCTGCGACGCCATTGCTTGCGCTCAGCTGACTGGTTTCCTTGTATGTGGTAACCACATCTTCGCTGGTCGTTGTTGTGGTTGTCGTTGTCTCTGACGGTTCCGATGTGATGCTATTATCCTGCGCCACATCTGACACGCAGGCCGAGGCTTTCTGTGTTGCTGCCGCTGCCGCAGCTGATGATGTGCTGGCCACCAATGGAGGCGCTGGCAGTGGCTGCTGCTGCTGTTGCTGCTGAGGCGTCTGTATGGTGCAGCTACTGCTCGGCAACTGCATGCTGCCCATGCTGGGCGATTCTGGCAACGATGTGTGGGGCGGCACACTGACACCCACCGCGGGACTGGACATGCTCTTCTTGCTCATGTCCAGTCGCTGTGAGGCAGGCGGCGGCGGACTGTGCTGCTGTTGCAGCTGCTGCTGGTGATGCTGCTGCAGCTGGTGAGGATGTGTGTGCGAATGCGAGTGTCGATGCGCCGAATGGCTGTGGCTGTGGCTGCCGCTCAGCTGCTGCTTGTCGCTGTAGCTATGTGAATACGACAACGAAGAGTCGCCGTCACGTTCCGAGCTCTCCTGAAATCACAAGATTAAGACGCAAAAAAGTGAGAGAAGCCACAAAGATGGCCTGGAGTAACCTACTGCATATAGCCGTTCCATGGTGTGCTTCTTCTCACGCAGTCGATCGAGCAGCTCATCCTTAGACATGATTCCATTGATTTCCGGATCCGTACACTTCTCCAGCGACTCAATCGATGAGTTGAGGAAACTAATGAGAAAGTCATGTTCGACCTATGCAAGAAAGGGTAAATCCTTAGTTCGATTCGATGCAAGAAGCCCAAAGGCCACACTCACCTTAATCTTCATTACGTAATTGGATGGCACAAAGCCAATGTTGCCCTTCATGCTGACCACCTGCCACCAGTTTCGCTGACGGGCGGATGTTTGATATAATATAAAGTATTCGCCCTCATCGAAACTGATCGTTTTGGGATAAACCGCTTGAAAATCGTAGAGTGCCTTCAGCATTTCGATGCCGTTGCCAGCGTTGTCGTTGCCAATTCCACTACCACTACCACCACCACCTGCACCTGCACCTGCACCAGCAGCAGCAACTCCAGCTGCAGCTGCACCAATTCCACCACCACCGCCTCCACCTTCAGGTCCTGCTGCCGCTGCTACTGCTGCTGCTGTTGTTGTTGTTGTTGTTCTTGCTGCTGTTGTGGGCGATGTGGGCGCTGTTGCTGCAACAAGAGCTTTCTTTTAATAACTTAAACGTTCATATTGTTGCAAAGGGGCGTCGGCACACACACATCCAAACAACTAACACACACACACACTCTCGTCACATAACGCAACGCGGCGAATTTCTGCGGCTGCTTGGGGACCTTCCTGGCAGGCGGGCGCTAAAAAGTTCACTGCCGAGGGCCCAAAACTGCTGACTGACTAACGGTATGTCCTGGCCCGCATACACACACACACACACACACACCTATACATACACTGCAGACGACTGTGTGTGTGTGTGTGAGAGAGAGAGAGAGAGCGCAAGCAATGGCCACGCCGCGCCTGCTGCAACAACACGAGGCAAAGAAACTCTCAAACGGCGAACAGGAAAAATGCAATTTTTCCTTTTTGTGTTACTTTTGTAGCTTTGCTTTCCTGTGTGTGTTTTTTACATTGTTCCCACTTTTGCCCCTTCCACAATTACCTCGCACACACAATAACAATCCAGGGCTCTCGCTGCGAAGAAGAAGAAGAAAAACCGTTTCAAAACAGGACGCGCGCTCTCACACGCCCGCTTTCTCTCTCACTCTCTCTTAAAACTGTCAATTTCTGCCACTGCGGCTGCCATTGTCACCTGCACTCACACCACATAAACTCACAAACACACACACACACACACATGTGAAAATACGCTAGCGCGTGCATATGCAAATCTGTCAAAAGTTAAACAACCCACTTACCCATATTTTTTATACTCAGCACACCTTTTCCACTACCGTCGAGAGTGTGAGTGTGAGTGTGCGTGTGTGTGTCCCTTTCTCTATTGTTCTTTTTATGCCTGTTCCAGTTTCGACGCTTTGCCGTTTTGCCGTTTTTTCTGCTGTTCTGTTTTGCCGTTAACCAAGGACGTTACGTTTATTCGACGTTTTTTGTCTCACTTTACGCCACTTGGCTACACTGTTGTCTCTCTGTCTGCCGCTACGTCTTCTATTGTTGTTGTTGTTCTTGCTGCCAGCAGGAGGTGTCTTTTGTATACAACACTTTATGGCTATCGCTCTGGGCGTTTTTCGTTATTTGTCATAAATATGTACATACCGTACACACATACATATATACATACATACAGCGCTGTATCTATGTTTTTCTGTTATTTACAACTGCGGTTTGCATTTTTCATCACTTGTTGTTGTCCCCCAGAAAATAGGGAAAGAGAGACAGCACAAAGTGCACGCTAAAATGATATTGTCCAGTCCGTCTGTCTCGCGCACGGAGAGAAGGACTGTGCAAACAAATACAAATTGTTTTAAATTTTGCAAATTAAATTTCCCGTTGTAATTTCACATTCACATTTCCCCGCTTTCTTTGCCACACGACCAGCTCGTCGTATCTCTTGTGCTCTCATTTGGCTATGCTTTACATGGGGCAATCTCTCAGAGCGGCGTGCTCACACGCACACAAGCGCGTCTTTGAGATGTCAATGCGGAAGCAGAGCAAAGGATTCAGCATAACAGAGATTCGCATGTAGTTTGTATGTGGGTGAGTGTGTGTGTGTATAGCGTACTCCGCCCAAAAACCACTCACACACACAAACGTACACACGTCGGCGCACTTACAATGTAACGGTATTTTTTTTTTGTTTGTTTTGCTCAGTATGCGGTACGAGAAGCACAAAACAAATTTGATTACAGAATGAAGGGTCAAAGCGTGCCGATTAATAAACCCAATAATAATATTACGAATTTCAATTTATATTACACGGCAGGCAGACACGCCCAGCACACACGCCGGTTTGTTTAACATGCGTTTCTCATTATTTAATCAATTGTTTGACCTATGAAATTGCATTAAAACATGCGGATAGATGCGAAAAACAGAAAACATATGCAGACACACACACACACACAGGCACGAGCACGCATGATACCGAAAACAATTGTCGAATTTCTGATACACAGTTGGAACATGGAAATGTAAAAGAGATTTGATTCCAAAAATAAAATAATATGTATTTTGATATAGAATGTTAATGAGACTTGGATATGTAAACAAATCGCTTACGAAAACGTAAGCTTGCAGACAAAACGTAAAGCTAACATTGACGCAAAACGGAGCGACAGCAAACGCACGAGTGAGCACGGGGTCCGCTGTTAACGTTATAAAGTTTCAAAAGAATATTGTCAACAAACCCAGCTGATTAGAGGTGAGACCGTATTTTATGCATTCAGCATAGGTAAAGAGCCTAGTACTCAGATCGACTAAAATTTTTGTCAGCCATGAAAGAGAGCGAGAGGCAAATAGTCGTGAAATGCTTTTTTGAGCATGGTATTTTGTCAAGGTAAAGACAAAAATACCAAAAATAAAAGTAGCGCTGCCACCTGGCGTGAAAAAAAGTGAGCGAATTTTAAATATTTGATATGTACAATAATTTCAGCCCCTCTCTATAGAGATAATAAAATCGAACAAGAGGTTAGCATGGAAGACATATGGATGGTCGAAATTTTTTAAAATTTCAATTTCATTATTTTTGATGCAGAATTAATCTAGAGGCCAAATAATGGATAAAATGACTTCTCTTAAGAAATCTGATGATTTTTGATGAAGTTTTTCATACTAGAGGCTCTATAGGGATCCTAAAATCGAGCAAGGGGCTGTCATGGAAGACATATGGATGGTCGAAGTTTTTGAAAATTTTAAAATCATTAATTTTTGATGCAGAATTAATCTAGAGGCCAAATAATGGATAAAATGACTTCTCTTAAAGAAATCTGATGATTTTTGATGAAGTTTTTCATACTAGAGGTTTTATAGGGATCCTGAAATCGAGCAAGTTGGCCCAATAAAATATAACGGTAAGAAATTTCAAATTCAAAATTGTCAACAAACACAGCTGATTGACAGTGTGACCTTAGTAAATTCATTGTATATGCTGGCAACGCCAATTTTCTTTTCAGTATTTTTTTTCTCACATCTGAGTACAACCTTGCAAAATTTTTTGACACCTTCCCTCTCGCTCTCTCTCATTGCTGAATGGGACCACGGGTCCCATATGAGTACAAAAAAATTATATTGCACCACGCGTAAGAGGAGCATCGTATCCACTGTATAATATATTAAACCTCAACAATTAAATAAAAATAACGATCTTAGCAATTTTTCAGATTTAGCATTAATCCCAAAAAAAATACTAAAGGAATTTAATAAACATGTGTGCATGCATTCATGCAATAAACAAAGTGGCAACGCCAAATTAGCAACAGGGAAAGCAAACGAGTTCCACATTCGCATTTAACGCGACGCATCGTTTAATTTGTTTATAAAATAATTAAAAACGTTTGGACTCCATGGAGGAGCCGATTATTGTGGAGGATGCTGTTGTTATCAAAGATGAGACAAGTCCCGTGAGAAGACTAGGTAAGGCACAATGCAACTAAATGAAATAGTCTTTAAAACAAATTGTTGTTTATTGTTTTAAAAGTGATGCCAGCACTGGAAGCTCTCGATGATCTCTCGGAGTTCGAGCTGAGCGCTGCCTTGCGCGGCACAGCCAAACAGCTCGGCAAAGGGGGGACTGCAAGAGATCCACAAACATATCTGAAGGAGCGTCAACTCATTCAACTGGTGCAAAAGCAACCTGTGCTCTACAATTGTCGTCACAGTGAGTTCCACGACGAAGAGCACAAGCAGCGCATCTGGCAGAGAATTGCGCGTCAGTTATCGCTGGAGGTGTGTAAGTGCAAGAATACGTGGGCCGAGTTGCGCTACAGATATCAACAGTATGTGCGCCGCTTGCGCGTTTATCGTCGGGAGACGCAGCGGCGTGTTAGGAAGTTGCTGCGTCCGACCATGCTGCATGGCGAGGATCTATTGTTTCTGTATCCACATGTGGCACGTCAGCCACTGTTGCGGCAAAGGAAACCCGTCGTTGCGGTAGCCGATGCAGAGCCACCCGAAGATCCAGAAGTTATCATTGTATCATCAGGGCCTGCCGTCACGATTATCGATCTTGATGAGGATTACACGGCACACTTTGAAATTAGCGCATTTCAGCATCGACTCATCAAGGCAGTGCACGCGTATCCACACCTCTACGACAGCTCGCATCCCGACTATACAAACTATCCGAATCGTGGATACATCTGGTCTGCCATCTCGAATGAGCTGCATGAGCAGGCCACCAAGCTAATGAAGATATGGCTATATCTACAGACACGCTACGAATGGGAACTCATGCATAACGTCAGGCAATCTCCGCTGATCACTACGCTCGGGTTTATGGAGGAGCATGTGCGTAAGAATGAGCATACGGTATACAAAATGTCTATGTATCTGCAGGATGCCTGGTACGCACCCATCGAGAACTTTCGCTGTATAATGCAATTGATCACTATACTCAAATCGCTGCCCGAGCTGTCACAGATGGTGGAGGATGTGCTGGAGAAGAAAGCAAAGCCGCAACGCTATGATGCATTGTGGCAGCAAGTGGCCGAACAGCTTCCTTCGAGCCATCAGAACTGCGAGGTTACGTGGCTGGTGTTGCGCAATTACTACCTGGAGCTGGCCGAGATGCGACGAACGGGCTATAAGTTAAAGGACCGATGGTTTTTCGAGAAAATTTTGGCTGATTTCTATTCCCGTGGAACAATACGCAAAAAACGGCGCGCTCAGAAACGAATCATGTCGACGACGTCGACGTTACTGTCAATCGAATATATCTCAGATGATGATGAGCCACCGGCGAAGCGACTGCCACCGCCCACTAGCAAGACCAAGAGCACTAACAAACCCACGACCAATGAAGCGGGCACAAACACGACCAGTGGAATGAGCAGTTGCACTAGCACAAGCATCGGTACGAGCAGCAAATCCAGAAGGAGCAGCAACATTAACAATCCGACCAGCGCTGTGGCCAGCAGCGCCGTGACCACCAGCAGCGGCATCAGCTGCACCAGCAGCAGCAGCATCACCAGCAGCACAAGCAGCAGTAAGCCTAGAAACAGCATCGTTTTGGCCAGCAACTCCATTGTTCTCTTTTCAGACACAGTTGCTCCCATCTCAGCCAGCAGCTCTCGCGAAGCAGCCAAGAACATCCCTAGCAGCGGAATCAGCTGCACCACCAGCAGCACAATCAGCGGCACAAGCAGCATCACGAGCAGCAGCACAACCAGCAGCACGGGCAGCATCTCGAGCAGCACTAAGGCTAGGAACAGCGATATTACAGTCAGAAAAAGCAACGTTTCCATTCCAGCGAGTACCTCGACCAGCATCACCACCAGCAGCGGCATTGGCTGCACTACTAGCACCAGCAGCAGCAGCAGTTCCAGCAACATGTCCAGTAGCACGAGCAGCACTAAGGCTAAAAACAAAAACAATAAGGCCAGCAACGTGCCCATCCCCACCAGCACCTCCAGTGGCAGCAGCTCGGCTAGAAACAGTAACATTTTGGCCAGCAGCACAGTTGCTTCCATCCAGCCAGCCAGCATCCCTTGCAACACGGCCAGCAGCTCGCCCAACCACGCAAGCTTTATTAAAGCCAGAAACAGCCTAATTATGTCCAACAACAACATCGCTGCCATCTCAGCCATCGCTCGAAACACGGCCAACATCAGCACCAGCAGCGGCATCAGTTGCACCAGCAGCAGCACAAACAGCAGCTCAGCCAGCAGCTCAGCCAGTTGCACCACGAGCAGCACGAGTCCTGCCTCAACCAGCATTACTCGCAAGGTGGCCAACATCATCGCTAGCAGCGCCATCAGCTGCACCAGCAGCACCACGTCCAGCGTAACCACCACTACGACATCTAGTCGTCGTATAATCAAACTGGTGACAATGTTGCCAGCACCTGGAACAGCTAATCCCGGCAGCAAATCCACCACAACAGCTGCGGTGAACGGCGCAGTGCCAATTGTTAAGCTGAAACCCGTGCCGGTGGCTATGGTAGCGGGAACTCCATTGAAGACCAACTTGGTGAAGCCACTCAAGGTGGTGCCTCAAGCTAAACCAGTGCTGCCGCAGCCTAAGCCAGCTCCGCCTAGCTTGGTGCCACTACCCAAGCCATCACTGCCCAATATGCTGCCTCTGTCTCAGCCTGCGTCGTCCAACGTGGTGCCTACGGAATCACCGCTGCCCAAGCCAGCGCCACCCAACTTGATGCCACTGCGCCAGGCATCGAAGCATCCATTCAATCAGATTTCACTGCCCAAAGCATCGACGCAGCCGTTCAATGAAGGGACACGTTCCAAGCAAATGCCTGAGGCACAACCACTGCTCAAGCCATTGCCGCTCAACGTGTTGGCTGAGACATCCACGCCAGTCACCGAGCACCACGTGAATCCGGTGTCTATGGTACCGTGGCACAAAGTGCAGCCATTTTCCCAGTCTCCGCCGCCTTGCAACGAGCAGCCACGTCCCATGGTATCGTTGCCCAATGTGGATCCGTTGCCTGCAACACAGACGCAGCTACCCAACGTGGATCCGCTGTCTATGGAAATTTTGCCCAAGGTGGAGCCGTCGTCCGTGTCTCTGCCGCCTTGCAACGAGGAGCCGCCTCCTATGGTATCGTTGCCAAATGTGGTTCCTTTACCTGCAACACAGACGCAGCCACCCAATGTGGATCCGCCGGCGCAGCCACCCAACGCGGATCCGCTGTCTGTGAAACTTTTGCCCAAAGTGGAGCCGTTGCCCAAGTCTGCGCCGCCTTGCAACGAGAAGCCGCCTCCTATGGTATCCTTGCCAAATGTGTATCCGTTGCCTGCAACACAGACGCAACCACCCAACGTGGAAACGTTGCCTGAACCACCGGCGCAGCCACCCAACGCGGATCCGCTGTCTGTGGAACTTTTGCCCAAGTCCAAAGAGAAGTCGCGACCAGTGGCACCGTCGCCCATCGTTGTTCCCTTGCCTAAAGCACCGACGCAGCCACCCAACGTGGATCCGCTGCCCATGGCAACAGAGCCGATGTCCAAGTCACCGTTGCAGTCCAATCAGCAGTCGCAGCCGTCCAACGTGGAGCCGCCGGCCAAATCAGCGCCACCATCCAACAAGGAGCCGCAGTCCAACTCACCGCCGCCGTCAAACCAGGAGCCGCCGCCCAAGACACCATTGCCCAACGTGGAGCCGCCACCCAAGACACCATTGCCCAACGTGGAGTCACCGCCACCGTCTAACGTGGCACCGCTGGCCAAGTCACTGCCACCATCCATGGCTATGTCAAAGCAACCATCCATCGAACAACCGCTGCCCAAGACTCCGCCACCGTCCATCGAGCATCCGCTGCCCACGGCTTCGCCAATAGCACACGTAATCACCGTGGCATTCTTCGAAGATGCCACAGCGGGTAGACAACTGAAAATAGTAGGTGGATTGCCCCCGAGTGCAACTGTGCTGACCATGCCGCGTGTAATAATGTTTATACGCGAAGTGATGGCAATACCGCAACTGCATAACAAGGATCCATCGCTGAAACCGAAGATCGAGGAGCTGTGGCCACAAATCTCCAGGAAATACAATTTACCAGGTGAGTTGTGAGATGTTTTGTGCACGGATTTCAATCTCTAATCTTTGTTCTCATCGATAGATAACATCTGCCGTGCACTGTTCTTTTATTGGGCACGTAATCTCGGTGTCTTTCCACAGATTGCGCCCATGACGGAGCTGATGCGTCCGTTTAGGAGTAACTTGAAGGTGTGGGAGAAGTCGCATCGTCTGTTTAGCAAATTCGATGAGATTGCACGTAATAATAACTGGGTGAAGCCACAATTGCCGGAGCTAATGAAGTATCTACGGCAGTATGAGTTTCTCTATTGGGATTTGCGACGACCACGACCGGATGATCCAGCAGGTGCGCTGCAACCACCTCGAGAAGTTACTGATGAAGAGAAAGAGGAAGTTTGGCGCGAGGCGACAGAACGTTTTCCCAACAGTATGTATATATATAGAGAGGGAGATCTCCTCCTTCTCCTAGTCCTACCTTCTCTAATGACTTTCCCTCATTGTTGCAGTGAATCATGAGGATATTTGGTCCATGTTTAAGTACGCCTTTCGCACATATATGGAGGATCTGGAGCGCGGTGTGGAGAATCCTTGGCCACAGGAATGGTGGCATGCCTTGCAGCAGCTCAAATTTCTGATCAATGTGCGATATCATCCCATGGATCCTTACTATTATATTGTACACAACAAGTTTGTGGCGGAGGTCAGACGTTGCAACATGTACGATAGGCTGATGCAACCAGAGCTCAATGCGAAGGAGCTGCCAAGGAAAGAGCAGATGACGCCATGGGAGTTGGAAGAGACAGAGAAGGAGATTAAATTGAAACAGGAGAAAACGGATCAGGAACAAAAGGAACAGAAAAAGAAGGAGCAGGAAATGAAGGAGAAAGAGGAGAAGGAGCAGCAACAGAAGCAGAAGGACATAGAGGAGCAGGAGCAGCAACAGAAGCAGAAGGACATAGAGGAGCAGGAGCAGCAACAGAAGCAGAAGGACGTAGAAGAGCAGGAGCAGAACAAGGCTAATAAACTACAGACAGAACAGTCCAACCAAGCAGAGCAACAGGAGCAGGAGAAAGGGCAAGAAAAAGAACAGGAAAAGGAACAGGAGCAGGCGATGGAGCAGGATCAGACGGGAGACCAGCAACAAGCGACGGAGCAGGCGAAGCAGCAAGAGCTTGTGGCAGTTACACATCAGGAACCAGATGCAACCGCGCCGTCCGAGTCAGACTCAACGGAATCTGTGCAGAATGGTACCACGTTGCTGGAAGTGTATTTAACGGAAGCAAATGAGGATTCGTCTTCATATCTGGATGGCATGCCTGTCTTGGAGCCGGTGCCGGACACTGATAAAATTACGCCCAAAGAGTTGCCCAGCCTGGATCCATATCAATTGACGCGTCTACTGCGCTGTCATCCTGCCACCTACGGCAAAGCGAATACGGCGACAAAGCGCAGGGCCTGGGTGGAAGTGGCCAAGGAGCTGAACACAACGGGTAAGTGTATACCATGTGCCTGCCTATCCGAATGCAAATGACACGTCTTCTCTTCTCTTATCTTCCCTGACAACAGTCACCCAGTGCCGTCTTGGTATGCAGCATGCACTGCGCGAGGAACGTCTCCTGAAGTTGACTGATCCCAAGGAAACGTGTAAATTGTCTGCTAAATATTATCATCATATGAGTGAGATCTATCAGCATGTTCAGGCCGGTGGTGAGCTGAAGCCACAGACATCAGAGGAGATCGAGAAGCAGCTGCAGCAGGAGGCCATAAGAAGTCCAGTTAAACCAGAGAACTTTATACCGGACATCAATTTCAGCAGTTGCTCATCCAATTTGGTGCTCAAGAATTGGGCATATGGCGCTTGCAAGATGCGTCTTGAACAACAGCGTCAGTTGCGTCCACGACTCAAGGAGATCTTTGCCAGATACGAAAAGCTGGCGGAGAAAAATTGTCCAAATGATTCGCACACGAAAAAGTAATCATATGCTAAAAGGATTTGTAGCTTTATATCGATTGAATCAGTTCGAAATCAATGTATAAATAGGCGAACTAAATTTTTAAACTGTAAATACGTGATTAAAGCCTTAAGAGAGACAGTGTACCTAACAAACCTGACAAGAATTTGCCACACTGATTCGTATCAGAGAACTTCATTATCGTATTGAATTCCGTGTGGATTATTTTTGTAACAATGTAATGAGGTATTTCATTTCCTATGTAATCGCTTTGATGTTAATACTATATCAAAAAGATATCGTATCCTAAGAAACCATTAAATTTCATTTTTGCATTTTTTAAATATCCTTAAAATTATTGTTATATAAATCGAATTTGAAAATCGATTTCGCAGCTCTCGTTACACTATGCAAAAACTTCAGTATGAATTTTACATTTATCGCTTACGATATAAAAATTTTCAATTTACTATATAGTTTTCATTACCTCATTCTTGTATGTATTTCTTAAATGGAATCTCAATTACAATGTTCGTAATTGAATCGAAATTATTATTAAATGTTATTTATAAAGTATTTTTTGTTTGGAAATACTTTATAATCGTTTTATCTGTAACAGATAGCAGAAAACTTAACTTACTTTCTTGTATTCCTTCGCCTTGAAAGTATTTTGACAATGAATGAATTTTAACTATTTTTTTTTTCTTCTTTTAATCATAAATATTTAAATAATTTAATAATAACAAAACTTGTTGTGGAAAAATAAAAGAAACTTAAATTATTAGAGAGAATATGGTCGAGATTGGTGGTGGATTTGGATTGGGAGCAAGTTTAACGAGCTGGGCGTGTCCATGTAATGCCATCAAATTAAGCCCAAAACAAATTGAGACCGGACAATTGCCTGATGAGGAGGAGGCGTATGTGCTGCCTGCTCTGGAGAGGTAATCAAAATGTTTTTTTTTTCGGGGTTTGGGGTAGGATTACTCATGGCTCTAGCAACAGTATCGCCAGGGACGTGAGCTTAGTGGATTGGCAGCGAGCTGTATGCAATGAATGGGTACCTCAGCCACACTGTCCCCATCCGGTGGTTGCGTCTGGCGATCGTAGAGACTGACCGCCAGCTTGCTGAACAAACGTTCCACATTGAATCCGGTCATAGCGGATGCCTCCACATAGGTGAGACCCTTTCGTTCGGCGTACGTGGCCGCCGTATCGTGTGCCACCTGACGCCGATCAAATGCATCACATTTGCTGCCGACAAGCAGCACCTTTACATCACTTGCACCATACTTCTTGATCTCATTCAGCCAGTAATCCACATGATTGTAACTGCGACGCTGTGTCGTGTCGTAGACCAGTATAATGCCCTTAACACGACGGTAGTAGGAGCTCATCATCGACCTGTAACGTTCCTCGCCCGATGTATCCCAGATGTGTAGCATCACCTTACACCCGGATACCTCCAGGGTGCGTACACGCATATCGATGCCCAGCGTGCACTTGTAGTTCCCGGTATAACGATTGTCTGTGAAGCGTCGCACCAGGCAGGTCTTGCCCACACTGGCATCACCCACCAGCAGCACCTTGAAGACGAATCTATCGTCCATAACCTCAATTCTAAACTTATTGTGTTCGTTTGTCGTCGTTGTCGTTGTCGTTGTGTGTACGGTAGTGATTCGTTCGTTCCTGACAGACTTCTCAGTACACTCTCTTTTTCTCTATGTTCCCTGACAAAGATATAGTAGTGATTCGACATTGATATTATAGTAAAACCTGAATAGGTTAGTTCTAAAAGCGGTAAAGCTTTCTTTTCTAAGGATAACGCGCTGATAAGGCTTGCCAGATCGCTTTATCTGATATGGCGGATCAAGAATATATATGTTATATATATATTTATGGTAGAGACCTCCCCTTCTTTCGCATACCTGCGCTAAGATCGTATACACTTCATAAACTTAATCAAGCAAATAAACCTTATCCTAAATCCTTGATTGAACACGCTTTATCTGCAGTTACGGAACAAGAATATATATGTTATATATATATGTTATGGTAGTTCGCTCTCTTTATTTCCCATACCTGCGCTAAAATCGTATACACTTTATAAACTTAATCAGGCAGATAAACCTAAACCTAAATCACTTGATTGAACAAGAATATATATCATATACTCCTCAATATTTGGATTGTTACCTGCTGACCTTTCATTCTTCCCGAGCACAGCTGCCGCTACAGAGGTAAACGACCTAATCTCCTGCCTCTCCCCATTGATGACCAGTTCCAGCCAGCTGCGCCCTCGTAAGACACATCAAATTAACATTCTAATGCGCATCATCTACTCAACGTTTCCTCTACAGTTGCAGCTACAGTTTCCGTAACCCCCAAGCCACCCACCCACTCCTCGTTCCAACCGGAGTTCCGGTGATAAGGTGAAGCACTTTAAGCTCCGGTGATGTCGGTAATGTTTGCTCCCGGTGATTAACGCAATTAAACAGGTGCTCAAAATGATGTTTCCACTGGATTAGCTCGCGCATTTTGGCGAGGACAACGAGGCGTGTGCCTGCCTCGCCCCCTCCCTGCCGCCCCCTACTATGATGGCATTAGCAACATGCGCCACCTCCCTCTCTCTCCCTCTCTCTCTCTCATGCACATTCGCATTAATTCTATGTGGATTTGGCATGGAGGAGCTCTCCTGCCATTACAGGGTGAGGAGGAGGCGAAGCTGTTTCGACATTTGACGTTAAAATTCCATTAGCCTTACAATGAACTGCAGGCTACATCTGAGGGAGGGGGAGGGGTAGAGGCCTCTATATGATTTGTAGGTGTTCTTGCCGTGCGATTAAACCTGCAATTATGTGCGCGCGGCAGGGTAGTTATCTCTCATCCCGCTCTCAGGTGCGCCCCCAAGATGGTCAAGTTCCCAGGAGGCTGAGGCTGAAAAGCGAACGATATAAAACTTTAGCTAATTGGTCAAGGGGGCGGGGGAGAGACGAGGAATATTGTAGATAAAAGAAGATGTTGCTGGGTATGTGGGCTGAAGCTTAAAGAGTATATTCTGCATATATGATTAAAGTGTTTATAATAAATTTCATTGAGTTTGGATGAGAACTGACAGAGTTATGATCAAAAAAATATATAAGTGTATTTTCTTGCCCTACCTCCTATAGGGTATACATTCAGCTAAGCATATTGCATATTTCTCCAGCTTTTCAAAGTATTTTAATAGTTTCAAATTTTTGGGAATTTGCAGCAAAGATTAAAGAGCAACCCCCCTACTCTTTTATTGCACCGTTTCCCATGACCTCCACGCTTCATTCACATGACTTTTGTCGCGTTCCGAAAATACAAAAACCCAGCGAACAGAAACCACGCAAAAGACGATTGTATTATGTCTGATATTATATGGTATGGGTAGTAGTAATTATTATGGTCTTTGTATGTTTTGTTTATTGTTTTTTTTTCGCAATGGAACTGCTAATTGAACAGTTTTTTGTGGGTTAAACATGTAAAGGGGGGGGGAAGATATAGTAGTTTACTTATATAGGTAGTACTATTTGTAGGTTAGTTAAGCACAGCAGGTTACAGCTGGTACAGGTGCTAGTTGTGCTTCTCCACACTCAGCATAGTTTAATGTTGTTTGTGCTACTGGGACAAAGAGTAAACAAAAATAAAAAAATAAAAAAAAAATAAAAGAACACTGAAAAAAAAGAACCTGAAAAAAACCATTAACGTTTTACAAAAACCACTTGATTTTGCTCTGTCTCTTCCTCTTCATCTTGTTGTTGTTTTTGTTGTTGTTGTTCGAGTTGCTGTTGAATTGTGCATGAAAAACAATTACAATTTCGCAAACAAAGATAATTTGCGAATGAGATCGACGACACGATATAATGACGACTGCAGCGCAATGACAATGGAGCTGGCGAAGCAGAGAGAGAGAGAGGGGGGGAGAGCGGGGGAGAATCCCTGAGAAAGGGTGTGCTAACAATGAAGTTTGACTAAAGTGAGAAGGGAAACTTAACTAAATTGATAGCGTAATATGCAGAAAAAAAAAAAAATAATATTTTTAAACTCTTTATATGACATATTAAGCTGACCCTATATGCCAAATACCATTGTTATACATACATATATAATATAGTATACTATTGGTTCTTAATTGGTGATATATGTATGTGATTAAATCGTTTGATTGCTTATTAATTATTTTATATTTTTATTTTATTACTATTTTTTTTTTATAAATTTTCTTATACAGAATATTCTTATCTGCAAATTTTTACTCTCTTCGATTTCGCAACTCCACAGGTTCCTTAACAGTAGTCTCCACTGTACATCGCGCTCATCAAGCTGCCTGACGAGGCAGGCGCCTTAAAAGAAAAAAAAAAAAAACAAAACTCAAAAACTTGAAAGAGAATCAGAATAATTTTAATTTCTTTTCTCAAGTCAGGTATTATTTTTTTTTTTTTGAGGTGCAGCTAAAAGTGTGTGCGTAGGTGTGGGAGAGGCTGAGTGTGTATGAGACTGTGTGTGTGTCTTGCCAGACATTCCGGAAGTGCAACTGACCGAAAAGGCAGCGCAGGCTCTGAAGGGGAAAAAGAGTGTAGAGGGAGAAGAAGGATAGGCACGTCAAGTTGAGTGAACGCGGCGTAATCCTCGTCAGAAAAAGAAAAAGAAAAAGAAACAGAATCAGGGTACATATCCGAATTCGGTTTAAATACGAAATCGGTCGATAAACGCGGTCAAAGTTCGCTGCTCGCAATGTCGCATTGTTTGCGATTATACGAAATCGGTTGATAATGCGTCAGCGGTTTTTTTTCCAGCAAACTGGCGAGAAAGCTACGGAGATATTAAATGAAATTGCAAGAGAATAAAAGAAGGTACAATACTTACAGAGAAAGCTGATAAATATAAATATATAAAAGATTACAAAATATTCATAGTAATACTTAGAAAAAGAATATAATAGCATAATTAATGATTTATTTGCCTACTTTATTTCTAGAGTTTTTTTGTACTAAAGAATCGTAAGTGTAATTCATCTTTAGCGAAAAGTGAAATTGATGTTGATAATGATTTAACGATCCGTCGCCGAGGAACTGACCCACTAAGAGCAATCGTGCATAATCCGCGCAACAACAAGACAGAAAGAAACAGAAGCAGGCACAGAAACAATAACAGAAGCAGAGAGAGAGAAAGAGAGAGAGAGGGGGGAGGGGAAGCAAAACAAATCTGGTTTACGACGTGCATTGTTTATTACGCCTAACGAACTTTCTATGCTCTGGCACTTGCATAATCGAGAGCAGCCACGCCCCCTCCCCTGCCCCACACTCAGACTTCTGTCTCTTCCGCCACTTGATGACGCTGCATTTAGCAGTTGTCAGGTAATCAATGTGGAATCTTCTCTGATTGCAACTGGTCAAGTGTGGCTTTAATTATGCATTTGTCGCATGACCGGCGAAAAGAAAGTGACAATAAAAACAAACAGCGTGCATTATGCCACAATTTTGATATGCATCCCAAGGTAAATACTACCAATTAACGCATCTATTTGAAAGAATTTGAATTTAACACTTCACACACTTCGCTTCTTTTTAAATTCACGAGGCACTCCCGCGCTGTGAATGGCAAAAGCTGCTATCGATATGTGCCGCGATCGCTTGTTGAACTGAGCTGTTCGCACTGGTTTGACTAATAAAATACTTAATATTTATTTTATATGATTTGTATTAAATAATCTATAAAACTATAAAACGATACGTGCTACAAATAAAATATGGCTTGGCAAAAATATATTACTTCAGTATTGTTTTTTTTAACTATAGCTTATATATTTATTGAAAACTGTGAATAACAAATAAATATAGATGTAATTTTGTGTAGTTAAACAACATAATTTGAACATAAGTGCAATCTAATAAATTTTAAAAAATATTCCACCTTAATTTCACACTGCATGTGCAGTGGAAACACTCAAATCGCTTTGCTTCGGGGCGAATGGCAAAACTCGATAGCCGAAAAGCGCTCAGCCGTCTCACTTTAGCTATCGATAGACACCGACGTTGACGCCGATTGTCTTTGTCGCAAGATTAGTCTGTTGGCGCAATTGCAAACGCGAAGATCGTACGGTCGTATCTACTCTCTCTGTCTCCCTCTCGTTGCTTGCTTCAGTCGAGCGGAGAAACGGTCGCGCGAGTTCAAGTTCCCCGGCGAAACGAAAACAAAAAAAAAAAGGGAGCTTCGCTCTAAAATTCATACGGCGATTGTTTAATTACGCTTAGTTGATAAAGTACGCAATTATGTTTTAGCTAATCTGAAACTATGTAATTAGTATTGTTTGTCCATGCGAGTGTGAGTGCGTGTGAGAGTGCATGTGTGTTTGAGTGAGTGTGAAAAAGGGTTTCAACAGCGAATTTTAAATTATTACAACATTATTATTTTAACTACTTTTTGTTTGGTTCTTTTTTTCTTGTTATTTCAATTTAAATGTGCCTGCCGCGCCATCAAATAATTATGCCGTGCATGTAGTTGTATTTTCATTTATATTATTATTCATATTTAATTGTTTAAAGCAACAACAATACACGGAAGAGAGAAGCGACGCATGTGAAGTGCGCGATACGCGCGAATCAAAGTGAAGTGTAAAGTGCGTGCAATTTGAATTGGAGCAGCTGTAGGCGCAGGCAGCGAAGCAGCGAGCAGAGAGCGGCGACAAGGCGCGCCACCGTGGGCTAAACGCAAATTATTAAGGTAAATTCAGCAGCTCCTTTTGTCCACGTAGCAGCCGCAGTAGCGCAGTAGCGGCAGCGGCAGCAAGTTCAAGTTCAGCTTCTGCCGGCGGCGGCTTACGAGGCAGTGCGCAATGCGCTTTGCGGCAAATTCGCCTGCGTCGTCGCTGCGGCTAATTTGCCGGCAAAATGCACAACGCGTCGCCCACAACTTGAACTTACATGCATGCGCTCTCTCTGCTATCCTCAGGCGCTCTCTCTCTCTCTCTAGCTGTCAAAGTTACTCTCACTAGTCTGCGCCTTGCTCTCAGTGAGCGACTGCCTGCCGCCTGCCTGTGTTGGGGCTCTCCTGCATTTTGTTGCGTGCATTGCACCTTCGACTGTTCCTTGGCCTTGTTGTTGGTGTTGGTGTTGCTGTGCTGCTGCTACTGCGCTGCTACTGCGCTGCTACTGCGCTGCTCTTGCCATTTAGTTTTTATTTTCTTCTGTTTCGCTTTCAATGCGTTTTGACAGCAAATTGCTAATCGCTGCGGCATTTCGCACTCACGCACACACACACACACAGACACCTCCCCCCTGCACCCACACTCACGCGCACAGTAGACCTCATTCACTCTCTCTCTGTGAGAGCACACGCACACGTCTCTCATCTCGCTCGCATTCTTCGTAATTTTGTCATTTCCTTCGCCGCCGCCGCAGCAGCAGAAGCAACAAATTTCTTTGATAAACAAGGCTTGATAAGTAATAATAATAATTTGTGTATTTCTCTATGCTTTATTGCGAATTGTGTTATCGGTCATGTCTCATGTCTTTCAACTTCGCATACCTTTGCTTAATTTCGGATTTCGGGAGCAGAAGATAAGCCACTCTCTCTCTCTCTTTCTCTCTCTTGATTACCTCATCCTCTGCTTTTGCTTCTAATCGCAGTTATTTACAGCATTTATTTGTGTCTTCTTCTTGCGTTTATCTATCCATTAGTTGGGTTCTCCTCTTCTTCTCTCTCTTTCTCTCTTTCTTGTCTGTTGCGCATGCAATTTACCGTCTCGCACTTTATTAGCTCAACGATACGACGAGCTTCTTATCAGCAACTTGATCCCATGTGGTCACTCAGGTAGGATTCTCTCAGCTCTGCACACACACATATGTATTTATTTGTGTATGTGTGTTTGGTTAGAGATTCGCTTCCCATAGGCAACATTATCTTCTGCATACATATCTCTTAAGTATTATAGAGTATATATGTCTAAATTACAATGCTATCGCGTATGCAACTTTTCAGTATGTTTTATATGGTAGTATATTATCATGTAAATATTATCCTACTAAATATGTAGTATCTTGTGTGTAAAGTTTCATTGAATTAGACTCAAGTGATAATGCTACTCTTGAGAGATAATGTTGGGTGATAATGCCACTTGAAAGCGTACGTAGTATTTATTATGTGTATGCGATAATCGTATTTAAGCAGATACTACACACTTCTCTCTCCATTGTTCCTTGAAAAAGATTTACTACACAATACGATCTTGAACTTTCTTTATGAATTGTTGGAAATATTGTAGATGTTTTTAGAGATTTTTAAAAATAACATTTATTTCAATTGAAATATTAGAGTTATTGATTTAACTCTATTAATATATTCTTTGTTATATGTTATCTTTAATTCATATATAAATCAAAATACTTTACTAATCGTTTTATTATGACGTTATTTCTTGATTATTGAAGTTTTATAACCATATTCAATCCACTTTGCACTTCCCTATTTATTTTTATATGCGGTATTCTACCTCATCAGATGTCGTAATACTCTGTGATTAATTCAAACTTATTTTGAAAACCGAAACCACAACTCAAAAGCAGTAGAAACAAATGTTATTTATATTTTTCATATATTCCTCATTGGGATCGGCATTATTAATAAGCAGCTGCTGTCTTTTTCAAACTGATCGCGAGCCGATAAGCACATTTTGCTTACATAGAAAATCACCCAAAAATAGAAAAAAATTAATAACAAACTTATCGGAGAACAACAATCTAACAATAATAAAATAAAAAAAAAGAAGTAAAAACAGTGTAAAGCGAGAGGTATGAGAGGATGGGAATTGGGAACTCTAGAAATGTCCAAAAAAAAGATCGGTTGAGCTGCGAAGTGCTAAGCCGATGATCAATTGAGTTTGATATCAATATGCTAAACTAGTTTGCATAGCTTGAGACACTTGTGCGATCCGAAGATACAACGATCGATCGATATGTGATCGAGTGATCTACACACACACACACACACACACACACGCACACCCACTTTGTATATGAATCACATAAGTATTAAGTGGCAAATATTGTGCCAAATATATGTACTACCATAATATGATCAAATTTGCTGGCTCGATCGATCGCCATGTGGGCGAAGAAAGAGAGGAGGAAGCAGGAGAGGGAGAAGGAGAAGGAGGAGGAGCTGGCGAGTCTGTGTTTACGCTTGTTTGGTGGCCAACTGTTTCAATAGAAAGCCGCAGTTTCAGTCTCGAGGTCAGATCCGAAGAGCGAAGACGCGATCGTCGATCGATCGATCGATCGTTGCGATGCGATGCGCTGCCTGCGATCGTCGTCAGCGTCTAAATATAGATTTCGACCATATTTGATGATAAATATTGGCAACCGGACCTACCTCAACCTGCCCCGTGCTGATCATGGTGAAGTATCTGTATCTGCACGTGTGAGTGTTGCATAGAGAGAGAGAGAGATAGAGAGAGAGAGAGAGAGAGAGACCACGCATGGCAGCCCCCACGCGCACATGCGACATTTTTGCTGCTGCCTTAATAAGTTTTAATCTATTTGTCAATATTTCCTTGTTTAGTTCTCAAACACACTGTGCGTTGTATCTGTATCTGTATCTGCGCCTTTGTATCTGTATGTGCGCCTTTGTATCTGTATCTGTGCCTTTGGTATCTGCACTTGGTGTGCGCGTATCTTTTGGGCCCAGTTCGTCGCACAATGCCCGCGTATTCATAAACAAGGCGACTCCCGTTCCCGACTCCCGATTCCCGTTCACGTTCCCGGACTTGCGACTCCCTCCCCGCCCTCATCAACAAGTTGTGGCTGCCACTTTGCCACTTCCACCGGGTTGCCATGCGCTGCGTGCTCTGTTCCTTTTCTTTTTGCTTTTGTTTTTCCTCATTTTTTCTTTGCTTTTTCATGCATTTTTGTTTGTCTTTCGAATGTGTCGCCTCACCACACTGCCACGCCCCTACTCGCCCCTATTCTCCTCTTCCTCCCACTGTTCTTGTTGCATGTTGGGGCTGCACTGGGGCGGGCTACGTTGGCGTCCGTGCAAAGTTGTCGTCATTGTATTGTCATATTGGCCTGTTGCATGTGTCTGTGACTGCGTGTGTCGTGCCTCCTGTTGCTGCCACATGCCTCTGTTGCCGGCTTCCATCTGGCTTCCACCGTGGCACCACTTGCCCGCATCTTGCCTCCTCTTTGCATTTCTTGGCACCTCTTGCCTCCGCGTGTATCCTCATGTCTCCTGTTGGCACCTCTTGCCTCCTCAGTTCTTGCTCTGCCTCATCGTGTCTCCTCATGCCTCCCCATGCCTCCTCGTGCCTCCCCATGCCTCCTCTTGCCTCCTCATGCCTCCTCATGTCTCCCCATGCTTCCACATGCCTCCTCATGCCTCCTCAAGCCCCCCATGCTCCCTGATGCCTTCTCATGCCTCCCCATGCCTTCTCATGTCTCCTCCTGCCTCCCCATGCCTCCTATTGCCCCTATCATGCCTCCTCTTGCCTTCTCATGTCTCCTCTTGCCTCCTCATGTCTTCTTACGCCTTCTCTTGCCCCCACATGCCATCTTTTGCCTCTTCTTGCCCCCTCTTAACCCCATCCCGCCTCTGCTTGGCACCTCTTGCCTCTGCTTACACCCATCTTGCCTCCTCTTGCTTCTCTTCTAGTCCCCAATCGGCCTCATCTTGTCATAATTTGCCTCCTCTTGCCTCCTCATGTATCTCTTCAATCCTGTTTCGCGGTCCGTCTTGTTGCTTGTTTGTTGCTCTTGCTCTTCCTCCTCATTCCCCTCCCGCTTCCCCTGCTTCTTTGTCTTTGCAGAAAGTAAAAGTTGCATCTTCTGTGTGTGGCCTAATAGAGATACAAGTTCTTCTGCCCCACGTAAATGTGCGAATTCTCTATTTAATGGAAAGTTTTTCGCATATTTTGGTCACTTAAGTTATGTGTAGCCCGGCGATATATATAGCATAGATTATTAAGGAAATATTTGATTAGTTTTTATAGTTTAAGTTTCTAAACATTTGATTGAATTAATCTGGCAGTATGATATCATGTTATACTTTACAATTTAAGCCTATTAAAATGATTTCTTTTGTTTTTTTATTTTTTTCTCACTTAGTATCATTATCTTATCTATGCAAACTTGTATAGCACTAAATGGGTTTCCTTGCAGATATTTCTTATCACGAACTATATTATCAAAGGCATTAGGAATCTCAGGAATTTGCGTATGTCAAACATTTTTGCGAACTTTTAGTTTGAACCTTGAGATCTCAGCTATTATTAAAGTTAGGATTGCCAAATTTGGTATAAAGTTGCACTATGAAACTATACACTAAATTAACTATAAGAAACTCAACTATTATTCTCATTACATTAGATTTTCTAATTTTATCAACACTTTTGGAGATCGAAACGTCTTTGAAATTTCTAAGAAATACGATAACTTGATAGCTTGTTTCGTTTGTCCTTAAGTTTGGATTGCTATCGACCTATCGAAGCTGACAGTTTTGAAATATGTAGTTATGCGAATACATATTCAATGGATGTCATAAATTTCAGCAGCAGATTCGTTCCATACTCGCATATCAGCTGCAATGTTATACCATACCATGATACCATGTTACGGTTTAATGAGCCTCGGCTATCTGAGAGATAGATTTCCATATTGTCTATGTGGAATGAAATACCAGTTCTCTCTTTTATTTTTTTTTTGTTTTGGGAAACCTTCAAAAGTGTGTCAAAAGTATCTAGTCAGTCAATTGGAACTATGAACTGACCTTGCGCACAACGATTTGCATTGCTCGAGATATCGGGTCTGAAGTAACTGATAGATATATGTACTATACACTCAATTGAGCCGATGATCGACACTTGTCAATTGTGCGAAAATATGTATATGATATGATATTATATGATATATCACAAATTGATTAAAGCAGGACGACCCAATTCGCAATTGTAGCGCAACTAGGCTTATCGGAGTGAAACAATAACTGTATACGAACATATATATATATATATATAGTATAGATGTATATATAGAGTATATATGATGTTTGTGTGTTTGTAAAGCACATTTCAATTGATTTATTGAGGAATCAATTGGCAGAACGTTTAAAGTAGAAAAAAGAATGCGATCGCCTTGGCGACACTCGAGATGCGGACGTAGAATTCCACCTTCAGCCTCAATTATTTGATCAACACTGGCTGCGACGTTGGCAGCGACGCTGGCAGAGGCAGAGACGATTGCGTGCCACTGTGCGGCGGCGCTTATCAACAACAACGCGAGCAAGCGACGCGCTGCACAGTGTGCGAGTTTATCACACACACACACAGAGAGAGAGAGCGAGAAACAAAGGCGAAAACCCAAGAGATAAGCGGGCAGCGAGAGGGAGAGGGAGGGAGAGAGAGAGATGGGAACAAACTCTGCCTTGTAGCGCTGACTGCGATTGTATCTGCTATCCAAAACCGTGCCTCAAGACAAGCTGTCAGCTGTTGCCAGCTGTTTGGCCGTATCTGTATCTGTATCTGTATTTGCAATTGTATCTGTATCTGTATCTGCAACTATATCGCCAACTGTATCTGTAGCTCTGCTGCCATCCAATTTATCGCTCAATATATCGTTTAATTAACTTCAATTTCCACGCCACGCCCCTCAGTCCCTGCCCAGACCCCCATCGTCTTGTTACCTTAACACAAATACCCAAATAACCAAAACAAAAAGAGGAAAAGAGAAGAGACCCCAAAATATCCGAATCTCTGTAGTTATGAATATGCGAGAGAGATGCATAAACAAATGTGTAGGGTATATCACAGTGTGTGTATGGGGTAGCTCAATAAGGTTGTGACATTATGCATTATGCATATATATTCTTGTTCAGCCTTTGAGAGACACAAGACTTTATTTATTTACTCATTTTTTAGTCTTAATGATATTGAAAGCTTTCCTGATATTTTTCTAAAAAATAAATATTTATCTATATTTCCATATCTAAGAGTATTCAAACTTCGCCTTGCAATCGTAGCTATAATCTCTCTTTCATCTTGACAACATTCAGACCCAGCTGAAGTTTTGGATCTGTCTGAAATTTCATGCCTTCTTCTTCTTGCTCACAAATCTCAGTGCCTCTCGCATTGTTCCCTCAGCTGGCTCTACGAGTATTGTTATTGTTATTATTGTTGTTGTTGCTTTTGTTGTTGTCTCATATGTCGCCATTTGCTAATGAGCCGGCCCAAAAGCAGAAAGAGTAAAGAAGCAAATGGTAAACATAAACAAGAAGCATCAACAAGTTGCCAGAGCTCTACAGCTGCTCTATATAGTATATCTATATACTACGTTGTGTATCTAGAGTATAGAGTCTAGAGTCAAGCGTATTTGAAGGTGTCGAAATGTGGCATTTTAAAATTCCATAAATTGTTTAAAGTGTGCCTATTGACTCTACTCTATTTTGTATAAATTGTGATGCTTTTAGATCTAATACTAGTATTGTTTCAGGTTTTTTGTTTGTCATCAAACCAGTTGTTTTAAATTCCATGGTTTCCGAACTTTGAATAGCTTGGAAAACATATTTACCAGTGCAGTAATATCATATGTTTCCAGTTTCTGTATTACTTTTAACTAAAAAATCATATTTAGTGTATTTGCAAATTATAAAAAAATTTGGCCTTATATAAATAATCTGAATGGATATAGAATTTTATTATATGCTCAGAAAATGTATCTACAATTACTTTGTTTCAAATTTCACTATATCTCTATCTCATTAACCATTTCCAACTAATTTCAACGACTTCCTGACTTTTCACTCGATTGTACGTACGTGTTTCTATATCATTCTTTTATCTCTAAACGGGAGTTAGCGATCTTAAGTGCGTCTAATGACGAATTCCAAGCACTCTACACTCTATACACTCTGCTAGAGAGTGTAAATCATATAATAAACAATTTATGCCACACAATGGAGTTAAGAGTAAATAAAACTCCCCACACAAGCTCATTTTGTATGCATTTAAGCTTGAGTAATGAGCTGCGACGCTGACTGCGACGCTGACTGCGACTGATTTGATATTTTTTTTCTTTTCTTCTCTCTGTGTGTATTTTCACGCGTTTCGTGTTTTATTTATTTGCCTGGTATTAAATGGTATACTATATGTATGTTTCTTTTTTTTTTTCTTCCATCTTATAATGTATTTTGATGGCCGACTTTAAAGCGTGCGTAGTTCGAATGCATTTCGAAATGTTGTTGTTATTTTTTTTATTGATTGTGTTGTTGTTGTTGTTGAGGTTGTTTTTTTGAAGTCAGTTATCAAATCGCTTAAATCGCTGGACACTTCAATTTGCAATTCAACTTCCGTCAACTGGTGAGGAATTTTGAACAGCGGCTGCTTACATTTCTGAGCCAGTTAAAAAAAAAAAAAAAAAAAAAGAAAACGCAAATGAAGTTAAACAAAAAAGGGGTTAAAATAAATAAGAAAGACACACGAGCAGATACGCTACATATTATAAGGATCTTTTGAGCTTGATAACTCGTTTGTTTTACAAAGAATTTCTCTGAAAGTTTATAGAACTCTTAGGAATATTAGTAATTTCATATAGGCCAAGTTTCGTAAAGCTTAGGCTATGCTTGTCCATAATAGATCTGAACGGTAAATTATTGAGCATCATAAGGTTGACAACATGTTCTGTAACATTCCAATCGCATATCTTAAGCTTACCAACTTTTATGCATATTTCGGCTTTGGTTTTTGCTTTTTCGCACTTACAGGGTATTTAAATAAATGAGAAATTACCACGAATTACGAATTAAGGAGCAGACATACTGAAAAATAAGTACGTGAAATGGTTATGTAAATGCAAATGGAAATGAAAATGTAATTAATGAGCATAAAATGCGGAAAATTTGTGGAAAAATACGTGAAACAAGTTTTTCATTTTCATGCGTCGCGCAATGCGGTTAGGACAGTTGTACCAGACAGACAGACAGACAGACAGACAGACAGACAGACAGACAGACAGACAGACAGACAGACAGACAGACAGACAGACAGACAGACAGACAGACAGACTGGACAGACAGACAGCCTGGGCAGACAGAGCAAAACGTACTGACATCGTCAAACATCTCTCGCCAATGTTTGGACAGAGCAATTGCTCGGTTAGCTGGCCGGGCAGTTTTTTAATTAAAAGTACAAGCCAAATGTATCTGTAAGATACATAGATACATTCACTTTTTATTTGCTTTATTGCCGTCTGCAAAGGGGGTACCCCTCCGCCCTCTGCATCTGCTCGTTTGTTCACTCTGCATGTGATAGTTAAAGTTCGTAATGGACTATGCTACAGATGCTACTTAATAAGCATAAGACGGACACGATAGATAAAGAGAGAGAGAGTGGGAAGAGAGAGAGAGAGAGAGAGAGGGGATAGAGAGCGATTCAATCATCGTATCGCACGCCGTGTGATGTCTCTTTCGCTGTGTTGATTAATTGGATTACACCTCATTTCGCTTACAGCGGGAAACTTGGTGGAAAGTAATAAACTTGCTTGATTTGAATTCGGATATTATATACCCTGTAAGGTAGAGAAAGGAATAGTAGAAGTATCTATAGTTTTGAAGTAATGCTTTCAGGGATTTCAGCAAAATAAGTATGAAATTTCATATTTAAAAAAAAGTTGTTGTTTTCTAAATTTCCAAAATATCGAAAAATTTCAAAAAGTACATTTTCCTATTTTTTAAATGTAGAATCACTCAGATTGTTAAAACATAAACAAAATGTCATTCCGCGTGAAAATCGGTTGATTTTTGAGAAAGTTACGATCGGTGTAAAATGAAGGTATCGGGCCTGTTGAGCGTGTTGCATGTCTAATTTTTTGACCATTTCGACATGATTTTTGGGCCAAAATTAAGTATTGTTTAAAATCGATTTAAATGATCTTTTAGTACTAATTTTGACCTCCGCAATCGATTAAAATAAAAAACTCGCGATTTAAAATTTTTGAAAAAAAAAATTTGTTGAAAAATCACAGGGGGGACCCTTACTTAAATTTCCAAAATATCAAAAAATTTCAAAAAGTCAATTTTGATATTTTTTAAATGTAGAATCACTCAAGTTGTTAAAACATAAACAAAATGTCATTCCGCGTGAAAATCGGTTGATTTTTAAGAAAGTTACGATCGGTGTAAAATGAGAGTACCAGATCTGTTGAGGGTGGTGCATGTCTAATTTTTTGACCATTTCGACATGATTTTTGGGCCAAAATTAGGTATCTTTTAAAATCGATTTAAATAATTGTTAAGTACTAATTTTGACATTCGCTATCAATTAAAATAAAAAACTCGCGATTTAAAATTGAAAAAAAAATTTTTTTGTTGAAATATCATAGGGGGGACCCTTACCTCAATTTTCGAGATTTTGAATATTTGGTGTTTTATGTTTATTTGACTTATTTTTTATGATAACTTGAAAAAACTTTTGGGTATACCATTGTAACATATTTTGCATATCCTGACCAAGTTTCATTATAATCGGCAGACGCTAACACATGTTTACAGACTCCTTAGATTTTTATCTTTTCAAAAAAATGAAGAAATGCAAAATTTGTGAGTTCTGTCGAAGATTCAGTTGGTTTTTTTGGCTTGTTTTTTCTCTTCTGCTTGCTGTGTTGGGTTGTCAGACCAGCCTCCGCATTCCCACCTGCCCCATCCCCCCCCTTAGCCACTTGATATAGCGCGTATTTTACTTATAACCCCGCACTAACTTGATGTCAATCTTTTGTCCACAGCTAACCAGCACGTTCCAATCTCGAGTCGACTGTACATGAGTGTGTGTATGGGTGTGTGTGTGTGTGTGTGTGTGCGTGTGTGTGCGAGTTGGTTGTACGAACTGCCCACCTGCCGCATAAGCAAATCGAGCACGTTAATTAAATGTCAACAGATTCGAAGCTGAGAAGCGCGCGGGACGCGAAAGGACGCCAAGTTGGAGGCGAAGTGGAAACCGAAACAGAGACAGAGACAGAGACAGAAACCGAAGCCGAAGCCGTAAAGACAGCAGCAGAGGAAGAAGAAGAAGAGAAGGTAGCAGCGGGTAGGAGACGACGGCAACGAATTGAAATTGTGCAAAATGTTTGCATGACTGTCAAATAAATCATAAGAAGCGCAACATAAACGAGGAAACAACAACAACAACACGAGAAACAACAACACACACTCGCACAGCAACAACAACAACAACAGAACAAGGCACTCAAACCCAACAAAACTACAAAAAAAAAAAAAAAAAAAACAGCAAGGAAAATGGTTAATGCTGTCATGGATGCAATCGCGGTAAGTGTCCAGTTAATCAGTATACATATAGCTATAGGACATATACCTATATTTGCTTATACACCTCTTCCAGAGTTCCCAGTTATCTGAAAAAACGCTCAAGTAATCATTACTGCTTTCTATAATATTCCTTATGACATATCCCACTGTAACTCTGATATAACTGTATATATATTGTATCTTTAACATATTCCATGTCATATTTCACTGTAACTCTGATATAAGTGTGTATATCTTGTATCATTCACGTATTATATGTTTATATTACTGTATACCTTGTCATACACCAAGCTAACTCTAATAACATCTTTCATAACTCTTGCCATATCAACTTTCACAATCTTTTAAATATATATTTCACTTTTATATTCTCTAACATATTTCACCTCATCTCACATATCATATTATAATTTTTTCCCTTTATTAAAAGAACACATATTATTTTATATTATATCTTCTAATTTCTCAATCCGTATTCCCTACAGTATCCCCCATATCTTGCTTCTACTACTTTATTATTCTCTACCATATTCCACATCAATTCATATACTTAATGTTCACAGTTCTCTCATGCCTTAACCCATATCATATTATATCATATCGTATTTGTCGTCAAAGCAAAGCAACAGTCTCGTTTAATTTAATTTACAATAAATACACGAATTTAATTTTTATTTTATTTCATTTGCATTCGTTTTCTGTTTTTTTTTTCTTCTCTTATTTTATTTTATTTTATGATTCCTAAATTGAAATTGCAGTCGCAGCCAATTGAAGTTTGGTTTGCTGTGTGTATTACTTTAAACAAGAAACTCGCTGATTGTCTGTCATTATAATATATGAGATACAGATGGGGTTGTATGCACTGTGGAGTTGTGAGAGAAAGAGACGAATATCAAAGGCTAAAAGTAGGAATATTTTGCTGAAATTGTATTTATATGTTAGGAAGCGTGGAATGCATATATGATGGGATTATGCTAGATAGAAACTTTTGAGGAACTTTTAGTTTAAAGTTTTCTTTACTAAATTTAATTTTCTGATTTTTTTTATACTTTATTTGGATTGTAATCTAATTTTTAGTGATTAGTATAAAAATCTGTATTTATTCGGTGTTGCCTTTAAAAAAAAAATTATAAAATGCATATTTTATACTATATCATATAGTATATTAAACATATTGAAGTTAATCTTGAGTTTTTTTTTTAACTTCAAAGCAATTCCTTGCCAGGGTATTCTCATCTTCTTGCTACTCCAACTTCAGTAATATTTTCTTGTTTTTGTTTCTCATTTTCAGACACATGCTTAAATATATATATGTGTGTGTGTGTGTGTGTGTGTGTTTCAGTTTCTCTTTTCTGCTTTTTGCGCTGCTTTGCCCACATTTTCAATTTGAATTTGTTTGCTGTGGCAATTGCTCAATTGGCCCGTCTGTCTGCATAATGTGTGTGTCCCTGTGTGTATGTGTGTGTTGCACATTACACGCTAATCCATGTGTTTAAGGCCTTTTTCTCCTTTGAATTGCACATTGAGCTGAGTACGACACACACTTGCGGCACACTGCACATTAAGTGTGCAATGAGGCGTATGCGTGATGTGCTGCAGTTTGTCCCCGACACTGTAAAGTGCCTCATAAAGCAGGTGTCGAAACTTGTGTGCGAATTACAGACACGCAACAGAGAGAGAGAGACAGAGAGAGGGAGTAAAAGTGAAATAAAAATAGATATAGCTCTATGTCTGGCATGGAATTTTCAAGCTGACTGACTGGCATGACTAATACTAACACCTCTTATCACCCCCTAGTTCTACGAAAAGCTGGCATCATCTACCTAATCTTAAAAAACACTATTACGTTGATTCTTATCGTGTGCCAAAACCTTTCTATAAACACAGCAATTTGATATTAGTTTTTTTTTTTTTTTTTTTTTTTTTTTTTGGCTGATTCATGGCATGTCAAGACCTTCTCCTTCTCTCCTCGCCAAGATCTTCAATTGCAGCAGCCGCGCGCGCACTTTAGTCGCGACGCGTCGCGTTGTGGTGCGATTCCATTCCATTCAAAAAAAAAAAAAAAAAAAAACGCGGTCGCCGTTTTTCCACTTGAAAAAAAATTTGCATACAACTGGCAACTCACAGCAAAGAAAAAAAAGGCCAAATCTGTAAAAATATTTATAAATACCAAGTGAGAGGGAGACAGAGAGGGAGCAGCTGAGGCAAAAAATACTTATAAAAACAACGAAAAAAACGAAAAATAAAAACATAAGTTGAGCTCAAATGAGCACAGAGCGTGGGAGCCGGTTTGCGTCGACTGCGACGTCAGCGTCGACGTCGCTGTTGAGGTAGCTCCGCGTAGACACTTATTTTGGCATTAAGTGTGGCAAACTGCTGCATGCAACCACTTTTTGGTACCCCGACAACGATCCCAGGCCCCATGCCCCATGCCCCGAGGCCCAAGTGGCTACATATTTTTGCCGGCCATAGTAAAACCCGTTATTTTGTCGCCTCGATCAACTGTCGCATAAAACTATTTTTAAGGCGTCGGTTCCCCACCCCGAATTGCTAATCGTCAGGCTCGTCAAGGCCTCCGCCTTGCCTTGCCTTGCCTTGCAGTAGAATCGGTGGCATCGCCATCGCCATCGCCATCACCTCTAGCCATGGGCCGGAAGTCAAGACCAGTTCGCGGTCAGGAGGGAGGGCAGTCGGTTCATGTGTGTAACGGAAATTCCTCAGTCTGTCTCAGACAGAGCGCGGGGGTACTATATGGCAAGCAAGGTGCTGCAGATACCCTACCAGGTGCCAGTGGGTGTCATATTGTTCTATGAGCATGGTAAATTCTTGAAATTTTTAGAGGATTTTTTATATTGAAGTTGAAATAGTTTTGCTAATTTGGTTACCTTGCATATAGCCCCATATATTGCCATACAGCGTCAGACAAATGGCAAGATTTATTATATTTGTCATATTTTTTTATATGGAAGCTCCTTCTAGATTAAAATTGCTGGAATTTTTGTAAATTTTTCATATTTTTTGTCGGAAAGTTTCTATATAATGTCAAAAAGTAATACTACCATAGAAATACACCCTAATTGTTTAATTAAAATATTGTCATATTTTTGTATGGCATTTATAACATATATTTTCAGTTAATAATAGGTTAATCTATGTATTATCGTCTGCCAAAAGTTGTCGCTCATTTACCCTTTTTACATATGACCATTTGTGTCATATGTGTGTCATATTTTTGTATGGCATTTATAACGTATGCAGTCATATATACCTAATTATTTTCAGTTAATAATAGGTTAATCTATGTATTATCGTCTGCCAAAAGTTATCGCTCATTTACCCTTTTTACATATAACCATTTGTGTCATACATGTGCCATATTTTTGTATGGCATTCATAACATATGCAGTCATATATTTCTAATTATTTTCAGTTAATAATAGGTTAATCTATGTATTATCGTCTGCCAAAAGTTATCGCTCATTTACCCTTTTTACATATGACGATTTGTGTCATATGTGTGTCATATGGATGCTTCAACTTACCATATATTTTATAAAGTCAACTTTGCTGTGTCATATGTAAAATTGAAGTCAATCATTTGTGCCATACTCAGTTATTTTTTTTTCTTTGCTCATCCAAGGGTATTACAGGGTATATGGTATACCAGCGATTCTCATGGCCACCTGCTGACGCTGATTGTCTCTGTCAAGTCTATAACTCCATCAAGTCAGTCGATCGAGAGACATCCGTTCATTAACCCAGAAACTTGACAGATTTGCATGGAACTCGATTACAAATCGATTCTGATAGCTTGTGCAATTTGCCAGCAAAACCGTTCGATGAGGAGTTTTTTGTTTGTTTTCCGTTTTTATTCCATGTTCGATCCAAGTTCTGTTTTTTTTTCGAGCTAATTTGGCGTAGAGTTTCTTTGGATAGAAGAAAATTGCGCACATTAAGCGGGCATGGGAAAGCTCGATAACGTTTTTTTTTTGTTTTCCAGAGAAATTACAGGAAATTTCTTCAAATGATAATGATGATTGGGAAAATATGGGGGCAGTCGATTGTGAGAAAAGTGATTTTTGCTTGCAAAACACTTGATTTTAAAAGTTTTCATAAAGCAGTAGGCTCTGCTTTATTGTTTGACAGCCTTCTACCAGGTTTCACAAAAATCCTTAGTCATTTAACCTTTGTTAGAGTAAAACAATCATTTAAATGATGGATTTTTATATATTTAATGAGGTAATCACATATCTTTAACTGTTTTACAGTATTCTACCGAATTTCACAAAAATCCTTAGTCATTTAACCTTTGTGATAGTAGAAAAAACAAAGTTTTACACTTTTTTTCATTTCCCCTCTCTCTCTCTCTCTCTCTCTCTCTCTCTCTGCAGCTGCTCAGCTCGCTGGCTAGCGATTTGGATGTGATGCTAAACGATTTAAGATCAGAGCCAAATCATGGCACAACAACAACAACAACAACGACAGCAACTGGCACAACAACAGCAACAGGTGCAACGATAGCAGCAGCAACAACGACACTGCAACAGCAGCAGCGGCAGCAGCAACAAACGCGTCTGCAGCATTGGCAGGCGATTAGCAACAACAACAACAACAACCACAAGTTGAACAACAATTTCAGCTGCAGCAACAACATCAATAGGAACAACAACAACTACAACAACAGCAACAACAACAATAGAATTAACAGCAGCAACAACATCAGCCAACTGCCACGCCCACAATGCCTAAGCGACATTAAATTGCGGGCGGCCAAAACGCCACGCACAGCAGCAACAGTTGCTGCCCAGCAGCAGCCACCGCAGCAGCAACAGCTGCAGCTGCAAACAACTAACGGTTTTCCGCGTCGCCGCTTGCCCAACGCAATGGCAACGCCATCGTCGACGTCATCATCAGCGTCGCCGCAGCGTCGTATAAGCCGCCGACAGCGCAGCGAACAACAGCAGCAGCAACAGCAGCAGCAACAACAACAGCAGCAGCAGCAACATCGCAACATGGACGCCGATTTCGATGGCGATGCCGATACCGATGCCAGCGATTTGGCCAATATGACGTCACCGTTGAGCGCCAGTGCGGCTGCCACACGCATTGTGGGTCTCTCGCCAGATGTGAAGAAGCTGCAGCGATTGCCGCTGTGGTGTCGCAGCAACAGCAACAACAACAACAACTCGAGCAGCAGCAGCAATGTGATTGCAGCACAGCGTCGGCTGACAGCAACAACAACAGCAGCAACGCGTTATAATTTCCAACGCAGGTGAGTTTTGACTAGACTAAGGAATACTCTCTATTTGAGATCTATCAGGCAATCCCTTCCGAACCCAACCTAATTAATAGACTATAAAAAAAACGCTTAAAAATTGCATATACCTTTTGCTAGCCACATATCATTCTGCACAAGGCCAAGAAAAGAAAAAGAACAGACAGACAGACGGACAGACAGACGGACAGGCAGACAAAGAGACCGAGAAACCTTCGCTATAAGAAGAAGAAGCTGAAGCAGCCAACTGTTTCTGACAGTCGACGTTATGTAGAGGGATTTTTCCGCAATGCGAGAAATCTCAGCATGTCTGTCTGTGCCTCTTTAACCCCGTCAAAAGCAAAGCGCAGATATCGTACATTATTATATATATGTATATGTATAGTATTTTTGTAATCCATATAAGCGCAATATGTTTAGCATATAAATTATGAGGACTGTGTGTCAGAAGAAACGTATAGTTTGTGTAGCCCCAAAAACACGCCCACCCGCAGGCCAAGCAGCCTCGTCCTCTCACCACCTTCACCCGCCCGCCTAACTGCAAAGACCTTAACTACCAAGAGCGTCGCGTCGCGTCGCACAGTGGTCGCAAATGCGTGGGGGAGCAGGTAGAAAAAAAAAAATGAAATATTTGAAAAATATTAAATTAATATTTTGTATTGCCATTTTGAGTGTGGTTGTGCATGTAGCAATTAATCAATTTATACCCTGTAAAACTGTTATGCACTCATTTAAAGGGGGTATACACGACTAGCACTAGGTTTGTGGGCTTATAAAGTATATTCAAACTGGTTACTGGCTGCAGCTACACACAAAGTTCATTTTTAAAATCTCTCTTAATAACTAAAATTTAATTTTTCACCTGCTTATACCCTGTAATTTCAAGCAAACGTAATGTATTATCGAACTACATGACTAGATAGAGCTTTCCGCATAATTTCTTTGATTTCTGACAAATTTTTATAGGTTTATTATGTGTTCATACATACAAAGTGCTGAAAAGTCTCTTGAAATTGAAGTAATTTATTGTAAATTTAAGGTATATATTTCTATGATATATGGCTTTATGGTAGAGTGTTGTTTTGGAGATATTGTTAATGCAGTAATGCGATAAGAAAGTTAATGAATTTCCATGTTTTGTCTGCTCACTCAATTACACAAACTATCCCACTTTAACCAATTTCTTAGCTTGGTTAATTACCCAAACTATCCCACTGTGCGCAGCAGCAGCAGCAGTGGCAGTGGCAGCTGCTGTCCGTTGTATGTGTGTGTGTGTGTGTGTGTGTGTGCTCTGTCGTAATCGCCATCGCATCGTAGGCGTCACATGAATTCGGCTCGAGATATTTTTTTGGCCAAAACAAAGCAACGAACGGGCTAACAAATGAGGGGCGGGTCCCGGCGAATATGTTCAAATGAAGTGTTATATTTTATGTGGTTGGCAACGCAACAACAACAACTACAACAACAACAACAAGACTTGGGCTTGGGCTTGGGCAAGAACAACAGTTATCCCTGACAAGAACAAACACGATGACAACGACTACAACGGGCCATAAACTTGAGTAAATATGAATATGGACATGGACATGATGCGACAATGGCTTCTTCTTTATAGCAAGCACCCAATCAGCCACCCACTCAAGGCCCCCCTCCCCCCTAAAGTTCCTCCTCAGTCCCTTAACCACACTCAACCCGATTGAAACGAGGCAAAACACTCGTCTCTCCCTCTCTCTCTCTCTCTCACTCTAGAGGCACAACAAAGGGTTGTGACTTTTGTGTCTTTAGCTATTTATTAAATTTGTTTGCCAACACAAGAGTACCAGGGGGTGGGGGAGCGAGATGAGGGTCCCGAATGGGTCTGTGGTGTAGCAGGAAGTGTGCAAACACACAGGACCAGCGTAACAGGAACATGAGCTGCGTAACTAATTCGCTTAAAGTGCACGATGTCTCATCAGCGACAATGATGATGACGATGGCACAGTGGGACGAAGGCATATGAAAATTGTGAGGCAAAAAATGGAAAATTAGCATGGAGGAAAAATCAAAAAAGAGAGTATATATAAAACAAAAAAAAAAAAATGTGGAGAAATAGACAGAAAAAGGATATAGAAAAATCTCTAACATTATACAAAATTAAAGAAAAAGCTTGATGTCGTAAGACCAAGAAAACAAACTCAGCTATTACTTAGGGAGATACAAAAATTATATTAAACTCAGCTATTACTTAGGGAGATACAAAAATGATATTACATGCATATACGAAAGATGTAAAGAGGAAAAAAAAACAGCAAACTTTCATTATCCGACTCTTCATTCAATGTTTCACTTTTTCTAAATGAAAAAAACAAGAAAAAAAGCCTTAAATGTTTTGTGCGACTAATATTAAGTTTTTTTTTTCTTGCCCATACAGTGAAAATCAATTATTTTATCGATTTCTTTATGGTTTTTCTTTCAAATATGCATTTGCATTTTTATCGACATTTCGATTAGCAATAATTGCAATGACTTTTGCTTTAATCACTTTCAGTTTCTTTTGACCCACTGTTAAAAAGACAAACAACACATACATATAAGACACAAACACACACACATACAAGCCACACACACACAGACACACGCACACTCATACACCAACACACACACTTCACAGCAACCGCAGAAAGTTTTTGCTTCAAAGTGTTTTGCGGCACAAGAAATTGAGGGAGAGAAAGAGAGAGGGAGAGCACAGCAGGAGGTCGGCAGGGGGGGAGAAACTTTGCTGTTTGTCAGATGAAATTGATGACGTCTTGGACAAGCTGACAGTTGGCTCGTTGTCTACGTCATCATCAACGTCATGATGCGGCTGTGCCAAAAAAAAAAAAAAAAAAAAAAAAAAACTGGAAGCAATTTTCGCGTTGTTCAACGATGCGTATGAGCAACAAATAGATGGGCCAAGCCATAGCACACCTGTCGAAGGGGTAACAGCAGAGGGGGGTAGTTAAGGGGGTGCATGTGCGTGCGGCACAATTTGAAAGTTAGCCTCAGGTGCCTGACAGTGCGACAGGTGTTTGCTTTATTAACTGTCGCACACATGACCCCCCCTTCCAAACACTTCTTAACCGCAATATACCCCCCTATCCTCCGCCTCTGCGCAATATTCCTGCCACAGCTCACGCTGACAAGTAAACAGATTAACATAATTAATTTATTTGCATTGTTTCAGCCTTGTTGTTGGCCCGGCCTAATCTAGCAGAAGTTTTAATGCATAACCAGCAGGGAGAGGAAGAGAGAGAGAGAGACAGAGTGTGTGTTTGTATTTTGGTAACTGATGACATTGTCATTGTCATTGTCATTGTTGTTGTTGTTCTTGTTCTTGTTTTGGGTATTGTTAGCCAACTAATTGGCGCTTTTTGTCATCGCCTAATCAAATTAATTAGCTTTTTCCCCCCAGCGCGCTCGTTAATCAAAATGCATAAATACTTGAGCAGGGTAGGGTGTGTGTGTGTGGGGTAGGGTGTACCTCAATCTGTGTGTTACATGATATACTACATACCTTTACGCTTCCGGCTCTCATATCTCCTGTCTGCGCAATTTAACAACAGGTTTCTGCTTTAACTGACAGTTAAATTTGACTGGCTGTCAAATTGTTCTGGTTATCTCAGTTGACAGACAATTAGATTTGACAGGTAGTTCTAAGATTCTATATATACTTATCTATTAACTTGTAGTACACTAACCACTGGTTAAGTGGGCTAACCAGCAGTTTTGCTTTTAAAGCTGAGGTTAGTAAACAGACAGTTAGAGTTATCAGTTATAGTTATCTTATCTATTAACTTGTAGTGCTGGTTAAGTGGGCTAACCAGCAGTTTTGCTTTAAAAGCTGAGGTTAGTAAACTTGGAGTACACTAACCGTTGGTTAAACGGGCTAACCAGCACTTTTACTTTTAAAGCTGTGGTTAGATAACAGACAGTTAGAGTTAACACGCATTTCTACAGTTTAACCTAGAGTTAAATATGCATTGCATGTTTAGTAACTAGCAGTTAGATTTAACTGCAGGTTAAGTAAGTTAACTGCAGGTTTAGCAAGTTAACCTCATGTTAAAACAAGTTAACAAGCAGTTAAGCCACAAGTTGTAAAGACAGAACGTTAACCTAAGCTTAATTGCGTAGATTATTACTTAAACCTCTGGTTAACTAACCGCTGGTTAAATTTATTCACATTAATTGAATAAAGCTGTGACTGAAGCTATGTGAAGTTGAGCTGCTTGACATATGACATGCACTCGAGAAAGTTTTCTATGTAGAACCACAAAAAAAAAAAAAAAAAAAAAATAGAAAATGCGAATAAGCAAATGATCCACTATTCATAGACTCATGGATGCTATTCAAATCCAGAGATGCCAATCAAGAGTCATAACAAGAGTTGGGGCTGCATGATGACTTCGACTTTGCCGGCATTAGCCACGATTGAACAATGAACAATCGTATCAATCATATTTAGCATACAACTGTCAGTCAGTCAGTCACTCACTCAGTTAGTCAATAAATCAGTTGATCATTCAGTCATCCACTCATGCACTCACACACTCACACACTCACTCGATTCGATTCGAGGTTAACTCAGCCAACTGACTGACAACTCAAACTGACAAGTCATTTCAATGTGAAGCTCAAATTTTGCAATTATGCAATGAGTGTGTGAGTGTGTGAATGAGTGTGTGAGTGAGTGTGTGAGTGAGTGATAGCTGGTTTTTTTTTTCATTCATTCTTAAAGCCTTTTTGCTCAGTAACTGTAAAGCAACTGAAGCAACTCATTAGCCAAGTTCTGTTGCCACACTCACTCGTCATTCACTTACATATTCACACTTATTCACAGCTCTAAATTTCCCCAGACAATAGACCGCAATGACCAAAAGACCCAAGTGAAAGAAGAAATGACCAAAAAGCGACTTGGCTCAACTTTCTTTCGATGTGGGAAACAATCCGAGTAGGGAGAGAGAGAGAAATATGCAAATTGTAAGGAGCAGGCAGGACCCAACCGGAAATGACTGTGTGCACTGAGAGAAATTGGGTTGGCATGGGAGAGAGAGGGTAGTGAAGTGTGCCAGTATAGATAGTACGAAATTTTTGAAAGAGTTTAGATCGAAATATTTTGAAGTAAAATCAATCTAGAAGTCAAACCATGAAGATAAAGTCATCTCCCACGATGATCGGATTATTTTTAAGGAAGTTGGGAGTACTGGAAGTCTTGGTAGGGTCCCGACAAGGGGAAACGTGATCAGTCAGAGACACGGAGAAGACCCAAATTTTTGAATCTCTC
Organism: Zaprionus tsacasi; assembly: GCA_018904105.1. Classification (NCBI taxonomy): domain Eukaryota; kingdom Metazoa; phylum Arthropoda; class Insecta; order Diptera; family Drosophilidae; genus Zaprionus; species Zaprionus tsacasi. Next base: position 9,074,812 of record JAEIFR010000001.1, read on the forward strand.
AGATTCACAATATTTTGATGCAGAATCAATCTAGAAGTTAAACCCTGAAGATAAAGTCATCTCCCACGATGATCGGATTATTTTTAAGGAAGTTGGGAGTACTGGAAGTCTTGGTAGGGTCCCGACAAGGGGAAACGTGATCAGTCAGAGACATGGAGAAAACCCAAATTTTTGAATCTCTCAGATTCACAATATTTTGATGCAGAATCAATCTAGAAGTTAAACCCTGAAGATAAAGTCATCTCCCACGATGATCTGATGATTTTTAAGGAGGTTAGGAGTACTGGAAGTCTTGGTTGGGTCCTGTCAAGAGGATGAATGATAAGTCAGAGACATGGAGAAAACCCAAATTTTTGAATCTCTCAGATTCACAATATTTTGATGCAGAATCAATCTAGAGATCGAATCAGGAAGAAAAAGTCAACTTACTCAAAGATCTGTTAAGTTTTAATAAAGTTATGAGAACTGAAAGTCTAGGTAGGGGTCCTACAAGGCTCTAGCACTTTCAGGCCGAGACATGGAAAAGTCGAAAAATTTTGAAAGTCTTTAAATCGAAATATTTTGATGCAGAATCAATCTAGGGATGGACTAATGAAAATAATGCCATCTACCTCGATGATCTGATGATTTTTGACAAAGTTATGAGAATTTGAAGGCTAGCACCTGATTTCTTTCAGTGTACTGCGTTCTTGGACAGAAAAAAAGAACTTTACGCTGACATAAATTGCATATTAAATTTTCCATTTTTCATATTTATGCAGGCAGTCATAAAGTGAAAGTGACTCAAAAGCCGTTTAACAGTGGCGCACAATACCAGTCTGAGGGGGGGGGGGGCAGGCACTACAAGGGGGTGCCCAGAAGGGGAGGGACTGACAAGAACAACAACATTTCAATTTAGCAAAATATTCATTATGCTCAAGTGTAGACTTGAGGCAAATGGCGCTAAACGGCAAAGCGGAAACGTGCCAAGCAAAAAGGTGGACTCCCCGCCGTATCCGAGTAATACCCTGGCAACCGTCTCTCTCACTCTCTTCCCTCTCTCTCTCTCTTTCCCTCGCTGGGCTCGTAAAACTTTGCAAGTCGCTTGGCCATTGTCGAGCGACGTCTTCATTGTCGTCCTTCTCGCAGTTTCTCACTCTCAGTCGCGCAGTCTTAGTTGCTGCTCTAGTCTCCCCTCTCTCTCTCTCTCTCTCTCTTGTCTGCCTGTCTCCTTCTATTCGTCCTGCTGCTTGTCATCTTCCACGCTGCATTGTGCAAACTTTTATAAAGTTATGAAAAGTCATTCAAGTGCGTGGCCATAAAAGAGACAGCCAGACGGGCCACAGAGTGAGAAAGAGAGAGAGGGCAAGTGTGTGCGAGTGAGATGGCAAGTGTGAGATATTGTGAGACAACTTGGCGACTTTGGAGCACTTTGTGCTCATTTTCAACCATCTTTTTTTTTCGGCGGCAACAAGCAAAAAACTAAAGACAAGCATCGACAGCGACAGCAAGTTTCAAGTGGGCAGGTGGCTAGCCTGGGGGTGTGGGGGCGTGGCATATTCTTGGTATGAGTTCGTTTTCTAGCTACGGGCTGAGCTGACAATAAACCCGTCGTCTTGCTCTTTGGGCTTGGCTTAGACGGCCATGGCAACTGGTTGGACATCTGAGAAGGGTAACTAGTAGTAGTGCCAATGCAATCTTCAGATTATATTATATATATCTTAAGTCGTTGTTATTAAGTCTTTGCTTGAGTCTCTGCGTCACTTTAAAGTTTTCTTTTAGAGTTTTTAAAATTAAAATTTACTATAATCTTGCGTATTTTTGAATTTGGAAATTAAATATAATAGATTATATTATTTTATTTATTTATTATATTATTTTCATTGTTTTAAGCTCAAAGTTGAATGTGCTAAAAGCTGTTAAGGCTTTAATGAGCTTAAAGCTCTACTTTTGGTTTTTTCTTGTACTTTTATTAAAATAATAATACTTTATAAGTTATAGTTTCATTTGTATTAATTTAAAGCTTTTTCAGCATCTTAAAGCTTTAATATAATGAGCTTAAAGCTCTATTTTATGTTTTCTTTTCGTATGAATATATATTTTTAATGTTGATTACATTTTCTATTAGTTTGCTAAGTTATAGTTTAAAACGCATTAATCAAAAGCTTTTTAAACATTTACTTTAATGAGCTTAAAGCTCTACTTGGGGTTTTCTTTTTGTATAAATACAAATTTGTTTTTATGTTTATTATTTTATATTATTTTGCAAAATTATAGTTTAATATGAAATAATTAAAAGCTTCTTGAGCAGCTTAAAGCTTTACTTTAATAAGCTTAAAGTGCTACATAGAGCTCGCTATGTCTCTACCTGCCTCTTTCTGCCTCCTTCTGCCTCTTTCCGACTCTATCTACCTCTGTCTGCTTTCAAGTGCCTCCTACAGTCCATAAAGCTGCTAGGGAAGGGTATTAAAGCCGCGCCTCGCCTTGTCCTCGCAGTGCACTCTAAGTGTGCTTGGCCATTAGGTTTGGCTAACACGCAGCTGCTGCCTGTCAATATGCATAGCGACGCTACCTGGACGAGCTGAGTACCTGAAGGAGTACAGAGGGAGAGGGAGGGAACAGAGGGTATTCAGTTGGGGTTGTAGACGGGGTTCTCTGGGGGTCTCTACAGTTTTGACTGCGCTTTGAGTGTGCGGATGCCAAAACTCATTAACCACACGCGTGGTGGTCCCATCCCGCCCTACCCCCTCAGCAGCTTGTGAATTTTGCAACTTTTGCTTCGCACAGACTGATGTCACACACAGTTGAGTGCACGTCTGGGGCCTGGCCACGCCCCCCTCCCCCCTACGCCACTGCCTGTTTGTGCCTGGCAGCAGTAAATAATTCTCAGCCCAAAAGGTTGTTGAAACATTTAATAAAACCAATATAAATCATAACAAACACTTAGCACGACAACAACAACAACAACAACAACAGGCGAGACACACACTCACACACCCTACACACACACACACACTCGCACACACACACACGGATAGCCAGGCAACAAAGCGTAACTAAAATTCCAAAGCGTTTGCCCATTTTGGCCGCAAAAACTTCTGCCGCAGTCGGCGCGACGCGACGCAACGCCTCGACGCTGCGCTGCGCCGTGCACAAAAATGCCGAGCAGGCCGGCAAAATGACAAACGTGTGTGTGTGTGTGAGTGTGTGTGTGTATGAGCTGCTGCTGCATTGCAACGCGTGAACGCACCTTGCCATAACGTGCTCTCCTGCTCCTCTCTCTCTTTCTGCCCCTCCCGCTCCTGCTCTGTCTGACGCACACTACGTGAGAGGAGGTGTGTGTGTGTGCGAGGTGTGCGTGTGTCTGACTGTGTGTGCGTGTGTGTGTGCTACCGTTCCATGCCATGTCGCCTCTTGCATAGTTCCATGTTGTCGTCGCAGGCAATGGCAGCTTCCCCTATGGCTTAACAGCAGTAGCGACTAGGCAAATACCCTGTAAAAGAAATTTATTAAAAACGAAAAAAAAAGAAAATATTTTTAGCCATATAATTTTTAGTATTTTTGTATATTTTAGGTATTTTTTAGAGCTATTCTAACAGAATTACTTTCTTTAGATTAGTTTTCTCTTTCTTCTATGAATTTTCTTAAGTATTTTTCATATTTTTGAATCTTTATGGTGTCTAAAGTCAATAAAATGTAATATAATTTTATTTTTTCTTTATAAATAAATTGTGATTTATGTTACTACAGCTCAAGTAGGCACATGAACATAAAAAGACATATAATATACATAGAAAATATAAAAAATAAAAAAAAAATGAAAAAATGAAAAAATTATAGAAATTCAAGTCTTAATAACATTTCTAGTGCAATATTTAATATCTATATGCAGTAAATATAACAGAAAATCTTAAATATATATGCTCACTTTATTCACCCTCCCGCCCAGCGCTTATACCCCTCGTTAGTACTGCCAGTACAGGGTATAGAAATGCGCAAAAAATTAATTGCTGCGCATAAATCAAAAGACTTTGCTCTCACTCTCGGTACGGGTACGGGCAAGGCACTCGCCTCGCCAAGCCTCGCCCAGCCTCACCCTGTCCTACCCCCACTCTATCCTCCCCCCTCCTCCCCTGCCAGACTCTGCGCCACCCACTCGACATTTGACAGCGCTGCTCTCGACAATCTTCTACACTCTCTCTCTCTACACTCGACTATTTCTGTTCGATGCGTTTTTAATGCGATTCCGGGAGTATGCAATATTCCTTATTGTCGATTCAAGGCCACAACAAGCTGGAAGATTGTAATAGATGCAGATCCAAGTCCATGATGATGATGATGATGACGATGATGATCATTGATAATGAGGTCCCTGCACGCACAACTCATTAAGGTCAGTTCACAAGGTGTTTTTGTTGTTGTTGTCGATCGGGATTGATTGCCGGAAGTTTCAGTTGCCATAAAACATGCCATAAACAAGTTCATATCGTAGTATTCCTGATGGATCTGTATATATATATATGCGTGTGTGTGCGTAGGCCTGTCAACTGTGGATAATCATGCTGTTTCACTCGATTTATCATAGCGAGAAATGAGTATGAGTTGAGAAAAAGAATTCTACATAAATTTGTCTGCGGTTCTGTGGAGTTAAGATTACTCAGATCTCACATCCTTTTAAGGAAAGCGATAGTGAGTTCCAAGAATCACATTCCTATACAAAATTATTACGCACTGCTATACCATATTTATACAAAGAAACAAACCACAAATTGACCTAGATAAGCTAATATTAAAACCAGATATTAATCAGACAATGAATGATATCATAGTTAAATCACTTTTAATCTCAGCTGGGCGAAACTATACATGGTTTATCTTGAGAAAAACTGAAAGTTACGTATGCTATAAGAATTATAAGCGCGTAAGGAAACCACAAAGTGACGTAGATCCATGTATTATTAGATAAGGCAAAGCATTAACCGATAATACTATACGATATATATCTGATATAAATAAAATTGAAAATATGACATAATATAGTTGCAGTTAAACTATGACAAGACTTAGTGTAGGTACGATTATGTGATGATTAATCTTAAGATACTTATGGAATTATTATGAGTATATACTAAGCATATACTATAGAAGTCTTTTTAGAGAACTCTATTGAATTTTTTGCACTCATATTGAGAATATTTTGACAAATTTAAAAGTTTTTTTTTTTTTTTTTTTAATTTTTACCATTGCGTGGGCGTATGTCATATCACGCATACGTCATGAGTACCGGCCATGAGAAGGGGGTATAGAATACAAAAAAAGTGAAGTATGGAAGAAGAAGAATCACCTGAAAATACACGTAAATAATGCGATGTCGATTTATCAGACGAGAGTTGCAACTGGAAAAATCTGGCGAAAAAACCTATTCAAATGCAATTTGGCAATAACTGTCTATCTCACTCACGCTCTCTCAATATATACATATATTGCGCTTTATCTCTAGTTCCCTCTCTCTCACTGCACTCTCTCTCCATCTCTCTCTCTCTCTCTCTGCCTACATAAAACAGGTTCAGCTTGTAAATTTTTTTTGGGTCCGCGTTGCGGTCGTTTTCTGTCTGAGTTTTTGGCCCACGTTTGTTTAGCCCCGTTAAGCCTCACACTAATTACACTTGCGCTTTTTACAAATCCACACACACACATACACACACACAGTCTGGTATCGGGCCAACATATTTCTTAGTCTGGCCAAAAAAAGAGCCGGAGTTGGAGTCAGAGCAGATAACAACTCGCACATATTTTCATTTTCATGGTCAAAAATGTCAGTTCGGTTTTGAGGTTAGAGAAGAGTTAGGAGGAGGAGAAGTTGGTGTTTGGATCTGGGATTTGTGCAGTGTTGGAGGGCGACAAATATGCAAATTCCTCGACTCCAATTTCCCTTCCACTTTCGTGCGCTTCCATTTCCGTTTCCGTTGCTCTAGCACGCAAATCTTGATTTAATTTCCGTCCATTAAGCTTGCAAATATTTCTGTGCTGCAAAGGGATTTTTTTTTTTTTTTTGGAGGGACCCTACTTTAAGAGCTTAAAGCTCATTAGCAGCGGGTACACTCAGATATTTATCCTTAATTCGTTGTAGTTTATCAACTATTTGCCGCAGCCCTTGTTGCCACATTTCATGGTACGAAAAAGTTTCAAAGTGGAAGCAATTATCGCTAAGTTGCGCATTGTTGCCAAACTTCTTACATTGTTGACAAACTTCGTATGTTGTTGGCTTGAGTTATAGCTGCACGCCTATAATTATTGCATTGTTGCCAAACTTCAGCATTTTGTTTGCATTGTTCAGTAACTTCTTTTGGGTCATATGCACATTTGTATGTCTTTGTTCAGAACACTTGCATTGTTGCCAAATTTCTCACAGCGTAGCTTAACATTTTTTTTTAAGCTATTTGTTGCCCAATTCTTCAACCCGCTTAAGTATTTATCCCCCCTACATTGTTGCCAAACTTCACTTCGCTCTTATATTGACTACATTTATCCCCCCTACACTGTTGTCAAACTTCACTTTGCTTTTATATTGATAATTTCTCAACTGAATGACAGACTATTTGTCTAATCTTATTTTATGATCTCTTTAAACAAGTCACAGCTGCACATTGCATTATGCACTCAAGCAGCGACGCACTGTTGCCAAATTTCATGGGGGGTGCACTCCAAAAACTGTTGTTATAGTTTCATTATCCACAGTTTTACTACCGTTTGCTTAGTGGCCATCAGTGTTTAGTTTAGTCAACTGAATCGAAGGGGAGTGCGGACAAAGGGAGGGGGAAGGAACTTATTTACCCTTTTGTATGTTGCCAAACTTCAGTTTTGTCTCATTTCTTTGAAAGTTTACGAGTCACCGATGAATTCACAGAGAATGTAGAGTGAGGCACACACACTATAAGTTATTTATATAAACTTTGCCATGCCCCCCAATTCTGAGCTCTATTTACCGCATGGTCGCATCTTTTCAGCTCTCTCTCTCTCTCTCTCTCTCTCTCTCTGGCTACCTTCCTTAGCCATTGTGACAAATGAATTTGGGTCAAAAGTTGTGAAAATTAAAATGGTTGAGGGCGATCGCAGCGTTTTGCGAACTTGAACTTTCGCGCAATGATGAGGCAAAAAAAAAATAGAGAGAGAAAAAAAGGAAAGAGGAAAAGCCAAGAAGTTGCCACAAAACATTTCGCACGTCTCAAAGTTGATGCCACAAAAGGTCAACGGCGGAGGGGAGGAGGTTGGTTACAAAAAAAAAGGGCTGGCGATTCGCAACGCTTTTGGGCAACACATTCAACTGGTCAACCGAATTGCAGTTTTATTTCCGTTTCCGCATCGATGTGCCGCATATGCCACACGTAGCACGAACAAACAGTTTCTTTTGCTCCACCCCTCTCTCTCTCTCTCTCTCTCTATTTTTTGTGGCTCATCTTGCAGACAACAACAAAAGGGGACACTAAAAATGTTACACAAGATTTACGCCGTTTTTTTCCTTCCGTTTTCCTGCCCCTCGCCTAGCCAAAACACTATCTAACCCCTTCTATACCATAGTATCCTTCTATCTATAGCATGGGGGGTATGGGGTAACCATTACTTTCGCCTTTGCGGGTTTGAGTAATGGATTAGATTTTTACTCACTTGTTGGGTTCGTTTCGGTGTTCGTCCCTTTCGCAAAATTCACAGTTCCATTTCGGTTCAGTTCGGTTAGGTTAGGTTAACTTTGCTTTGGTTTAGCTGACTCTATCGCTGGGTTTTTTTTTTTATTTTCACACCAGTCCAGCGGATAGTGGGTTTTTTTTTATGATACTCTCAGATTGCGCTTGGGTTATGTGCACTTTGACAGCGAGGGACCTTATAGGCAACTTTAAAGACAAATATTTTAAAAACTACTGCCAATAATATCTACTCAAATCAACCTATATTTACCTTAATGTTTTCTCTGCAAGCCTAACAAATTTCATTGAAATCGTAAGTGAAATAATCCTACCATTTTTTTTTTCTTTTTTATTAATCTACCATTATTACTACAGCAAGTATCATACTATATTATATATTTTTCTTAGTGTATGCAATGTTCTTTATGAAATAAGCCAGCAATTTCTCTGTTGTATTTGGTTAGCAAAAGGGAGAAAGTTCTTTTATTATTATTTTTTTTTTTGCTAGGGATAGCGTATTAGGTTCTCTTGACAACACACTTTTGGGGAAGGTGATGGTGGAAAACCGCAATGTTGGAGCATTAAAGCGCAATCCCATTGCCAGTTTCCGATGGTTTTTTGTGGCCTCAAATTGCAACTAACACTTTTTGATTAGTCCGTCTCGCTGGACTGATATTATAGAGGGGATTTTTCGAAATATACTGATATTCTGATATTATAGATAGGGTTTCTTGAAATATACTGATATTCTGATATTATAGATAGGATTTTTCAAAATATACTGATATTCTCATATTATTATATATAGGGTTTTTGGAATATACTGATATTCTGCTTTTAGAGATAGGATTTTTGAAAATAATCTAATATTCTGATATTATAGATAAGATTTTTCAAAATATACTGATATTCTGATATTATAGATAGGGTTTTTCAAAATATACTGATATTCTGATATTATAAATAGGATTTTTCAAATTATACTGATATATTAAATAGGTTTACCATAGATACAGCTACCTTTATTACTTGGAAATTTAAGGTACTTCTCTCAGACATATGTTTACCCAGTTCAAGCGGGAATGAGGGATGCAGAGAATACCCCTAGTCCAGTCTGGCTTAAAGCTTTAAGCTGTCGCAGGCTTGTCAACTCGCTGACAAATCCAGGCAACATATTTTTTTTTTCTTTTTTCTTTCTGTTTTTGGTTATACTACGTGTGCATTGTTCTTGTCACGACCCATTGTCACGTTGCCGTGCAAAGGGATCCATAGTACCCTCCCTTCCCCTCCCCCTAGGCAGGATCCTGGTAAAGCTGTGTAGCTCAGGCAGACATACTGTAAACATGGACAAACAGTCAACAGTCTATTAAAATGCCAGTCGAGCTCATCGAAAGGATGCGCCAATATACTCCCCATACCATCTCTCTCCCTCTCTCTCTCTCTCTCTCCCTCGAGCTGATGTTATGGTCTCGAGAAACCCACGTCTATCAGTAGTCTCTGTTGTTGTTGTTGTTCTTGTTGTTGTTACATGCGTTTTAATGTGACCCTTGCGGGCACATAAAATTTCAACGTCTCTTTGATGGTTTTAGGGTTTTTCATACCATGTCCAAGAGCAGGGTGCCTCCCCCCGCCTTAACTGTTTTTTTTTCTTTTTTTTTTCTGTTAGCTTCGATTGATTTTGATACGGTAAATGACAAACAACACACACAGTTACCCAAGGGTTGCTGGGGCAGGATAAGGCAGGGTATTTTTGGGTGGGTCGTAAAATGCGTTGGGGGGGAGGGCGGTTGTTCTACAGGTAGTTTCTGGTAGCAGGCAGCTTCCTTTTGCGTGTAAATTATACGGAAATTAGACTCACAAAATACCCAAGCAATTAGCAATTAGGGGCACTTCCCCTAGCTAGGTAGGGTGCTGCATAGTGAGTAGATAGGGAGAGAGAGAGAGAGGGAGAGGCAGATAGGGATTCCTGATGTTTCCAAGTAGAGTAGAAAAGTCTAGAGAGTTGCCTAGACTTTTCTAGCTGAAATAGAAATTTTTACTTCATTAAATTTTATTTTTTTTTTTTTTTTTTTATTTGTTTGTTTCTTTTTTTATAACCTAATGAGCATCTATGGTTGTTACTTCTCCAAGACTACTTATAATTTAATTAACAAGTATTATCTGTTGATTTCAATTTGAAGCAGGGTGTCTATAGGCTTGTAGTTTGTAGGGTTAGCTGCCCTACGTCTAGGGTTTTGAGTTCCTTGGGTAAGTAATTGAAAAACCTAAGTTACCTGTTCGATAGCACTCTGTAAAAAAGGTTCCTAGTCACTTTCATGCTAGACTTACATGACAAACATTTAAAAGACCTATTCTTAAAAAAAAAAAAAAAAAACCCCTCTAAGAACCTTAGGAACTTTACACAAAAACTCTTGAATACTTTGATTCGCATTCATAACTCAAACTAAAGTGTAAATAACCAACTCGCATATGTGTTACAGGGATACCCACTTACATATACGGTTTATCCCTCTTACCCGTCTCTTTCTCACACACAGAGAGAGAGAGACAGAGACAGGTTGCCCGGGCCGTAAAGCGCTTTTCACTTTTGTTGTCGAAACATAATCCAAGTTGTATCTATTTACATATTTATCTGCATTTTGCGGTATTCCTAGAAAGGATCAGAGCAGGAACTCCCTCTCTCTCTCTCCCCCTCTCTCTCTCTCTCTCTCTCTCTCTCTCTTGTGGGTACGTGCCGCAGCTTGGGGCTGACTCTTTAACTGCTTATGGGTTAGATTTATCGTTGTGTCTTTTATTTATGTCACTTCTGTCTGGACGGAGTTGGGATTGGAGTGGGACTGGGAGTCGGATTCGGTTTAGCATACGCCTTATTGTACAGGCAGATATATATATATATATATGTGCCTGCTGGAGCTTGCATAAAATCAATTTCTTTTTGGGCTCGTTCCGCACGTTGATGAGGTTGCAAGTGTTGCAGGTTTATGTGACCCCTTCCCATGCCATACCCTGTGAGGGTTGCTCTTTTGGGGGTTGCCTCTCACTTGGGGCAAGTCGAGACAGGAGGGGGAAGGGGGAGGGGAGGCACAGTTGGCGCCCAGCAGCGCGTCGTCTTGCATATTTAAGTTGCCAGCTCCGCCTGCTGCTGCTCCTCCTGCTCCCTCTCCTGCTGTGCCACTTGCCACGTCCGGTTTCCGTTTAGTTGTTTTTCGCTCTTGTTACCTGTGCACCTTCATTAGCCCCTGCAGCAGCGTGTTAGTTTTACCGTTATCTCCAGCCATATTTTGCCAGCATTCATTTCCTTTCTCATTTTGCCGGCATTTCCGCTCTTTGCCTTATGAACTCGAAGCGAGGCGACTCCTTCACCTTAATGAAGTGTTGGCCACATCTTGTCTATCTCTTTTTCCCTGCTTCCCTCTCTTCTGCCTCTTCTATCTCTCTCTCCCTCTCTCTGTCTCTGTCAATTAGCCAAACTGTGTGTGAATATCTTGTGCTAATTTCCGTTTAATTGTTTAATATGTTGTTTGCATTTTCCATTAACACTTTTCCGCCTTTTGTTTTGTTCTTACAATTATTGCCTCATTCGCTTAACTGGCCACGCCCTCCGCCCCCCACTTTGGTAATAGGTTAAAGTGTTGCTCAAGTGCCAAAGACATGGGTTATAGCTGAAGGGGAAGGGAAGAAGAAGAAGGGGTTACTCCTATCGAACATTCTCGTTGGGTATGCGCGACTAGTTAGTTACCCTGCTGTAGTGCTGGGAGAGTCAAGAGAGAAGAGAGAAGATAAAGAAGAGAAGGAAGAGAAGGAAGAGAAGGAAGAGAAGGAAGAGAAGGGATGTGGAAGAAGGAAGTCGGGGGAGGAGATCAAAAGAGAACAAGAAAGGGACTAAACGAGAGAAGGAGCTCAACTTCTAGACCCTCTCTATCCCACTCTTCCTCTCTAAATACAGGGTATTATCGAGGGATCTCTCGTTGTCCTAGCCAAGTCACTTGTAGTTGGTGGTCAGCTTGACTGAAGAGTTTGAAGTGGAAGCACAGTGAATGGCGCTGAAATGTAGGATAAAGCGAGACAAGAAGAGAGAGAGAGAGAGAGTGGGAGAGAGAGAGAGAAAGAGAGAGTGCGCTAAATTGAAGGAGTAAGCAAGACAAAGCATGGAGATTAACTAAGATTTAATAGCTGCCTGGCCAAAGCTAAGCTCTCAATTGGGAGGTAGAAGCACACAGAGGACACCCTGTGACACACACACACAGGGTGACCATAGACACACAGGGTGAGCAGGGAGACAGGCTGAGCAGCAGCTGCACTTGGCATGGCAGACACGTAGCTTAGGCGACAGGAAACAGCGAAATACGACAGGATAAACAAGCACAGGGTGGCCCTTCTCCACCCCCCACCCTGTTGGCAACCCTGGACTAATTTAAATCATTTTAATGCCTTAGTCGCTACCCCTCCCCCCTCAACTAATTCCTACTCGCGTCTTAAGCATTTCCCCAAAATGCAAATCCCAAATGCCATAAATGTGGCACAAGAAGCAGGGGTGTCGCACAGAGAGGGGGTCGGCTAGGAGAGAGAGAGAGAGAGAGAGGGAGAGTGTGTGCCTCAGCTGCGTCTTCAAGTTTTCCCATTGTCGCCAGACAACCGCAGCGACGCGAACAACTTTCAATTGTCGCTGCCCCAGCTTCTTCTTCTCCTCCTCCCCCTCCTTCTTCCTTGTTTCGCGTGTTTTTCCCTTTCCTTTTCATTGTTGGCAACTCGTAATAGAATAAAGTTTGCACCATGGGAATTTCAACTGTTGTTTTTCAAAAAAACCAACGCCAGCTCCCACCTGACCCCCCTTCCCATCACAAGTTTATGAAGTACGCCTCTGAAAAGAACATAGATCTTTCTCTCCCTCTCTCTCTCCCCCTCTCTGTCGCCCTTGAGCTTGTTTCGTGCCTTGTAATCCACTCAGCCAACTGTCTACTGCCTTCTAGAACCCCCTTTTGCCACTGCCCCTGCCCTGGCAGCTACTACATATGACACTTGGCATGGGCGTTGTTAAAGGGGGTGCAGGAATCGGGCTCGTTTTGCGCGAAATTTTCGGTTAATCCTGGCAAAATGTTAAGATGTTTATGGCGCAAGCTTTGCACTTGACTCACCTGGCTGGCTCTGTGTGTGTTTGGGAGAGAGAGAGAGGTAGTATGAGAGTGAAAGAGAGAGGGAGTACATGTGCCTATTTACAGTCATATATTTATCTAATGGTGCCGCTTGGGAGGCGCAACTTGAATACGTTTCTAATGCTCATATTGATTTAGCTTTATTTTTTAGCTTTATCGAGGTATACAAGAGGGGAAAAAGAGATAGAGATAGGTAGTTCTATGGGTAATATTTATTATATGAATTAGTTTATATAAGTATGCGAAAGTATTACGAACTGGAGCAATATTTTTCAGTATAAAATCAGTCTATCTATCTATTAATTTATTTTCTTATATATGAATCTATCTATATATCTATCCATCTATCTATCCTATCCAACCTATCAATGTAGCTGTCTATCTGTAATATTTCTATTCCTATTTATTTCTAACATACTATATCTAGTTGTCTCTTCAATAATAATATTTTATATAACATACTACCTATCTATCTATCCCATCTAACCTATCTAACTAGCTTTTCTATCTGTATTATCTCTATTTATTTCTAACATATCTATCTATCTTATTTATTCTACCTCTCCCACATATCTGCCACACTCCATCACACCATATATCATTCTCAATTATGATCTATATAGTATATACTGAAGTTAAATGAGCATGTTCAAGTGCCAAAACAATTGCACTGAATCACTTGATATATCAATTTGATGCCATTAGAGACATTAGTAGACCTCTCCCTCTCTCTCTCCCTCTCTTTCTCTATATATATATAGTATGTTCAATTTGCGTGCAGTGAGGCGTTATTGAAATCCTAGACGTGCACATACATGTTCAGATATCGCATGACAGTCATTATATAATCCAATGAGAAAAATTGCCGCGAAACGAGTTTCAAGGGCAGAGCAAGATGAAAATGCATGAAGAAAAATAAAGAAAAGAAAAGTTGTGACTACCCCTCCCCCCCTCCCCTCCTACCACCCCCTCGCGCCAAGTACCGCCTGAGCTCACCTACTTATGGCGCCTGCTGCTGTCGTCTGTTGTTGTCTGCATTATTGCTTTTATTTATTTACTGCCAGCCCACGACCACGCCCCCCTGCGACTGCCTCCCCCCATCCCGCCCCCCTGCTTGTGATTTGTGTGTCGCAGGTGTTGCGGCGTTCATTTTTGCGGTGTTTATGTCAAGTATACCAAGTGGAATTTTATGTGCGCGCTTAAAAGTATGCAAAACAAAAAATACAAAACACGGTTGGGTGTGTGTCTTGGCTAAGCGAGGCGTGCGCTTAAAAGTAGGCAACACGTATTTTTATATGCCAGCATAAAGTTTTATAGCTGCCAGTGGCGGCGTAGGCGGGTGTCCTGCCGGGGAGGGGGAGGGCGTGAGTGGAGGAATCAATATGCCAACTGTCCATTGATTCGATTTTGATTTGCGCAGCACGGCCACGTCTCTCTGTCTCCCTCGAGTCATAAAACTAATCAAGTTTAAATGCGACTTGGGCATACGACGTTAAGCTGCTTTAATAGCTCACCCACACACACACACAGAGAGATAGGGAGAGAGTATCACACACACACACACATAGTCAGTCACTAATTAAGTAATTACATTTCGCTCATTTAACGCGACCGAACAAATTCAACTTCAATTTGACTTGATGCTGTCGCTTGCCAAAGGCCTTTGCCCTGACAGTGTACCCCCCTTTTCCATCCTCTGCCCTGCCCATGCACTATAACACACACTCACAAGTTTTGCGCATTTCGCCCCCTTTCCGCCTGCCTCTGCCACTTCGCCGTCGCCTTCGCCTTCTTGTGTCTACATCAATCGATTGAATCGACACGACGCTTAAATATTAATGATAAAATGAACCAAACGGTGGCTGTGCCCCGCCCACTTTCTTCTCCTACGCCTTTCTCCTCCCACCTCACACTAAGTAGTGTAGCAGCATCAAAAGTTTTGCGCAGTTTCTCTCAGATGAGTCATGCCAAGTAATTTGCCAGAAGAAACCAAGAAAAATAAAGGGAATTTAAGTCGAATAGGGTAGTCACCTACTGTGGTAGAAGAGCTTTAATTAGAGAAGGAGCTTCAACTAGAGCTTTAGCTTTAATATAGCTTTAGATTAAGCTACTTTCTATGATTGTTTCTTAAGGAAAAATTTGTTGTTGGATTTTTTATAGGAAAATTTAAAGATGAATTTAAATTGAGAAAAATCAAAGCTGTGTGAGCTTTTTGAGCTTTAACTTGTGATTTAGCTTTCACAGAGCTTTGGATTAAGCTGCTCTCTATGCTTGCTGCTTAAAGAACACTTTTTTGTTGGATTTTTTATAAGAAAATATTAATTTAAGTGAAGAAAAATAAAAAAATAAATAAATAATAAAAAAATAAAAGCTTGAGAGCTTTCACTTAATTTAAACTGCTTTAAAAGTTCTCTCTTTTATCTTTCTTTTATTAAAAGCTGTTATCATTAAGTAAAAGCTACTTAAGCAGCTTTAAAAGCTAAAAAAGTAAGGATATTCTCTAAAAAGCAAAATAAACGCAATAAGCCCCACAGCATGCTGTGTAGCGCACAGTGGCGTAGTTGTAGTAGACTGAGGGGGCGCCATGAGCAGGCTGGAGAGAGTATCAGACACCATAATTAACTAGCTCATAACGCACACGAGAAATGACGCCGTCGCCGATGCTGAAAAGCGAAAGGCATAAGCAACAAAACAGGCCAACAACAAAGGACGATGAAGACAAGGACGAGAGAGCGAGAGAGAGAGAGAGAGAGAGAGAGAGACATTGCCAGCTGCCACTGCCAGAAAGGGGCAACTTTTGTTTAGCTGGAGTGGGCGTGGCGCTTACACTGAATAATTTTTTCGCTTGCCTTATTTTTTTTTTCTCTTTTCTTTTTTTTGTTTTTCTGTTTTGCCTTTCTCATTGCTTTCTGCAAAATTGCAAAGCCGTGCACTGAAGTGCTTTAAAAAGATAAAAGCCATTTATCACGCGTGCACACTCGTGTGCGAGAGAGAGAGAGAGAGGGGGAGAGAGCAAGACAGGGAGACAGGTGCTATAGGATATGGTTGCCAGAATCCAGACACGCGTGCCACAATGCACAGGCAAAGCATTCTCACTGAACTGAGTAATCCGCGCAGAGAGAAAGATGTAAACGAAGTGCGTATACACTAAGCAAAGGCAGACAAAAGCTAAATGTTATAAAAAAAATAAAAAAAACGCAGAAAAATGAAAATAAACAAAGAAAATGGGCAAAAGTGGATGAAAATGGGTAAAAATTGTATATATATATGTTACATAGTTAAATCTTAACTTATTTGAGCATGTGATAGAGACAGTAGGGTAAACTAAGCCAAAAAAAAAAAAAAAAAAAAAAAAAAAATATAGAAAAACTCTTTTCAAAGTCCCCCCTCTATATACCCTATAAAATGCATGCAACCCTGGCAGCGCAAGCAGTGCCATTATCAAGCCAAATCGTCACATTTGCACGCAGCCTACGCAGCCTGCGCGGGGCCCCCCTTCGCCTGCGCCCCTGCCACACACATGCTGCTAAGCCGCTTAGCCGATCAGGCTGCCATTAGGCCGATGCGCTATGTGTGTGAGTGTGTGTGTGTGGGTGTGAGTAACCGCACCCGCAAATACCCTAACAACTCAAGGGCAACTTTAATCAGCGCACACACTCACCCTCTTAACGGATTGTTGCCCCACGCCACTGGCTGAAAATAATCTTTGCTGGCTGCTGATAATTTCGCAGCCTAAAAGCATGCAACAGTTTTTTTTTTCTTCTTTTGGTTTCGCTTTTCAATGCACGTAGCAAAAGTTAGCCAAGTCATAAACCAGTTTTTCAATTTGTAATGCAAACGGGCGTGCAAAAAAGCAAGGAAGAGAGAGAGAGAGAGGGGGAGTTGTGTGTGGGTGTAGACAGGCAGATACCCTGCAGCTGCAGAGAGAGAGTCAAGAGAGCAGGAAATTGGCAGCGTAGTAAAAAAGTAGAAAAAATAAATGTATTATTTCTTAACTCACAGCATACCCGCTGCAGCACACACACTTACAGGGTATGCATAAAAAAAAGGTTATCTTTTGCCGCAAAGTGTATTGGAAACTGTGTGTACGCAGGTGATGGTGGGAGAGGGGGGTGGGGGTTGGATTTCGCCTTGTTGTGGTTGGGGTTGGGGTTGGCCGCCTGGCATCGTAAATAAAAGAGAACAACAAGGAGAAGAGAGAGAGAGAGAGAGAGAGAGCATTGCATGCATTGCTGCTTGCTGCCACTAAATTTTACCCACTTCTCTCAGCCGACGTCGACGTCACAGTCAGCTGCGGTTTTTATCGCATTCGCGTGTCTGCCGTGCATGCTTCACTTATGCCAATAGTCAAGTCTAGCCCCCCTCCCCCCTCCTCCCACCCCCAGCACAACACACCTAACCTCAACTCAGCTCAGCTCGGCTCAGCTCACCTCACTCTCACTGCGTCTGCGAGTGTGTGTGTGTGTGAGTGTGTGTGTGTGCTGCTCTCCCACACGCAACAAAGCTGCAAATTGCTACTTTGTACGTCTACATCGACGTCGCCGCCAACGTCTCTGCCGCTGTCTGCGTCGCCCTCTCTTCCTCTCTCTCTCTCTCTGCCTCGTCGTGCTAGAGAGAAATGTGGAGTACTGGGTTAATATGTCTATCACTTTTATGGCTAGTTGGCGCTTCTAAGCGCATATTAATTTCGAGAGTTATTAGCTCGCTCCCCCCTTACCCAGAGGATAAGAGAGTGTGAGAGAGAGAGAGAGAGGTGGGGGGGGGGAAGGGGTACTGGGCGTGCCACAGCCAACTGCAAAAATTGCGCAAGTTGCCTCAAATTGCATTTTTGTATTGCGTTTTGCCCAAAGCCGCCATAAAACTTTATTCAATTGCGAAAATGAAGAGCATTTAAAGCAAGAGTATAAAGAACTTAAGAGCATGGATGTAAAGAGACTAGGGGGGATACACTACTTAAGTTTTTTTTAAACTGAAATAAATAGAATAAATATATAACTGAAAATTATGTAAAATTAAAAAAAAAAAAATTATAATGAAATATAAAAAAATTATAATACACATCAAATAATAGTTTAAGACACACTTCTATCTGCCTATATGGTATAATATTTTTCAATAATGCAATTTCAACTTGACTCATCATAGGCAGGCAGATAAACATAAGACGATGTCTTGGGGAAATCCAGCTCTAAGCACAGAGACCCTCGAGTAGGAAGATAAGAAAGCAAATCTAGCTAGAAATATTTTTTTTTTTAATTTTTATTTTCATTGAGAAGGAAATACATATATAAACAAACGAGAAATAAATTTTAGTTTAACAGAAAAAAAATTTACTAAAAAAATTGATAAATACAAAAATAAATTAATAATATAATAGTAAAAATAATAAATAAATAAAAATAACCGCAGTAAACAGCTAAAAGTAGTTTTTCAAAGTATTTCTCATTTTCCCATGGTGAATTCTCAAAAAAATCACGCAAATTATTTCCGGAAGTGCACGGAAAAGCGAGCCGAGCATTTTTCTAAGCAAAAACAAGTGTCAAAAGCAACGGCAGCAGCATTTTTTCATATTTTGCTTCGAATTCTCAAGCGATTCTAGCAGCAGTTGGGGCAAGCGTTACGTTTTTTTTTACAGTTGAGTCCGCTTTGAGCTTTTCTTTGGCCGCAGCTGACGCAACTTGCGAGGGGGTTAGGGAGGAGGGGGATCCTATTGCAATGCGGTTCCAGTTGCTCGATCGGTGCAGCCTTCCCCCTCCCCCGCTGCCTACCGCAACGGGTTTCACCTTACCACATGCACTTGCCACACAGGGCTGCACTTGTTGTTGCTGTTGCTGCTGCTGCTGCTTTCGCGCTCTTATTGGATTATGCGCTTTCTCTTTCACACATTTCCGCATGCGGTATATGCGGCATGCGGCAAGTGTGGAGGGCAATGCCAGCAGCGGAAAAACCAGACCGACAACTGAAAAGCTGCAAAAGCGACCGGTGAAAAGCGCGCTGCCAAAGCCGGTCAAGCTGGACCGCAGCAGGAAGAGAGAGAGAGAGAGTGGGGGGAGGACTAAATACTAGCTGACTAGCAACTGGAACTGTTGCGCGCTCTCTCTCTCTCTCACTCGCTCGCTTGTCTAATTAATTTGCATTTTGTTGTTGCATTCGATATTGATTTTATTGCACAGTTTACTGAACCTGCCGCAAGTTGTGACTCAGCTAAAATGGCTTCCTGCCGCTCTCTTTTTATCTCTTTTGCCCACTCTCTTTAAGCAGCTTGTTGTTTTTGTTTTTGTTGAAATTCAAATTCAAATTCCATTTTATCAATTCGCCGCAGCCTCCTGCGAGCATCGTCACACTCTCCCGCACTCTTTGCGCTGCGCTGCGCTCTCGCTGTGCCGTTCCATTTGCAGGCTTCGCGACTCTCGGCTCTCTCCCACAGCCTTTTGTGGCGTTCGTTTTGCTCTCTCCGCTTGCGCTCTCTTTGTTTTGCTGCCTGCGCCATTGACTTAGGGGACATCCACTAGCGGCGCGTCGTCGTCGTCTTCAGTCGTTTACGAACTTTCAATGCGAACGTGCGCGCGCGGCAACGGTTCACGGTCTACGCTCGCTTCGCTTCGCTCGTCGCGTCTGCTGCTGCTGCTGCGTCTGCGTCTGCAGCGCGCTAACAAAGTGTGTTCTAAAGGTGTGTTTCTGTGTGTGTGTGTGTGTGTGTTATCTGTTTATACTGCTCCCCCTCACGCCTCCTTATGCCGCCTCGAATTCGCCCGCGCTTGATCGCCGCCTTTATTTTTCTGTGATTCACTCGAATTTAGTCGAAATTCGCCAATCGCAAACATTTTTCCGAGTGTTTCTTGTTGTTGTTCTGCTGCTGCTGCTGCTGCGCTGCTGCTGCTGCTGTAACCTGTAGCCTAACGGTAACGGTAAAGTGAGCAGCTTAAGAGAGAGAGAGAGAGAGACAACAACAAACAGTCTTATTATTGTATTATTTTTTGTTTCGTTCGCCTTTTCGACACACGACAAAGCGCAGAAGAAGCGACAAAAACAGCAAAAGAAAAAAAAGAGAGGAAGAAGAAAAAGAAAATAATGAAGTTCAGTAAATGAAATTCGCAATTTATGTAATGTCGCTTTTATGACTTCTCTCATTGCGAGTTCAGGGCAGAGTTCAAAGTTGAAGATGGTAGATCAGTGTAGAATAGCCTTAGTCTTAGGGTGGAGCCCTCTAGATTCCTGAGGTTTTTGCAATTTTATAGTTCCTATACATAATCATAACTATAAATATCTGATTAATCAGTTGGTTATTTATGATGCGAATAAAGAAAAATGCTCTGTGGGGGGTAATATGGTTTATAAAGTAAAAAATATATATATACATATATGTTCAAAGAAAGCACATACTATATCTTTATAGTCCGATAATGTGAGCAAGTATTTTACTCAATATCCGGCTGGATGCCTTTGCTAAAATTTCTCGGAAATTTTTATCAGACATGACAAATCTGATGTAGATCACGCCATTATGATCATATTTTTAATAAATAAATTAGTTTTTTACAATTATTACAAGTAAAAGGCGCCTTATCACACTGAATTTTCACAGAGCTGTCGCTCAATATATTACCTACATATACCCAATATTTCATAAAGATCCATCTATCTAAAGCGCAGTTATAACGTTTTTTATAATACCAAGGCAGCACAACGCACTAAAAGACGCATTGAAAACGCGTGGAAAACGCCAGTAAAACGCGACATCGTCTCGTCGCTTGGTTATACATTATTTTTCAATTTTCCGTGTGTGTGTGTGTGTTTTTTTTTTATTTTTGTTTGTTTACAATTTTTTTTTTTTTTTTGCATTGAATGAAAAGTTTTCTTTCGTGCTATTGTACGCTCTGAAGAAGCCCATTAAAATATGTATGTGTGTGTGTTCTGTCTGGGCATGTGTGTGTGTGTGTGTGTGTGGGCGTCTGTTGTGGCTGCTGCTGCTGCATGTGGTGTATATAACGTCTGATTAGTTTAATTAAAGCGTATTTTCAATTGCATTGTGCGCAGCATTTCCTGTGCCCCACACACACACACACACACACACACACATACTAACAGAGATCGCAATACACTGAGAAAAAGTCAATAAGCCAAAGTGAAGTTAAGTGATCGTGATTAACGTCTTGGGCGCCGGCCACGCCCTCACAACTCTTGAAGCGCCCCTCGCACAATGACCACAACCAGCCTGGGACGACATTTTCTGGAAAAGTTCTTTCCATTTCGGTGAGTGCCAAAAAAAAAAAAATAAATAAAGGCAAATGCGCTATAAAAACGAAGAAGAAGAAGAAGGGGAAAATGACTTGAAAATATGAGCGCGAAAAATACCAATGCCAAAAATAAATATGGGTCACATGCTGCCACATGCCACAATGCAGGCAACTTGCAACATGCAACATGGGGCACTTCTGCCCTGCACTCTCTACTATTTTTATGGCAGGAAATGCTGCTGCGACGAACGAACGAGCGAACGATCGATCGATCCTCGACGCGGTCGACTTGAAAGTGGCAAAAGAATATGATCGATCGTTGGCTTATATCGATCTATCTACAGTTTCCTAGAAGACGCTCTAGCTGGGCATTAATCTTAACGATCGAACGATCGCATCATTTGTACCAAGCGATCTACATAAATCTCTCTCTCTGCACAGGAAACGTTCATTATGCAGATCTAGCGATCGTAGTTAACATAGATGATTAATACGCATAAAAAAACTGGTAAAAATGCCGTTGATCGTGTTCGAGTGATCCTTAATGTACGTGCCACCACACTTGCCGCTTGCCACATGCCACTTGAGGCACTATCGATGCGAATTTGCTGATCGTTTCGATCGTTTGGAAACTATTAAACAAAAATGCTTGCAGTAGCTGAAGATCGGCCTAGAAACTAGTTGATCATCTTGATGATCGTGCTATGTGTGTGTGTGTGTGTGTGTGTGTAATTATAGAGAAATTACAAGCGGAAAGTAAAGTTAACAACTCGATCGACGGTGATCGTGATCATCTTCTCCAACGAGCCTACGATCGTTCACTTTCTTCTACTGGCTACTTATCTTAATGAGGATGCAACTCGATCTACACAATCTTCACTTTCTTCTACTTGGATCACTTGTCTTAAATGAGGATCAGTTGATCTAATTAAAACACGATCGTTGCCGAAAGAAAAACTGTCGATTTTGTTGGCTAAATTGGAAGAAAAAAGAGAGTGTAGACACGATCGTTTTACGCAGCAGAGAGTGAGATCGTATATAACACCAGAGATATTTGAGTATTCATTATTTGAGTGTTCACGCCCCACTGTGCACTGTGTCTGTTTACAGCTGTTTTCTTGGTTAAAATAAATAAATACTATGGGGCGAGGAAATAGAAAATATTTTTTTTTTTTTTAGCTATTGTATCGATCTGTATATAAACGATATATGGCTGGCTTTGATCAGCCAACAACAGCAGAGTGTGAATGGGGCCAAAAGGTCACAGCTGTCGACCCCCCCCCTTCCACCCCCTTAACCCTCTTTAGCCCCCTTTTGAAATTATCCTTTTTTTTGCCCATCGTTGGCTAATAAACATATTTTCTCATTTTCTTTGCCCAAGCTCATTATGGTTCGTCCCTTCCTTTTGCTTAACCCTCTGTTGCCCCCCCTGCTACCAGCTAAGCATTTTTATCGCGTGCTATAATTGTCTGCATAACAATAACAATTTTGACATTAACAATCAGCAGCGGCAGCGGCAGCAACCATAATCATTATAGCAACAAGAAGAAGAGCAACAAAAGAGAAACAATGTCATAATTTTGCACAATAAAAAGTGTTTTTCTTGATTAAATGGGGCGCAGCAGAGGCAGTTGGAAAAGCGCAGGGGGGGATGGAAAGATGCAAAGTTGGAAAAACTTTTGGCGAAATTTGTGAGTTTTTCCCTCCGATTTCTTCGACTCGGTGTGAAAATACCGAAAATGGCATTTGCCATAATTTTATTGCTTTCGTTTTGCCGCACCATTCGCCAGGAAAAGGGGAAGGGGGGCAACCCAGCTTGTCATGGGAGTGCTGAAAAGGGGGGGTGGGATGGCAGGGTGTCAAGCGGGTTAAAGGGCTGACAGAATGTTGCAAGGAAAAGTGTTTATGAATTGCCATCACTTTGATGGAGCGTGATATGAGGGGGAGTTAGAGAGAAGTGTAGAGAGGGGAGAGAGAAGCAAGAGGCAGGGGAGTGAGAGCAGAGAGGGGGCGTATGTGTGTGTTTTCGCCTTGTCATGCATTTGCCAGGGATTAAACGACATGAAAAATCCAACCATACACAAAATTGACTTCTGTGATTTCTTCCACTTAGGGGCGGAAATTCTCAATCTCCCCCCTTCACAATATAAATATGGCTAAATTATAATATAATATTTGCTGTGAAGTTATTTATAGCATATTGGCTTGTATTTATGGTGAGTGTATTTGTCAAAGAGTTGGGAGAAAGGCTTTTAAGCAAATTAAAAAAAGACTTTTTGTAGTTTTTCGGTATTTTGGAAGTTTTATAAGGGTCCCCCCTATGAATTTTCAACAAAATTTTTTTTTTCAAAATTTTAAATTGCTAGATTTTAAATTTAATCGATAGCGGAGGTCAAAATTAGTACTAAACAACTATTTAAATCGATTTTAAACGATACTTAATTTTGGTCCAAAAATCATGTCGAAATGGTCAAAAAATTAGACATGCAACACCCTCAACAGGCCCGATAACCTCATTTTACACCGACCGTAACTTTCTTAAAAAATCAAACGATTTTCATGGGGAATGACATTTTGTTTATGTTTTAACAACTTGCGTGACTTTACATTTAAAAAATATCAAAATTGACTTTTTGAAATTTTTCGTTATTTTGGAAATTTAGGTAAGGGTCCCCCCTATGATTTTTCAACAAAAATTTTTTTTTTGAAATTTTAAATCGGAGTTTATAATTTTAATCGATTCAGGAGGTCAAAATTAGTACTAAACACTTATTTAAATCGATTTTAAACGATACTTAATTTTGGACCAAAAATCATGTCGAAGTGGTCAAAAAATTAGACATGTCATACCCTCAGCAGGGATGGTATCCTCATTTTACACCCATCGTAACTTTCTTAAAAATCAACCGATTTTCACGTGGAATGACATTTTGTTTATGTTTTAACAACCTGAGTGTTTCTATATTTAAAAAATAGCAAACTTGACTTTTTGAAAAATTTCGATATTTTGGAATTTTTTTCGATTTTTTGGAATTTGATTTTACAAAAATTTTTTTTTAATTTTTATTTTTCCTGCTCTTATCACTTTGCCAAACAAGACTTGATAACTTTTATAGGTTTATAACTTCGTTTCTCTTGGCCAACACTGCATCGCCATCCCTGGTGCATTCCTCTCTCTTTCTCCCTCTCTCTCTCTCTGTCTCTGCATGCGGTTGTTGTCTCTTTTGTCTCGCCATCCGTTGTCCATTTGCGCACATTTGATTGGAGAAAGTCCAAATTGTAATTGCACATTCGCCGCATTCGCCGCATTTTGCCATATTTGATCATTTCTCAGATGCAGCTGATGGGGCGCTACGTACCAAACTCATCCATAAATACTCATACACTGTCTCTCTGCGTATGTGTGTGTGTGTGTGTGTGCCTGCCCCATACCATATACGACACATACAATGTCGCATCTTGACCGGGCGTAGTCAGCGTCCTGAGCGTCATAAACGTAATCACAATTTTTATACTCTTTCCAGGCATAAGGTATGCCCGAATAGAGATAAGGAATATGTTTGGTATATAAAAATATAAAGAAATTTCTATATATGCTAGAAGAGTGTCTAAGACTGTCTAAGAATCCAACTACCTCAGCTTCAAAGTTTACTATACTATCGTAACTCATATAGTTCTTTACCCAAATTGAGTTATAAATCGTTGTTTTTCTTATTCCAACTGAAATTTAAAAAATCCTTTTCAGATATTTTATAGTTACCCTTTTTTAGATGTGCGTAACTTTTTTATTTGCTCAACTTTCATGCTGAAACTCTTGTATTATGTGACTTGAACTGTTTTCTACAGCTATACCAAATTTCAGCATAATCACAAGATTACAAAGCGTAATAATCAATCGATAGAGATTATACTTATGTAAGAAAGCGTATCCAAAGCGCGGTGCTTAGCTGCCTCATAATTGTTGTTGTTGTTGTTGGACTTCTCTAATTTTTGTTTTCTGCTGATGATTATTTGTTTATTTGTTGCGCTGACTTTACACATCTTTTTTCATACTCTTTCTCTCGCTCTCTCTTTCTATGTCTCTCCTGCTCTGTCGCACTGTCGCACTCTTTCATTTAGCCCTGCGGCAACTTTCGCTTGAAAATTTATTAATTTATCCTAGGGGAGCAATAGTTTGGCGTGTGTTGTTCCCTCTTTTTTTTTCTCCCCTCTCTCTCTGTCTTGATATGGTGTGGGCTGCCAGACAGCAAACAGCTCCACGAACAGCTTTCCCTCTCTCTCTTTCTCTCTCTCTCGCGTGCGTGTTGTTTTTGGCAGTTTTTTTTCCTGTCTTATATCCTGTAAAATTGCAATAAGGAAGTTGTTTTTTTTTGCAGTGTAATTGGGTTTTTTGAAAACTTATAGAGGTTTCAGATGCTATAATATCATTTTGTGTAGCCTATAGTGCACAGGGATAATTGAATTTTAATAAATATAAAAGGAAAACAATAAATTATTAAAAAAGAAACCATAAAATCAATATTTAAGCAATATTTTGTTTGCTAAAACGTTTACAAATTTTGCTATAAATTATATAGTTGCTATAAAAAAATGTTTATACGATTTTTTATTTCTTTCTTTAAATTTTGTTTGTTATAAGCAATATTTTGTTTGCTAAAACGTTTACAAATTTTGCTATAAATTATATAGATGCTATAAAAAATGTATATACCATTTTTATTTTCTTTGCTTAAATTTTGTTTGCTATAAATATATATATTAAATATTTTAAGTTGCAAAGCGTGATTATATTAATTTATGCCAACTTTTTGGCATTTTGGCATTATTTACACATTTTTCCTACAGGGTATCTGCTAGTCGCCTATCTTTTCTTTACTTCGCTTCACTTGAACTTCATTTTTTTTTTTGCCAGCTTTGGCTACTTCAACTTCAAATGGCGCCGCATGCCGTTAAGATACTTTTTTTTTCGTTTCGAGCGTTTCTTTTGTGTGGGGGAAGAGGGTAGGGAGGTTAGGGAGAAGGCGGTACTAGGGCCGTGGCATTATTTAATTACAGGCTACACAGTTGTCCTGCGTTGTCCCACCTAACCATCTAACTAACTGTACAATCGCCGCGAGGGTAGCGCTTCTTCTTCTTCTACTTCTCTTCTTCTTCTTTTTTGGGGGAGCGGGGCTTATCGTAAAAATATTTTCAAGCTGCTGTGCGGCAGTCAGGGGACCCATGACGGGGGCGGGGGCTTTGCTCTTGGGGCATCCCTTTAGAGTGCCAATTCTTGACCCCGTCAATGGCCTGTGGGAGCCTCGGAACAATTTCAAAAATTTTCCAGCGTAAAGTTTTTAATTATTTCTTGTTTTTGTTTTTTCTTTAGAGTATTTCTTGTTTTTTTTTTTTGTTTTCTTGTTTTATTATTTTATTTGTAGCGCATTCAATTAATTTCATTTCCTTCTTTCTCTCTTCTTTGCAGGTGAGTTTGAGCTCTTCTTCTTCATCATTTTCTAATTTGTCGCGTAAGTAAAAAGTTTTCCCTTGACATTTTTTATATATCTTTTATCTCGTGTGTATCTCGTTGAGGATATCTTGTGTCACTTGGGGGTGGCAGGAGGAGGAGAAGGAGGCTGGGCGATAGACATGTTCGTACATGTTGCTGTCATGTCATTTGAGCCAATTTCACAAATCCCCCTCGAATTATTCTCGGTTTCCTTCTTCTTCTTCATCTTTATCCATATGCCGCTGCCCCTGCTGCCCGCGCACGGCAAACATTTGTCGAGCATTTTCCGCTTTGGTTTTCCATTTTATTTTTCTCTACTTCTTCTTCTTCTTTTCTCTCGATTTTGACAGTTTGTTTACAGTATGGAAAATGCCATGATGTGCTATGATAGTGAGGCGGATGAGAGGGGGAGGTGAGAGAGAGAGAGAGAGGCAGATTGTCTGCGCGATATCATATCATGTTGGGTGGGCTCTCTCTCCCACTCTCTCTCTCTAGTCAGTCAAAATTGGCTAATTAGATGGAAAAAGTCAAGTGCAGAAGATCTTATAACTGAAAAATGATGCGGAAAGTCAAAACTTGACTATTTCTTTCACTAAAGAAAGCTCTTAAAATTTAAAAAGTTTTAAATACGTAATATTTTGATGTAAAATCTATCTAAAAGAAAAATCAAAAAGATAATGCCATTTTCCTTGAAGTTATGATGATTTTTGAGAAAGTTCTGAATATAGGGAGTTCGGGTAGGGTGCTACAAGTGGGTAACATGGTAAGGCAAATACATGAAAAAGTCCAAAAATTTTGAAAGTCTTAAATTTACAATATTTTGATAAAGAATTAATTTAGAAGTCGAATCATAAAGATAATGCCATCTACCTCAAAGATCTGATCATTTTTGACAAAGTTATGATAATTTGAAGTCTGAAAAACTCCAAAAATATTGCATATCTTAAATTCCATCAAATTCATCTGTCTCTCTTGCTCTCTTCTAACTGGGATTAGGCACATAACAATCTGCTTATCCGCCCACACAATAAAAAGAGGCGGCTTGGATTGGAATGTGCGCTGGGGGTACGCGCTAGACTATTTTCTAACCTCAAAAATTGTTTTGGCGTTTTAAATAATTAATCATTTGGCCTTAAAAACCAGCAAGAGAGAGAGAGAGAGGGGGAGAGATAGAGAAATATGCAACATTTTGTGGCAGACCAAAGAACAAAGCAAATTCCAAGTGGGGGAGAGAGATGGGATGGGGGCGGGGTAGCTGAGAAGTCGTTGCCCAAAAACCGATATAAATTGCATTATGGGCAAATTAATTGTTTTTACCGGTAGAGGGGGCTGAGTCGAGAGAGAGAGAGCGAGGGAGGGGGGGAGGCAGCACAACGACATTAATGGCTGCTGCTCAGGCCCAAGCTCAACTCAACGAAGGACATTAATAAGGCCCAAAGGATGTGGTGACATTAATTGCGCGCCAGAGAGAGAGAGAAGCGAAAGAGCGAGAGGGGAGGCTGCCCGCTCATTACATTTCCATATAAATATTTATCGCATGTGATAATACCATGAGCGTGCGTCTAGAGGGGGGTTGCTTGCCACTGAGCCTGCCAATAGTTTTTCAATTTGTGTGTGTGTGTGTGTGCGACTGCAATTGCCAGCACATGTGACCTCCCTCTCTCTCTCTCTCTCGCTTGTGCGTGCCTATAGGCGCCTGGCTTTGCATATGTAATTAAAGAGCCCCCAAAATGACCAAGAAATTACAAGCATAATGGCCAATTGTGCCTGTCCCTCTCTCTCTCTCCCTTTCCCTCTATCGGCGCCCATGACTTAGCCATGCACATTAATTATTTTAATTAATAATTCTATGGCATTAATTTGATTTATTTGTCTCCCTCACTCCTGCACATACATACATACTTGCAATTTACCGCTAATTCCTTACACTCTCGCTGCCCCACTTCGTTCTCTGCTGCTTGCTGCTCGCAGCCCTCTGCTGGCGTCGTCGTCAAAACAAAGCAACAGCTGGTCGATCGGTCGAGGCCAACGCAACAAAAACAACAACAACAACGACGACGACGACGACGACGGCAAGAACAAAGGCCACCACAACAACAAGAAGAACAAAACTTGACGAAGGGCTCTCCCACGTTCAAGTTGCCATGACAATACACACACATACAAATCGACGACTAACTCACTCACACACATGCTTGCACACATGTTCCACTTCCTTGGCGGCCGCCAACGATCTGCAGCAGCAGCAGCAGCCGTAGCCACTCTCGCAAAGCGCTCTCTCGCAGTTGTGCTCTCTCGTGGGTCGCTGTC
Source organism: Zaprionus tsacasi (assembly GCA_018904105.1). Lineage (NCBI taxonomy): Eukaryota > Metazoa > Arthropoda > Insecta > Diptera > Drosophilidae > Zaprionus > Zaprionus tsacasi. The sequence goes on from JAEIFR010000001.1 coordinate 9,103,661, forward strand.
GCTGCTACACACTAGAGCTGGGGCAACCACACACGATACTATCGATATATTGAATATGCATTTATCAGGCTTATTGTTGTCGATAGTGAACAATAGTGTCCCTCACTAAATTGCGCAAATTTGTTTGCCCACCAAAAAAGCCTACCTTTTTTTCAATTTACTACTATTTAGAAAATAAAGCACTTTTGCAACAATCGATAGTTTCCCAGCTCTATTTCACACGCTTCGCTGAGCTTTTTGGCCAACGTTGACGACGCGACGTCAGCAGCAGCAGCAGCATTGGGTGCGTTTTACACAGTCGCGCAAAAAATGTTTTTATGGCAAAACAACAAAAAAAAAGCATTATTTATTTTTAGTGCATAGTGCAATTTGTGTGCGACAGTGTAAAACAGGCAAATGTGTTATTTACATTTGCACACACACACACACGGCATGCATATTAGAGTACTTGTTGAGAGAGAGAGGGAGTGGGTGAGAGAGCGACTGCGTTGCACTATGCAGCGCGCGTCTTTTAATAGTTTTTGGTTTCGCTCTCTCTTTCTCTCTCTTTTTAATTTTCATGCACGCATTTTATGCGCGTCCGCAATGCGGTTAAGCAAAAACAATGCGGACGCTTTGTTCGCTCTTTGTTGTTATTGCTTGATTTTGATCGCACGACCCGCAATGCGTTGCACACACACACACACACACTCGCAATCGTACGCACTCGCATATGGCACGCATACGCAATCAACGCGCTGCGATCTGCTGCTGCTGCTGCTGCCGCTGCTGTGTGGAGGCTGAAAAAAACGCCAGCGATTTGCGCAATTTGCTGCAGCTGCAGCAGCGCCAGCGCCAACGCTAGCAATAACAACAACTGCACTGTGGTGGGCAGCGCGCATATGCTGCCAACGCAGCGCAGCGCAAGACAAATGCAGCAGCCGCAGCAGCAGCAGCAGCGAAACTCGTTCCACACACAGCAGCATAAACAACAACAAAGCACTGCAGACTGCACACTGGGCCGCAAGCTATGCGAATTATGCTGTCAAAAAACAAAAATAAGTATTACGTAATTATCTAATATTAGGTATCACAAACTTTGCATTAATACTTGATTTTAAACAAATATAAAGGTGCATATGTCAAATTGCAAGTGTTAAATACTCTCCCCCACAGTCCTCTCTTGCACTAGTTAAATAATTATAATTCCACACCGGCAAAATACTACGCACCGGCTCCACTGTCGCTGCTGTTGCTTGCATGCACATGTTTCGTATGCCGAAGAGAACTACCGTAAATCGTATGGGCGAGCGGGTGGCGACGGCAGCAGCAGAAAACACCAAAGAGCACGAGGCGCGCAAGCACGAACACGAACAGAGACAAGACGAGGCGAGAACGAGCTTCGCTTGCTGTCGCTGTCGATGCTGCCGCTGTCGCTGTCGCTGTCGACTGGCCACAGCCGGCTTCGTTTGCTCAGTTGTGTTTTGCGTTCCACAAGCGACGGACGAGAAAGTTTTGTAAGCGCTGCTGTTGCTGCGTATTCGCACGAACGGAATTAAAAATCATTTCTTACATACAAAAATCTTTTTTGTTGTTGTTTTTGCTTGTTGTGCCAGAGAGTTGTGAGCGAGCGAGCGTGTGTGTGTGTGCGTGCTTGTGTGTGTGTGTCTTTCTGTAGATTCGATCAAAAAAATTAACGTTTGTGTGCAAAGCAAACAAAAACAAAAAGAAAGAGAAATATATATAAATAATACAAAGAAGTAGTACACAAAGCAAACTAAATCAAACGTGCAAAATTGGCGCTATTTCTTGTACTCTACTTGCCGCTGCCGCTGCTGTTGTTGTTGTTAATAGACAACAATTAATGGTTATATAATAATAAAAATAAATGCAATAATTAACTAAAACCTAACGAAAGACACAAAATAAAAAAGGGAACACACACTCGAGACCAAAACAGAAACGAGAAAATCCAAAAGCGAAGGCAAAAGTTTTTGTTGTTGTTTTCTGCCGCTGCTGCTGCGGCTGCTGCTGTTGCCGCTGGCTGCGCTGTTGCTGCGCTGCTGCGACCTAAACAAATTTTGTTTTGTTTGTGTTTTGTGTGTGTGCGAAATTTTGTGTTTTTCTTTTTCTATTTCGCTTGGAAAATAAATTAAAATTAAAATTAAAAGTTATTTCAATATTGAAATTGCCTGTAAACATTTTAAATGAATGCGTGTGTGTGTGTGTGTGTGACCCGCGACGCACTCAAGCGGATCAGCAGAGGCGGAGGCAGAGGGGGCGTAGTGCTCTACGTACCGCTCTTCTGCTGCTTCTGCAGCTCACATGACTCACGTTGAGTTCAACTCGTTTAAGCGTATCTCTATATCTGCCACGCCTCCCCTACACACTCCCCTTGCTGTCTCAGGCAAATCGAGTTTGTACTTTTTTTTTTTTGTTGAACTCTGACTCAGAGACATGTTGAAGAAATACTACTATCATAATCGGGCGCATCGGGGCCCCATTAAAAGCCACCGGATTTGGTCGCGACAATACAAAATTTCGTATTTTCCATAAGAATTAAAATATCATCGAAAGACGCGCTAAATAATCAACTTAATTGGGGCCGCTCTGCGCTCTCTCGTTCGCCTTGGATTCTGCGGTTTTTCGAGCTTATTTCTTTCTTTTATCAGTTGACATACAAAAAAAAAAAGAGAAGAAGAATAAGAGTGAAAAAAAGCGAACTTTATCGAGTTGAGAGCAGATGGTAGAAATGAAAAGATTAAAGATTTACGATTATATTTTATAATCTTTGGAAGTACTATGTAATCTATAATAATACTGTAGCGAGTTGGGAGTTTTTTGAAAAGATTTATATGATTTTAACAATTTTATGAATTATGTGAATATTTTCTAGAGTTATCTAAAAAAATCTTTGGGTATAGTAGTTATTTTCATATAGAAAAATGTTATATTTAAAAAAGTTTCAAATGAGTCAAAGATCTTAATTTTTTTCTTTATAGAATATCATTACTTTCACTGCAATTTGAAGAATTAAGTTTTTATTAAACAAATACCATGTCAGAATGTGGGCGGGGACATATGTTCCACAAAATTTCCGATAGATGCTCAAGTTATTTTCCGAGTTCTGTAAAAATTGTCTCATAGGCGTTTTCGAAGTGCTCAACATGTGATTAAGTATCTAAAAATAAGAACTAAATGAAATAGAGACGACGACGTGGTTGATGTGGATGCCTACGAGCTGCTACACATGTACGCGCATTTTACAATTTTCCCATTTTCCGCATTTTCCGAGTAACACTTTCCGGCGTGCGACCATTAATGTCATCTAAAATCATTAGCAAATCAATTTTACAACAAATGCGACAACAGAATAGGATGGAGGGAGTAGGCAGAAAGAGAGGGAGAGAGAGAGAAAGAGAGTTCCCCCTTCGACACTTGCAACACTTTCAGAGGCGCCGCTAAGAGGGGGTAGGGGATGCCCATTGCGGTTAACGTTTATTAACTGTAAAACGAAGAAAATGGAAAAACCAACTAAGCAAAGGAAAAATGCAGAAATGCATTAAGCAGACGCATAAAATGGCGGTTTTTATAGAACTAACGGGGAATACGACAAAGAGTACTTAGAGTATTTTGTAGGGCAGTGTGCTCTCTTGAAGCTATATAGAATATATCTTTAGAATTGTATAACTCTAAGTTAACTCACTAAATTTATAAAATATTTATTTATTTATTTATTGCATATTGAAATCTTAAGATTTTAATAGATTGCAAAAAAGATTCAAAAATATAATATATACAGAAAGAATCCCTTAATAACTCATTTATTTTTTAATAATTGGGGTCCCCAACTGAACATATCTCTCTGAAATCATATGATACGCATATACCATATATCTTTTCAAAATTGCAACCATACAAAATACATTTATCTCTCATCCAACTGTCGTTCTTATTGTACTTTCTCCCAATTCGAGTTGGAAGAGTTAAATTTAATTTAATGAAGGCTGTCGCCTTCTCATGAGCTGGGGGCGTGGCAGCTGTCAGCTGGAAAACAAATTGCAGTGAATGTTTGAAATAACTGCATGAATGAATGAATGAGTGAGTGATTGGATGAATGAATGAATGCATGAATGATTGAGTGCGCGCTCGAGTGCATTATGCAAATGCCCGTCGGTGTTGGGGGGCCCCGAAAACCCGAAACCGAAACCGAGACCAGCAACAACAACAACAACAGCAACAGTAAAAGAAAATAAAATGAAAAAGCAAAGAAAATTAAATTTTTATCATTATTTGTTTTAATTAAAATGCGAAACACAAAAAAAAAACGAAATAAAAAACGAATGAACAAAAAAAACCGAAATGAAAATTGGAAAATGCAGCGCGATGAAAATGCAACTGCAGCAAACGTTCAATTTCTGCGGAAAGTTGCATTTCGAATTTTGAAAACGTCAACGAACTGTCCCCAAAAAACAAACAACCAAAAATAAAACAAAAAAAAGACCGAGTGGAGGAAGACGAAGGCGAAAAGAAATTAACGATAAACCAAAGTCAAACACAGTGACAGAGACAGAGCAAGTGGAAGAGCGAGACAGCACTTGCACAATTTGCATAGTCAAGGCAAAAAAAAAAAAAAACAGAAACTTTTTTCTTTCTTTGCTCACGTAAGTAAACAAGAAACCCCCCACTAAAAAAAAAAAATAGCTTACCATGTGAAAAATTTGATGCTACCAAAAGAAACGAAAAAAAAAAACCGAAAGAAACCCGAAAAAAACATTCTCGAAAAAACTGCATTCAAAAGAAAAACGCGGAAAAGAATTTTGTCACTTGTCGTCGGAAAATTGCAGCACTTCATAATAATCCGAATGACATGTTGAGAGTCAAGTGCAAGGCGATTATGGGTGCTAGATTGGGGGATATTATAATAATGTCTGGGAATTGAAAATTATTATAAAGAGATTGAGTAACTATTTGGGTGGAAATTGGTAAAAGAAACGTGTGTAGGGAATTTCATTAAAATATGATATTATATACTATATCATACATATGTGGGTATATGAGATGAGACAGTTTTGAATTTATGTGTATGTTTGCATGTTCTATTTCTAACTATATTAAGTATGTTTTTCAAGGGATTCTTCTAGATTTTTCAAAGATATAAGTAGAAAACATAAAAATCTAGTTATATATGAAAGAAACTTAAGGAAATTAAGTTAAATAGACAAGAAAGAAACACATTATGCCATGTTATATTATTATAATATGCTTAGCAGTTCCATTTCTATATTTGTTTTCAATCAGAAAACTTCTTCAGATCTATTTTATTAAATCAGCCTACTCAACTGATTTCAAGCGTTTTGCTTTCTAAGTGCAACACATTGTTGCAAGTTGTTTCCACTTTAGAACTGACTACTCAAATAGCCACGCCCCCTCCCACATACCGTTCCATTGCAGACAACCCAACTTGGGGCTAGACAAACGTATGTGGGTTTACATATACAAAAAGACATAGAAGGGAGCCGGCTTTCTTATCAACGCTTTGCACTGTCGATAACTCAGAATTGAGATGTGAAAGGCGGTGGGTGAGTTGGATTGGTGGGAAGGGGGGGATGAGGTATGTAGCAGAGACCCAGGCAGCAGAGGGCAGTGCCTTCGGCGCGTCCATTGGTCGCTGACCCATGGGATATGCCCAATGTGCGGCTACAGTGGGTATACATAGGCGAAAAAGCAATAAAAATATCAGTTAAGGGAATAAAGAACTTTAAGTTTCATAGAATAAATAAATCATGAGAAAATTGACATAAAGTTTCAATATAAAAACAGAAGATTTTTAATGGAACTAGAATATAATATAGTAAGACTCACATGAGAAAACGGCATACTTTAAAAGAAAACCAAAAAAATGGAATGAAACATATATCAAAATTTAATGTAAAATCAAATCAAACAAATCCTACAAGTTTTATGTATTTATAAATATTTTTTTCTTAAACTTAAAATATACAGAGTCTTAACTTTAAATGTAAAAAATTTTGCCAGCTTTTAAATCGACATGTGCCCACTGTATCTACAAGCGAAGCACACTGTCACCTGCAAACGAATGTCGCCCGCATTTGCGATAAGGCCACATCGACGGCGTCATTATCATAGGCGGTGTAGAGGGGGGATAGGTCGAAGTTTCTACTGCTCTATGGGGGAAGGGGGGGACGGTAGAAGGTGGGCGTGGCTGTAGTCGAAGTTTGAGGCAGCTATTTGGCCTGCAGACGATACAATTTGTTTGTAATTTGTTTGTCCATAGACAACGTTGACCTCTCATCTCTCATTCCACTGCTGCTCGCACTCCTCTGTTCCCCCACTGACTCCCCTCTTCTTCTATCGACAGACATTATCTATTTCGTGTAGAGCGAGAGAGAGAGAGAGAGAGAGAGAGCAAACAAATCGCTGCGTAAACAGTGACGCCAAAAGCAAAGTCAAATCGAAATCGATTGCCGACGGGGCGCAAAAAGTAAATAACAACAACAACAACAAAAACACAAATTTTGGCGTCGAATGCAACCCAAATAGAACCTATATAACCCCTCTCTCTCCCTCTTTCTACTTACACGTCATACAAAAGCCACAGGCCGCAGTTGACTTTCGTTTTCGTTTAGCTGCACCTGCCTTATCAGTAGAGAGCCCCCTACCTATCTCCCATTTCCCCCTCTTTCTCTCTCTCTCTCTCTCTCTTTCTCTGGCCGCGTGAGACCCACTCGAAAGTGATTTGGTAACCGATTTCTGGTGGCGCGTCAAACGATTACAAAACACTTTTTTTTTTTTTTTTTTTTGGGGCCCGTTATGGCTCAACACGATGTCAATTGCGTCGTTTATCATTAAGTGGACAAGATAGCAAAAGGGGAAAGGAAGAGAGAAAGAGAGAGAAAAGAAAATCATAGAAAGGGAAGTAAAGAGTTAAAGCAATGAAAAGTGTTATAGAGGAAGTTGTAAAATACAAAATAAATGCGAAATGAAACCGATCACACATTGATTACGATCGTTAATTGCAACCAAATGTGGCAAGATCGTAGCTGAAATCAATGCAAACATGTGTAAATAATGGGATAATTAATCAGCTATTGCATTAATGTCGCTTTATCGTAATATCTGACAGTTAAAACTTACTATGGAAAGCTCATCCCAGCTTAAAGTAAATTACAAGCAGAGTGTGTCTACCAAATTTCATAACTCTTACTCTCTTAGTTCCCGAGATCTAGCAGATTTTCACAAGCTAATGTATATTTAACTAGCAATTCGTAAAGTATTAAAAGCCAATTAAGGCGGGCAATTATGTTTGTCTGGTATAAACAATTTTTGATGCACATTTAAATGGTCGTAAACCCCATTATAGAAACCCACAAGGAAGTAGAAGAAGCAAGTGGGCGATCTAAAGAGAAAATACAACCCACTTGGGTTATACATATGTGTGTGGGGTTGTCTGTGTATTTTTATATAATTTTCTGTAACTCCTTGAAGAGCTACAAATGCTACATACAACATTATCATCTATCTATGGCAAAACTGGAAACAATTTTCACACTTTGAGGCGGAAAACTGCGTCCGAAAAACCAGTCAGCTATAGATATACAGAGCTATATAGCTAGCATATACATATATCTAGTTTTTAATACCTATACACATATATCTAGCCGCACCTGTTGGCGTGGGCGTGTTGAATGGGCGCGCCCAAAAAAAAAAACGCTGTCAGGGCCAAAACTCCAGGCAGCGCGATGCAATGCGACGCGTCGCGACGTCTGCAATATGCAGGTGCATTGTTGTTCCTTTGAGAGCGCGCGGCAGCGCGTTGCGACGCCAACGCGAGCTACTACAACTACACAGTCAGTCAGGCCCGCAGGCCCAAAGAGCGCAAAAGTTGTGCCTCGTCTCCTATTATAAATCTTCAGCCGAGAGTTCGACAACGTCGCGTGGCGCCCCCACAAAAATGCGGACGAGATTCAACTCAAAAAAAAAAAAAAAAAATCAACAAACTTGTAGAGGAAGAAGAAGCAACGAAAAAGATACGAGCAGAGAAGAAACTATCGAATACATTATCGTCTACATAAATCTTTTCAACGAAAATCTTTATAAAGTGTGAAGTAAAATTGAGTAATGGCAGCGAAATTGAAAATGGAAATTGAGAAATTTTTGGAAGAACTAATTGAAAAACAAGAAGAGAATATATATGAAATTTATAGGAAAACTTGCATAGCTTAACTTGCTTATAAAATTATTAAATCTGCTGAAATTTCACACACAAATTTCGCTCAGTGTAGCTCAGAGAAGTGACTTAAATAAGCCTGTACTCTACGCATGATATCTGCATCTGCTGCACTATCATTAGCATCGATGTCTGCTTTGTTGGTCTTGCTAGCTACACGTTCCACCTTCCACCTTCCACTTTCCACGTTCCACGTTCTACGGTTTCTGTTTTCATTGTTCGCGTTGGTGGGCGACGTCTTCCACTTGGCTTCTTGGCTTGATTAAATGTTGCCAACGACGACGATGACGACGACGACGGAGCTCAATCAGCTTCTCTGTCTGGCAGTTCAAATATGAAAGAACAATACAGCACCCTGCCCCCTTTGCGTGGCGCCCCTGGCAACCACAAGCGCGTCTGCGTCGTCGTCAACGTCTCAAGTACATCGCGAAAAAAAAACCCAAAAAAAAAAATGAGAAACGGAAATGCTGCCCAAAAATTGAGAAGAATCTGCGTGCGGCGCAAAACTTTGCCAGAGTTGCCAAGCAGCTTGAGTTATAGCAGACATATCCGCCATGACATGAGCTCACTCCTTCACTCTCTCTCTCTCTCTCTCTCATTGTTGGCCACAAAAAGTTGCCAATATACGCGAATAACTTACAACGTGCTTAACTTAAAAAAAAAAAAAAATAGTTAAACTTTTGGAAATATGTGAGCAAGAAACTTGGATGATCTGGCTGAAACTTTAAGGCGACACCATAATTTATAGCGAAATTATTGTGCAATGAATAAGTCGAAAAGATTTGCGCGCTGATTTATGTGATTTGAAATAAAAATAAAGGTATTTTTGTTAGTAAAACTAAAACTGTAAAAAAAGCTAAAGAAACTCTTTGAAATTTAAATGATAATATGATATAAATAATATAAATAAATTTTTAGAGGTTTTTAGCAGTTTCTTTTAGAGTTTTCTCGAAAAACTTCCACTCTACCTCTCATGCTCCTAACTTATCTCTATATACTCAACTTAAAGACCCTTGAGCAAACCCTCTAAAAACGGCTAATTGTTTTGTAATTTAACAAATTGCATTAAACAAGTTTATGGCTAAAGGGCAATACGAAGAAGAAGAAGCAGAAAACCAGGGCCACACTGACATTCAATTGGGCCGGCAATAAAGCCGCCCTAATGCATGTGGGCGTGGCAAAAATAAGTGGCAAAGTGGGGGCACCATTAACAGCCGCAATGGCCGTGGCGGCGGCAGCAGCAGCCAAAAAGAAGCCAAAAAAAAAAAAAAAAATGCTAAATAAATATAAAAATTGATTATGTCGCGGGCTGCCAGTCAAATTGAAAAGGAGGGTGAGAGAGAGAGAGAGAGAGAGAGAGAGAGGGCAAAGTGAGAAACAAAACAGAAAATAAAAGAAATGTCAACGAGCGTGAAAGTGATGGGCGGATAGGGGAGGAGGATTGAGGATGAGGGAGGGGACAGGGGGCTGGCTATAGGTGGCGTGTTGCCTGCGGGCTCTGCCGGCAATCAAAGTTGAAAATTAGGCAATAAAATTAAACGAACGGCAACGAAACGGCACCAAGAGAGGGGGCAGGATAGGGCAGGGTATCTTTCTCTCACTCACTCTTAAGCAGGGTAGAATATGGTAAGGGAGAGGCCTGTCCCCTGTCCCTGCAATATTGTGTTAACCTTTTGCAAATGAAATCTACCAAAAAAAGAAAAAACTGCGAAAATTAACGAAAATGTTAAAGAAAAGAAATGCGGCAACAGCGCAGAGAGAGAGGGAGAGAGATACACTGTTGCCACACTTCACTGCCGGACCCACAACGAGTCGATGAATTATGTTGCGCACCAGGCAAAAGAATGTTACACTGAGGCGATTGATTGCTTTGAGGTTCTCTAGCATACACTCTAATATACACCCCTTAACACCCCTGTAGACCTGTAAACCTGTAACCTGGCAACAGTTGGTTTTGGCCACAGTTTTTGATGTGAAAGTCGCGTGCCTTGGTAAGTCAATAATAAACATGGCCAAGACAACAAGACTTTGACATATTTGACGCTACCGACAAGCTGCCACACACACACACACACACACACACACGTGGTGGCATGCAACATATGTACATAGCATACCATACCATACATCCCTCTTAAAGTTTCCCAAAAGTAAACAAATTAAAACATTTGCTACAATGGGGAAGAACCACAAATGGTCTATAGTGAGTGATCTTAAGTGTTTTTAAAAGCTTTATCTGGAGTTTCATTGACCTAGCAGTGTTGTAGAACCTCCTAAATAGTCTAATAGTTGCTGGTATAGCTTTATAACAATTTTAGCAGATTTAGCAAAACAAATAGTGTTGTAAAATACCCACTGTGCAACTAAAAGTACTGTGAACTTATAAAAAACCTTTTTAATGTGAAAGTTGGCAACATCGCCTTTTACAGTGTTGTAAAGCTGCTGCCAAGCGTATTCTTTGCATTGATTTGTCATTAGAGCTTTACTCTGGGCCCCAAGGGGCACGCGCTGCCACACACACACACACACCCATACCGAGGCACACCCCACACCCTCGCACAACTGTGGCATGCCACACCGTGCTCAGCTCTGCGCTCTAAATGACCACAAAAGTTGCAACTGCTCCAATTCAGCCCCAAGGCAGCTCGAGGTTTGCGCCTCATAATCAGCTAAATGCATCATTACCGCCCGCTGTGTGCTGTGTGTGTTGCATGCACCATCCCCCCTTCCCGCCCCGCCCCTGGTGGCAGCTTAAACAGAGACTGATGCCAGTGGGTGCCTGGGGAGAAATTTTGATGAGACGAGCGACGACTACGATGCGCCTCCTCCTCCACTTGCAGTTTGCCGATTTTGCTTCTTTTTTCTCTGCTCTTGTTGCAGCTTGTTGCAATTACCGCACATGCCACACAGAACAGCATACTGTGCCCCAAAAGTGTGGCTTGCCGCTGCCGCTGCTGCTGCTGCTGCTCATTAAATTTACGCTCTCTTTGCAAAATGAAGTGCCCGATGCGGACAGCGATGCATTTGGTCGCCAATAGCGTCGGTTATGCTCTGCAAACTCATAAAATAACTGTAATTGTTGTAGCCAGCGCGAGCGCGCACTGTTGCCGCACTTCACACACCGTCCAGCTGGCCCGCCTGTCTCTTTCTATTCATCAGGGCAACAGCGGCTACAGGAGAAGCCTTGGAATCTGAGCTAAAACTGGGCTTTTTTACTTCTTGCCAGTCACGTTTTGTATACCCTGTAAAAAGGCGTTCTAGAAGATGGATTTGATAGAGTTTGAGATGTGAAAAGTTTAAAAAAATTATGAATAGTTTCGATTTAAAAAAAAAATACAAAATAAAAAAGAAGACTTAAAAATATCTAGTATTATGTCGATATTATAAGTTTTTTTTTTAGGGTATCTTCGTGTTGATCCCTGCCTAGAGCTTGTCAAGTTCTTGAGCTTATTTGTTGTCCAATATCGCCCGCAAATCTTTCTTTGCCTTTCTCTTGCACTTGCTTTTTTATTTTTCTCTCTCTTCCTGCAGACACCAAACTGGATGACAAAGACAAAGAAGAGAGACAGAAATAGATTGTTAGAAAGGGATGGGATAAGTTGGGTTGGGTAAGGCAAGGCAGCACCTGTTCGTTGTGCATTCTTTTGGTCTGTCCATCCGTGTCCAAGTTGTCCAGCTGGTGGTGGTGGCCGCAGCACGAACGAATCTGTGGGCACAAAGCAAATTTTCTGGTTCATTGCAGGCATTCAAACTGTAATCAGATACGAGTCTGCTGCTTCTTCCCCCTGCCCTGATTTACCCCTTTTTTTTTTGCTTTGGCATTCACCTGGCGCATTCTCTGTCTTTGTGTCCTGTGGACTGTGTGGATCGTGTGTGTGTGTGGATTGTGTGTGCGCATATCAGACTTGACTTTGTTGAGGTTTTCTTGTTATTTCAGCTGTTTTTTGTTTGGCCTAAACTGCTGTTAGCTGTTTTTCTTATAGCTATAATAGACTTATATTAATTGATCTATGCTATCCAGCCTTTTCTTCTTTTCTTTTGCTGCAACAGTGTAAACTTCACAGCGCCATGAAGTCTTACGTCTTGCAGTCTCTTTGAAATCAGTTTGTTTTGCCCCTCAAAACAATCAATGAAATCAACTGTACTACGCAGTAGTATAACAGTTTCGAATTGCGGCACATATCGTTGCAAACTTATCGGAATTGATTTAGTTTCCACACATCAATTTAATAAAGAAATAAAGCCAGAAGAAAAAGAGTAAAAAAACGATAGATAGATCTTGCAATTACGTGTAGCAGCATGAGAGCGATCAGTAGATATGATATGATATGATCATAAATATTAATTTAAAGAAATGTTGCTGGATTTATAGTTGTGCTTAACCGTACTCAACTTTATACAGTTGTAGTACCCCGATGATCTTTTGCCACGATCTTGCAATAATTGAAAATTTATGTTATCGATTTGCCACAAAATGCGCCGATCTCATATGCTTCTTCTTCTTCAACTGATCTGTTGAACTGCAGTTAACGGTTAACTTACCGCATGGCAGCTGATCGACGTGCCACACGCTGTGGCACGCAACTTGCAATCCAATAAGAAACAAAAAAAAAACAATGCGGCAGCTGACCCAGCGACACCCTTTTTCTGGTTGTTGTACTTGTTGGAATGCAAATGCAGAGAGAGAGAGAAAGATAGAGAGACAGAGAGAGAGAGAGAGAGAGAGAGAGAGAGCGCAGCGATCGACAGCGGCAGTGGGAGATCAAGATACACATACATTCCACACGCAGCAGCATTGCAAATGAGAAACTTGCGACGTTGCTCAGTTACACTGTGAGTGCGAGAGAGAGAGAGGGAGAGAGAGGGAGCTGGGGGGATTAGTTGCGTTGGGTCTGAGGTCTCTGATAATTATTGCAACATTGCGGCTGCCACAGTAGCAGCTGCTGTTGTTGTGTGTGTGCGTTGATCATATTTCTTTCAAATAGCTTTTTATGCTCTGTTGTCGATGATTCAACAAGTCCAAGGCGTAAAAATAACAACAACAAACAAACAACACACACGCACACGAACAATTTTGTAAAACACTTAAAAAAAAAATATATTGTAATAAAAATATTTTGTTTTCATTTTTATGTGTGATCGCGCGACAAGCTCTACAAAATATCTACACAAATTCAGTTTGTTTATTTTCTTGTGATCTGTGCCACTTTGTAGGGTATTTGAGAGCTAAATTAATGTGCTATAGATAGAAAGGTAACAGAAATAACTAACGGCATAGCGCTTGACCTGGCGATCAATAAAAGAAAAGAGAGAAGAAGAGAATGAGAGAGAGAAAAGCGATTGAGATCTTTGCAGGGGCTTGACTTTGTTTAGAGAACCAAACGATATTGATATGCTCTTAAATTCCCTCTACTTTACAGGGTATATCAGCATGCTGAATCTGTACGATCAGTTTTATATAGTAGACTGCAGTCTATTCTTCATAAACAATATAAATGTCGAATGTTACGAGGTTTTTATGTAAATGTGTCTTTTCTTTTCTCTCTCTCTCTCTCTCTCTCTCTCTCTCTCTCTCTCTCTCTCATTCGCTCTCTCCCTCTCTTACAGGCATTTTCATTTATTGTATTTAAATGTTGTTCGCGTATGCAAATCGAACCACGCGAAAGTGTCAATTGGCTGTCGCTTTTATTGCTGTTTCTCAATTCTTCTCCTCCTCCTCTTCTTCTCCTCTTCTTCTTGGCGTTCTTTCAGATCAGTTTGATCGAGCTGATCGTAACAATGATCGTAAATAAACTTTTTTTTGACAGTTGTGCCCCCAAAAAAGGAGGGCACAAGCCTCTGTTCGAAACGAAAGACAGTTCCGCATACCATGCACAGTTGTCGGAAATGTGTATAGGGTGGGGTGTGGTATAGGGCTACTCCAACTTCAGTTGAAAATCTTCCTCTTCTTTCATAAGATTCCATAGATCTTGTATGATGATTAACAACAACGAGGCAAATTAAAGCCGGGCAGCTGTCAATCTGTAGAGCCCTCATTGCACAATGCTTTATTGTATACCCTGTAATTGGGTATGCAAGTTGTTAAAGGGTAATCTCATTTGTCTAGTGGAATTTAAATTTCTAAAACTATTTTCTAGTCTTATTTGCTTAGTTTTACATTTACATTTTTATAAAATTTCGACAGAAAAACATGTGTGGATCTTAAGTTTTTTAAGAAAGTTTGTCTAGACAAGCTTTTTTTGCTGTTTGGCCAAACTTCAGCTTGATTTTACTGTAATTCTACATTTTATAGGGTATTTTAAAGTTGTATATTGAGTTGTATGTGGTTTGTGGTTTTTATCTTCAGCTCAAGTAGTTGATCTTTTGTTGTGGAACGTACTAGCGCGCTGTTTAACCGCAGTCCACAGTGTCTTGGCGCCCAACAGTCTCACTCTTTGTCCGTCTCTCTCTCTCACTCTCTTTCTCCCTCTCGCTCACTCTAATTGCAGCTCACCATGAAGTCTAATTAGAACTTGTTGAGATCGTCGACTCCCCTCGATCGATGACGTCAGCTAGTGTGCTGTGTCTACACTTCTTGCCTGATCTCTCTTCTCTCTTCTGTGCCCCTTCTTCTGTCTTCTACCTCTGCTTCTTCTTCTTTTTGGACTCTTCTAATTGACCTAGCTGAGCAGCCTCTTCCGCTGGCTTTGAGCTATTGTTCTAGCTGTCTCTGTCTCTCTCGCGCACACTCTTCTCTCTCCTCCCACTGCAAACTACATGTTAATTTTGCAGCCAGCTTGAATAGCATCCACATGCAATCCACACGCTCTGTAAAAGTTGCTTGGCCACTTTAAATGTTGCTATTGTTGCTCTCATGTTGCTGTTGCTGTTGCACTTTCATATTTTATTACATGTTGCTGCTGTTGTTGTTGTTGCTGTTGCTTGTAGCGTAACAACAACAACAACAACAACGCGAGACTGCATTTTGTAGTCGACTGACTTGACGCTTTTATCATAAATATTTCAACGCCTCCTGTTTTGTCTAGAGGCGGCGGCGGCGTCGCCGCCTTTCACCCAAAAGCGAAATGGCTCTAAAATTGTATCTGTATCTGTATCTGTAGCTGCATCTGTATCTGTATCTGCTGGATGCGATAGAGAATTGTGTAAGCCACACACACATAACTTACACACACAGTTAGCCTTCCGGTGCTACCCCCCGCTGTGTGGCAACGTTAACTGATTAAAAGTATCTTTGCATCCGACAGATACTAGCGCTGCATATGCAAGTAGCACATGTATCTTTCAGATGCAGTTTTTTAAAGTAGCTGAAAGATACTTGCATAAAGTCGAAAAAGTATCTGGAGATGTTAATTAGCTGCTTAAAGATACAAAAGTATCTTATAGATACTTAATGATAATCATAAAGCACAGCCTGCTGTTTTTTGTTGAGTATCTTTAAATATATGTATCTTTAAGATACTTTAGTATCTGTTAGTTAGCAATAGATACTAAGTATCTTTGATTCTTGTTGGGAAAATCTAAAGAATTTCCCTTCAATATCTATCTTTTTTTATTGTTAGATACAAAAGTATCTCAAAGCTGCCTATTGTGTTAGATATTGTATCTCAGGCAAATTATTGATACATTTCGTATATCTTCTTGCTTCTGATTGATGGCACACACTCTATAAGTAAGTAGCTCAAGGTCTGCTGCGGAGTATCTTAAAGTAGTTGCGTATCTTATAGATACAGGCTGACAGAGACGAAAAGTATCTAAAACGAGAAACGCCTGAAATACATATGTAACTCAAGGTCTATGGATGGATATGATGCTCCCTCTTTCAGCTATACACCTTCCTCCTTCTACCCGCTCCATGCTCTACATCCTCACTTAATCCCACTGTCGCACAGTGCACAAATCAAATCAAATTGCAGACAAATTAAAAATTCATAAAAACTAAAATCAAAATTTTTTGTTTTTCTCTCAACTCAAAAATGTGCTTAATAAAAATGAGTATAGAAAGGGAGGGAGAGAGAGAGAGAGAAGGAAGGAGAGAAAGAGAGGTAGAAAGGCAGGCTGATAGGGTAGGAAGAGAGCGGGTAGGGGGAATAGTGAGAGAGGCAGAAAACGAAAAAATGATTTGACCAAATCCGATTTACATTTTTACACAATTTATGGCCGTGTGTCACAGAGGCCTCACACACACACACACACGCACACACACAGAGGCAGCACACACACACACACACACTTAGACTTGCTTAAGCATTTCGATAACTTTGCTTATCGCTGTCGCTGTCGCTGCTGCTGCCTGCGCATTTGTTGTTGTTTTTTTTTTTCAAACGCCGCGCCGTCTGGCATTTATTTATTTATTTTTTTTTTTTTTGAGTGTATGTGTGGGCGTGTGCCGCGCTCGTGGGCGTGGGCGGTCGCCTTGGCGTTTCCAGCTGCCTCAATGCCAGCAGCAGCAGCAGAGGCAGCGGCAGCAACATTTCTCTGTCGAAATCAATTTGCTAATGTTGTCAACGCGCGAGCAGGTCAGGCAAGCCGCAGCAAATACTCCTCTTCCCCCTCCTCAGCACACACACACCCTGCCCCTGCTCTTTACGCTACCTGACCCCCCTTCCCCACCTCCCTGGGCAATTACAAAAGGCAAAGCTCAAGCGTTAAGCGTGGCACGCAGCAAACGCATTCATTGCAGCCACAACAACAACAACAACAATGCGAAATCAATTACAGTAAAGCCTCGTGTGGGTGGTTAGAGAGCAGAGGCGTAGGTTGGAAGGGGGAGTGCTTCGATTCGGGCACGTGCTGGGCACAAGCCGGCAATAATTTGTAGCAACAAGCGCAGTTAAAGCCAGCAACAGCAACAACCACCACAGGGGCCAAAGGTCGCGGCACCCTGTAAAGCACACACACACACACACATATAGTCACACAGACACACACACTCGGACTTGGCCAGAGGAATTGAAAAATTACTAAGCAGCTCAAGCCTTATAGCACACCCTGTCTACCCCTCTCTCCCTCTCTCTCTCTGTCTCATCCCCCCCCCACATTTTCATATTTGTAAAGCGCGAAGAAAATGGAAAATGGAAAATTATTTGCCAGCAGGGAGAGGGAGAGAGAGAGAGCGCGCCATAACTTTTCGCGTTGCGTCTGAGCAAAACTCGAAAGTTTTTTTTTTTTCTTTTTGTATTTTATTTTCTTTTATTGCATTCCACTTATGTGGATGCCAAGTGGAGGAGGAGGAGGAGGAGGAGGAGTGAGCGGGGTGTCTTGCATACATTTGTGTAAATTTGAAGCGATAATCATTCATTAATCATTCATACGCATGTGAATCATATGCAGACAGAGAGAGAGGAGAACTGAAAAGGGAGAAGCAAGAATAAGAGGGCGTTTTACAAGGAAAAGGGAGAGAGAGAGAGAGAAGAGTAGAGAGGAAAACGCCAGAAAGAGGGCAGAGAAGAGAGAGTGAGTAGAGACATTCATAATGCACTCACAATCCAAAGAATTTCAATTTGAATTCATTGGAAGCAGTTGCATACAGAAGGCTTCAAATAAGTCGCAGCACAGTCTCAACTAATCAATACCCTGTATTTACACACACATACATATAGCAGGGAATGATGTGCAAGTTCAAACAACATGCAAATGAATCATATTCATGAATAAATTTAGAAAAATCAAGCTGCAAAATGATTCGTATGAGTTTTGAATAAGCATACAGTTTAGACTAGCTAACTATACCCTGTAAGAGCTGAGTATGAATCACATTTCGAATAAAAAAAGATTCATATAAGATTCACTATAAATCCCATGTGCCTTGCAATGAATATGATTCACTTGAAGTGAATAAAGTGCATTGGATTAGTTGAATTAAGTTTGATTGACAGGCTGAAGCTAATTTAAAAGTAAATTAAACTAGCAGCTACCCTGTAATGTAAATTAATATAAAACTGACTACTCTGTTATAAAAATGAATCATAAATGAGTACTCATTTATCAAATTTAATACAAATGAATAACCTGTAATGAATTTAAACATATTTGAGCGCAAATGAGGCGGAAAATGCGTTTATCACATGCAATACGACTCGAAGATGCGCTGTAGTCGTACTCACAGATACCCTACATTCCCCTCTAATCGTTTATATCCGCTATAAAATCACAAATCGAACACGTTTAATACAACATTACCATATACAACGCTGCAATTGTCGTTAATCACTTACAGGGTATCGTAGTAATTGCTGCATTCATATTCATTTAATTCATCTATTCACTATTCACATACACTCACACACACACAGAGTTAATTGAGCACGTTTATGGCAAGCATTAAATTGCCCAATTGGTCAAGTATTTTGCTATAATTATTGTCGGCGGTTTCGTTTAACGGTTCAAATATGCAAACATCGCCATAAACATCGCAGACGCAAGCCGCGCTCGATTTGTTTGTTTGGCCTTGAAAGAAAGAGAGAGCGAGAGGGAGAGAGAGACAGAGAGGATAGTGTAGACTGTTAGACATCCCTGCCTGCAAGACAACCCCCCTCACAGCCCCTCCCCCTGCTAATACTCCCCCTATCATAGCCACGATGTTTTTTATTTCTTTTTAGCAAAATGTGCTCAACTATCGCCAACTTTGGCTGACAATTTGTTGACAATTGCGTTTCACACTTTGCATATTAAGCGGGTGTGCCGGCAAATAGAAGAAGAAGAGTAAGAGAGAGCGAGAGAGAGAGAGTAGGATACACGACGATAGCTTGTCACGAAGTGCAGTTATTGACTTGGCGATGTTTTGTTTCTACGCGCGCTTTTTCTTTGATTTTGCGCCTCGTTTTGTTTGTGTTTTCACTATTCATGTTGTTTGAACTGACAATTGGCATGTGTTGGCGAAGTAGGGTGACTATGGCATACCCTGTAGTAAAAGTAGAGACTGCCTGCTGCCCTGTAGTAGTTGGAGTAGCATTCTATGTTTTTAAAGGCAGCGAAAACAGCTTAAAATTGTGAATAAACGTCCTAGAAGCATAAATTGTGACTGTTAGATACCCTGTAGAAGCTTAAACTCTATACTATGTTTTAAATAAAATCCTATGTAGGTAAGGTAGAAGTTTGTAGGTATAGAAAGACTATATGTTACCCTAGCTTCGAGCTAGCATTCTATGTTTATAATCGAAACAAGCTGATTTTTTTTGTATTTTTAGGGTATTTATTGGTAAAAATGCCAATCAATCATGCATATCCCCTCGTGACAATTTACTGGGTATATTTTTCACATTTATGCGGAATTCTGTCAAGCGTGCGAGCAAAGAAATGAATCATGTTGTGAATGCGAATGAATATTTTGAAATCGATGCGAATGAAATGTCTAAAACACACCTACAAACACTCACACACACATACTTACACTCAGGCGCACTCACACTAGTCACGAATACATCGAATACATTCACAATGTGAGCACGAATCGCATTGCATCTGATTGCAAATTGCAATTGTAATTGGATTTCGAATTGTTGTAATTGCCTTGGCGATGTTTTTGTTGCTGTTGCGAAACAACATAGATAAGGAATGAAAAAAGTGACAAACATGTCACACACAACAAAGAGCGTAGAGAGAGAAAAATAAGAAGGAGAAAGAGAGAGGGAGAGGGAAAGAATACAAATGTATATATGCAGAGCCTAATCATGAATAAGGTCTGTCGAAATGTCAGCAAGCGCAAAGGGGGAAACCTTGATGAAAACAAAAAAAAAAAAAGAAATAATAAAAAAAAACATCGAATCAAGAAATTGAGCTCAAATTGCAAACGAGCATGCAGGTGTTAAGTGTTTTGGCAAATACAGGTAGTCAGGGATTATATGCAGACAAAAATAACAAAACATCGCAAACATAGAAAAACATCGCATTCACAAAAAAGCTTATATATGACACCGAATCAATAGATAATTTGGAAATATTGAGTTTAGCGCAAATCTATCTCAAATATAGAACATCGAAAAAACATAGAATGTGCCTAAATTGCCCCTAATACATAGATATACCAGAATATACTTGCTAAAAGTGCCAAAAGCCAATGAATTATCAGTATATTTCAACTAATGCCCAAAGTATCTATAGAAAAAAGCTATGGAATTTGAATCGGTAGCAACTACTACTACTACCGCATAAACTGTTCCAGACAAACAATAAATCACTGCGATAATTACTGGAATTCGTAGAAACTGCTTAGCCATAAGGTAAACAAAGCGATTTTCTATGTTTTTCTTTCTTTTTTTGCTTTGCTGCAAAAAAATAAAGTAAAAAAAATATAAAAAAAAAACAACTTGTAGGGCACTTAAGGCTTAGAATCGGTGCTAAAGCGTGAAAAAAACGCATGAATAAATGAATAAAAATAATGAAAGAATAAAATGCAAAAGGGAAAACATGAATATATGAATATATTGTGCTGAAATTTCTTTCGAATATGTTGCCATTCGACATTCGATTTATTTGCTACTTATGAATGAACTTTAATGATAAACGGAAGCCCCAAATGCCGCAAATATAATGATGAAACAAGTCTCTGCCATGTCGTATAAATAAATTAAAAATTCATTGAAGCACAGCAAAAGGCAAAATGAAACCCACTTTCAGTGCGGTCTTTAATGTGAGAGATGAGAGACGAAGTCTCGACCCCGAGCTTTATTCTCGTTTGTTTTGCTTTGCTTTATTTTTTTTCATCTCTTTTATTATTATTATTTGCTGCTGATGTTGTTGTTGTTGTTGGGCTTGTCTTGGGGTTTGTTTCTGCTTTTCAATTTTCGTTTGATGTCAAAACATTGCGTTGAAGAAAAACATAGAACGAAAAGAAGAAAACATAGAAAAAATAAAAACAAGAAAAAGCGCATAGCAAATGTTTATAATTACTTATCACTGTGTGTGGCATACAGCCATGTATGTGTGTGTGTGTGTATTTCGAATTATATGTGGGGCACTTAGCGTGCTCCAGCGTGCTGACACATTCCTAACTCGAGCGCGTCGTGGCAACTTCCTTTCGGCGCAATTCAAATGATCTCGCTCACCCTCTCTCTCACTCTCACTCTCCTTCCCTATGTCCGTCCTCTCGGTCCGTTCATTCCTATAAAAAGTCCCCACTTAGCTGTGCCGGTCAAAATTAAAAAAAAAAAAAAAAACATGAAACAAATAAACAAAAAAAAAACACACACACGATATACTCGTATTCTTTCATATTTCTTTTCCACAAAATGAAATGGATATAGCACACACTCACACACACAGAGAGTCACGCACACACACCCATGTGTGTGTGTATTGTGGCAAAAGAATTATTGTTAAAAGTTCATAAAGCCAGCAACGCGTGCCATAAAAGTAATATAAGAGCAGGACATAACGAATTTGAGATGCTCTTGCTAAAAGGGGATAGGCTAGGTATATCTCTACAAGATCTACAGCTTGTGAAATACTATAATTTATAGAGGCAAAGCTGTAGAAAATCATTCAAATAATATAGTATTTTTAATAATTGAGAGAATATATGAAACAAAATAAATGGGTTACTTTCGATCTGAGGAAGGTTCATGCTGATTTAGACTGATTGTTGCCTTGAAAACTATAGAATATTCTGCTAGGATTTTTCTAAATTTGTAAAATCTGTATACAAAGTGTATATAGTTACTATACCCACAGAAAGGGTATCGAAATCCCCCTTTATTTTGTTATTTAATATACATTTGCGATATTCTTAGGAAAATTAAATAAAAAATACCCTCAAAGTCGGTGGCATGTGAGTCATATAAGCATAGCTAATATGCCCCTTTTGTCCATATTTGCGAACTCTAGCTGCCCTCTCTCACTCCACTCGCAAGAGAGAGAGAGAGAGAGCGGGCCGGAAGAGAGTGTAACGAAGCGAAAGGAGGGAGGAGGAGGAGGGAGTTGGCAGGTGTTGCCACTGGCTGAGGGGCTGAAAATCTATAAAAATCCCCCGAACGTCACATAATATGCCAGTGGCTTCCCACCCCCCTCCCCCTCTCTCTCTCGTATTCAGTTTTATTGGGAATAACATTTTGAAAGCCTCAACATGGCTCGTTAAATTAAAATGCATCGAGTGCCGTTATGCGATATGCATAAGAGAGACCGCACAGGAGGGGGCTTATGGGCGTGGCAAACGATACCAACACGTTGGTATTAAATGACGAATTCAATAAAACTGATTGACACATGGGGTCGCCTCTGCGACTTCTAGTACCCCCCTCACTTCTCGCGATATTTCTTTGGTAGCATCAAAAAAAAAAAAACATTTCACATTTTTCCCACTTTTACCCCCGCCCGCCCCTTATGAACGTGTCGGTTCTGTTTCTGTTTACAGCATGTCACAGGATTTAACGAGCCTGTCCCACAAGATGGCAGAGTTGCAGGAGACCTCCAAGGTGGAGGTGATCGTGTACACGAAATCGGACAAGACCCTAAAACAGAATATGAATGCAAAGGATGAAACGCTGCGTAAGCGCACCTCATTGATCATAGTGCCACAGCAGGTGGAACTGGAGGAACTAGATACCCCATCTGGAGTTGCACTGATGAAGGAGCAACTGGTGGAGAATGGTAATCGCAATTCCATTGCCAGCATGGATAGCTGCCTGAGCAGTCAGAGTAATCAATCGAATCATCATGATGAAAATGAGCATCATCACGACGAAGGAACCAGTAGTAATAGTTCCAGTTCCAGTTCGAGCAGCAGCTCCGAGGATGCACATGCTGCCTATCAGGATCTACAGAATGGCAATGGTGGCGGCAATGGAAACGTGGAGGGTAACTCGGCCCTACACTCGCCCAGCTGCTCGTCGAGCACCTCCGAATCCACCGAATCCTGTTGCAGCTCTGTGGATTATTCCCTGCGTGAGCAATTGCAGAATTTCGCCAATTGCGCCGAGTTGAAGTGCGTCAATGATTTGCCCACAGCGGCACAGCTGCTCAAGGGCATGAGTCTGCCCATGGAGCAGGGTTCCCCACATTGTGATGCCCTACTCAGTCCACAGGAGGTGCCACTGGGCAGAAGGTACGCTGAGGTGGCTCAGTTCAAGGCGCTGGGCAAGGCAAGGTGAGAGAACGCATACGCTCAGCGGTTGCTAGAACTCGGAAGAAAAAGTCCTAGCTAGGACTTTTCTATAAGAATGTGTCTCTGTCTACTGTCATATGTTTGATCTTAAGTTTGGTGCTGCAGAAAGTTACGTTAAGTTTCTTTCTTCCATTCCTTTATACATTTATTTATGTTTTTCATCTTGTTTGTGTTGTCTTTACTTGTTACTCATTTCTTTGTTTTATAAGGCAGTTAGATCCTGAGTTTCATCGATATCACCTAAATTTTTTAAGGATATGTCTCTTGTCATTACAGTACCATACTTTATTTGTCTATATTCTCTCTGCTTTTGTGCCTTTTTCAGCTTTTCTTCCCACAGTGCTCTCTACGCAACCCTCTGTCCTAGCTAGGACTTTTTCTCAAACCTCAGTCCTAGCTAGGACTAATCTACTCACACTCATTAGTGCGTCTATTGTCTTTGGCCTAATTGAACTTTGCAATCAGTTTTCAAAATCAATTCATGTGGAGCCCCTCTCTCTCTCTCCCCTCCCCCCCTCTCTACCCCGTCTCTCCCCTCTCTGGCTTTCCCTTTCGACTTGCTGCAAATCCCTTTTCGATTGCAAACTCTGTAAACTTTCAATCTACGCCAGGCATCTCGAGTCGCTTGTTCTGTGTAGTACCCTATCCCTCTCTCTTTCTCTCTCTGTCTCTCCCCCTTCCCTCTCTCTCTCTCTCTCTCTCTCTCTCTCTCTCTCTAGTGTTACTGCTCAATCTCTTGCGAGCACTTGGCTGCCAAAGTGCTGCTGCTTTGTTTCGCACTGCTTCACTAAACGATGTCAAGTTGAATGCACAACCAAACCGCAGGGATACCCCCTTTTGATTTCTCCCCCTCTCTCCCTTCCCCCCTCTTTCCACTCTTTGCCTGCAATTCTTTTTATGGCCTGCAGCTGCCTCGTGCCTTGTTTCTTGTGCTGCACATGCATAATACACAACTTAATTAGTATTACTACTTTATGGCACTCTCGAGAAGGCAGCTCTAAGCCCTACCCCACCCCACCCTACTCTCTCTTCTCCTCTCCCTGCATAGCTTAAATCTAATAACGGCACATTCCGTACACGCATCGCCATTGCCACATTACCATATCAAAAACGTCGACGTTGACTCTGAGACGACTTGCGTATGCCCTGCGGGCACAGACAAAGCTCAACCCTGGCAAAGATCTACCCTAACCTCACTAACCAGCAGTGGCAACCCTGGTCTGCCGCTCTGCATAACTCAAAAATGCAGTGTAGTATGTGTGTGTGTGTGTGTGTGTGTGTACGAGTGTGTGTTGTTTATGAACTTTGAACGTTTTTGAACTCGCACTTTCTCACTCTTCCTCTCTCTCTCTCTTGCTGCCTCTTCTATCCTTTGCTGCTGTTGCATGCCACTCTGTGGATTAGTGTGGCAACTCCAGCTGCCCCTTCCCACTCTCCCCTCCTAGACTCTCCCAAACGAGGCGACGCCATTGACAACTATGTTGAACTTTTTGAAAGCTGTCACAACTAATTTGCATAGACCACCCGCACTCACACTCACACTCGTGCACTCATACACTCACACTCACAGACAGTTGGAACTCCCCCGTCTTCGCCCAGTCTGGCAACCCGCATCATTCCATTTTCTGCAACTGGTCGCCCATATTGTTCCATATTTGTTTTTCTGTTCGTTTCTGCTTTGATTTTGAATACACTCACACTCATTCACAGTGTGCACTCGCAGCCAAATATTCATGACTGACCAGAAAGTTTTTTACACAGTTATATGGTATAATAGAGGGGGAAAATTCCCATATAGAAAGTTGGGAATATAGACTTAGATTGGTAAAAAATTAGATAGTTAGATGAATAAATAGAAGGATAGATAGATAGAGAGATAGATAGAAGCATAGAAAACTAAGTAAAGAAAGAAAGACAAATAATGCTCTAAGTTAGGATACTAACCATCCCCAACTCATAATATTTATCTAATTCAACTCAAGGTTTCACTGAGATTTCCACAAAACATTTTTCATGCCTTTATTGCCGTCTATCTCGCTCTCTCTCTCTCTCCCTCTGTTGTCTGGCCTTCGCATATATCAACCGAAAATTGAGTTAAGTGGTTTTTGTCCGGGGGCGTATACTATCTTGAACAAAGAAGAAGAAGATATGCATATTAATTTAATTCCCTTAACCAAAGTGCGACAGGGGAAGACGTAAATTTGTTAGCCAAACTTGACCTAGGCCTGAGTTATGTGTGCTTGTCCTAGGCCCAAGATACGCACTCTACCTTGAAGCAACTGTCTCACTCTCTCCCTCTCCTCTCTCTCTCTCTCTCTCTCTCTCTCTCTCTTTGAGCTTGCCACATTTTATCTTAATTGCCTCGCCCCATGCGTTGGCAATTTCCATGCGGCGCCGCAAAGTATGCAACATTTTTGCCAAAGACTCCTTAGTCATCCGCCAAGGCACTTCACATGTCTCAAATTTAGCATACCCTGCAATGAAATGCAAAGTGAGCATGTGCAACTGGAGGAAATATCATGAATAAAATAAAATAAAAATAAAAAATAAAATGAATAATATAAATAAAAAAAAATAAAATGAAAAATCTTGAATGAAAAAAAAAATAAAAAACGTATACAACTTTATGTGTTAATTATTTGAAGTATTGCACTTTTTTATACATTTATTAGGGTATCTACTGATCGTAGACACCTCTGCCTGTCTTGCTATTCCTCTCTCTCTCCCACACACAATTTTGTCTTATTTCTTTTTCCATTGTTTGTTGACTTGCGCAATTTGTTTGCCATTTTGGCATAAATTTATGCGCTCTTCACTAGCCTCTCTCTCCCGTCTTTCTTCAGCTACTTCTTCTGCTTCTCCTACGCTCTCTGCTTGTCCTTGCCACCCCGCCCCTTCCCCCTCCCTGTAATTCCTTTAAGTGTTTTATTATCCACATTGCGTGTTCTCTCAGCTTGTTTCGTGTTAATTTGACATGATTATGTCAGACTGTTTGACAACATGTCATATGGGCAGGAGAGAGAGCACCCCCTTATACCCCCTGCAGGCGCCCCTGGTCTGCTCCTGCGCCGTCCTTGAAGGCGTCGCTAAAACGGAAACGGAAGCAGCTGCCATGCCAAAAGTTTCACTTCACTTCGATTTTCTTTCGTGTTTTTTTTTCTTTTTCTTTTGCGTTCATTAATAATATTTTTGCTTGTGTGTGTGTGTCCTCTTGCAGCGCCCTCTGTCGTCTAGAAATATTGTTAAAATGGCGTAAAATTGCCCACTTTTTTTTTTTTTTTTGGTTGCTTGACACGCGTCGTGGGCGAAGAAAAAGCCGGAAAAGCGTGGAAAAAGCTGACAAAAAAAAAGAATGTGCTGCAAATTAACCTTTTGACAGCTGTGTCACAGACAAAGAGGGTGCCCCCTTGGGGAGGGGGGGCAATGCGTAGCTTACAGAGCGATTTTTCAGCCTCAATTTTCTAGCCATCACTCACACTCTCTCTCTCTCTCTTTCTTCCCTCTTTCTCTCTCTCAGAACCAGCGAACAGTTGCCAACTGCTGCTGCCACTGCCAACGCTGCTGCTGCTGCGCCCACAGCCACGCCCAGCGCAGAGAAAACAGAGGCGATTGTGGGGCACAACAGCTACAACATAAACAACAACAACAACATTAGCAACAGCAGCAACAACATCCACAACAGCAGCAGCAACATCAACAGCAACAATGTGCAACAATTGCAGCAGAAAACGCAGGTGCAACAACAAACGAGCAACAACAACAACAACAAGCTGAATGGCCCCAGCAATCTCAACATCAACAACAACAACAACAACAACATGACCCCAACTGGCCAATTGGATGCACAAAGCGCCGACAGTCGCCGCAGCAGCAGCCTCGATGCCGATGGCTGTGATGATGATGTGGTCGATTTGGCACATGGTGGCGCTTTCGAAGATGATATGCAGGCCCTGCTGCCCAAGTGCACACGTCGCTCGAGAGATGAGCTCAGTCAGGTGAGTGCTAACTAACGAAATTAAGCTAGAAATACATTTATTTTTCAATTTACATAGAAGATAGGGATACTAAAACAAACTAGATATAATAAGACACCTTGTCAGCAAATTTCATAATCCTAGCTCTTATAGTCACAAAGATATTGATGTTCATACAGACATTCCTCTGAGAATAGCTGTTATTGTAGTGCGCCTGGCTGGAAATCGATTACACTGAGACACTATTATGCTCATGATTTCTTAAGCAGTTGCTCTTTTCAACACTATTCCCATGCACATTATATAGTACTATATAGGTACAGGCTCTATGTAGTGCTGGGGAAGGGGAAAGGACACCCCACAAAAAATTATTAATAAAGCACTGCGAGGTGTCTGGGGACGCAACTGTTGAGCATATTGATGAGCCTGAGCTTTTGCATTTGTCACACTATACTCGGGGTGGGAAATGTATAGAAAGGGGGGCGTGTCACCGCCCTCTCCCCCCAAAAAACCCTCTGATGAGTGCCTGGCGAGCGTAAGTGCCAATTACGCAAGCTGCCAATGGGGTCGTGCAGTCCTATACAAGCCCTTCCCCTACCCCATACCCTACACTCATTCATTCATAATTTGCTACGTGTTGCCATGCCCGTTGATGCCATAATGATAATGCCGCCTGCCATAAACTGTGCATCAAATGATGGAAATAAAAATTACAATACACGTACCATCTTGTAGCTCCTTCTCTCTCTCTCTCTGTCATTCTCTGGCCATTGTTGCCTCATTATTTACATGCATTCGTGCGTGTCCTGTATTCATTTATTCATTCGTATATTCATTAATAATGCTGAATCCTTTCGAACAGGAAATTATGGAAGAAACGCAGTCACAGCGTCTCTTTGCACTTGAACAAGTCAATTTATTAGTTCATTTTGATGGATGTGTCTCGCTTAATTGCTTAATAATGCATAAATAATGCCCTGTTGCCAAACTTCACTTCAAATTGTGCGTAATTTTCATGCGAAATCAAATACCAAAATGGGAACTTACAAGCTATTAGCGAGTCACAAACAGAAGACACTCTCTATATGTATGTATGTTATGTGTAGACTGTGTTTATATGGTCAGACAAACAGAGGAACTTCACTCAAACGAACTGAACTGAACTCGACCACAAACGAGTGGCCTGTCTGGACCACTTGGTGGCTCTGTCTCTGGCAGACACATGTTCACATTTTAATTTGTGTTGCATTTCCTGTTGCATTTCGGTTGGCTGCAAAGAGAGACAGATGGAGAGGGAGACAGACAGACAGGGAGACAGAGAGATACGACAAACATCTTCTAAGTCTCGTCTCTGGGTGGCATAAAATATTGATTTCAATGGGCTCTTTGCTTGTCCAGTTAAACAACCATACCAGGCAGGCAGCCAGCCAGCGCAGTGAGAGGTGACTGCACAGTGGAGCAAAATTGCAAGAAATGTAGATCTAATGATTTTTGACAGGCAGGCAGGAAAGGTATCTATCTGGATCTAGATAGGGAGCGTAGCTGAATACTATAACAAACTAGATATAATAAGACACCTTGTTAGCAAATTTCATAATCTTTGCCCTTATAGTCACAGAGATATTGCTGTTCATACAGACATTCCTATGCTATTGTAGTGCCCCTGGCTGGAAATTTTTAGCACAAAAATGTCTAAGCCTTGCCCCACTGTGCACTCGTGGCTAGACACACGGCGACACGGTAGCAGCTGCGCTGCTCCAGCCGACAATTTTGCTCTCATCTTTTTTGGCCATTTATGAATATTCAATAAAAACAACAAAAGCAACAACATTCGATGACGATAAAAATGTCTGCTCTGGCCAAAAATTGCCTCTCTTTCTCCCACTCTCTCCCTCTCTCTCTCTCTCTCTCTCTCTCTCTCTCTCTCTTTGGTTGCCATAGCCACAGACAGGCTGAGCGCCAACATGCAACATGCTGCTGTTGCATGCCACCGTAAAGTTTTTATCGCTCGGTAGCGGGGGCAGCAGCTTAGTGTGTGCCGTGTGCTCAACTTTATTACGAGGGTCGTTCGATAAGTCCGTGACTTTTTGTATTTGCCGCGCACCTGCTCTAAATACAACACTGCTCCTGTCAGCAGTTATCGATTAACAGCTGACTGTAAAATTTTGAGAAAGCTGCGTTTTTTGGTTTGCGTTTTATAGGCATTGAAAGCAGACGATCTCGTGAATTTTAACGAAAATGGAAAAAAGTGAATTTCGTGTGCTAATTAAGCATTATTTTTTGCGTAAAAAATCCATCACCGAAACCAAGGAAAGACTTGATAAATATTATGGGGACTCTGCACCATCAATTTCAATGGTTAAGAAATGGTTTACTGAGTTCCGTTGTGGTCGTACCAGTACAAGTGATGCCGAACGTTCAGGTCGCCCAAAAGAGGTCGTCATGCCAGAAATCGTCGACAAAATCCATGGAATGATATTGGATGATCGGAGAATGAAAGTGCGTGAGGTAGCTGAGGCTGTAGGCATCTCAACTGAACGGGTACATCACATTTTACATGAATATTTGGACATGAAAAAGCTTTCCGCGCGATGGGTGCCGCGATTGCTCACACACGACCATAAGCGCAACCGTGTGACCATTTCAAAGGAGTGTTTGGCGATGTTCAACCGCAATCCAAACGAATTTTTGCGCCGTTTCGTTACCGTAGACGAAACATGGATCCACCACACCACACCAGAGACCAAAGAACAATCAAGACAGTGGGTTTCTCCGGGTGAACGTGCACCAAAGAAGGCCAAGGTGGGTCTGTCGGCCAACAAGGTCATGGCCACAGTTTTTTGGGATGCACAAGGTATCATTCACATCGATTACCTTGAAAAGGGTAAAACGATCACCGGCGAATATTATTCAGAGCTTTTGGACAGATTCGATATTGATTTGAAGCAGAAACGACCGCATTTGGCGAAAAAAAAGTGCTGTTCCATCAGGACAATGCACGGGTGCACACGTGTGTAGTCAGCATGGCAAAATTTCATAAATTGGGCTACGAACTGCTACCCCATCCAGCATATTCTCCAGATTTAGCCCCCTGTGACTATTTTTTGTTTCCAAACATGAAGAAATGGCTCGGCGGTAAGAGATTCG
The DNA here is from genome assembly GCA_018904105.1 of Zaprionus tsacasi. NCBI lineage: Eukaryota > Metazoa > Arthropoda > Insecta > Diptera > Drosophilidae > Zaprionus > Zaprionus tsacasi. The sequence continues at coordinate 9,134,109 of JAEIFR010000001.1, forward strand.
GGTCAAATGAAGAGGTCATCACAGAAACAAACGACTATTTTGAGGGCCTTGAGAAAACCTATTATTTGGAAGGAATAAAAAAATTGGAAAAACGCTGGACTAAATGTATAGAGCTAAAAGGAGATTATGTTGAGAAATAAAACGCTTCTTTGACGAAAAAAATATATTTTATTCAAAAAGTCACGGACTTATCAAACGACCCTCGTACATTCATTATGCTACAGAACCCTGACAGGGTATCGTATTGCCCCTCTCCTTGGACACCCTGTCGACTTAGTCCATAAACAAGTTTTGGGGCAACTCTAATCCAATGCCACGACGCCGGCTTGTTCAGGTGCTGCACGTGTACTAATTGCAGCGGTATTAGTAGCGTTTTGTCAGCAGCTTACAACCTTCTGGCAACCCTCACGTGGCACTACCAGACCTCCCTCCCGCCTTGAGGGTCTTGTGGTAGTTTTTCTGCTTTCAGCTTTAAATTCGCTTCTAATGAAGTGTGTCCTCAAAATGTGGCTGCTCATTTTGAAGAGGCAGCTAGCTCCATTAGCTCGTACCGCCCCGTTATACTCATTCGCACTGATGTCTGGCCATCTGTAACTTTGTCACTACACGAGGGGTAGGAGCAGAAGGGGGGGGCAGGCAATGTCCGAGTCAGTCAGGGCTTTTGAAGGCATCCCCCCAGCGTGTGCCTAATGGTTGTGACTTTTTGACAGCTACAGCAAGTGTCCTCGCCACGCATATCCTGCATCTTGTGTCCATCTCTCTCTCTCTCACTCTCTCCATCTCTCTCTCCAGTGAGCAAACATTTGTCTGTGTCTCGCCAGTGGCCATTTTATGGCCATAGATTTTATGTGCAGCTTATTACTTTGGCTTCCATGTTTATTGTATTTGCCTTTTGGATGCGGCTAAAGTTGCCCATTGCCAGTTTGGATAAGGTTTATCCAATAGTTTGTCGCATAGGCTATTCAAATTGAAATGCGTTGTTGCCAAATTGCTGCGTTTTCAAGCTAAATAGCGATAGGCTGTTGCCAAACTTCATTTGCAAGCTAAAAAGCGTTGGCTATGAATTTTATCTGTTTATTGTGTTGCCAAACTTCATTTGCAAGCTAAAAAGCATGCACTCTGAAGTTTGTCAACGCTGCACTACAGCTGCGTTGCCAAACTTCACTTGAGCAAGCCAAATAAACGTAAACATTTATTTCTATTGTCTCTCTTGGTTTTTCTTTTATTTTTTCAGCTTTATTCTCTATGCTGCGGGCTTACACGCTGCGCTGCTGCATTTCATTTAAATTTCAACTATTTTTCTCTGTTTGTTTTATGCAAATTTTTGCACGCTGGCTTTTGTTTTGTCACTGTTGCCGAATTTCCATAAATTTCATCACTTGCGGCTTAAACTGTCACTTGTTTTTTTTTTCCTTCTCTCACTCTGCCACACTGTTGCCGCATTTCACTAACTTTTTGCGCTGCCTGTTGCCAAACTTCACACGGCACCGCTTTTAATTATGCATTCATAGTGCGAGCGGGCCGCAAATCGACAACATGTCAACATCACGCTTCAATTAGCCAGTCCCAAAATACATACAAGTCTAGGCCGCTGACGAGAGTTTCTAATCCCAGCTACAGCTGCTCCTCCCCCCCCTCTTGCTGCCGCCTCTGCCCCTACTCCTTCTTCTCCCTGCTCTCTTCTATGCCAACTAAAACACGCAGACAGAACTCCGAAAGCGCAGAGCGCACATATGTCACCCGATATGGCAAATGTTTCACTGAGTCCTCAGTAAAGTTGTTGTTGTTGTTGTTGTTGTCACAGTTGTTGCCGTTGTTGTTGTTGTTGTCGCAGTTGTTGGCATTGCGGTTTTTGGGGGGGGCTGCCATTAAACGTAATTCTCGTTGGTTTTTATGGTTTTTTAAAACATTCAACAACATTTTACGTGAATGCTATTTATCTTTTATTTCGGCACTACCCGTGCTACCTTTGCCCTCTCTCTTTCATATCTCCATCTCTTTCTGTCTGCTGTCCCACAGCTTCCCTGCTGCTGCTGCTGTCATGTGCCTTGCCGTGTCGCTGCGCACGTTTTGTCTCGTTTTCTGTTGCCATTTTTGTTGTTTTGTTGTTAGTTGCTGCGCTGCGCTGCGCAGCTCTGCGTCAGGCAATAATTCAGTCTCGAGTGCAATTTGGCGGCTACACACACACACACACACACACACACACACACACACACGCACACACACACACACACACACACACACGCACACACACACACACAGACTCACCTGAAGACACGTGCGAGGCTTTGGCGCTTCATTCGTCTCACCTTTGCTTTTTTATTCAAACTATTAGCGCAGTGCCAGTCGCTGTGCACCACTGTGCCGCACAGTGGCGCAGGCTGATGAATTTTTGAGATATTTGATGGATTTTTAGAGAAATAAATTGGGAATATATAAGCCTAAAAATAGCTTTCTATTTGGCATCCACTAATTTATTTATCTGCACTTAAACAATGCACATTTTCTTAGAAATCCATTTCAAGCGAATATTTCATTAAACCCCAAAAATTCTATGACTTTTTGTGTCTCTATATACCACACCCTACCACCAGCTATCCTTAGCTATTCCTCGCTATTTAATCAGTTTAAATGAGTTAAGTAACGAGTCGTGCTTGAGAGATGCCAAGCTAAAAAGAGAGAATGGAGCCACATCAATTTCTATTTCAGCAAGCTCTCTCTACTCTACACTCTTGCTATCTATCTCCCTCTCTCTTTCTCTCTCTCTCTCTCCTCTCTCTCTCTTTCTGGCTTGCTTTCAGCATTTGTCGCAGCATTTGAAATATTTCATTGCATACTTTTGTGCGGTTGCATTTTCGTCGCTTTGCGGCAATTTGTTGTGCAATTTATTAGCGAATCAAGCATAAAGAGGGGGGAGGGGGAGGAGAAGAGAAAAGTCGGAAAATTTTGGTGTGAGCTATGCTATATATATTGTCAATGGCTGAGAATTTTTATATTGCATTTCAAAAAAAGGCAGAGACGACGACAGTCAAGAAATATTACAAGTGCAGCAGGCAGAGAGAGAAAGAAAGAGAGACGGAGAAAGAGAGAGAGAGGGGGAGCATGGTAGAAAGAGCTGCCAATATTTAACAAAAGGTGCGCTCCAACGATTTTCATTTTCAGCCGCCTCAAAATGTGGCCAAATTCGGCCGGAAGTCAACTTGTACTTTCGACTGTCTGCTGCATTCGTTGCCATGTCTGCCCGTCTGCCGGTCTGTCTGTCTGTCTGTCTGTGCGTCTCTCTGTCTGCTTCCGCTGCCAGTGGCAGTATCCCTGACCCTGAAACTGGCAGAGGGAGATAGCTACAGCTACAGCTGCTGCTGCTGCTGCTCCTGTTTGTCTGGCCTTGCCTTGCCTTGCCGCTTGGTTGCCCCATTGTGTGTTGCAGCAGTCTGAGACAAGATTTAAAGTCGCGACTGTTTGCTTAACATTACGCGTGCAGCTGCACCCCCCCCCCCCTCCCCCTCTCTCTCTCTCCCTCACTCTCTCTCCTAGTCAAACACACATGCGACCAGGCACAGCAACCCTCGTTGGGCACTCTCAACATGAACAAAAAAAAAAATTGCACTCGAGCTACTTAGAAAAAGACGCTTTTTGCACTTTACAGCGAGGGTTGCTGCCAGCTTAGACCGCCTGTCTGAGACCCCCCCCCCCTCTCTCTCCCTCTTGGCCAAAAAAACAGTAAACAAATGAGCAACGCAGCCAACTTAATAAGCATAAACGCATTATTTGTCGACTTGCCTCGAAAATAGTTTCAGCAGAAGAATAAACGAAAAAACAAAGAGAGAAAGAGAGGGAGGGAGTGGGTAATAAGCAATACTTAAGAGCCAAAATGCAGGGTATAAAATATGCGCAACATTTACCTCACAGCATGCACAGCCAAGGGTTGTCAGGCAGACGGACAGACAGACAGAACCGCACACAAAACAAAGCTGGCAACCCTCTGATGTTTGCTGTGATTTTTGATTTAAGCATAATTTTGCAACCTCTCCGAGTCTGGGGGTAGGTGCTGTAGCTCTGTAGCTGTCATTCAGCTCCCGTAGAGATGGCAAAAAAAAATAAGAAAAGAAAAATGGAAACGCAAAAAACACGAAAATTTCCAAACATTTCTTCAAGGGATTTGCACAATTTTCCCTTTTTTTTCCCCCTTTTCCACGACTTTCCGACTTTGCGCGTCTTGCATTTAAATGCTTGGCAAATAAACTGTGCAGCATTACCATATTTTCTATTCCATTCCATTCATATTCAGTCTGATCTTAACTGCGTCTCTTCATTTCCGACATTTGTGTCAACGCGGCGTATGATTAATATGCCTGGAAAAATTCCGCTGCTGCGTGGAAAACGCGTTTAATAAATGACAGCAGAAATTAAAACTCGCTACCGGCGCGTAAATCAAATTTACACACCAGCAAACACACACACACACACCCAGAGAGGTATGTGTGTTGGCCTCTGGCAACCTAATTTGACAGTCGGGCAGAAATAACTCAATTAGTGATGCGACCCTTTTTTTTTTACTCCAAAGAAGACCTAAGCAAAAGTCGAGAGAGAAAAAAAAGGGCAACCCTATCCATGACGTTGTTAGCGGTAACGATGAGGGGGAAGGGGGGATGGGTAGCAGGGGGTGGCACCTTGCAACCACTCGACTTGTTGGCAAAAGGTTGACGGCTTAAACACTTCAAAAAAGGTTAAATAGCGCACTCTATTGCATGCGCTGTGGCGTATTAATTACATAAAAAATATAGCATACTTTTCAGCGACGTGCTTTACGCTTGGAAAACGTTGAAGAAAATGCGATTTTCTTTATATTTCTTATGCAATTAAAGTAGAAATCAAGTTAGGAGGGAAAGGGATGCTTCATAAATTGTATATTGTATATATGCTCGATTCACAGCATGAGATTCAAGTATGTCTTCACTTCACTCTATATATTTATCTATTTATAGAGAGTAGTATTTATAGAGAGTACTAGAGAACTATACTTTTCTAATTTACAAGATATTGCATAGCCTAACTCTCTAGATCCCTAGCCAAGTTTAGTTAAATTACGCATTTTTTAAATATAATTATAATTATAATCAACTAAGAGGGGTATTAAGATGGAAAGGAATGCTTCATAAATTTTATATTGTATATTCTTAATTCACAGCATGAGATTCAACTCTGTCTTCACTCCACTCTATATATTGATCTATTTATAGAGAGTAGTATTTATAGAGAGTACCAGAAAACTGTATTTTTCTAGTCTACAAGATATGGCATAGCCTAACTCTCTAGATCCCCAGCTAAGTTTAGTTCAAATATGTTTTTTAAACATAATTTACTCATAACTGTGTGCTCAGAGTCTTCTCAGCATTATAATTCCCTGTAAATATATCGATATATTTGCTGATATATTTATCCATCCATCCATCTATCTATCCATCTGTCTGCCTCGTCTATTTGCATTTGCATAAGCTATGCGGGTTGCCTTGGCATCGCTTACACTTGGCAAAGCATTCGCCTGATAGCGAACAGGGTGTTCCCAACTCTGTCAACCCTGCGCGGGGGTGAGGTGAAAACTTCAAAAGACCGCCCATGGCAATTTTCAATTAAAAACGCCTATGCCGGGCGAAAGTTGAGAGAGAGAGATTTGTGCAGAGGGCGAGAAATGTGAATGAAAATGCGCCCACGTTGGGCGCCCGCGGCGACTCTTTAAAACTTGAGCCCAAAAATGTCTCATCATTTCGTTTTTCCTGCTTGTTTTTTTGATGGCATGACATGAGATTGCACTCAAGATTTGACAATGTGTGTGAGTGGGAGGGGGAGGGGGAGGGCTAACAAACATGGCCGAGAGCAATGTGTCAAGCGACGACTCGAGCTGTGCTTGAGAGTGCAACGAAATGCGGTCGAGTGCGGATGTTGTTGTCGACATTTGCCAGCCCTGGCTGAAGTGTGTAGCAGCGAGTGCAACCCTGGCTGAAGGAGGAGAATTGTGTGAGACACAAGAGCTGCAGGGCTGCACAATTTGTGTTGTTTTATGCTTTGCTTAAATCTTTCAAAGTTGCTGCAACCCTGGTCTGTAGCAGTTTTTTTCTCCTTTTTCTCACTGCAATCATCAATCAAACTCATGTTAAACAAATCTCAACCGATACTAATGACATCCTTCTCGCTCTCTCTCTTTTCCATTTCTTTTTTTGCAGTCACGCACATCTCTTGTCTCCAGCTCCGAGGGCGGCATCTTGGCCGAGGGCGAAACATCCAGCGAGGAGGAAAGTTCACGCGATTCCAGCGACAATTCACCGCCCTGTGATTTGGGTCTAACCGAGCGTTTGCTCCTCACGCATCCCATGTGGTTTCTGCCAGGGATACAACGTTCCGGTGCGGTACACTTGCTGCAAGGCAAGGAGGAGGGGGTGAGTTTGTTATATGTTATGTTTGTTTACCGATAATTATGAATTATTATTGATATTGCTTAATGATAGGCTAGCAAAGGGGGCGTGGCAGGCAAACATGCAACATTTTGCGAGCGAAAAAAAAAGGAAACCAGGCTCAATTTACATACACAAATTGCAATCAATTAACAGTCGAGAGGGGGTGGCAGAGAGGGGGGAGAAGGGAGAGGCAGTATACCAGAGAGATTCATTAATATTGCGACTGTGGTCGCTCACAATGCAGCACTCGCCTCGCAGCCCTTTTAATTGTGAATTGCGAAAGATAAACAAAGAAATTGTCGTGTGCGCCAGGGCTGCAGCGCGTATGCAGGGATGGGTGGGGCGAGGCAGGGCTGGATAACGCGCTGTGCTTGCGAAATTCATTGAAATTTATACGACAACATGTGGGGGCGTGGCTCAGAGGGGGTTAGAAAGGCGACAAAACGAGACAAAAGCCATTCAATGCGATTTATATTACCGACTCCCAGCCACGCCCCCTTCCCGCCTCTGCTGCTGGTCATTTGGTGATTCAAGTCGCTTTGCATAGACAATTGAAATTACTCCCCCTCCCACCATCAGCCTGCAGAGTGTCCCCAAAGTCCAACAAATTGTACAGATTCAATAAGTTAGTCCACCCCAACTGGACACTGGGCACAACATGGTGTCCTGCTCAGCAATTATCACGTGTACAACAGCAGTACAGACAGACAGAGAGAGAGAGAGAGAGAGAGAGAGGTAGAGAGGGAGGCAGCAAGCTGTTCCGACTGCTGAACGAGATATTCGAGTCCGAGTCCGAGTCGAGTGTCTGCTTAGTCGAATGAATCACTGAATGCTTCATCGAATCGCTCGAATGCCAACTAAATTGCTTGTCATTTGTGCCTCCCCCCAATAACCACAGTAGGGGGCGTGGCAAGACAAGCTTGCAAATTGAAAATCATACCTTGCACCGCCACGCTGCATTTACGCAGATAAGCAACCCTAGAGAGAGGGAGATTGAATTCTGCGGGCTTAAAACTTAGGATAAGCTTGCTTGCTATAAAAGTTCATTTATAGTATTTGCATATTATAGAGACAAGCCAGAAAAAAGTCTGAAGAAAGCAGATAATTGCTATATAAATTAAAAATTGCAATTTTTAAAAGATAAGCGAAGTTTGGCCAAATTTTAAAGCCTGCTTCATGCTTGTGCATAAGTTCTACATATTCTACACAAATTTGATAAGCCTAACTCTTATAATCTCAGACTTATAGGTGTTCATACAGACAGGCAAGGGAAAAAAGCAGTTGTGTCTGCTTGCCATTGTCAACTCTCTTCAGAAAATGAAATAAGAATGCGAATTATTTATTTCAGCTTCTTGTGCAGCTTCTCTTACTCCGCTCCTGCCTTCCAACACCCCGAGAGTCACTCCTGCTTATCCTCCTTCCCTCCGCCCTTCATAAATCCATCGTGCATGGAAATTTACGCGATGCCTGAAAGTATGCAATGAAAAATTGCAATTACAAACTACCAACTTTAAGAGAATCTCGAACAAAGCGTATTGAATGAATGAAAATGAATGGCAATTTGAATAAAAGCGAATATTTCGAACATGGCACGCGACGCAGCTGCACTCGAAAGTTGCCTCCTCTGCCTCTTCTGTGCTTCTTCTTCTTCTCTTCCACTTTGAAAAGTGCTGGAAAAGTGAAAAGCGTTTTTTCAGCTCGACAATTTTCAATTGTCGAACGCGTCGCAACAATAGCGCATTGATTGGAGCCAAGTGGTGGGAGGGAGAGAGAACAAAGCAGCGAGGGGTAGGTCTGAAGAGGGGGAGGGGAGGGGGGAGGTAGAGCAGGGCTAGGTAAGGCTGCAGCAAAAACTTTTCACTTTTTCGCCAACTTGTGCAGTTTTGCGCCCGCTCTACAGACTCTCTCCCTCTCTCTCTCTCTCTCTTGCTCTGCCCCTGCAAGCGCTAATTGCATGCGTCGGCGTCGCTGTCGGCAATTACACGGCTTGCCACGCCCCCTGCCCCTCCCCCTCGCCCCGGTTGCTACGCATTTGTTTATGCGTTTAATAAAAAAGTATTTGCATAATTGAAATTGAAATTGAAGCAGCTGCTTCAAGTGCCGTCTGTCTCTCTCGCTCTCTTTCTCTCATACTCTCTCTATCTCTCTCTCTCCCTTTCGCTGGCACATGTGACCCTCTGTGTAAATTGCACTGGTAAATGTTGTAATTAAAAATCAATCAATATGTTTGCAAGCTACGAATGCTGCGACTGACCATTTGTGGCAACACATGTGGCTGCAACAACAACAACAACAATAACAACAACAAAAACAACGTGCAACAGCAGCAGTAAATCGCTTTGGTCCATTTGCCTGCCTGGTATTTTAATTACTTGTTTTTTCCTCCTGCACAGGGTGTACAGCATTGCATACCCTGTAAAAAGAAAGCAAAAGGAAGGGAAGGTTATAAAAAGTAAGCGTAGTATATCTTTTTTTTCCAGAAATTTCAGAGTGTCAGCCTTTCTTGCTTATCCTACTACAGGGTAGCTACAAGTTCGTCTCCAGCTCTTTATTGACAGCCTAACTACCTATCTCTCTCTCTCTCTCTCTCTCTCTCTCTCCCTTCCTGGCTACTCCATCAATCATAAATGGATGCGCTGCAGCTGTAAATGAAAGCTGAAACCTGAAGCCAACACATGTGTCTGCCCTGCCCTCGATTCCTTCCTCCCCCCCTCCCCCTGCCTGTTGTTGTTTTTATATACGCTTTTATATTTGTTGTTGTTTTTTTGATAAAGCGCTGCCTCGTCAGGGATTTGTTATGCCGACCACAGAATGTAATTAGCAGCGCAAAACGGCGACGAATGTGGGAGGGCAAAAATAGAGAGAAGGGACGATTAAAAGAGGTGGAAAGCAGTGAAAAAGGAAGAAGAGAAAAGTGTAGATGGGAGAAGTGGAGAGAGAAGTATAGCAGATAAGAAGTTTGACGATTAAAGGCAATTTAAAGTAGCTTAGTCGCTTAAGCAATAATCTGCTGCCGCAAAGTATGCAATGATTTTTTTCACAGCAGCCGCAGCTGAGCTAAAATCTGCCGCCGGAAAGTATGCAATGATTTTTTCACAGCAGCAGCAGCTTAAGCCTGGTGGCGTATACGTAATTTTCTAACTAGTATTTTCGCCTGCACCTGCACTTTTGTTAATTTTTACAGGTTTATTAGTTTTTTTTTTCCTTTCACCATTCAAAATGGTCAAAAAATGGATATTTAAAATTTTTCGATATTTTGGAAATTTATTATATTTAAAATTTTACAAAAAAAATTTACTTTAAATTTTAATTCGCGAGTTTTTAGCTTTAATCGATTGCGGAGGTCAACATTAGTACTAGACAATTATTTAAATCGATTTTGAACGATACTTAATTTTGGCCCAAAAATCATGTCGAAGTGGTCAAAAAATTAGACATGCAACATCCTCAACAGGCCTGGTACCGTCATTTTACACCGATCATAACTTTCTTAAAAATCTAACGATTTTCACGCGGAATGACATTTTGTTTATGTTTTAACAACTTGAGTGATTCTACATTTAAAAAATATCAAAATTGACTTTTTGAAAATTTTCGTTATTTTGGAAATTTAGGTAAGGGTCCACCCTATGATTTTTCAACAATTTTTTTTTTTTTTAATTTCAAATCGCGAGTTTTTTTATTTTAATCGATAGCGGTGGTCAAAATTAGTACTAAACAATTGTTAAAAACGATTTTAAACGATACTTAATTTTGGCCCAAAAATTATGTCGAATTAGTCAAAAAATTAGACATGCAACACGCTCAACAGGCCTGGTACCGTCATTTTACACCGACCGTAACTTTCTTAAAAATCAAACGATTTTCACGCGGAATGACATTTTGTTTATGTTTTAACAACCTGAGTGATTCTACATTTTAAAAATATTAAAATTGTATTTTTGAAATTTTTCGATATTTTGGAAATTTTCACAAAAAAAAACTTGTTTTAGTTAGTATTTGCTGCCGCATATTATTAGAATTTTTTCCAAATATGTCTCTTAAATTATATTTCTATATATGTTTCACATATATCACTTGGTGTTTTTACTATTTTTCCACATATTTCGCATAGTATTTTTAATAGTATTTTTTAGTATATTTTTTTTCTTGCATTTGCATATACGTTTGATTAATTTTGTCTCTCTGATCTCGCTTTGACTGCAATTTGATTTATGCCATTTCATTGCATGCTACGCTTTTAAGCAGCACCGCAGGCATCAGACCAAAATGAACTTGTTAAGCTGCATGGCATGGCATAGTCTAACCCCTCCTCCCCCCTCCTGCAACTCCCTCCAACCGCTGCACAATGCCTGCCAAACTGTATGCTAGCTTAAATGTGGCCAATAGAGCAACGGACAAGGCAATCAAATTGAATTTTTTCCAATGGTTTCTGCTTTGTCGCTGCACAAGTGCTGCAGGGCGGGGAGGGGGCAGGCAGGGTAGGGTGTAGCTGCAACTGTGTGTAGTCAGCTTACAAGGCAAAAAGTCAGCAGAAAAAAAAAAAAAAAAAAACAACGAGCTGATACACAAACCGAGTTGAAACAAGAAACAAGAAGCCAGTCACATAGGCGCAGACAGTTTTTATTTATCACCCAATAGGGGGGGGAGAAGAAAGGCTGGGGGGAGGGGCAGAGGCAAAAGGGGTGTCACATGGCAGCAAGATGCGCAGGGGGAGAGGGAACAGCAGCGATGGCCACAGAGCCACAGCTGATGAGCGATAACGTCGCAGACAGTTGCAGTGTGGGTGTCAATTGTCTCTGTATGTGTGTGTGTGTGTGTGTGAGAAAGAGAGGGAGAAAGTGTGTGTGTGTGTGTGTGTGCTGGGGATAAGCACAGATGAGCAGCAAAGGCGCAAGCCAAAAAGGGTTGCAAAGCGACACCCCAACAGGGACACGGCACAAGCTGCCTCTCTCCTATGCTCCCTCTCTCTCTCCTCTCTCTCTTTCTCCCCCTGTCTCTCCCTCAGTCCCTCTTCCCTCTCTCTAAGTAGGCAGATCAATTGAACAGAGCTCATAAGTTGCATAGTTAACATGCCTGAAGCGACCTCTTGGAGCATTGCCAGATGATGCGCTGCGCCAAAATGGCCGGCTGCATGCTCCAGACAACACCAGGAGTGGAGGAGGAGCAGGAGCAGGAGCAGGGAGCAGATGCAGCAGAAGGGTAGATCCGGAAGGAGCAGTAGGCAGGGGGGTTAGCCAAGCGGCGATTTCATGCATTTACTTGACTTTATGTCTATAATAATACTATGAAATTAGAGAGCATATTGTGCAAGTGCTCTAAGTGGCTCTTTATAGCAACATAATGCACTGCAAGTTGCTATAAATGTTTATGGTCAATTTATAGCAGCTACTTTAATGCGCAGCTGTGCTATAAAGTTGTTTAACTTGCCTAAAATCAATTTAAATTTGCGAAGAACAAGTTTGTTTTGTTTTTATAGCAGCCTTGCATAGGTTTATAGCAAATCAACACACTCTTCATCGCACACAATTCAACCAATTTTCCACATCAAATTTTCCCAATAGATTTCAATTAAAGTCACTGCGCACATGGCGTATACGCAATGTGGCCTCATGCTGCAATCAGGCAAGACCACAGGGTGCTCGGAGTGGGCTGTGATGGCTGTCTGAATGCATTTTGGTTTAACTCGTTACACAACAACAAAGAGAGAGAGAGAGAGAGGGAGAGAGAGAGAGAGAGAGAGAGCTGGAGGCGTGGCTTGCCATGGCGACACATTGTGCTAATGAATTATTAACAAAAATTATAATTGAAAGCCGTTTGGCAAATGAGTTTAATGCACCTAGAATGAAGCGTCACAGCTTGACAGAGAGAGAGAGAGAGAGGGAGAGAAAGAGAGAGGGAGAAACAGGAGAGAGTGAGTGAGAGGGAGCAAACTCTGACGAGTCACTGATGAAACAACGAAATTGAAAAGCACAAAAGCAGCGAACGGAACAACGAACGGAAATCAAGGGAAGTCAGCTTAAGGCGAGAAGAGATGGGTAGAGAAAGGGAAAGAAAGAAGAAGAGAGAAGAGGAGAGAAGAGAGGAGAAAGCAGGGAGGGAGAAGTAGAGGATCAGAGAGAGCAACAGACTGCACAACGAAAGCAGCTTAGCGGCCGCAAAAGGCCATGGAACAAGCTTGGGGGGAAAAGCAACCAACGAGAGAGAGAGAGAGGGAAAGGACAAGAAAAGGAAGAGAGAATAAAAGAGGATGGAGAGCCAGGTAAAGAGGGGAGAGCACACTGAGAGCAGTGTGAGGTCAGCTAAGTGGACAGCAAAAGGCAAATGAGACAACCAACGGCTTCGAACAACAATGAAAACAGAATGCGTACAGGGTGAAACGAAGGGATCAGGCAGCACACAGGGTGCCCCCTGCATAGTTACCCAGGCAACAGGGTGCGCCATTGTTGGACTTGGGATTCAAATTCAATTTGCTATGCAAAGAAAGCGATGCAAAAGTAAAACAAAACCCACGAAAAATAAAAATGAAAATAGAAACCAAAAGACCAAAGAATCTTCTTCCCTTCTTTCCTTTCCCTGCCCTCCCCCTGCCTAGAATACCAAATGAATGTCAATGAAATGCAAATAGCCAAGGCAGAGCAGGGGGTTGGCTGCACTATAAGGTATACCCCCACCCTAACCACGTTGTAGCAATCGTCTTGGTTGCAGCTCACATTACCAATTTGAATAAAATATGAGATTTTTATTATACCAAAAAAAAAAGGCGACTCGCTGAGGAAACCTCAAATTCGAAACCCCCCTCACAATTCAGTATACCATTTTTTCTTCTTCTTCTTTTTTTTAATAGCCAGGCCAATGGCTAGATAATAGAGGTCCAGTTCTGTGGCCCAGCTGGAGATGCTGCTGCTTCTTGGCAAAATTTCATTATTTTATGCAGCTTTTTTTTTCCAAAGAGGGAGCAACCCTCTGCTTCTTCCCTCTTCTCTCTCTCTTTTTCTCTCGTGTCTAACCACCCAAACCGCCGACACTCATTAGGCGGCGGCGTCACTGTGCATCTCCCCTGGGCTTGTCCAGCTTCATTTGCCCCGTCCCCCGTCCCCCTCCTTGTGTCTGGTGTTAAATTGCTGTGTGGAACGCAACAGTTTTCACCCGGTTTCAGTTTCAGTTTCAGACCCTCTCTGAATAGATATGCAAATTTAGAGTGCATTTGCAGCAAGGGGGTGGGGTAGTCCAAAGGGGGGTAGCACTTAGGGAACAGCTGTAACCAAGTCAAAGTTCAGTCAGAGAGGAGACTTGAGTGCAAAATATAAAGTATTTCCAAAAATAAATCGAGTATAACACGTGTAGAGTAGAAAATACTGTTTTTCTGTCTGTATGAACACGTATAACTCAGCTATTATATAGGCTAGACTTATCAAATTTGCTAACAATGTGTATAATTATAGCATGCAGTATATAGACTCATTTTAAGTTGCTATAAAATTGAATTTATTAAAATTGTCAACATTTATTTATTGAAATATGTGGTATATACAGTATTTTCAAAAATAAACCTAGTAAAACTCATATTATTTATTGAAATATGTGGTATATATAGTATTTCCAAAAATAAATCAAGTATAACACGTGTAGAGTAGAAAATACTGTTTTTCTGTCTGTATGAACACGTATAACTCAGCCAATATATAGGCTAGACTTATCAAATTTGCTAACAATGTGTATTATTATAGCATGCAGTATATAGCATCGTTTTAAGTTGCTATAAAATTGAATTTATTAAAATTGTCAACATTTATTGAGTTGCCTGTGTTGCAAGCTGGCCACGTGCCATGTCATTCCCTACCCCACCCCCTCCCTGCCCCTGCACGACCCTTAACCTCAACGACACGCCTCGTCTCCACTTGGTAATGTTTCCACTACTATTTGGCCACATCAAGTGCAACCGGAGGCCATTAGATTGTCAAGATTTGATGTCAAGCATTTTGATGTGCTGCCGCATGATTGATACACTGAGAGTGGGCAATGGGAAGGGGGCAGGGGAGGGGAAGCGGGCAGGGAGTACTGCATGTGCACAAGTTGATGGGCATGATTCGATGATTATAGACCAGACTTGGCGCTCCAGCGAGCGCAACGAGTCTATTTGCGGGCCAAAACTTGATTACAACATTCTACTATGCGACGATGGCAGACGATCCCAAGGGGAGTGGGGGCGGGGAGGAGGAGAGGGTACAGGCAGGGTAAGGGATCGGGTTGCACTTTCGTTTCCGTGGCCAGCTAAAAAGACCGCAAGGCAGACGAAGGCAGCGAGGCGGCAGCAGCAGCAGCAGCAGCTGCTGCGACACGTTGCGCATAGCAAGAGGAAGGGAGACAGCAAAAGAGGGGAAGAGAGAGAGAGAGTGAGGGAGAGGGGTAGAGCTGGGCACTTGGCCAAAAAAGGGTGACGCTGCGGACATTTGCGACCCCCAAAGGGCAAACGCGACAAATAGTCTAGAAATGGAAACCGGAAATGTTGTTACCTAGCTCACCCCCCTTGCCATGCCTCCAGCCCACGCCACTGCAAATAGAACGACAAGTGTTGCAGTGTATATGTCTCTCTCTCTCTCTCTCTCTCTTTCTATCTCACTCTCTCTCCCTGTCTCTGTCTGTGGTGTGATTTGTGCAATAATTTATGTGCAATTAAATTGGCGAAAGCAAAAATTGCGCAAAAGCAGCAACAAAACACTTTCGCCAGCAAAACGCCAATTGGAAAAAGGGCAAAATATGTGGAAACTTAAGAAAAATTATAAAATTGCTATAAGGCAAAAAAGGCAGAACAAAATGTGTGTAGAGCAGCGAAAAAACAAAAGTTTTAAACAGTTTCCTCAAAGTGGCGAAAGAGTGGAGATTTGTAAAGAATTTAGAGAGAAATGGGAATGAAATTTAGCTAAAAATTGGTTTAGCATTTGAAAATGAATTAAACAAGAAAAATATACTCTATATATACTAATCAAATCTAGCCTAAAAAACCACTCAATTCAATTTCCTTGTTGAAATTCTTTCTCGGAATTCCCCGCGAAAAGCGTGAATTGCTTTTGGCCTTTTGGGCCCAAAAACAGTTTCGACAATGAGACGATGCGACAACGCAGCCTCTACTTGTGTTGTCATTCACATTGCAAACATATAAATTAACGAGACATGGCCACGCCCACGCCCACGCCGGGGGCACAACAAGGGGGGCGTGGCAAGCGTTAACAGGCTTTTGCGGTTCTTCAATGGCGGAACGAAAATTGCGGTGAAAAGTGCAAGTGAAAGCATGTCACTTACATAATTGCACAGCAGAAATGTGGAGTGTGAGAATGGAGAGTGTACTCTACACTAGACTACACAATCACAGTCAACGAACTGTGGAGTGAAAATGCATTTGCGACTCAAGTCGACGCGACGCGTCATGCACTTTGTGTGCTTCCTGCGATGCCTAAAAGCAGGCTAGACAAAAATGCTTGCACCTGAAGAGAGGCTGAAGAGGGAGAGAGAGAGGGAGAGGGGGGGAGAGAGACTAAGCCAAGTTGTGGGCGTGGCAAGCGACCCAAACGACCTAAGCGACAACCTAAGCCAATTGATTGCAGTAACAATTGCTGCAGTTTTGCCTGGATTTGCAGTCTTTTATTGTATTGTACTATAGCTATTTTATATGTCTGAGTATATAGAGTGTGCTCTGTCTCTTCCCCCTTCCCTCTCTCTCTCTCTCTTCCCACTTATTGCTGTATTTAAATGCCGTTACGCCTTTTTATTGTTAGCTCGAATATTGTCAAGACGCTGCTATAAAATGCAGGCAGACACAGACAGCAAGGCACACTCCTCTCTCTCTCACTCTCTCTCCCCTCTCTCTCACACACACACAAACTGACCCTTTTGTTGCCATTTTACTCCACTGTCCTTTTGGGCAGCTTGTTAAGACGTTTTTCCGCTTCGCGAATTGCATTTCCGTCGCTTCTTCGACTGACCATGCCCTGCCACGCCCCCACACTGTGCACACATTATTGAATCAAGCAGATAATGTGCTTGTGTGTGTGTGTGTGTGTGAGTGTGTGTTTGGCTTGCTTTAAGTGCGCTTTTCTCTCTCTCTCTCTCTCTCTCGTCTGCATTTAATAAAATCAACAGCCTTAAAAAAAAAAAAAAAAAAGAGTAGAAGCTTTTGGTTTTTATTTTGGCTGAGCAAATCAAATAAACATACTCGCAGCTATACAACTAACTTACCTCCACCTCGCCCCCTCCCTACTGTCGTGCAGTTTTACTACCCCATTTATGCCTCCCCCCTCTCTTCTCCTTCTGGTTTTTATCTTTTGCTTTTGCTCTTGCTCTTTCGACTGCTTATTGAAAATTGTGCAGAACGCGCAGAGAAATCATAAACAACGCCGCAGGGTGTCCATATTCGTTTTGCCACGCCCCCCATCCTCCTACATTGCCCTCGACAATCCCCACTCGACGTTGTTGGCATTTATTGAAATCTGAAAAAAATATATAATTGCATACTTTTAGGGTTGCTCTGTAAAATTGAAAAGCATACGCAGCCATACACAGGAGCACACATACAGGCACACATACTCATAAATATACACATACATACACACACACACACACACACACACGCATAATGTCTAAGCAGAACATTAGAAGACGCTTTACTTAAAAGCATAAGCCAATTGGAGTGAGTTCTTTAAAATTCTAGAAAAAATAGCTAGATAAAGTTATAAAAAAAAAATAAAGTCGCATATGCACGACTGTAACATACCCTACAAAGCTGCACTGCACTGCAAGAAAGCTATTTCCATATATTAAATTTATGATAGTTGTTGTACGCAGCAAAAAAAAGCCAGTTCTAGCCTAAAAATGTTGCTGAACATTAGTTTGGGGGCGTTAGGGGGCGTGGCTATATACTAAAATAAAGTGGCAACCATAAGATACATGTCTACCAAATTTCAAGGCGCTAACTCTTGTAGTCTCCGAGATAAAGCGGTTCATACAAACAGAAAATGCTCAATTTGCTGCCTATTAAATCGTTTTTACTCTTGGCTCATTATGAAAACTTTACATAGCGCACTTGAGGCGATTAAACCTGGTAGAGCAGATGCTGCTACGGCTTGGGATGCTTGGGATGCTGGGACGCTGCTCTTGACCAGCCAGACGAAGGCGATGGCGCAGGCAGCTCATGCCGCACGACTTGGGCGCTTTGTCGCAGCGTCTGCAAAGTTTTCACTGACAGGCAGAGGGGAGAGAGGGGGCGGGGCAGGCAGAGAGCGAACAGGGTTGCCAACGCTTGCATGGAATACCAATTTATCATTCATCTGTGCGAAAAAACTGTGCAAAAATTTATGTGCGCGCATTTTTAACGCTACATTTAACCCAGAGGGGGGGAGGGGGAGGGGAAGGGTCTATTCCTGAGATTATGACAACAACTCACTCAACACTTTCTCTCTCTCTCTCTCTCTCACACTCTTGCAGACCTTCATAGTGCGCGGTTCGAGTCAACCCAATACGATGGCCGTCTCGGTGCGTCTGCCACAGGATACAGGACCCTATATCGAGCATTATCTTATACAATCGCAGGAGAATAATATCCTAAGTCTGGAGAGTTCTCGCTTCAAGTTCGGTTCCATTCCCGCCCTGATTGCGCACTACGCGCAGTGCTGCGATGAGTTGCCGGTGCAACTGATGCTGCCCCGTGTGCTGCGCGAGGCAAACAATCGCAAGAAACTCTCCTCGCTGGCGCTGCTTGGTCAGGAGTTCTGGAGCTATGCCAGCAGTCCGGCAATGCTGGCACCACCGCTCGGCAGCGGCAACAACTCCAAATCGCAGCAACAGTTGCAGTTGCAGCAGCAGCAACAGCAGCAGCAGAAGGAGCAGCAGCAGCAGTTGCTCCTGTTGGATGCCAAGTCGCCGCTTTCGCTGACCGAGACCAGTGGCCTGGGTACTGCCACGTTCTTCAGCGATGCCATTGCCGGCAAGTTGGCAGGCTCCACGGTTGCTCCAACGCCCACACAATCCTTGTTCAGTCCCACGGGCAGTGGCCAGCTGATGGGTTTCTTTAGCCAGGCGGGCACACCCAGCGATACCAACTCCAGCATGAGCAGCTTCTCGCCACATCAGTTGCAGCATCAGCAGCAGTTGCTGAGTCCCAATTCGGTGGATTCGATTATATTGACCATGTCACCGGTGGAGGCACAAAGTTATCTGCCTGGTGGAGGCACTGCAGCATCTGCGACTGTGCCTGCTGCAACTCCCACACTGGATAACAATCTGAGCACGTTCAAGACGAGCACAGAGCTGGAGCAGGTGCGTCCACAGCGACCAAAGCCACCGAATACATTGAATCTCAAACCACCAGCGCCGCCCATGCGTTGGTCCAAGCCACATTCACCGGATCAGTTGGGTAATAACTTCACCGTAACCACCACGGTGACATTTTCCATGGAGAATGGCGGAGCAGGAGCAGCAGGAGCAGGAACAGCAGCAGCAGCAGCAGGCGGAACAGATCCTGCACAATTTGTGGAGGTCACCACGCCCGCATCCAGTAATCCCTTCAATGCGCTGCTCAATTCGCATCCAAGCAGCACCAGCACGTTCCAAACCTTTGCCAAGCGTCTCTCACCCGAAGGTGAATGCAAGGATACGCTCTCCTCGCAGGGTTCCTCCTCCAATGACAGCCGCTGGCCAGCAAGTCAATCCCAATCGCATTCGAGTCGCGAATCCAATCGCAGTCAGCCGCATCATCATCATCAACAGATTCTATCGCCCATGACGCCAAATGGAGCAAGTGCAGCTGCCAGTTGCTTTGCCTCCTCGGGTCGCCATGCTGGCGGAGGTAGCAGCAAGTCACGCAAGGCACGTCTCTGCAAGGAGTCCAAGCATTATCAGGAATCCGATATACTGGAGAGTCCACCGGCTCAGTACTGCGCCAGTGCGCTCAGTGACAAGATTAGCGACTATGAGGATGTCTGGTCACATGATCCCAGCGATCGGGCTAGTCTCCTGACCAGTTTCAAGCCGGGATTGGAGCAGCTGCCACATGGAGGTGGCGTCATGAATCGACGACCCGATCTGCTGGCCGAGACACGTAAGTAGAAAGAGATGATCGAATCGAAGCGGTTCTAATCCTTCCTCTCTCTCCCTCTCCTCCCCTGCAGCTACCACACCCACACAGCAACTGCTGTCACCCTGCGAGGAGACGAACCTGGGCCACAACAACGACAGCAACCAACAGCAGCAGCAATTGCTGCAGTTCTCTGGCGATGCTCCACCCCGCTCCCGGGCGGCTCTACTGCTGCCCAATCAAGCAAACGCTGGCCCCGTACCAACCATGACGCAGTCACTCCACGAGCAGCACGATGGCGGCGGCGGCGACACCACGCCCACTGCGGCACAGACACCCGGTTCGCGCAGCAAGCAGGGTAGTCCCTTCTATGCCGAGCCAGCGGATGCACTACGTCAGGCTGGCCTGACCACAGCAGCGGCAGCGATATTGCGCGGCCAGCGTACTCAACTCTTGCCCGCCAATCAGAGGCACTCGGAACCGCTCAAGGGCGGCCTGGGAGCAGCGACAGCGCCACTGCTGTTGCCCGCAGAGCTGGAGAAGCTAGCCGGAAGTCTGGATGAGCTGAAGCAGAAACCGAAGCCATTGGCGCAGCAACCGCAAGCGAAGCGTGGACGCAATCGCATCGATCATTGGCAACTCGACTCCAGTTGGGAGTTTATGGCCAAACAGGAGTCAAATGGAGCAGGAGCAGGAGCGGGTGACTATGATGCCGCTGGCGGCGATTGGCCCGAGAAGGAGAATTCACTGGGCAGGGATGCGAAAGATGCGAATGGGGCAGGCAAGAAGCGTCCACTGACAGTGCATCAGATCATAGCGAAACGTCTGCCCGATCTCAATCTGCCCGAGCTGGTGCGTTGCTCCACGCCACAGCAGCAGCAGCAGCAGGCAAATCCAACAGCAGCGAAGCTGGCGGCACCGCTGCAGGAGAAGCTCAACGTTGCCGGCGGCGATGGCAGCCAAAAGTCATTCCAGAGCCAGAACGGTTGCCGTCTCTCCTCCTACGACAATGTGGAGCGCAACTGTGCCGCCGCCTTCTGCCAGACCTACTACGGTGGTGGTGGCATCGATTCGGCGCAGTCGGATGATGGCACCATCTTCTCGGAACCCTGGGATTCATCGCAATGGGACTCGTTCATGCCCATGCAGGATGGTAAGCAGCAGGCAGCTCTGCCTCTCCAGGAGTTCCTCTCTCATCTCTCTCTCTCTTGCAGATGCCACCATGAACTCGGACACAATTCATCTGTCCAAGTGCCGACCCGCTCTCTCGGAGGACGACACCATCGTGGAGGAATTCAGCAGCACCAAAGACGGCAGTAACAGTAGCTGCAACCAGGATACGCTCAAGGCCAACAAGAATCATCACAACGGGAATGGGAATGGAAACGGCAAAGCGATCAGACCAAAAGTGGCCACCATCTTGAGGAATCCCAGCATGCGCGATCGTGAGATATTATGTAAGTAGAAAGAGATCAGATGTATGATGTATTGGATAAGATATAAAGCTGAGATCAGGTCTCTGCCTGCGATCACTTGAGAGAGGAGGATCATCTCGATCAATCGTATATATTTGCCTTGCTTATCGGTAGTGTAGGATTAAAGAAGCTGTCCTTGACTTCTGAATAACATTGCTCCGTCTCTGCTTGCTCTCTTTAGTGATCGTAGCTTATGATCATCTCGATCAATCTTTCCTTATATATGTATATCCTTTGCTTATCGGTAGTGTAGGATTAAAGAAGCTGTCACTAATCCTTATCTTCTGAATAACATTGCTCCGTCTCTGCTTTCTCTCTTAAGTGATCGTAGCTTATGAACATCTCTCGATCAATCGTATATCTATTGTTGTCCTCTGTTTATTGGTTTAGCCAGTCTAGGATTAAAGGAGCTTTCAGTAATCCTTGACTTTCGAATTTCATTGATCCTCGATTCGAAAAACGATCACACTCGTGATCGATCAGTGATCGCTAGAAAGAAGAAAGCAACCATATATCTAGAAGTGCTTTAACATCCAAGCAGTTCGCTTGAGAAGAAGCTACGATCACGTGGAGCACAATGACTGATCGTGGCTATGATCGTGAAATGATCCTCAATTAACTAAAGAGTCCAACTGATCTCACTGTGCATTCAAGAGCGTCTTAGAAGATCAGCTTGCTTCTGGAACGACCTTGATTCAGATCCTATTCCTGATCTACTCTATCGATCTTCGCTGATCTTCAGGCACTGCAGCTCCGCTTAGTGGGGCAGACAGACCGATCTTCAGAGACGACTGCAATCAGTTGTTATTGTTGCATCATTCAGGCTCACGCACCGTGGCCTCCCCAACGATCGTCAACGAACGGATTGTTGTGGATTAGAAACAGATGAAAAAGCAATAAAAGGAAGAAGATAGAAGTGCGAGAGAGAGAGAGAGAAGGGGTAGAGAGTGAGCAAACAATGGGGTAGAGTCTTAGCTGGTTTCAACTGGTTAATCTAACCAGCTATATCAACGGGAACTGACTCTGTGAAAGACTCTGCCTCTGCCTCTGTCTCTGCCTCTGCTGCAGTCGCCGTCGCTGCCTGTCGGCGTCGCTGCTTTGGTCAGTTTTGCGATCTGCAGACTACAAAGACTTTTGCCGAAACTTATCTGGCGCGCAACCCAAGACAGGCATCTCCCCCCTCTCCCTGTGCATCATCTACCTCTCCTCCATCCCCCCTAGAGCTTCTTCCTCTCCTCTAGCCTGGCCTGGCAGCGCCCCGGGAAAACTGCGTCGCAGTTTGTCAGCCAAACATGATTTGATAACTACGACGCACTCCCACTCCCTCTCTCACTCTCTATCTCTCTCTACCCTCCCTCTCTGTCTCTCTCTGCTTCTCTCATTGCACTTTGGAATGTAAACCGCGTCGTTGACTGCGTTTTTATCAGCATGCGCGCGTTTAAAACCGCGCCGTGTCTCAACTACTCAATGGGATGCGTAATTGCCCATGAGGGGGAAGAGAGAGAGAGAGAGAGAGAGAAAGAGAGAGATGGGGAAAGAAAGAGAGAATCGTAGACTGTCTGCTATTTTAGGTCAACGGCTGATGAAATGCAAATAAGGAACGCGAGCGCGTTTTATTTTTAGCGCGTTTTAAAACGCCTGCAAACTATTTTTATTTCTCAACGCGTTGCCCCGTTGCTTTTCCACTGGGCACGTGGTTTTCTCAACTGTTTTCTTTCGTTATCAGTGTTGTCAAGCTGGCGAAAAATTGGATAACTCGTAGTGCCCCCCCCTTCCTCCCCCTTTCGCGCTCCTCACCTTAGCAACGACAGTTCGCTGAACTCAGACACGAAAATGTCATAAAAAAAAGGGAGATATATTATGCATATCATCATCATATATAGGCTAGAGAGAGATCTGAAACAAGGGCACCTTCAGCGTTATAGTCGAGCGCAAACAAGAGTTTGTTTTCGTTGGTATAACAAAAATAAACGCTTGATTACCCGAAAGATCTTGCTGAAATTTGCAGTTTACAAAGTTGACACAATAATAGGATGCATAGAGCGAGATTTTCAAGGTAAATAGCGAAAACCTGTGGGAAGAATCAACTCTATATATATGGTATTACCTGCTGCTGCAGCTGTACCGCTTATGTAACTTCTATGCTCTCTGCCAGACTAAAGATCGCGCAGTTCAATGGGTTCATACGCAATAAATTTCCCGCGGGAAATTTGCACAACAGGCAGGCAGAACCCAAAAAATGTTAGAGGTATTACGATTTCCTGGCGCGTCATAAAAATAAAAAATAGAAACCTTCGTTAAGGTTTTTCCAAATTGCGCAGCAAACACATGCACCGAGATCATCCTGACTGAGCTAAGCTGATGCAATCGCAAGGTGCAATTGCAATAAATATAATAATGGAATAACAAATCGTTCACAAGATCAATTCTATATAGTGCGTTATCAATCGATGGTATATACAGACATATAAGGCACACGCTTCGCAGCTTCTGTTGTCTCTAATGTTCAATGAGAGATGGCGTCATACATTGTAGATCGTATATGTACTCTAAAGTACGAGAGAGGGATCTGCACATTAGACAGACTGTCTTTGAGCTAACACAATAATGAACAGAAATAGAAAATGCAGCCATCTTGCTTTCCCTCTCCCTCTCTCCCTCCCTCTTCGCGATCAGCGAAGTAAAGTAAAGATCGACAAGATGGCGATCGTTTTGCAGCTACAGTTGTGCGCGCGCTCTATGAATCAACATGGCGTTATCTGAACAGCCTTGCCCAGCCTGGCGTCGTCCGTAGTGCGCTCAATAATCTCAATCTCAAGTCCCGATCGTAGTCTCGAGACTTGAAACGACTGGCACGATCATTTTACAGTTGTATACAGTTAGGTAGGCAGGTAGCTCGCATTGGCTTACCTCTCATTCGTCTACGATTTAGGAACTTCATATGCAGGCAGATCTTGTAACTACGTAACACCCACCTGAGATAGCTAGATGTACGCCATTTTGTATAGTTTGCACGATCGAAGAATTCGGTATATCAAATTCAATTAAAAGAAAAAATAACTCTATTATTTGCGTATCTATCTTGCAATTATTTTAATATGTGTCTGATCGTATCATTGCTTTCCAAGTCTGATATTGTTTTTTTTCTATTTATTTTTTTTTTATTTATTTATTTATTTAACGTCAACTAAGCCAGTCGACTTGAAATTAAAATTGGTTTTTTATTTTTAAATTAAAATGAAATAAAATAAGATTAAAAATTTAAAAATTGAATAGAGTAAAAGAAAAAAAATGTTTAAAATGAATTAAGATTATACATTTTTAAATTTAGGCTGGGGAATATAAAACAAGAATTTACGAAACCTATGAAAACCTTAGTATATTTACCTATTTAAGCGTTTTGATCGTTATCTTTAGTAATTAAGTAAGTTATCAAGCAGTTTGGATTGTACGATCATCGCCTTAGAGATCCTCCTGAAATCATAGTTTCTCTAGATGCCTTATAAACTGCGCTTGTCATTCCACTGTACACAGAGAGCATACTATCTCCCTCCCTCTCTCTTCCTCTCTGTGCCTCTATCTCACGCATGATCATTCATACTAAGCTCACAAGCCTCTCTCTTGCGCTCAGTTTCTTCTCTCTCTCCCTCTCTCTCTCTCTCTTGCGCTCAGTTTCTTCTCTCTCTCCCTCTCTCTCTCTCTCTCTCTCTCTCTCTGTGTTCTTGTGCTCTTCCTGCTGCATGAATCATTGCGATTTCCTCTTGACACAGTTCTAACTGCATTTTGCCTGATAAATTTGCAGCGTGACTTACGCAAAGTAAGAAGAAGAAAAAAGAAAAATCAAGTGAAATTTTTGCAATAAAAGCAAAAAAGGCAGGTAGCATGTGTTTCTTTCTCTTTTGCCTTTCCTAAGCTTCTTCTCTGCCCTACGGAAATTCCACAAAAATTAAAAGAGGAAGAAAGCAAAGTTATACCTGATAGAGGAAGAGAGGGGGAGGTAGGTAGGCAGAACAGGCAAATAAGGTCGCTGTGCTGTGCTATTTAGGCCGCTGTCGCTGTCGCTGCGAATGCAAACTCGATCGCATGCGCTATCTGCGACGTCAACTGCAGCAGCGCAGTCAGCGTCAGCGTCAACGTCAGCTGCGTCGTCGCTGCAGTCTTATAAACTAATGCGTATGAAGTTCAGCATTAGTTTTGCATTGGCCGCGTTTAAAGCAACAACGCGCACACACACACACGCACACATACACTCAAAGTACCTCACACACACACACACACCCAACGCCGTCTATCGATCTACGTCCGTGTGTGCCGATGAGAAACCTGCGTTTTCGCCAATTCGTTTTAGCTGGCAAAAATCGCTATCGCATCCACCATGAGCTGGTTCAAAAGATCGTCGCGCGCAAGTTCCGTGAACCACCCGCAACATATGGCACGTCCCCCCATCCCCCCACACGATCTCAGCAAATCATTGTGCAGCTTAAACGAGCAGCTTATCGAGCGTCTCGAACCGGAGGAATTCTTCCATGATCCCGTGCATGTGCGTCACTACAAGGAGGAGGCGCTATTTCTCAGCTTCATGGCCGAATGGGAAATTATCGAGCATCCGCAGCAGGAGAATTTCTTTAGCGCGGACTTTGAGGAGGAGCTGCTGCACACACACACACAGCCGGCGGCACACACACTCATGCCAGATACGAGTGTGGAGCAGCTGCAGCTGGAGCAGAAGAAGCTGGCGAGGCCAAGACGTAAGCGAAAATTACTCGAATTGATTTTCGTGGAGAACATTGAAATGGGTCTCGTCCTGCCACAGCCTGGCGGGGAGCTGGAGCAGGAGCGTGCAGCACAGCAGGTGCTCTGCAAGAAATCCAAATATGCCAGCAGCAGCTTATCCAGCATTGGTTCCACTACAACGACGGCGACCTGTCCGCAACAGGTGCTCAACGACTGTCGCATCGATCGACAACAACTGAAGACTGAAGCCCTGGCGGGTTCCATAATGGGCGCCATTGGCAAGTGCCCAAATCCGGGACAGACACCGCCAGCAACACCAACACCAGCGCTGCCCGTGGATCTACAGCTACGCGATCCATGTCATCCCGGCGAGCGTAATACCTGCGATCACTATGATATCAAACAGTTCTTTCACCTGGACGATCATGGCAACATTCTGCTCAACATGGCGCACATTGTCGAGTGTCGTGCTGCCGGTCTGGCACTGCAAGCGCAGAGTCGTCGTCTCTATCGACGCTATCGACGTGGCTGCGAGTGTGCCGACGAGCAGCATCAATGTCCCGATCATGGCTGTTGCGCCCCCCTGATCGGTCTGATGCAACTGATCCAGCGATACGTTAGCGGTAAGCAGAGAATTATGTGGATTAGTGTGGGTTCTGTGTGATGGGATTAGGAGTGAAAGTGAGGATCACCTTGACTGGATTTAGGTGTGAGGCTTGAGGTTTGCTTGAGGATCAGTTCGGATTGTCGGGCATGGGTTTCGATGGTGATCTTGGGGATCATTGTGCAGATCTGATCGTGATTATGGGTTGATCTTCTGTATGATCATTAGGCTGACTTTACTTTTATCTGCAAAATCTTCACTTTGAAGAACGATCTTGTTTCTCTTTCTTTCTGATGTCTTGCCTAACGATCATCGCCTTAAACGATCTTGCTACCCTCTCTTGCTCATTGTCTTCTCTCTTTCTTTTATCGCTGCTTCGACACGATCCCTGCTTATTCCTTTTTCCGATTCTGATTCAGCTTCATCGAAAACGATCTTGCTCCCCTTCTCTCTCTCTCTCTCTATCTCTCTCTCTCTCACTGATGTCTTGCCTAACGATCATCGCCTTAAACGATCTTGCTCATTCTCTTCTCTCTTTCTTTTATCGCTTCTTCTACACGATCCCTGCTTATGATTCATCTACATCGAAAACGATCTTGCTCCCCTTCTCTCTCTCTCTCTCTCTCTCTCTCTCTTTGATCTGCATTTATCTACAGCTCCTTATCTCCCCCTTCTCTCTCTCTCTCTCTCCCCAAATAGGTCACCCCCGCAACAAGATCAACATACAGAGTGCTGGCCCTGGTGACTCGCTGCGTGCGTATACCCTGCAGCTGGCACAGGATCCCAGCTCGACATTCGCCCGCAACATCGAGAACTTCATCAGCTGCACCAAGGAGTCACGTGAGGCGGCGCCACAGGTGGTGATGCGCAACATGCGGCAATTCATGAGCGGCATGAAGAACTATCTGGTGAAGCATGGCGAGGGCAAGTTCCATGCGGAACTGGAGCTGGCGCGTTCACGGCTCAAGGCCGATGAGTTTCTCAATCTGGATGCCATGCTGGAGACGGTGATGCATCAGCTGGTGGTGCTGCCACTGCGTGAGCATCTGTATAACATCTTTGTGGACTACTATCAGCGCAGCGAGGACATACAGCTGCTGGCCCAGAACGTACGCTACGCCTGTGGACGAGATGCAGTGGACTTTGGCATCCGGGCCACGGTGACACCGCCATCCCAGTCCGCTTTGCTGCTGATTGCGAATCATTTGTTGCGCCTGCAGGAGGCCGAACTGCCGCTGGACAAGCTGGAGCTATTCCTGTGCATCATTTCGACCGTGTTCGATGCCACCGGTTGTCCGCGTGGCCAGCAGCTTGGAGCCGATGACTTTCTGCCCGTGCTCGTCTATGTGGTGGCCAAGTGTGGATTTGTTGGTGCCGAAATCGAGGCGGAATTCATGTGGGGTCTGCTCCAGCCGACGCTGCTCAACGGAGAGCCAGGTTACTATCTAACCGCGCTCTGCAGCGCCGTGCAGGTGCTCAAGTCATTCATGGCCTCGGAGGGTGAAAGCGGCACCGGTTCGCTGGATGTAAGTAATCTCTCTCTCGCTCTCTCTCTCGATCTGCATACAATACTAACTGCTTCTCTCTTTCTCTTCCTTAGTGGCGTTCCAGCTGCCTGCCCGCCTGCTCCAGTGTGCTGCGTGTCATCATTCCCGATGAGTGCAATGGATCGCTGCAGACGCGCACCCTGCCGGTGCGACCGCAGACCACAACGCGCGAGGTGTGTCGCATCATTGCGCACAAGGCAAGGATAACCAATCCACAGGATTACGCACTCTTCAAGCTGGTCGATGGCGAGGAGACGCTGCTCACAGATGCCGAGTGTCCACAGGATGCCAGACTGGCGGCCAAGGGAAAGCATTGCATGTTGGCCTACAAGAGGATCGATGCGAAGATCGCTTGGCCAACGGCAGCCGGGCAAGGGGGTAGCCATTAAGTCGTTAAGAAGTAGAAGCTCTCGATGCAGCAATAGGATTATCTCTATAGTTCCCCCCGGCCACATTCTTTCCCACTAAGTCCCCCCCAAATCTTGCTCACTAACAAGCATATTTGATTAATAATTTATTATTATTACATTGAAATATACTTATGTAGTAGCCTGTAAGTAAAGCTAATTAACGCTAATACATCTAATTTGTACTAAACAACAACAGTATTGAGTTAAGAGCGGTTTTTGTTTTGTCATCATCATCATCATCAAAATCTCGTTATGGCAATACAAAATTCACAATCAACAATCGATCAAGAGATCGTTCAATCATTGCTCATCGATAACCGATAATCATCGCTCATCTCTAATGTATGTCACATCAATCGTAAACCCTTTTTTTTTGCTATATAATAAATATACGATATATAAACACACACATATGTAACTCTCAATTATACATATATATACCATATATACATACATATATAACATATATAAAACATATACACATATAGATATATGTAAATCCCCTATTAATGTAGCCTGTAGTACTGCGTGGCCAATGAGTTCAGCGCAAGGCAACCCTATAAACGATATCTTATCGCCTTGGCTATCCATATTTAAACTCTAAACAGACCAATTACACACACTCATACGAAGACACTACACACACACACACACACAGAGGCATTTAAAGCAATGTTTTTAACGGGAGGGTTCTAACACAATTTTTATAACTAACGGTTTAACTTTAATATTTATACTATGTACAACTAAAACAACAACAACAACAATCGGAAGTAGCAACTGCTAACGGAAAATGTAATTTTTTTTTTGTTTTTTTTTTTATTAATGTATACTTTGTAAAATATAGCAAACCCACAAGGCAATTATTTAATTAATACGAAATAAAATAAACAATCAATAATATTGGAGATAGTTTTGTGTTATTTAATTGCTGCTGCCCGAAAGTAGGCAATGGTTTTTGATCGTTTCGTCTTTTTAATTGTGATTTGCAGACCTTTTCGTAGCATACTTTCGAGCGCCATTGGAAAATGAAACCTCAGCCAAATATTCTTGGTCAAAAATAATCAGATCATCGTGGGAGATGACTTTATCTTCACGGTTTGACTTCTAGATTGATTCTGCATCAAAATATTGTGAATCTGAGAGATTCAAAAATTTGGGTCTAACCGATGTCTCTGACTGATCATTCATCTTCTTGTCGGGACCCTACCAAAACTTCCAGTACTCCTTACTTCCTTAAAAATCATCAGATCATCGTGGGAGATGACTTTATCTTCATGATTTGACTACTAGATTGATTCTGCATCAAAATATTGTGAATCTGAGAGATTAAAAAATTTGGGTCTTCTCCATGTCTCTGACTGATCATTCATCCTCTTGTCGGGACCCTACCAAGACTTCCAGTACTCCTAACTTCCTTAAAAATCATCAGATCATCGTGGGAGATGACTTTATCTTCACGGTTTGACTTCTAGATTGATTCTGCATCAAAATATTGTGAATCTGAGAGATTCAAAAATTTGGGTCTTCTCCATGTCTCTGACTGATCACATTTCCCCTTGTCGGGACCCTACCAAAACTTCCAGTACTCGTAACTTTCTTAAAAATCATCAGATCCTTGTGGGAGATGACTTTATCTTCATGGTTGGACTTCTAGATTGATTCTGCATCAAAATATTGTGAATCTGAGAGATTAAAAAATTTGGGTCTACTCGATGTCTCTGAAATATCATTCATCCTCTTGTCGGGACCCTACCAAGACTTCCAGTACTCCTTACTTCCTTAAAAATCATCAGATCAGTGTGGGAGATGATTGATTCTGCATCAAAATATTGTGAATCAATGACTTTAAAACATTTCTGACCTTTCCGTGATAATTTCTAAAAACAAATTGTGTTTGTAAACAAACTATATACGCATCTCTGTATTGAGAACTTGACTTGCATTGCCCAGCCATTTTTGCTGATCATTGTTGATCAGCATATTTAATTTAATTGAAAGACAATATAGTAGCATACCATATTCATATATGAAGAGGGATTTTATTTTGGGAAATCTGTGATCGTTAAACTGGCGACTCAGTTCGAAGACGGCGCGACAATTAAATGATCAATAGATGCAACGATCTGATTATCGAGTCAAGGGTCATAAATCGACACGAATCGAATAACAATATAAATTTACTATATCTATACGGAAAATTAATTATCAACATGTGATTCGATCCACTTTGTCGGTGTGTGCGTATGTGTGTGTGTTAACTATACAATACAATAATATTGCAAAAATTTCACAAGACAGCGATTAAATTGTCCCGTCGCTTTTAAATAATCTTGAACAACTCGTCTTGTTGTTGTTTTTGTTGTTGTTGTGCCTTGCGGAATATTTTGGTTTTTTTTTATTTAATTTCATTGTATAGCACATTAGGTTAGACGCGATAAGGACCACACACAGACGAAAAGAAAAATATATACATATAAAGAATAAAAACACTTTGTCGAGTACAAACAAAATAAATTTCGCAACGTGCGCAAAAACGCGCGCGCGTTTCCCTAGCGACTTTTGTCGCGTAGACAATTGGCCGCCAGCGTGCGACGTTTTCGCTACCAATTCAACGTAATCAAGTAGCAAGTACACACATGCCACATGATGTAAAGACACACACACACACACATATATATATATGCAGTAATTGCGTTGACTGTGTGCGTAAATCGCAAACTGATCGCTGCCAAAGTCGCGTCAATCGCGTCGCTTGCTATTTGTGTATTTTTGGCTTGAACCTTATCAGCCAACCGCGTCGCCGACAGAGACAACAGCCCCAATTTAGTGAACCGGTTGCTAGACAAGCAGATACCTTGGAAATTTTAATATATAGTTTCTAGAAGAAGAACTTATATATAGCAGATCTAAAAATGTTTAGCCTACACGAACTTTACGATCGCACAGAACTATCAGCTCTTATATAAAGCAATTTATAATGTTTCCCATTGAGAAATTCATAAACACTTCCTTCCATAAAGAAATAAAGATTTCCAGATACGTAATTGTAGAAATTTCTAATCGAGCTACATATTAAAAGTGGTTTATTTTCGATTTTCTTATAGATCAATCTTTCGGTTGTGCCAATTGAAATATTTTTAATAAATAACTGTGAATAAAATATATTATATTATTAATACTTGAGTTCTTGACAATTATAATATATTTCTTAAGTTTATTTTCACTCGCAATCCCCCAGAAAAGTAGCTCAACTAGGGGTACTGGTCGTATAACGATTATTATTGCGACAATAATTTAGAAATGACGAATCCACTTAAGAATTTATAGAAAACACTTGCCAGCTCTTCAATCTCTGATTATTTCCGCTTGAAGATCGAAGATCGATGCGAGCTCACCCGCTGCAATTGATCAAGATTCGCTGAGCATCCGAAAGGTCCAATGACGCGATAATCATTATAATATTTGCACCCCAGATGTGCCCAGATGAGCTGCGGCCAGCTGCTGTCCGGCTGATGAGAGAGAGAGATCGATGAGAGGAGACAGACGCTGGGAGCAAACCATAGGACCGCCAGGCCGGGGCCAATCGGGTGCTCGGGATCGGGGCATGGGATCGGAGCACGGGCTCGGGGGTTCGTCTCCTGCGCTGCGATTAGACGCACTTGAGTACACTGCGAAAACAAAAACAACATTTCATAAATAACATATAAATAAATATCTCAGTGTGAGTGTGAGTGTGAGTGTCTGAGTGTATTCATAATTACGCGGCTCAAGTGGGCCGCTTGATAACTTCGGCAATGTGAGAGAATTGTTTAAAGAGGTTTCGTGCTTGATAACTGACGATCGTAAACGAAGTAAATACCTCGTGAAGTACCGCTTGACTGGCCAGCAACGAGAACCGCACCCACGGTCCGATCTTCGACCCAACCTCAAGAACTGAATAAAGTACAGAAGCTGCTGCCCAGATTAATCCTACTGCACATACTCACATGATACCCTATCACGTTGCTTCGATTCCCCGATTTCGATTTCGATACAATCCACTTAAATAAATTGCCACACTGACCTAGGTGAATATAATATAATAAAACAATTAATTGATTTATTTTTATGACCGAGACCATATTTATTTATTATTTAATTGGCAAATCAGAGAACGGAAAACAAAAAAAAAATATTACTTTTAAATGCAAAAATTGATTTTCGCTTGCAGATTGTCAGAGAATTTATAACGAATACTCGTGGTAGATTCGACTGCAGGGTTCCTTTTCTTTTCTGTCTGGGCACTTCAGGGGGTCTTAGTATTCTAGAGTTTTTTTTACTAGTTTTCGTAATGTTTGTTGGTTGATAATCGCAATTGAAACTTGTAAGTTAAATGAGGTTTGCAAGTGATTTGAGTAATTCCAAACTTAGTGAGATTAAACTCATTGAAACGTATTAAATAGTGCATTTTTTTTGAAGTATTATTATTTTATTTATTTATTTTTTTAAAGATTTTACTTATTTCAAATGAGTTATTTGCTTATAATAAATCTATTTGCTTAAATGGGGAATCGCTTATTTAAATATAAACTATTTTGTATTAATTTCAAAATATTTAAGTAGATCTGTACTTACTTTAGATTTGTTTTTTTGCCAGTTGCAAACGAGTAACTCGTTTTCTGCGAATGCATTTGCTTAACTTGTTTGTAGTCAAGCATAACTCCGTAACTTAACTTAAATATATTGCTTATTTATATGTATAATATTTTGTATTTATTCAAAAATATTTAAATAGATTTGTTTTTACTTTTAGTTTATTTTCTGCCCGTTGCAAACGAATAACTCGTTTTGTGTGAATACATTTGCTTAACTTGTTTGTAATCAAGCATTACTCTTTACGCCTAAATTAATTTATATGATATTTTGCGTTTTATATATGCAATTCAATAGGTTTTCCTTTAGATTAAAATAGTTTTACTTGAATAAAGTAATTCATATTTCAACAAAATACTCTCTACTTACAAGTGCACTCATTACACTTGCTAACTCGATGCACTTTCTCAACATAATAAATGTTTATCTTGCCCTGAAAAACATAGCGAGTATTCACTTGCTACACTCGGGCTGAACTGAATGAATACTCTATGAATCATTCGTGAATCTCTCTATAACTGCTCGAATCACCCACGTCAGGCTGTGTCCACCTTTGCTCGCACGTGGTTACCAAAACCGCCGTCCGTGTTGTGCTCCGTGTGCGTGTGTGTGTGTGCGCGCATATTACGCATACGCCTCGTGCGCAACGAGCGACAGCGATCGCCAGCCAAACCGAAGCGAGCCGAGCCGAAGCGAGCCGAGCCGAAGCGAGCCGAACCGAGCCGAGTCGCCTCAGCTGAGGCAACGCTGGAGCCGGCAGAGTCAGTCTGCGGTTGGCCGTGCTGCCTCTCAGTTGCTTGTACTGTGCTTGCGCTGCGCGTAACGCGAAATACAAAACGAAAAACAGAAGAGAAAAACAAAAAGAAAGAAGAAAAAAAAATAGTTTATAATTTTATTATTATTATTGTTGTTATTACTGCTGTCGCTGTTGCTGTTGTTTGTCTTTTATTTTTTTTTTTATTGTTGCTTATACAATTTGTTGTTGTTGTTGTTGTTGATTTCTGCGCCGCAGCTTGGCTGGGTAAACAAAAAGCGATGCGATCAGCCAGTAGAAGCGCCTGAAGCAGCACAATACACACACACAGACACGCGCACGAGAAAACACACACACACACCCAAGACACACACACACACACGCACCCGAGTTAATCAATTGAGCAGGGAAGAGAGAGAAGTGCAATACATCATGGAGCTCTACACGTCAGACAGCTCGGACACGGATTCGCGAGAGCAAAAAACCTGCGATTTTGGACGCATGAATTTGGATTTGGTCACACTGGAGGATCACCTCGGGTCACCGCACAAGGCGCTGCTGAAGTCCAGCGGGGACATCGAGACGATGCTGCTCAATCACAATCGCCTGGTCGGACTACCCCGCATGCTGCAGCAATTCACCAATCTGAAGATCCTCGATCTGAGCTCCAATGCGATCACCCAGCTGCCGGATGCAATCTGTCAGTTGCCGCTGGTCACACTGATCGTTAAGAATAATCTATTGACCAATTCGTCGTTGCCCAAGTCGTTGCTGGCCAAGCATCTGGCTGGCACTGGCACTGGCGCTGGCGCCGGCGCCGGTGTGGGCAGCTCCACGCTGAAGGAGCTCAATCTGAGCGGGAATCAGCTGACGCATTTTCCCGAACAGGTCACCGAGCTGCGACAGCTCAAGTATCTGTATCTGGGCGGCAATAAGATCTCGAGCATATCGAAGGATATCTGGAAGATGCAAGGGTAAGGTTCTCTTCCCAGCTGATCTTATATAGAAGATCTGCAGATCTCTTCTACCCAAACCCAACTCAACTCTTGCAATGCGTAGAGCGTTTCGATGACTAATTCGCTTATTTGTGATCTCTCACGATCGCAATCTTAGCCTGCATCTCTCTCCCCCTCTCTCTTTCTCTCTCTCTCTCTCTCTGTTTCCTACTCTGTCTCTATCTCCAGCGTCAAGTGATCTGTCTATGGATTATCAGTTTTGTTTTTATATGTAGTACGATCTCTCGCGATCGCATTGCGCGTTTTTCTCTCTTCTTGTCTGTCTATCTGCCCGTCTCTCTCTCCCTCTCTTTCTCTTTCTCTCTGTCTCACTGGGTCTCCCCTCTCTCTCGCGATTTTAAGTGCAAAAAAAACAATACGTTTTCTTGTCGCTAGTTTCTGTTTCCAAGTGGATCGTCAGATATGGTGACAATAAACAAGGAGACTTTGCGACTTTGTTACCTTGACTTGTAATCGCTTGCTCCCTCTCTCTCTCCCTCTCTCTCTCCTCTCTCTTTGCCTGACGTAATCTCTCTCTATGTGTAACCAGCCAAACTTTACAAACTGTTTTTGTTCTTCTACAGTCATTATGGTCTTTAAATCTTAAGTAATCCATCTAAGTCGATCTCTCTCTCTCTCTCTACACTTTCTCCCTTTATTCTTTTCCTGCTCACGTCTCTGAGCTTCCAGGAAAAGCCAGCGTAATCTGCATGCCAAATGTACCGTGCGACCCACTTCAGCGATCATAAATCAATAAGACTCTTTCCCGATCCCGACCCCAACAGCCCAACTGTCTCTCTATCTGAGAAACCAACCCACCTCACCTTACCTTTCTCTCTCCCTTTCTCCAAGGGGACACACGCGCCACTGTTGTTGTCAAGCGTCCGAGAGAGAGATAGAGAGAGAGAGGGAGACAGAGCGAGAGATAGGGCATTAG
Source organism: Zaprionus tsacasi (assembly GCA_018904105.1). Lineage (NCBI taxonomy): Eukaryota > Metazoa > Arthropoda > Insecta > Diptera > Drosophilidae > Zaprionus > Zaprionus tsacasi. The sequence continues at coordinate 9,169,721 of JAEIFR010000001.1, forward strand.
GTAGTGTGGGAAAGGGGGAGGAGAGTGGAGCTGGAGCGCGTCGCGCGGCTAGACGACGAGGGCAACAAACAGAACAGTCCGATGGGACTGATAAGGAGGCGACTCTCGAGTGGCTCGGGGCGCACATTGTAAAAGCCAAAGCCGAAACGTATCGAAAACATGTACTCGTAGAACCGATTCCGACTGACCATAAAGGTGCCCACACACACACACACAGACACACCCCGACTAACACACTCGTTATATATATGAGTGTATATTTATAATAACACAATTAGCTGAGAATAACACAATAATAAATAAACAAAAGAACCTATATAGAATTACTTATCAGAAGTACCGAACTTCGTGACCAAAGTCAAGAGATAACGGTCTGGAAAAACCCAACTGCGCCCTATGGGCCAACTAGCGTATAGACCAGCGCACGGGAAGATAGTCAGGTCTCTTATATCACAAACAAGATATAAGATATTCGAAATAAACCAACACATATATCTTTTAAAGTTGACCGATCGCTTGAAAATACCATAAAAAGCGAGGGATCTTTCTTATCGTTATGAAATTCTTTCAAATTTGCATATATCCCATATAACCCTACTCCCTACTTTGTTGCCCAACTCGATACGCTCTCGCAACCCCTTCGAACCATATACTAGTATAATAATCTTTCACAACAGATTGTTGCTTATCGAAATTGGCTCGTAACCCCCGAGACAGTCAAAGTCAACTGCTGCGCAATAGGCCCTTAATTGGATGCCAGTTAGAAACTAAATCATCAGACAAGTAGTCTAAAACAATGGGGAATTTAATCGCAAACCCCTTAACAATTTATTTATACACACCAAATCAGCTGATGATCAAAACGACAGTCCCAAGTTTGGTATAAAAATAACCATAGAGTTATCTAGCACACTTTCGTAAATTGAATTGTTTTTTTCGTAACTTCTGATCCGCTGGCAACCCTAAGAGACTTACGTTTAAAATCTCTCTAGACCTTTAGGATACCTCTCTATTTTGGAATTAGCTTTATATCTAGCGAGATCTAGCAAGATCTTGAGAAACTTGCTAGAACTTTACGATCTTTGTAGACCTTTGCGATTTTCTAACCGTTTGGGATATTTTTAGAACTTAGGATCTCCCCTCTAAATTGAAAATAGATTTAGATCTGCAAGATCTAGCAATATCTTGAGAGTCCTTCTAGACCTTTGCGATCTTTCAAACCCTTTGCGGTATTTTAGACCTAAGGATCTCTCTCTTTATATTTCAAATAGCTTTAGATCTAGCAATATCTTGAGAATCATTCTAGACCTTTACGATCTTTCTAGACCTTTGCGATCTTTATAAGCATTTGGTTATTTTTAGACCTAAGGATCTCTCTCTCTCTCTCTCTCTCTACATTAGAAATAGCTTTAGATCTGCAAGATCTAGCAATATCTTGAGAAACATTCTAGACCTTTACTTTCTTTCTAGACCTTTGCGATCTTATTAGACCTCACGACATTACCTTTAACATGCAGCAAGAAATGTATAATCTTTTCAAGTCCTTTGGTATCTTTTTAGACCTATATAAACTTTTAGTACTCATAGCTTGAGGATCTTTCAAGATCTTTTGAATATCTTTAGGTTTTAATAGGAATAAGTTATAATTAACTTTCTCACTTCCCTAACTAACCACACAACTCTTTCTCACTCTCTCTCTATCTCTTTCTTTCTCTTCTTTCTCTCTTCCTTTCGCTTCTATCAACCCTCATCCTCCATTAGCCTACACGTTCTCTCGCTGGGCGGCAACCTGATCAACGAGGTGCCCGAGACGGTCGGTTCGCTCAGCCAGCTGCAGGCGCTGGTGCTCTGCGACAACCTTATCGAGCACCTGCCGATGAGTATTGCGCGGCTGAAGAACCTCAAGTCGCTGCTGCTGCACAAGAACCGACTGCGTCATCTGCCCAAGGATATTGTGGCCCTGAAGAACCTGACTGAGGTAGGATCTAATCCATTTGTTTTTTTTACCGATCCTCCTAATCCTGCTTCTCTCTCTCTCTCTCTCTCTAGTTGAGCTTGCGCGACAATCCGCTGGTGGTGCGTTTCGTGCAGGACATGGCTCTGAAGCCACCAACGCTACTGGAGCTTGCCGGGCGCATTGTGCGCGCCAGTGGCCAACAACCCGGACCCGCCGATGTGCCGCGCACCCTGGTCGACTATCTGAACAGCGCCAATTGCTGCGTTAATCCCAACTGCAAGGGCGTCTTCTTCGACAATCGTGTGGAGCACATCAAGTTCGTTGATTTCTGTGGCAAATATCGGGTGCCCCTGCTGCAGTATCTCTGCTCCTCTAAGTGCATCGAACCGGAGCGCCCAACCCGTTCCAATGCTGGCATTGGTGGCCCCAACATGGGTAACTCCGGTGCCAACAGCGGCTTCATGATGCGCAAGGTGCTGCTGGGCTAGGCATGGCTGGGCCGCCCTACTGGCCCAGGGATCCTGTTCCGGGACCGAGAGAATACCGTTCGTGTCAACGTATCGCTGGCTTCGGCTTGGCCTGAATCCGTTACCCGAAACTGAACCCGAATCCATTGGTGGCTGTGTGGTCCTCTTCCTCTGCGTGCGACCCCCTCTCCCTCTTTACCCCGTTCCCAATCCCAATCTCCATCCGTAAAACCCCAGATCCATTATCCATACCATGCTCCCGGGCCGCACTACGATTCCCCATTGGCTTTCAAACGCAATTACCGCAAAATTCACAATAATCCCAGTTCGACAATTGTTTCTATTCTTCTGTTATTGTAAATAAACCCGACATGCGAAATGCACCTAATTATATAACTAACTGTATCTTTTAGTATACTCATATGGTATATATAGTATAAGATATGAGAATTAATTATTATTTGGATCGGGCGAGACTTGCACTTTGTACCCGACATGGAAGAGAGAGAACTTTGAACTGAACTGATCTTGATAAGAGACTTAGATTATATTTTTTTTTTAACTGCAGTTCCTTGCTGGACTTGGACATAGCACATATCTTACCATATCCAACTTTTAAATGTCTATACAATAAATACATTTCAAGATATATGTAAGAAAACTTACAGCTTATAATACCAACATAATTCCAGATCAAATTCAAACACCGCCTCCATTTATTTATATAGATAGTTTATTTTTGCATTCTGAGAAACATTCATAGCTATTCGTAACTGCCCATTTTCGTATTAAAAAAAAAAAAGCTAAAAGGATACAAAAGAAAAACATAATAAAAGTAATGATCAAGTGAAACAGAAAATCGAAAACGAGTGAGAGAAAAAAACACTTAGTTCATATAGTATAGTATAGTCTATGGGCAAAGAGGAGGGAATGAAAATAAGTTATCGTTTTCTTCTCCTTCTTCTTCTTCGAGAGAGGAGAGACATAAAACACAGGATGACATTCAATTTGATATATGTATTGTAGGTCGAACTGTGCACTGAATCCCTCAGCTACATATGTATGGATACAGCTTCAGAACTTTAGCTTAGATTATACGTAAATAATTGGATGAGTGACCTACGGTGACTTACGGCTAGACGAAGATAAGTTCAGACAGTTTTTTATTTCTTTTTTTTTTTTTTGATCGATGATCTCGTTCGATTTTGAAGGACTGAAGATACTTCCAGTATGGGGCGCTTGGAATACGAAGACATACAGATATATCAGATATCAGCTATGGCCTAGAAATAATACCCCACTTAAGAGAGAGTTAAATACGTTATATTTTATCTCAGTGTGTGGTGTGTGTTGTATCGATGTGTGAATTCTCGTGGCGAGTATGGAGTGTGTGCTGGGTGTGTGTGCGTGTGGTGTGTTGGTTGTCTGTCTGTCTGTGTGTGTGTATGTGTGTGTGTGTGTTGTATTCCTCTCTATCATTATGCAATGCAGTACTTATTAGATTTGTAGTCATATTAGTTGCGTGGCTTGAGGCCTGATTCGCTGCGCCAATCCTTATTGGTCCATTACCTCCTGGCTGGTATCGTCCACCTCCATGGCGGCCGGCTCATCCTTGGCAACATCATCGGTGGTCATGTCAGCGGCGGTGCCACCGCTTTCGGCCATAACCACCTCATCGACTGCAGCAGATGGTGATACTTGTGCGTCCTCCTCCTCGACTGGAGTGTCCTCCATAGGCTGATCGTTTAGTGTCAATGTGGGCGTGGCACCAGCACCAAAACTGTTGCCTGCATCAGCAGCAGCTGGCGGCGTAGCTGTAGCTCCTGCTGGTGCTCCTGTTGCTGCTGCTGCTGCTGCAGCTGGCGACTGAGGTGTGGCTACCTCGTCCGTCTCGATGGGAACAGCATCGCCTGCGACTTCAGCAGTTTTGGTTGGCGAAGCAACAGCTGCAGCAGGAGCAGCAGCATCTGCTTCAGGAGCAGCAGTCTTGGTCTTGTCCTCCTGTTCCTTGTCAGCTGACGGCGCTGTCTCCTTTGGAGGCGAGGCAGCCGGTTCGGCAGCAGCTACTGCTGTCTTAATCTCAGTCTCAGTCTTCTCAGTATTACTCTCGGTTGCTGCTGCTGCTGCTGCTGCTTTGGGTTCGGTCTCAGTCTTGGCAACAGCATCGGCATCGGCACCAGCACCGGCGGGCTCCTTCTGTTCAGCTGCAACTGATGCGGATGCAGTGGCGGCTTTCTCTGGCGTCGCTTTGTCAGCTGATTTCTCTGTCTTATCAGCTGCCTCCAGCTTAGCCTTGGCCTGTTCCTTGGCAGGTTCCTCCTCCTCCTTCTTGCCCTCAACGGCAGTGGCAATGGCAGCATCGGCAGCGACATCGACTTCATCATCTTTTTTCTTCTCCTTCTGCTCCAACGCTGCCTTCTTCTCTGATTTATCAGCCTCCTGTTTGACATCCTCAGCCTTTGGCTTCGTATCTCCACCTGCAGTCGCATCGACTGCATCGGTCGACTCATCCTTTTTCTTATCCTTGGCGGGACTGTCAGAGCTTGCTGCTTTGGCAATCTCTGTGGCCTTCTCCTCGTCGGCAGCAGCAGCAGCAGGAGTTGCTGCTGTTGCTTCTGCTGGAATGTCATCATCTTTGGCAGGGCTCTCCTTGTGCTCCTTTTCGCCATTAAGTGCCTTTTTAGCTTTGGGCTCCGATTCCATCTCCTCGTCGGGCTCCTCAATTTCAGCTGCCTCCTGAACGGCATCAGTCTCATCTGTCTTCTGGAACTCATTCGCCTCCTCAGCTGCACCATCAGCCACATCCGATGGTTCAGCTATTTCAGATGGTTCAGTTGGATCATCCGTATCTCCCTGCTCTGCTTCTGGCTTGTTCTCCATCGCCTCCTCGTCCAGATCATCGTCACCATTATTGGCCTGCTCGTATTCAAGTTTGGCCTTCTTTGCCTTCGGCTGTGCCGATAAAGCATCATCGCTGCGTGGGCAGCTCACCTTCAAGGTGGTGGCCGCCGCACCACAACCACTGCCCTGCTCATCGTTGGCATTGTTGGAGCCACCATTGCGCTCGTCCACATTATTAAAGATGTTCTCGTTCTCCATCTCAATATCGATATTCACCTCCAGCGAGAGATCACCATTGCCCACCGAATCAAGGGAGTCACCGTTCTCGCTCTCCGTACGCTTGCGTCCCGGATCAATTGTGCTAACCACTGAAAGATCCAATGAAATGGAATGAAATGAATGAAGGAGCACACTTCAAGCAAAAGGCCAATCCTACCTAGTATATTTTTCTCCAGGGCACGCATAAACTTATCAATGCGCGAATATTGCTTGCGAGGATCGATCAAGAGCTCACAGAGACGCTGCACAGTAAAGGGAGCCGCATTGAACTGATCGAGACGCTCCAGCAGTGATGTCTTCATGGTCTCATAGTTGAATGGATCCACATTCGGATAGTTGGGTATCTCTGCGTGAGAGAAGAGGTTAGTTAGCTAGATTAGACTTGGATATGATTTGCTCCTAATTACCCTCAACACGCTGCGAATCCTCGTTGAAGTGCTTGATCACATTGAGCAGCTTCTCACGGAACAGATACTTGAGATTGGCCCACTTGAAGATGGTATCACCCGTTTTGGCCACATACTGCAAATAATCCTCTAGCTCTTTAGGTATCTCCTTCTGCTTGAGCCGTGTAAAACGCTCCAGAATCTGTAGGATCTCATCGCTGTTCTCCATGGTCACCATTTAGGCTTGATTACTCTTGTTGCGAACGAAACTGCAAAGATCAAAGGCTGCGCGATGCCCGTCGTGCAATTAATGGAATAATCTAAATAATCGCTGACGGAGCAACTACCTCCAAAAAATAAAAAACTAGGAAAGCGTCTCTGATGCACTTTTGTGTATGCAGAAACTAGCCGACTAGCTGAGACTGCCAGTGGGCAGTGACGACGATGACGATGGTGAAAAATTTTCTCGCTGCGTGTAGAGACACAAAAGCCGAAAGGAAAACTCAAATGCAACGCTCGCTCGCTGAGTGTTGCCTCCCGAATGCGACGGTATATACGATATGTACGATGTGCTCAGTTGAGTCTCTGCCTGAGTGTGTGTTCATGTATGTGTCTGTGTGTGGCAGTTAGTGCTGAACGCGTGCCGAGATAGAAATATATATGAAATATAGTAAGTATGTGAAACCCTTTAGGAAACCTTTCACTTTTGACAGAATAGTTTTTGACCCTATATCTAGATCTATAACTCATTTATCCCAATGAATTTAACAACACTGACACCTTCGATAGCTTCATATCAGCTTGTGTTCCATTTGCCTAATAAACAAATAAATATTTACATAAATTTATCTACATAATTTATACTGTATTTCAACAGTTTTTTTTGTGCATATCGTAACATGTCGTTTTGGCCAACAAGACGCATTGGTAGAGCAGCACGTTGCCATCTCTTGTGGCTGTTGCAGGTATGCGCCGAATCGGAGAATCGCTCGCTTGCTCACTCGGCTTTTGCCGGTTTGCCAAGAGTCAAAAGCTACGTATGCAACTCTCTCTCATTCTCTCTTTCTCTTCTCTTCTCTCTCTGCTGCACAAGAAGCTGAGAATCTACACCAACTGGGCGCGATGCCGGTACACAGAGCCAGAGCCAGAGCCAGCTCCAGACAGAGACACAAAGAGAGTGCGAAATGGTCGCAGGCGGGGGAAGGGGTGAGGTGCAGGGATGCATGCACACACTTGGCAACTACGATTTAAACTACAATTTGAGAGCGATTCAAATGAGCGCCGAAAGTCTGGCGAATCGGGAGTCGAGAGTCGGGAATCGAGAGTCGCGAGCATGGTGGAGGATTCTTTAGCAGATTCGTACATAAAAACTAGTTATTTCGCCAGCACACACACACACATGCACAAGCGCGTTCATGCAAGCAAATGTGCGTGCGAATTTCATGTCCGTGCAAGTCTGTGTTTGGTTGTGTGTGTGTTTCCGACTCGCCGGTGCTGCAGCTGCACAAAAGGCTTACACACACACAGACACAGCAGCCACACTCACTCTCTCAGCCATTTACATGGCACACCGAGGAGCGAGAAGTGACAGACATGGACAAAATCAGTAAATTTGGCTTGCAGGCGCCCTAAAAAATTTCGGTATTCATGGCGGCATTCCGGTTGTGTGTAGTAGGCAATGAGTATTATGCCGGCCATCTTTTATTAGCAACAATTTGATGACGCCATACACAAATACAACTTACCTGCACTTACTGCTGCGGCTCAGTGGCACTCTATCACAATTATGCTTTTTTCTTAATTTTTGCAAGTCGAAATTAATTTATTTATGTTGCACCGCTTACTCTGTAAGCTGCAGCTGCACTATCGATAGTGCAAACAACAACCGATCAATCGTTGTGCACGAATTTAACATCTGTTTATCGATGATGCTGTTAACAGCAATCTATCGTTATGTTAACTTGCGTGTCGAAATGAACCCTGCAGCAGAATATGTGTCGCGTTAAGTATGCAATAGTTTATCAACGATGAATATCGATAGACACAGCGATAATAAGATGAGCCATCCCTAAACTAAACCAAACAATTGATAATTTTTAATTAAAATTTATGTTGAATACGCCGAAAGATGATTTGTCGCTTGTGTTTAAAAAACATAAACGCAAACAATGCAGTCTATCTGTTTGAGACGGACGACACGCTGGCCGAATCCTCCCTGCTCAAGATGATTGCCAAATTCCTGCAGCTCGAAGTAAGTCAGTCAGTCTCAGTTGAAACAGACGAAGGTATCTCTCCAGTTAGGTCAATTAAGATACAATATTGTGTTTACCCACAGATAATGCCCGATGACAATATCTCGACAAACATTTGCAATGAGTGCTGTGAACATCTGGAAGACTTTAATAACTTCTGGCAGCTGGTCGAGCAGAAACAGGGCACACTCAAGAAGGAGTTCCTCAACGTGGACGTTGATTGCGTTGCCCTCAAATGGACGGGCGGCATCGATGTGGACGTAAGCATCGATGAGCTGCCACTGGTGCCCGACGAGATGGATGAAAAACCCCTCGACATTCACAATCTCAGCCTGCTGGGCAGTGTGCTGGATGTGAATGTGGATAGCGTGGAGGTGCCACAGATTTCTGCCGCAACATCCACCTCAAATCGCCTGCAAGACAACGAAGAAGAGTTCCTGCCAACCGACCATGATTTCGATATGGATGAAAAGCCGCTCATGGACAACTCCAGTGAAACTGCCGGCAATCACTCAACGGACGGCGACGAAGATGATGATGATGGTATGTAAAACCAGAGCCAAGGAACGTTTAAATAACTAAGCAATTGCTTTGCAGACGAAATGCCTCTGGTTAAGCTGCAGCACAAGCTTAAACCGAAGCGCAAAAGACGCGTCACACGGCGAAAGAAACGTACACTGACGCTCACCCAGGAACTGGATGAGCTGCTCGAGAGCACCAATGTGGTGGCTGGCAAAACGCGTCGCAAGAAGCTTGCCCATCCTGGAGGAGCAGCTGCAGCTGCAGCAGCAGCGACAGCGGCCACAACAGACGAGCAACAGGATGAGCTGCAGGCGGCACTGGAACGCAAACCCAAAGGCTGTTCGAGAGCTCAGCTATCGAAACGCTACGAGGAGGCCATTGCCAGCTACATGAGCGCTGACTGTGATCTGTGCGACTTCAGCACCAAGTACCTGTCCGACCTAAAGGTTCATTTTCTCGAGGTGCATCAACGGGATGCGTATCTCAAGTGTTGCAACAAAGTGTTCAATCGTGCTTCCAAGCTCATGGATCACATACGCAAGCACATCAATCCCAAGCTCTTTACGTGAGTGAGAGAGAGATAGTTAGAGAGAGGGAGAGAAATAATAATCAAATACTTCTTTTAGCTGCTCCATCTGCAATAAGTCGCTCAACTCACAGGATTATCTGGCCACGCACATAGAAACTGTGCACAACAAGGTCGCCCAAATTGGCAAGGTGCTCAAGTATCCCTGCCCCAAGTGCGAGCGCACCTTCAGCAGTGAGCGGCGACTGGCGAATCATGTGTCCAAGCACGATACGGATCAGTTGGAGCACAGCTGTCAGATATGTGACAAGAGGCAAGTCGGTCTCTTGAGTTTTCCTGACCTTCTCCATGTTTGCTTTCAATAGTTAAAACATTTCCACAGCTTATCGCAAATTAAACAATTAGCTAAGATGTTTATTTATATATTTAATCAATGTATTTAAATTGATAGCCTGCTCACTCTGAAACGTGTACTGACTCGCTCTCTCTCTCTCTTTCTCTCGCAGCTTTGCCAATGTGCATCGGCTGCGACGGCACATACAGTCCATACACGAGGATCTGCATCCGCATGTCTGCGATATATGTGGCAAGAAATTCAAGTTCAAACCTTCCTTCGAGCGTCATCTGCTGGAGCATCAGGGCGTTGTGGCGCCAGCGATGCAGTGCCCTGTGTGCATGGTGTGGCTAAAGAATGAGCACAGCCTGCGGCTGCATCGGTTCACCCACGACAGCACCGACACCGTCTGCCCGCACTGCTCCAAGACGTGCAGCTCGCGCACAGCACTGCGGGCACACATTAAATATGCGCACAAGCTGACCACGAATCTGCAGTGCACATACTGCGAGAAGAGTTTCAAGCAGCAGCGCAATCTGGAGGAGCACATGGCCATACACACGGGACTGCAGCTCTACAATTGCCCGCACTGTCCCAAGGAGTGTCGCTCCCGTTCGAACATGTATGTGCACATCAAGCAGCGGCATGCGGACGAGTGGCTCAAGGCGAAGCTGGCGCGTTCGCATAATCCGCAGCTGAAGCCAACGCATGCTTAGCTACAGAGGACGGGGACGGGTTCGGATTCGGGCAGCTGCGATGGGGGTTACGGGGTAGTCTAGTTTATATTTAATTAGTATTATTTGATATTGACAAGAAATTTACATTATTATACGATTAATTGCAATCCGGAATTCGTGTGCAGTGTGAACTAGTTGTGGGGCAGCAGCTCGGCCAGGGAGGCCACCAGGCGGTCGGAGAGCTTCTCCGGAAATTCAATGTCGAAATGCAGACAGTATGCACCACGTTGAGTGGGATTCTTCGGATAGGGTAGACCATGATCGAAGATAAATTTCACGGTCTGCGGTTTAAGGATCTCATCGCCACTGCTGAACATCAGGGGCGGACCCTGTAGCTGGGGCAACTGCAGTGTGGCACCACAGAGCGCCTGCTTCAGCGTTATCTTTGCCGTGTAGTGAATGTCGCAGCCGTCGCGACGGAAAATCGCATGCGGTTTGTCCCGTATGATGAACACAATGTCTGCCGGAATACGATTGAGTCTCTCGTCACCCTCCTTGGGGAAAGTGATTTTGGTGCCCGCTTTCCAGCCAGGTTTAATTTCGATATCGAGCAGCTTGGTCTCCTTGCATGGTTGCCCACGAGAGTTAAGTCTAATACGCGAGATTTGCATCTTTTTGTGGCAACCACTATTGATGTCCTCCAGGGTTACAAAGAGTTCGTGCTCGACTGGCGGATCCTGTGTAGGACGTGGACTGGTGGCGCTGCCAAAGCTACTAAAGAGACCACCAACACCATCATCGAACATGCTAAACGGATCACTGGAGCCGAAGAATTGGGCGAATGTGGCACGCGGATCACCGTGAAATTGATACATGAAACTTGCTTCATCATTGGAATTTCCATGATGGCCAGGTATACCCTGCTTGAGACCCTCCTCACCATACTTGTCATATATATCGCGTTTCTTCTTATCCGAGAGCACTTCGTAGGCCTCGGCAACCTCCTTGAAGCGCTCCTCGGCCTTTTCACTTTTATTCTTATCTGGATGATATTTCAGCGCCAATTTGCGATAGGCCTTCTTGATTTCGTCGTCATTGGCATTGCAAGAAATGCCGAGAGTTTTGTAGAAATCCTTACCCATTTTTCACAAGTCGAGATTGACAATGACAAATATTAAACTTACGAACGAATTGTACTGTGATATTTTCATATCTGAATAGACAGGCGCCTAAATTTGAAAAAACGATAACAAACCGATAGCCGATGTGCTTGATATCAATCATGCATTTTTTTGTGCTGCGTTGCCATATATTCAAAAATATCGCCAACAGACAGCAGTACCTACATAATTTCTATCCCCAAATAAGTTAACATTTACTCCACTTAACAGAAAATATCGTCTGTAAACAGTACATGCTCCCCAATTTTTACAGAACTCACTCCCCACCTAATATATCGTCCATCACTAGAATGCAACGCCGTAAGCGCAAGCTGGCAGCACTGTGTGCAAAAAATACATACGATTTAAACTAATGGAACAATTACGTATTACGTGAAAAGAACGCACCGAAAGTAATAATAAAGTTAACGCTTAACCGTATAGTGTAATAAACGCCAACATATTGAGCGTGTGTGTGTGCTACATTTAAATAATCTAAGAAGAAAAGTGATTCAAACTAGTTTCAACACCTTGGATTTCGATTACATTTTTCATCTATACACTTGCAAAAAAAGCGACCAGAGCAGCAGCAGTAGCAATAGCAGCAGCCGCCGCAGCATTGGAGAACGACGGTAGAGAGACAGAGAGCGCTAACACTAGCGAGAACGTAGGAGAGCCAAAGCCAGCCATACAGACAGACAGACAGACAGACATACGGGGCCAGCCAGCGCAACACAGCCAACAACAGAGGCCCAAAACGCGTTAAATAGCGACGGCAAGGGATAGAAAGAAAAAAATTGGCCATACTGTATCAGCTAATAAATTGTTAATTTAATTCGCTGGCGCGCTCAGCATTAAACAAAGGCACATTTTAACGTGTCTCACCTAAAAAACATTTGGTTATAGTTTTTTTTTTGCAAACGGCTGAGTAAGCGTAGAAGAGTGCAAAAAAACGTACAAAAGAAAGAAAAAAAGGAGCCAAGGAGCAACGAACTGTGTGTGCGGTGTGTGCTCTGAGTGTAAAAGGGTAAGCACTATATACACTCTTACGTTTTCTTGTTTGATGTTTTTGTTATTGCTGCTGTCGTGTGTTAGACCACATGCTCTTATTGTCTCGCTCTCTCTCGCACTGCACACGACTGATGTTTGCTGTTGCATTGTCGTTGGCGGTGGCGATAGCGGCACGGCAGGTTTATCGTTTATTTTATTTGTTGTTATTATTGCAACTAGCAAATGTTAGATTCTTTTTAAATATAACGAACTAAGAATATAAATGATCGACATTTGTGTTACGTTACGTACATGCGGAAAATCATTGTTTTTTAAGATATCTGGTTCGATATTTTTCGCGCATGTGGCAACGCTACACTACCGCCATGCAACACACACACACACATACTGCGAAAAGAGCAGCAAGAAGAAGCAGCAGCGGCAAACTTCTCGCGCGGTGAATTTATCGCATCTAAATTATTAGTAAAAACAATTATTTATTGTTAATTATAAATTTTGAGTAATATAATTAACGTAACAAAGTGTAAATATTGGAAAGCCGACGAAAAACGCGAAGAAGCCAATAATTTATTCAACCATCCAAACAGTTCTGCGAGTGCGTATGCGTATAAGTGGCGTGTATGTGCCTTTGTGTGTGCGTGTGTATGTGTGCTATTAAACGGCACATTTTAACTGTGCCTTTCGACTACTCGAGACTCAAATAGGTGTGCATCAAATGCCGTGTTTATTTGACCGAGCTCGGAAATAGTATGTAGTTTATAATTAAGCGCCGTTGCTCTGCTGCTGCTATTTAATAAGCTGTTGAAATAACAAGCAGCATAGTGCGCGTGTATCGGTCGCATCCAGTGTACATGTGTATATGTGTGTGTGTGTGTGTGTGTAGCGTATTTGTGCGTACGTGTGTATATGCGCTTATGAATAGTTGTTGTTGTTGTTGCAGGCACTTTACCAAAAGAAATTTGTTGCCAAGTATTATTGTCTATTGAATGCGTTTATAATACACCTGCTTATTTCGGCATATTATCAATAGAACATTTTGCAATACAAACTCTATAATTTATTTTGGCATTGTTGTTGCTGTCCCTGTCGCTGGCTTTGCCAGGCTATGCTTCTGTGTGTCAGCCATTGTTCTTCTTCAATTATTACACGAAGACGCCACCGCATACTTCTTGTCTTGTGTGTTCTGCTTCTGTTTCTTACTGTGTGAGTGTGTGTGCGTCTGAGCGAGCGTGTACATGTCTGTGTGGGTTGTGGATGTGCGTTGTTGCGGGGGTGACGGTGAAAAGAGGCAGACAACAGCAGCGGCAACGGCGCACAACTTGGGAGAGTGTGGTGGCCAACATTGCCATCTCGCTTACACGCACATTACTCTGGCATTCGGTAGATAAGTTGCCTATGTTTGACTCGCTCTTTTTGCCTCTCTGGTGGATTACTGCTCACGCAGGCGTTGGGGAGGCGTTGTGTTTAGCCCCCCATAGAGGTGCGCGACCAAACATACACGCACATACACACACACAAGCACAAGCACGCACACATATGCATATGCTGCAAATGCGACCCGGCAGGGAGCAGCAGCCCACAGTGTATCAAAACAAATAAAAAAGAATAAAAAAAAAACAATACACAAAAATTGCAACAAACAAATGCATCGACTCTCTCTCTCTCTCCCTGCCTCACCTCCCACAGTGAATCTCTTCTGATTCGATTTCTCGCTCTCTCTCTTTCTCTCTCTTCCTTTCGTTCTTTAGCCTTTTTACAGCTCACATAAGAAGACTGAGAGAACAAACACAGGAGCACAGAGAGAAAAAACACAGTAATAACAACTACAACAGCACAGTGAGAAATAAGGAAGGCGCCCAAAAGGAGGCAGCAAAGTGAAATAAATAAAGATCGATCGAACGAGATAACTTCTCCGCAAAAGAGAGTGCGATTAAGCGTTGAACGCGCGGCGGCAGTAGGCGGCAAAGGAAGCTAACGCTAATGAGGATCTATTGGCAGCATGAGTACACTGGGGGGAAGTAGGGGAGAGCGAAATGCCAAGCCCAAATTCACAGCGTTGGATATAAATCGCATGTACAAGAATAGTCGAGTAAGTGCCTCCTCTAGCTACTATATTGCAGCTTCTTCTACATTCACTCTCATATATATATTTCTGTGCAGGGCGAATCGAGTGAACCATCAGCCCAAAAGAATCAAGTGCCGCGTAAACATGGAATGCAAATCCTGGGTAAAGTGCCCTCCGCTAGGCGACCACCAGCCAATCTGCCATCCCTGAAGGCCGAGACCAATAGCAGCAGCAGCATCATCACTACTACCACCACCAACACCGGCAGCAGCAGCAGCAGTAACAACAGCAGCAGCAGCAGCAGCAGTGCGACGCCTTTAAGCAACAACAACAGCAATAATAGCAGCAGCAGCGGCGGCAACAACAACAATCTCCTAGAAGGTAAGTTTGCTATAGTGCTCTGATTAATCAGGATTACATATACTTTATATATTTTGGCAGGCAACAGCAGCAGCGGCGGCGTAGCAGGCAACGCATCGGCAGCAATTGTGAATGCGAATAGCAGTAGCAGCAGCAGCCTTGGCCACAACAACATTGCCGGCAGCAGCGTTAGTTCTGGAGTAGCACTTGGCCACAATAGTAGCAGCGCTAGCAAATACAACAGCAACAACAACAGCAGCAGCAGCAGCGGCGGTGGTGGTAGCAGCAGCAGCAACAACGGCGGCCCACACAACAACAGTAGCAGCAGCAGCAGCATCAACAACAACAAGAATTTGAAACTAATCAATAACTCGGCTAACAGCGGAGGAAACTCAGCCGGCCTAGGTTCAGGTGGCAGCGGAGGTGGAATTGGCGGAGCTAGTGGTACTGGTAGCATAGGCAACGTCGGTGGTCATTCGATCAATTCACCCAAGACATGGTCAGCAATAACGACAGGACACGAGCGTGCCGGAAGCGGAGGAGCAGGTGTAGGCGGTGGTCATGGCCATGGCCATTATGGTCACAATCGACAGAGCCATCAGCATCATCAGCAGCAGCAACAGCAAGTGGTGCCGCATTATCAAAGTCCGCAATTTCAATACGAATTCCCCACACTGGTGGGCGGCAGTGGAGCTGCACAGTCGGGTGCAGCCGCTGGCGGCAAGGGACAAAAGCAGGATCAACAGTCGCATTACCTATCCCAGCAGCAGCATCAGTTGCACAATATGCATCCTCAGCAGCAGCACCAGCAGACGCAGCAGAATCATCATCATCACCATCATCAGCAGCAGCAGCAACAACAGCGCGATTATCGCGATCATCATGGCCATCATGGACGTCAATATGGCGGAGGACACGGTGGACATCATGTTGGTGCGCATCGAGGCGGCACAAATGTGGATGCCGGCAGTTACAGAGATGGCAGCGACGACGTCGGCGGCGGCGGTGGAGGTGCGGGAGGAGAATTAAGCGAGATGAGCCTGCGTCCACAGAACGATCCAGCGGCTTGGCTGCAACAACAGGAGAAACATGCCAAGGAGCTTGCATTGAACCAACCGGGCCAGGGCCACCAGTTGCCAACAAATGGAGCTGGCTCCGGTTCCGGTGGCGCTGTACCACTGCCCATATTATCACTAATGCCCTCGTTCATGCGCAGCGGCGCCCCGTTGCCACCCACCGGCCTGGGCCTAGGTGTCGGTGCACCAACAATGGCAGCTGCTGTGGCCAATTCAGATCTGGTATCCGGATCTGTACCGGTTACGCCCTATCAGAATGGCATCTCTGGCACCAGATCTGCTTCGCCAGCAATTTTGGGAAGTTTTCGTGCTGCTGCCGCAATACCCAAGCGGCCGGTAGCATCGACAAGCACATTGACAACGCTTGGACCGATGACATCGGCAGCCATAGTGTTGGCTGGCAGTGGAGCTGGTGGCGGTGGCTCAACAACGCCACCGCAACAGTTGCTGCTATTGCAGCAGGCTAATGGGGGCTCTGGTGGTGTAGGAGCCGGTGGCAGTGTGGGTGGTCGCAAAGACAAGGACAAGGATTATGTGGTCGAACCGGAGGTGGCACAAATGCAACGTCCAATCATACGTGAGGAGGATTTGGAGCGTCTGAATGCCATTGCCAAGGATGATAGCTGGACGAAACAGGATGAGATTGACTACACTAAAAAATTAACTTTCTCCGATGATGAGGAACATGGTGGACCCGAAGATCAGCATCATAGCCAACAACAGCATCACGGCAGCAAGGCCGATCAGCGAAAGTTGTCCAGCAACAACAGCAACAACTCGTGGCAGCGCGGCAAGGATAGCAGTGAGCGGGATCTCGATGGGACCGAACAAGAACTGCAACAGCAGCAGCAGCAGCAACGACATCAGAATGGACACCGCGGCAGCAGTGGCAACGTGGTTGTCGGTGGCGGCGGCGGTGGAGGCGGTGGCATTGCACTCGATGCTGCTGTCTATGAGCGTGTCAAGCAGCGCAAGGAGGAGGAGGAACGTCGTCAAATGGAACGCAAACAGGCGGCGGCCAAGAAGTTGCAGGAACTCGAAATGAAAATGAACAGCAAGAAGGCGCTAAGCGAGGCAGCAGCGGCGTCAGCAGGAGGATCCGGACCTGGGGGAGTCGGTGGTACTGCTGGCAGCACAACTGCCTCTGGTATTGCGGCAAATGAGGCATCACTTGCCCCATTGGGCAATGTCAGTGAGGATGAAAGTGGAGCGGGACAATTGCAGCAGCGTCGCCCACGTGGCAGTATCTCCAGTTTGAGCAGCGGTGGCGGTGGAGGAGGAGGAAGTGGAAATGGTGGCGGTGGTGTCGTTGGCAGTGGAGCAGCATCGCTTTCGGCATCCACAGGCGCTGGCGGGGAATACGGACAGAAGCCTGTCTTCATGACGCATTTCCAATCGAATTTACCGCCACGTTTCCAACGACAGCAGCAACAGCAGCAGCAGCAACAACAACAACAACAACTGCCACGTGGTGGCCTAGAGAAGAGCGCCTCCGCGAGCAGTGCCTTCGATAGCATCTCAAGGTATCTGCAAAAGAATCAGGGCGCCAATGGAGGTGGCGGAGGCAGTGGAGTACGTAGCATCTCTGGTGGCTACTCACGCGTCAGTAACAGCAGCAGCAGTGGCGGTGGCGGCGGCGGCTATGGTCGTAATCGTCATGACAGCGCTCGAGAGGATCAGGATGCTGGTGCTGTTGCCGCGCCTGGTGGTGGACTGATAAATACACGTGATCTAGAGCAGGCACGCTATGCTCGTGCTCAGGAATATCGCCAGGGTCAGGGTGGTCCACAGCAGCAGCAGCAGCAGCTGCAACAGTCGCTGCCGCGCAGCATCTCAGAGAATTCGCATCGCAAGACGAGCGTTTCATCTGGGGACGATGGTGTGCTCATCGGCAGTGCCGGAGCAGGTGGTGGCGGTTGTTCATCATCATCGTGGGCAGAGCAAACGGATGCAGAGCAGAAGCATCATAGAAATCGTGAGGAGAGTTTCTCATCGACGCACAGTCATGATTCGGCAGTGCAGATTAAGATTCTACAGAGGCCGACGCGACAGCCAAGTCTCAGTGAGGAGAAACCACTGGCTGCCGGAGCTGCCACGCCCATTCAGCCCACACAAATACTGCGACGCAGTGTGGAGCCATTGGACAAGTCCGATGATAAGCTAATCGATGTTGACAAGGTGGGCATGGATCTTGAGGGAGCTGGCAAAGCGTTGGCCAAAGATGGCGAAACTGATAAGGCATCACCAGGAGCAACGGCAGCGGCTGGAGGCAAGCGACCAAGTCCTCGTGGTGGCATCGGCGGTGGTGGCGGTGGTCGCATGCGTGAGGAGCAACTGCAGCATACGAGAGGCGGCACTGGGCGCAGCTATGCGAGTGGCACAGCTGGCGGATCAGCAGCGGGATCTGGTAGTGCTGGCAGTGGCAGCTATCGGGGACAGCGCAGCAGCAGCGATTGGAGTCGCAACAGCAGCGGAGCGGGTCCTGAACGTCGCTACTATGGCAGCGGTGGAGAGCAATCTGAACAATCCGAAGATGTGGATGAGGATTGTTATAGCAGCAGTGGAGGCGGTGGCGGTGTGCCACGACGTAGCCCAAAGGTACAGTCCCGCTCGGAGCAGGGTAGCAGCGTCGGTTCTGCTGGCTCAGGCACCGGAAGCTCCTCAGTAGCAGGAGGAGCGACGTCCAACAAGGCAGGATTCTCGCCACGCGGGGAACCATCGCGACGAGGACGTGGTGGTCTGTCCAGCGGTGGTGGCGGTGGCAGCTCGGCGCCAGGCTATAGACGACAAGGTGGTGGTGGTGGCGGCGGAGGACGCACCTATGGACGTCTGAGCTACGACGAGTACAACAAACAGCGCAGCTCAGAGTCAGAAACAGGCACGGGCTCATCGGCAACGGATCTGGACAAGACCAAACAGAATCAGCTGGCGCTCAGTGCGGGCCTGCACAAGCCCAAGGATGAGAAGGATGAGTTGCTGCTGTTGTCCGACAAGGACAACAACAAGGCTGGTAACAGCAGCAGCAACAACAGCAACATACCCAACACTGCCGTGGCCAAGGAGGAGCCACTCAAGGATTCAGCTACAGCTGCAGCAGCAGCAGCTGGTGTAGGAGCAACT
The DNA here is from genome assembly GCA_018904105.1 of Zaprionus tsacasi. NCBI lineage: Eukaryota > Metazoa > Arthropoda > Insecta > Diptera > Drosophilidae > Zaprionus > Zaprionus tsacasi. Next base: position 9,188,754 of record JAEIFR010000001.1, read on the forward strand.
GCAGTTGGATTAGCAATAGGAGCAACTGCCAGGCCACCGCCAGGACTGAGTACGGCTGTGCCTGGTGCCGGTGTGGTGGTGACACCCGCAATGGCAGCGCCTGGAAGCGATGTGCCTGGCAAGAAGAAGCTTAGCGGTACAGGCAGCAGCATTGGCTTAGGTGATGCCGCCGCAGTAGCAGCAGCATCGCAGCTGGCAAACGCTACGGCAACAACAATTGCTGCTGCAGCAGCGGCGGCGGCAGCAGCAGCCGCTGCAGCAGCCACACCCATTGGCGACAAGTCCAAGATGTCGGCCATAGGTGACAAGAGTGTCGGAGGTGTACGTGGTGTGGGCGTGGCACTGATCGATGCCAATGCGCCCGTCAATACGCTGGTCTTCGAGAACTCCACATACAAGCAGCAGCAGCAACAGGCGCAGCAACAGCAACAACAGGCAGCCGCAGCAGCTGTTGCAGTGCCCCTCAAGGCGACCACATTGGGCGCCAATGCTGGAGCAACTGCTGCCGCTGTGGAGAGCCTCTCCAGCGCCCTATCCCAAATGAGCTTTGGCGGCAAATCCGAGGATGAGCAACAGCAGCAGCAGGACATGAAGCTGGGCTTCAGCTTTAGCGATGATGCCACGCCCCTTAAGGTTGTGGATAGCCTCGATGCGGCCAGCCAGCATCATCAGCACCATCAACAGCAGCAGCAGCAACAGCAACAACAGCAGCAGCAGCAACAACACAACTCAACGGCAGATTTAAATATGAAAATTGCTAGCGTGAAGAAGGTATGGGAGTCGGCCACGCCCATGTCGGAGGGTACACAGGGCAGCGGTGCAGTCGGTTCACAACAGCAACAGCAACATGCGCAACAACAACAGCAACACGCACAGCAACAACAGCAGCAACACTCGCAACAGCAGGCAGCAGCGGCGGCGGCTGCTGCAGCTGCTGCTGCCGTTGCACAGCAGCAACATCAACAGCAGCAGCATGGCCAGCAGCAGGTGTCCGGTTCGGTAGTGGACGATAGTGGTAGCCACATGGCGGCATCGTTTGTGGCCGCTGTTACCGCCTCGCAGGCGGCACAACAGCAGGCACAGCAGCAGCAGCAGGCACAACAGCAGCAGCAACAGCAGCAGCAGGCGCATCAGCAACAGATGACACACTATGCCGTATCGGCGGTGCATATGCAGCAGAGCCATCATCAGCAGCAGCAACAGCAACAGACGCCGCATCATCAGCAGCAGCAGACGCATCATGGACACCATGCGCTCTCCTCGCCTGGACCCGTTTATGGTAGCCATGGTTCGCCATTCGATGCTGGCACACTGGAGCAACAGTTCCAGGCACAACAGCAGCAGCAGCAGCAGGAGGATTATCCCAGTCCACAGCAGCAGCATCAGCAGCAGGTTAAGGCCAAGCAGCTGCATGCTGGTTTGGGCATGTCGCCACCACCAAGCCATCAGCAGCAGCAGCAGCAGCAACACTCACAGCAACAGCAGCAACATCAACAACAGCAGCAGCAACAGCAACAGTTGCCGTTCTATCAGGCATCGCCGCAATTCGGTGTCGGCGGCATTTCAACGATTCCCAGCCCGCCGGCGGTTGTGTTCAACTCATCGCAGCTGGCGCCGCCACCGGTGCCGCCATCACAAGCGGGTAATCTGTATGCACCATTCCATTCGCTTGATCATTCTAACCGTTCGCCAGCCTTCTCGGCGGCAGCGGCTGCGGCCGCAGCGCACAGTTTTCCCGGACATTATGCGGCAGCAGCAGCAGCGGCGGCAGCCGGTGGCGCATTCAATGCGTACGCAATGCAGACGCCGCATGGACATGGCGGTAATATGCCGCCACCGCCAACAGCACCAGCGCCGGACATGTACTCCAATTTGACGTCACAATTTCGACTTGGTGGCGGACCCTTTGGTCAGCCGCAGCCCAATTCGCAGCAGCTAAATAATCCAAATGCTGCGGCGGTGACCATAATATCCTCAAACAGCAGCTCGATGATGTCATCGGGTGCAGCAAAACCGCCACCGCCAAGTCAGCAACCGATTGGTGCCATTGGCTCCAAATCGGCGGGCAGCGGCGGTGGACCGGGTGGACCAGGACCTGGTCCCGGCCCAGGACCATATGCAGCCGCCCAACCGTATATGAATCTTTATGCTGGTCCGCCACAGCATCCCGGCCAGGGTGGACCACCACCAGGTGCCCATCAGTTGCAGTCGAATAGCTACTACTCGAATTCGGCACCCGGCGGACCCAGTGGACCCCAGTTCTATGGTGGACCACCGCAGGGTGCTGGCGGCGGGGCACAGAACTATGGATTGGCGACAGCGGCGGGCATGTATGGTGGCCATCAGGGCGGTCCGCCCGGATCGAATGGACCACCAGGCGGTCCACAATCGCAGCATACCATGGGCAACTTTAATACGCAATTCATAAACTCTCAACTTCTGACGGCCGCCGGGATGAGCCAGTTCCGTGGCGGTCCAACGCCCGGCGGGGGCTATCTGAAGAACAGCCAGGGCCAGGGACACATGCAGGACTCGGTAAGGAGTGAACCATCACTACCACCACCACCACAACAACAACAACAACAACAACAACCACTAGCAACACCACCATCCACACCACACAACATACACTCTAATTACCATCAAATGACCATATACAACAACAGCCTCAACCACAACCTGAACCACAATCACAGCCACAATCACAGTCACAATCACAACCATCTTAGCCACAACCTTAACCACAATCTCCAACATAACCTTAGCCATCATATCAAGTCCGCCCATTCCCCAAATAATTTGTATTAACTCATCTGCTTCCAAATACTCTGTTCATCTGATCGTCGCATCCGATCTGCCTGTGTGTGTGTGTGAGTGTGTGCGTGTGTGTGTTTGTGTGAGTGTGTGTGTGTATTACCAGAGACAGCAGCGAGCACAGGGTGGGGGATATTTTTCATATCGATAAAACGGAAAAACAATTTCAATTATGATGTGCATTAAATTAAATAAAAGTAAAAGTTATTAGACAGAAAAACCAACCAAAAAAACACAATCTCTGCCTGGGGCACAGTATATGTATATCAAAAGTAATAGTATTATAAATCAGGTACATTATCCGACAAGTAAGTGATCCCTAATGGGCTAAGAATGAGGCCAAAAATAAGGAGAAGTTCCGTGTTCAAGCTTCGACACACTTTCTCGAAGGGTTCGCAGAAGCTCTTAAGCTCCAAAAAGTATGCTGTGAGTTGTTTTGGAAAATTAAAAGAATCTGTTCTATGATTTTCGGCATTAGCAAGATCTTCGGCTAACCGAACTTATTGTTAAAGGTGAAGAGAAATGATTTCCCTACAATTTTCAATAGGTAACTGTGCTAGGAATACTTAAATAAAGCATGTTAGTCGAATATGCATAATTAGAAATGAAAAATATAAAAAAGAGAATTCTCAAACTTTCGTAATACTCTGAGAATACCTAGCATACTTTTGGGCTAATGCAGACAAACAAGTTGGGAAATTTTCAAAATCGTTTTCCAAATAAATCGATTACAATTATATGAGCAAATTAGCAAAATTTCGATAGGATTATTGAAGATTTCAGAATTTATAATATTATTTATTGTTTTTTTTTTTAATAATTTCTTGCGAGGTTTACGAAAATATGAACGAGAGACCCTTCCATTTTTTTTAGACACTACTATAGCGCATAGCAAGGCGATAGAGAGAGTTTGAGGAGGAGTAGAGTTTGGATGGTGCATTGAGTGGATGTGTGAGATGGAGTTAGACATGAATGAACTTTAATCTCTCTAATCTTGATACTTGCAGATGGGCAGACAACTGAAGAGTCCGCTTAGTGCCGACATGAGCCTCGGCCTGGCCAAGCAGGTGCAGTCGCAGCCGAGTCCGCCGCATCACAAGAACTACGGCGGCGTAAGTCAACAACCACAATACATACTATATATAAATACTATATAAACTAACGATCTCTTCTCTTCTTCTCATGCAGTGGGACCTACAGAACCAGGTGCTGCAGCAGCAGCAACAGCAGCAATCTCAGCAGCAGCGACAGGGCGGCAACGGCAGCAGCATGAACGCTCTGGGCGGACGTGGCTCTGGTGGCGTTGGAAGCGGTTCTGGTGGCTCTCAAGTGGTTGGCGCTGGTGGTGGTGGCGGCAATGGCGGCGGTGGCAATGGTGGCGTAGGCAGCGTGGGACAGAGTGGTGGCCAAGGACGTTATTTGGCACCCATACAGCGACCCAACAATTATCCACAACATCCACAGCAACAACAGCAGCAGCAGCAGCAACAACAACAACAGCAACAGCAGCAACAACAACAGCAGCAGCAGCGTGAACAAGCGGCGGCGCAGCGCGCCCAAAGCATGCGACAGGTGACAGGGGGTGGTGGCGGCGGCGGAGCCGGCAGTGCCGGCAACAGCAATGCATCCGGTGTGCCACCAGGCGGCAACAATGGCGGTGGCAACGGAGGCCCTGGTGGCCCGGTCGGAGCTGGTGGTGTGGTGGTAGGCGGCGGTGGTAGCTCATCGCCGGCAGCGGGGCAGCTGAGCAAGCCGTATTACTCGAACAATGCGGCCGGCGGTGGTGGCGGAGCCAATCGTGGTGAGTGGCATGCCAATTGAGCTGAGGCAATAGGCGACTGCCACGCCCACTAGATAGACCTACACACACACACATACCACACACACACACCACACCACACAAAGGCGCGATTCGGGAATGGAAATGAGGTTTACGATGTGCAGGCAGAGCGAGTGCAAGCGAGAGCGAGAGAGAGACAGAGCAGCACAGCGAGAAAGAAAGAGAACTATTTACTTATGCAAAAAAAAAAAAAAAGGAAAACATAAATGGATAATTGTGAAAAATTATAAATACTAAAAACAGCTAGAGAGGAGATATACCTCCCCAAGCAAGGAAAACACTGTGGGCGAAATCAAAGTAAAATCCTGCAAAACTTACAAGAAAACTTGAACAGAAAGCGGAAGCGAGAAAAGGCAAAAAAAAGTATATAAACACAAAAGGAAATACGCAAAAAAAAAAACAAAATATACCAAGAAAATAATAATATAAAAATTATAAAAAAAAATATAAAACAAAACATAACTTGATGCAAAAACCGATGCGGGAACTACCACACGCCCCCCCTCACTGCAACCCCTGACACAAAATATAACAATGCCAGAAAAATAAGAAGAGGAGAGAGGGAGAGAGAGAGAGAGAGAGAGAGAAGGAGAGAGATATAGAATACGCGAAAAGTGAAAAAAAGTATAAGTACGAATGATGCAAAAAGAGAATCAACTTTTAAGTTTAGTTGAGTACATTAGAAACACACACACACACACACACAGAGAGACTTACACCCGCATACCACACACATACATACATTATATGAATAATGCATATAAAGAAATGAATTAAATATGCAGCTGCGTTAAGGTGATTAAGAAAAAAGTATAAAGAAAAAAAAAACTACAATGAACGCCAATTTACACTATTCCTGCCCCTCCCCACACCCCTACAATTACAACAGCAACATACGAACAGCAAAAGCAACAATATTATGATTTTCATTTTTTAATATTTACATAAATATAAATATACCTTATATATATATATATACATACATATATTTTCTAATTATAATTATCATTTTTTTTAAATGTATTGTGTTAACTTTAGCCCTTAGTTTATGTTTAAAAAAAATGCAACAAACACTACAAACAACAACAAAAGAAAATCAACTAATTCTACAAAAAAAAAAAACAAAAATGAACGAAAAACGGAAAACAAATTAATTAGCCGAGTGTATTTTTTGTCAAACAAATTTATAAATACATGCATTATGCACACACTCACACACACACACACACACATACACATATGCATACACTCACACACACTTACATACATACGCATACTTATTACTTTTTTGGCACCATGTTTTATTTATTAAATTTTTTTTTCGATTTCAAAAGCAAAGAAATATGAGAAATAAGAAGAAAACGAAAAAGAAAACCGATAACAGAAAACAGGAATATCAATACTAATAATTCTAACTTATGATTATGCTACAATATTTTACATTATACTACTATATACTACATATATACATAAAAAACAAAAAAAAACAAAAACAAAAACATACATAAACGTACGTCTATCCAATGATATCGATATCGATCTTTGTATCTGTCTAGAGAGCAAGAGGAACAAGAGAATGAGAGAGAGAGAGAGGAACAGAATTGAAATTGAATTGTTTAAGCGCAAAGTTAAGTTGACAAAGTAAAGAAAAGAGAAGAAAAAAAAAGAAAAACCCAAAAACAATCATGTATATCTCTGAGTCCAGCCCCTTCACCCCGCCCACGCAGACAGACAGACACACGAAACTCAACTTAATCCTTTTTTTTCTTTGGTGTTCTCTCTCGCCAGCTTGGGGCGCAGTGTTGCCCATTCGCTGTAATTCATGCTGGAATGACACTTATCAGTTCTTCCTCCTCCTTCGTTCTCCCGCAATTTCAATCGGATCTGAATCACAATGTGAATATATCTGCCAAGGGAATGAAGAATTACCAAATTTCCTTCAGTATTTCCTTAACCTCCCCCAAACCCCAACCAATAAGTGTAATGATAAGTGTTGTTTCAGTATTTCTGTGCAGACACGCTCTGCAAAAATAATCTCTTAGTATTAAACCCGCCCGCCGGCTGGCAAAATCGGACAGGAATATAGGATATTATTCATGTTGTATGTGCTCAAATGAGAAGAAATTAAATGAAGAAGATAGAAGGCGGAACGCTAAGCGAAAATGAAATAAGAAATATTAAAAAGAAAATAAAAAAGTGAATGAGGAATGATGATGATTAAGTAACTGTAACTTAACAAGGATATAGCATACGCATATATACAAGCAAAAAAAAAAGAAAAACATACATACAATACATACACACATTATAGAGGCAAAATCCGCGAGAATAACTCAAATTTTTAATGACAACCCTCACACAATTACAATTTAATAACGATTAATAACAAAAACGCATATTATGAGAAATCCAAGTAGTAGAGAAAGCAAAGTAAAGCAACAGCAAAGCAAGCAAGCAAATACTTTAAAAAAAAGGGCAAACCGAAATACCGAACTACATGCCTATATATACAGATATATATATATACATAAAATACATTACATACTACATACACGAACATGCATATATAGGAGAGTATAGTATAAAAAAACATTTGTGTGTATTTTTTTGCACTTCGCTCGGCTGCTGCTGCCTAAAAAAAACAAAATCCAAAAAATTCAAATCAAATTTTAATGCATACGATATGGTACGATAAACATACATATATATATGTTGAGATCTGTTGCACACTGGGCAAACAATGATTTAGTTATTGACAAAAAAGAAAAACAAACACAGAGAGAACAAAAATGATGAACAACTCAAAAACTGAGGAAAGAAGGATAATGATGATCCAAGAGGGAAAGAGAGGGGAATAATCCAAAAGCAGATGCAGTTGCGAATATGGCCAGCGCTTGCTATTACACAATACAATGTAAAAGATATATTTTATAGCTATAGCATAAACATAGAATTGATAAACGATTAATTTATATATACACATATATATACATACATATATATATTTATATATATATTTTAATTGCATATATGGTTTTTCGTCTCTTATCTCTACCAAGCAACAAGAAAGTACATACATGGGCATACATATATACTACATACACATACGTACATATATATGTAGACCATTTTTACATTCAATTCATTCAAATTAATTTTTAGTAATACTGAAATTTCGATAACTGGGCTAAAACAAAAAAAAAAAAAAAAAAAAATGGAAATGAAATGAAACCCAAACAAAAAAATTAAAAAAAAAAAATAAACAACATAAAAAACCAAAAAAACAAAGCAAAAAACAAAAACGGAACATTTAAAGCAAGTTCGATGAAATGAAATAAAAACTTTAAATAAATACAATATTTAAAACAAACAACAAACCGATGCGAATCTAATTCCAAGGAAATATTTTCAATATGAGCGAGATGGCATGAAGGATGATTTTTGCTTGCATTTCCTCTTTCGCGGGGGAACCGGCTCCCGCGGAACCAGTTGCTGCATTCTCATTACCAGCATGATGAACGCGAAGCGAGAGCGAGTGTCATTACATAATGAAATTCGCCGTGTTTCCTTGTTTGTGTTACATTTTCATATAGTTTATTCCATTTAAGATCTTGCACTACACATAAATATACATCATGCAGGCTGCAATCCTTGGCTGCAGGATCAACGAGCACGTCTTAGTGGCCCCCCATGGGTTTTGTCAACTTGTCTACTTCTTCTTGGGCTTCATCACATTGTAGGCAATCAACAGGCCAACAACAGCGTAAGTAGCCTTGGCCACCTGCAATCGAGTGTCATAACATTTGGATTAAGCTAACCTCATGGTAGGCAGTGAACCCGAGAAGTCACCGGGACTGGGGCTCAGTATATTCTACTTACATTAGCACGGCCGGCCATGGTGTTTCCATTGAAGATCTTTGACAGACCCGACAGTTTCTCGCCCTCACCAGCCATTTCTACAAACGATTGGAGTGCACATTAGTATTAAATAATATCTGGTAAATTTGTTGACCTTTGCGGCTTTTACTTACTTAGAGTTTGTTTCGCGACAAGTCAAATCTACTGCAATTGGCAATAAAAAGTTCTGCGAATAGGTTATACAACTGTGCGTGTTGCCAGCAGGTTGGTCTGGTACGCTTTCTGAGTTGCCAGCGTATACGTTTAAACGGCAATGTGGCAACACCAATGATTTTAAAAAGACGCCCACACTATCGATAGACGACTATCGGAAGAGCGCTTACTTAAATTTATGTGTGTTAAAGTAACTTTAAAAATGTTTAAGCTACTAGATTACTACAAATATTATCACAATAAATTATTATAGCTAAAATATGTATGTAGGTAATTTTATCATTATTTAGCAGCAACAAATCGAAGTAAATGAAAATACGCGCTGCCAGACCAATGCGAAGTTAAGTTGGCAACGCCATGTCGATAAACGTCTATCGGTATGGCGGCAAATAGTTGTTGTTGTTCTTTTGTTTTAATGTAAAATGCTAATTACAAAGCAATTAAATTCACTATTGCTCACTTGTCAAATGTCAACAGCAGCTTTGGCAAATCTCATCTAATTACTAGCATTGCCGGACTCATTATAAGTATAGGTTGCACTGCGAAAGGGCAAGCTGCTGCTGCTGCTGCGCTCCCGCCAGCAAATTACAAAGCAAACTCATCAAGCGATGTCAATGAAGCCCAACGTCATGAATGCTTCTCGCCGTGAGCTTTCAAGTACCGTCTGGGGCGGTGGATAAAGGGCGAATATTAAATTAATGCGCTGTCAATGAAATGTGCGGCAGGCACAGGTGTATACTTGGAAGGGAGAAGGAGTGCAAGGAGCAGCCTTAAGGTCATGTGTCACCACGCCCACTGCGGCGAGCCAGGATGTATAAAAGCGCCTTCAGCCATGCCTGTAGCCAAGTGCAAGTGCAAGGATTAGCTGCCATCATGGATGAATCCTACTTTCTGCGCGTACAAGTCTTGGCTTTTCGACTCATGGGCTTCGATCTATGGGAGGCCAGTGGCGTCAATGATTACCCGCAGATCAGTCTGTTTGTAATCGGTACCATGAGCGCCTTCCTGGGTCCGCTCTTTTGTGCCATTAAGTTCTACATAACCAATGTGAGCATCATGTCGGATGCGATGGGTTCGTTTCTGGCCATAGTACTGACCATGGTCAAGTATGGAGTTTTTGTCTATTATCGCAAGGATTTCGTGGAGCTGATCTATCGTATACGCACCATACTAGAGACGGGTGAGCATGCGATGCACTTAAGCTGTGCCTACTGCCTTCTAATTGAGTTTCTTGCAGAGATTCAGGCCTGGCCCGATGCGGCTGTCATTGTGGAGGCGGAGAATCGTAGCGATCAATCGTTGAGCATGACCTACATGCGCAGTTTCTTTGCAGCCTGCCTCTTTGCGGGCATCAAACCGATAGTTATCATGGTCACAACCCGCCTGCGTACAGGTGTCACCCAGCTGGAGCTACCACACTCGGGTCTCTATCCGTGGAGCGATCAATCGTTGTGGTTCTATGCTCCCACCTATTTGTGGAATCTCTTGGCCAGCTACGGTGCTGTGACCATGTCACTGGCCATGGACACGCTACTCTTCGCGTTCACGTACAACGTGTGCGCAATATTCAAGATTGCCCAGCATCGCATACGAAATCTGGAGCCCATTCAAAACATGCCGCAGCAGGAACTGCATAAACTTATCCAGGTGCTGGAGCTGCATCAGACAGGCCTGTTGATTGCCAACCAGTTGGGCCGTAACCTGAGGCCATTGGTATTTATGCAATTCTTTGTGACCGCACTGCAGCTGTGCTTTCTCGGCTTCCAGTTGGCCGATCTCTTCCCATCGCCCGTCTGCGTCTATTTCATTTTCTTTGTGAGCTCCTTGCTCATCGCGTTATTCATCTATTCGCATTGCGGCGAGAATATGAAACAGGCTAGCGCCGATTTTGCCATAGCTCTCTATGACAGCAATTGGGTTGACTTCGCCCCGGCCACCAGACGCACCCTTATCGTGACCATTATGCGAGCGCAGCGTCCCTGCCAGCTAAAGGGCTACTTCTTTGAGCCCAACTATGCCACCTTCTCGGCGGTGCGTACGGTTCAATCCCAAATCTATTTAATATGCTCATTTCCCCATTACGTATTCATCGCTTCCTCCTCCTTCTGTCTCTGTGTTGCAGGTGGTGCGTTCGGCCATTTCGTATGTGATGATGTTGCGCTCCTTCAATGCGACGGGTCAGCAGTGATGCGCGTACCCATTGCGGATTCCATCATCGTTGGAGTGGCCCGGGGCAATCATCATCCTGTTGCTTCGCGTCATGCTCTCTCATCTCTGTCTCATCCATCTCCCAATCCAATCTTTCGCTTGTCCGAATCTTTATGTCTATTTCATTCCCCCTTTTCGGTTTCGCGAATTTACACACAGGGTGTAACCTGCTACTAACCAGGCTAACAGGATAGGCAGCTCCGAGAAGGATCTCTCTGCTAGTTGCACTGAATTTTATCTATCTATCTAAAACTAAGCAATACTTACCAGTATTTTCAGATATTAATACTATATTTCTAGTATATACTAAGATTAACAATACTAGTTTTAGGTACCTTGCACAACTGTACTTCCTTTACGTTCTTCTTGATCCTTAAGTAGTATCTGTAACTCTATTAATCAACCTAATAAATTACAGGGTATTTCAAGTGCTTTACTCATAATCAGACACATGATTTACACGCTTGATTTTGTGTGATGATTTGCAGTACGGAAATTTCCAGGGGAAAAGTTAAAAGTTGCCTGTTGCCAGTTCTCTCTCTAATTCTCTTCGTCTCTTTCTTTCTCTCTGTCTATCTGTCGCAGCCTTTGGCAAAATGGTCGCCTGGTTTGCGGCAAGTTTTCTCCATTTTGTTTGCTGTGTGCGTCTTTTAATAATCGACTAACGGAATGAATGGGTGTTTATATATCCGTCAATCTGGGTTGTGGGTTGCTCTGGGCAGGAGAGGGCGTTGGGGAACAGATTGAAAGTAATCTCCAAGCAAAGCACAAATATAACAGCACGCCTGCGGTTGCCTGGCCTGGTCTTCAGTGTCCTGCTGCTCCTCCTCTTCCCTCTGCTGCTTCTCCTCCCTCTGCTGCTTCTCCTCCCTCTGCTGCTCGTCCTCCCTCTGCTGCTCCTGCTCCCTAGTTCCGCTGTCCACCGCTCACTTTGTTCTCCCTCTTTGTGCGCTTGTTATCACGCATTTCTTTTGCGATTGCTTTGATTGATGAGCAGCGATTGTGAGTGTTGGAAAGAGAGAGAGAGAGAGAGAGAGAGATCTTAAAATCTGGCAGCACTTGTATTTATTTATTAGTCTTGATGATTATACTGTTTATTATTGTTAAAACTATTTGAGCAGAAGTTCAACTTCAACTCGCATCAGTTGCAGCTTTTCTCGCTTTGCTGTCACGATTTGAGTTGTCAAAGTGCTCAAATTTGTCTCTCTCTTTCTCCCTCTCTCTCTTTCTACTTGTGTCACCCTGTGTCTCTTGCAGCATTTCCTGCGTCGTCTGTCTCGGTTAACGCAACAGTTAGAACGCAGTAGATGATTTATGACAATAACAAAGCGCAAAAGGAAACGTACGCAGCTCTCTCTCTCTCGCTCGCTCGCTCGCACTGCTTGTTGACCCCGCCCCGCCCCGCTCCGTGTCCACCGGAACAAAAGATAATATCCGGCAGCTGTCTCCGTGTTATTCTCTGCGTGCTGTCCGTCTTGCTGTCCTTCTGCACTTCCACTTGTTCGCTCTGGAAATTGTCGTCAAATAAATAAACAAGCTGCGAAAACAGCACGTGAGACAGAGACAGAGAACTTGCCAGTGTTGCGTTACGTGGCTTGCAAACTTTCCAGGGCCACTTTAAAGCCTGTTCATAAATTACGGTGGGGCAGGGGCGGGTGGTAAAGGCTGCGGGCAACTTTGCCTAACGCCACTGACTCAATTAGTGCGCCGTCGTACATAACCCAAATAAACCACCTGACGGTGCTGCCACTCTTGGCGAGAAATACGAGCAGCTTTCATTGTTTCTGAGCCGCCGCCGACGCCGCTGCTGCTGTTGTTGTTGTTGTTGTGGTTTTTGCTGCTGCCAAACAATTGAAAATCAGCAGAAGCGCTGCAGCTGCAGCTGCAAAATTTTGTGCATTCCTTTTAAGTCACGCACTTCCTCTCACTCTCTATCTGTCCCTCTCCCACGCTCGTCTCGTTCGCTGTTAGAGACGCCATGACACCTGCATTACGTAGGCAGGCATAGAAACAACGTTAATGTTAATGCAATGTTAATTTTTTTGTTTTACGTAACGCAAATGTTAATGTTGTCCCTGTTGCACTTGCAGCGTCTTGTAGGACGCCATCTTTGAATTTGCAGCTTTTGGCTTCCAATTGGGAAATTAATTAGATTTATTACGCTGCACGGCGCTCTCTCTCTCTCTCTCATTCTCGTTAGATCTCTTTGGTTATTAGCTTGTTGCCTGGCCAGCACATGATAAGGTAGCAGAGCAGGCAGCTATGGCACAATGAAGTGCAGTTTTTCTCCCAACTGGCAGCTTGAGTGCGGCGATAACACAAATTAGGAGTATGTGTGTGCAGAGTTATGCAATTAGTGATGGGAGTATGCCGATAGTTTCAATCGGCCTATTGGAATCTCGTTTATACACTGTATATATCGGGCCTTTTTTAATGCTCTTTAAGAAACTCTAGAGTTGCCTAACTCGATTTGCGAGCTCAGCTCACGGCGCCAGCTCTATGACGTAGCCCACTCAATTACAGCTGCGCCTGCTCTGGAACCGCTTAAGCTGTTGCCTGGCCCGGGAAGACGCCTAATAAAGTCCAGCCTGCAAGGGGGAACGGGGGGGAACAATGGGAGAATGTGCAGTTCGCTTTGCAGCAATTGTCTTTTGTATGGAGAAGCCCTTTTCCCAGGTTGCGAAAATGTTGAAATTTCGACCATATTACGCATACGCAGTGTATGCGGAAGGCAACATTACCCTGCCCTGCTGCCCATAATAATCTGCTGCCGCCTTGTGGGGACTAATCAAAGTGCATTCCAACGTATGGCCAGGAAACCTTATATGACATGAGTCCGAGAGAGAGAGAGGGGGGAGGCAGAGGGAATTGCACATATGAAATTCCACTCAGCTTGGGCGACACCTTCATGGTGAGTCTGGACATACGCATTGTTTGCCGCTCTCCTCGGTATGCTTTGATTTATTTTTTTTTTTTGTTTTTACCAAAAAGGGCATTGTTGCGCAACGGGATACGCATGCAAGATATCACCTGTACCCCCCTCCCGTCCCTTTGCCGGACCGACACCGACTTGCAGCATTATTTGGCAAAAGTTTTTAATTAAATGCGAAAGGCAAACGCATTCGTCCGATTCCAGTTGCAATTCGAATTCGAATTCCAGCTGCAGTTGCACTCAAAGAGCGCATTCAACTTTATCCCTTACTCTCTGTCTCCCCCCCTCCCTTTCTCCCACCTACCAGGTTATGCTGCATGTCTGTCTCACTTTACACATCTGCTCGAATATCGGTTATAGTTGGTATATAAGCTGATGCCGAGACAGACAGCAAAAGTTGCAAGAGGATCCTAACTAATCCTACTCTACTCTCTCTCTTTAGTAGCGATGATTTTAATAGGGATTTACTTGCCACGCAAGTACGCGCAAATTAGCGTGTTCCCAACTTTATGACAATACACTCAATAGGAGCGGGTAGCGGGGGAGGGGGGGAGTGACACGAGCAAAAGGTACTCAGGGTAATGAGATATTAAGGTAATTGCGCAAATTAAGCTGGCAAAGCGAGTTGATTTAATGAAAGAGCATGGCACGGCAGCAACCGCAGAATAATATAAGAGTTCATTAAGATTATTATAAAGTTATGAGGGGATTAAAAATGCAATTCAACCCAAGGAAGGCAAGTGAAAAAAGATGAAAATGCGTATAAATGCAGCTGCTTTGCGAGTTTCAACCCTATAAACTGTATAGATATGTAAATATCTATAGTGTAAATAGATTTGTATATATGTTTCTGTACTTTCCCCGTCTCCAACTGTTTTGGGCAATCCGCTGTGGCTGATATGATTGATCAGAAATTGAAAATTATCGCTGATAAGCGAGTTAACCATGGCGATAAACATTTATATTAGTCAACAACCGCCAGATACCCTAGGTATAATGCAGTGGGGTATGTTAGTTGTTATCGCTTTGAGTAGAAAAGAAACGAATGCTAAATTAAATGCTGATTTCCTTCTCTGTTAACATTGCCAACATTGCAGGGTAACTGCCAGTCGTGCAATTTAGCAGTTGTGCCTGCCATAGGCTGCGACTTGCTGCAGTCGCTAGCAAAGCTTACTCCGAAACGTAACAACAGAGCAGTCGCACGGACCAAAAAAGCTTTCGGAGTCGTTTCGCTGTTAAGCCACTGTTAATTCCGCGCGCCACTGTTAGCCTGCCTGCCTGGCCTACTGTTAACTTAACAGCGCGCGCAACAGCTGAAGAAGGAAGCAACAGTCGCTGTTGCTGTTTGGTTTCTTTGCCATCCGCTGCCAGCGTTGGCGTCGGCGTCGCTGCCGCCATCGACGCTGCTGAGGGCATTTAAAAAGCGTGTCCTGCTGGCGAACGACTTCAGTTCCTGTCAAGCCTTTGTTGGTTGCGTTTGCCAAAGACCAAACGAGCCGTAGCAAAGCGAAGCAAAGCAAAGCGAAGCAAAGTAAAGTAAAGCAAAGCAAAGCAAAGTGAGAAGCAAAGCAAAGCAAAGCCAGCGTCAAACAAGTCGAAACAAGTCGCAAGCGAAAGCGAAAGTCAACAGAAAATTGAAATCGAAAGTCCAATTGGAAAAGGCGAACGTTGTTTCGTAAGGACGATACACGGAGAGAAAGACAAAGAGAGCGAGAGCGAGAGAGTGAGAGATCGCAGCACTTGAAGAGAATCCGAGCTTAAAGACCTCAGCGAAGAAAGCAAAGAAAGGTTAGCGAGCCAATTTTTCAATTGTTCTTGTTGCCTTCTTCTTTGGCCTCTATAAATTGTTTGTTTGCCATATCGTACTATTTCTTTTTTTTGCTATTTTTTTTCTAACGTGTGTCCAAGCAACATTTTCCAAACGTTTTTTTTCAAGTGCTCACTCAGTGTTGTTTTTTTTTGAAAAAGTAAAAAATCACATACATATACTGAATATACTACAGAATATACACACATACATATATCGGCAGCGCGATAACAGTTTAACGAGTGTGCGAGGAGAGCGAACGATAATAATAACAATAATAACGACAACAGCAGCAACAACAACAACAACAACAACTACGATAATAACAACAAACGCTAAAGGTGACTGACAGAGCGTAGCAAGTGAGTGAGTGTGTGTGTGTGTGTGTGTGTTAGCGAGTGTGTGTGTGGGAGTGTGTCTGGGTGTCTCTGGGTCTGTCTGTTACTGGGTCTAAAGGGTCTCTCTTTCTCTCTGTTGTTGCGGCTGGGCGGGTCAGCAGATATTGCAGGAGCCGCTATTATAAAGCCATTTTGATACCCTAGCAAAATGTCGCCTTAATAGATCGTTGCGTTTGAGCTGTATGCATGAGTTATACACACTATACTCTATACTTTATATACATATATTATTCATAATATATAATATATATAATTCATATTCATAATAAATTAAAATATAAATTTCCCTTAGCTCTTAAGTACTTTAATTTGTTTGCCTTGGCATATTGCAAAGTTCTATCTGCCAAAATTTAAGAAACAGAGATTTCCTAAAAGAACAAAAGCTTCAAAATTCAGCTTTAATTCCCTTTGAGTATAACTGACATTTTCTTAGTAGAAATATAATACTAAGTGATTTATTTTTTTTTTATTTATTTATTGTGCATTATATTCCCTTAAAATTTGTTTTAGTTTCACTAAAGCATATAAAAATATATAATATTATAATTTTTCAGAGTCTAGCATTTATGCGCTTTTCAACTGAATTTTTTTTTTTAACAATTTGTTGTCCTGGAATTTTTTACATTTTAAATTTTCAAGGAAAAGTGGGAAGAAAAACCTTGATTTGAAAGTGATTTTTTTAAATGGAAAATACTTCCTTCTGCCTGTGCATTAGACAGAATTTCTCAAACTTTTCTAACTAATCGCAAGTTAAATTTTAATTTTATGTGAATTGTTGTTGCTGAAATTTTTGCGCTACTGCTGCTTACAGGGTATCTGCTGGTTGAGCATTCAGCTGCATCTGTATCTTTTGCTCAATTTTGCTTACCTTTGCGTTTTTGCAGCGATTTCAGTTTTATGCAAACGTTTGCAGATTTTCAGCTTCAGTTTCGGCTACAGTTACCGCTGGGCCCCTTTCCTGCCCCTGGCAGCTGCTTTCTTTTGTGTCCCATTCTACTCTCTCTCTCTCTCTCATACATTCTCTCGCATTCTTCACTTTCTTCTGTCACAACTTTTGCTCGTATCCGTTTTTTTTGTATATTTAGCTTCTTATTCTTTTTGCCGCTCTTCCTCTGCTTTTTTGGGTTAATTTTCGTGCCTTTTCATATTTGATGAGCATGTGTGTGTGTGTGTGTGCATCCGTACGTGTCCCTGTCCCTGTCTGTGTCCCTATCCGTGTGTGTGTGTTTGCCAACGCCTGTGTATGTGTGAAGGACAATCAAGGCTTTTTGGCGGATTTAGCGCTGGCAAATGGGCAAACATTGCCGTTGCCACGCCCCCAACGCCCCCACTGGCAACCGCAACTGTATCTCACTGTCACCGCGTCTCTTCCTTGGCGAATTATGCGCTACAGCGACACTTTTTGGCCTTCTTTGCGTTGCTCTTCTCTTTCTCCTTCGCTGCCTTTTGTTATGCACACGCCGTGTGTGAATCATTCCGCATGCAAATGCTGTGAAAATGTCCCGTTATGATATGCGCATTCCAACCGCAGGCGATGTGCAACTATCTATCTCTCTCTGTCTCGCTCTTTGCTCAAGTGTTGCTGCCAGTGTTGCCAACTGCGCTGAGCCGTGTCTAATCCCATTTGCCAGCGTTGCCACCGTCTGTTGCCTGTGATCTCAGTTTATCACCAGCGTTGCCATAGCGCGTTGATTAACCTTTATTAGGGCAACAAGATTAGCCCTTGAGCACAGTCTGTGTTGCTTTTCTGCGTCAGTTCTTTGTGATTTCTATCACTTTTGTTGCATTTATCGCCAATTTCACTTCTGGCTACTGCCAAATCCCGCTAATTGTCTATCGATTGCCTTATTTTACCCCAACCCCAGACGCTTTTACAGACTGTAGCACAGCTATCGGCGTTGCATCGTCATTGTCATCGTCGTCATCGATAGCGTTGAGTGATTTCGTAATTTATGATAAAACTATAAGTTCTTATCTTATCAGAGCTCGCTACTAACATATCTCTGCACTTGTCACACTTTTACCGTCATTCCCCTCCGATTAATTTGTCACTTGACTCCCCGCTCTCTCACTCGATTCTCTCTGTCTGCTCGTTCGCCTACTCATTAAATTTGTATTATTTTCTCGGCTTTCTTTTTTAATTACAAGCTTGCAGTGTATTTGTATTTGAATATGTGTGTGTCTGTGTGTGTGTGATTGCAACCGCTCAATTCACCGCATATTATCGAACACTTGTTGGAGGCTTCGCTGAGTGTAATCAACATACCTGCCTGTCTGAGTAGCAACTAACAGATACCCTGTAAACTTTATATCTTACTATATTATCACAGATACAAATTAGCTCTACACCCAGAAGTTTATCCTACTTTACAACCAATATACCCACCTGCTGCACTTCGTACAGGGTATTGTCTACTGCTGCTGCTCTTCAGGGCACCCACATCAAGTGCCTGATGAAATTGTGCAAATTTCTGTACTGTGTTTATTCATCTCCGCCTCTTGATTTGTGGAGTGTGAAATTTGCGTGTGCAACGTGTGGCTTCTTCTCTCTGTGTGTGTGTGTGTGCTCTTTTTATTTATCCTTTTTTTTTACGTTTATCAACACTGTGCCTGAGCATTTCATCATGTCAATCGGTTGACCGTATCATCTGTAATTATAGTAACCACACGCGCATTTCCAGGTTGATCCAGTTTCAATGCTTTCGCTTTGCTGTTTTTTTTTTCCTTTTTTTGCAATTAAAAATCCACAAGAGCAACAATTATTTCTGTCTATTTGTATAACCGTCAATTAAGAAAAATGATATACTGGCCATTTGCATATTCAACAGACAATAAGCTGCTCTGTCTGTGTGAACGCAAAGATCTCAGTTATTATCAGAGCTAGAGACATCAAATTTGCTGTATAGTTACCCCTATATCATCCGTTCCTGATGCCACGCCCACAGCCTGAGTAAATCAAGTCATTTAGCTTTAAACTGCTAAAAGTGAAGCGTTTCGCAGGAACTTGTCGTCCGTTTGATGCGGGGAATTCCGCTTAACGGTTGTAGAATAAGCAGAGAAAGAGGAAGGAGGAGAAAGAGGAGAAGAAGCAGCGTGGGCAGCAAGTGGGAACAATACTAAGTAGATTGCCACGGTCTGGCCAATTAGTTTCCATTATGTTTTGCTTGCGCTCTTCGCATTATTCTGTTTGTTTGTTTATTTGGCTTTATAATATTGTTGAGCAAGCAAGGTCAGGGTGCGAGTGAGAGAGGGAGATGGCATTAAAAAGGCTTCATTAAATGGCAATTACAACACTTTGCCCAACCAGACGACAGACGCCTCTGAGTTAGAGCGAGACAAGTGACTAATGCTTACTTTGTTCTACGCAGCGCGAAGCAGCCGCAAGCAGAGCCCACAGACCACAGCCAAGTCGAGCCCAAAACCAAGTGAAGACCATGTCTGAGCGCCAGGAGGAGAACGCCAGCAGCCGCAGCAATAGCCAGTACCAGAGCCAGAGCCTGGGATCCGTCACCCCGCTGGACTCGCCGGCAGCACCGCTCACCGAGGAGCAGGAGGCACCCAGCAGCAGCGGCAGCGGCAGCACCGATGCCCTGGCAACCGCCCGCCAGGGCACCGACGATACCGACCAGGGCGCAATCGAGCGGGACAGAGAGTCCCCGGCTGGCGACAGGTGAGTTCGAATCGCAGCCCACACGTGTCGCACACGTATGCGTGTGGGTGTATGTGTATCCCACATATATGTGTATATATATGTATTGTTACTCTTGGTGTACTATATACAAAATCATTTGCCTGCGTGTCCTGTCGTCCTTGTCCTTGTTAATATCCATTAGCTAATTGGGCCATCTGCTCGAAAGGCTTCAATGAGCGTGAGACCCGACCACGTTGTACACATGTCTGTTTATAAGTATTATTATAATACTATACCACACCAGCATCAGCGGTGTGAGCGGACCTTCCCCCCTCCCCCCTAAAATCCAGACGGGAACGTATTTAAAATTGGCAAATTTAATAATAATTTAATAAGCAATCTAAACAAAAATTTATGAAGAAAATCCCCTTAAAATATTCCCGATTAAGAATCAATAATTAACTGTCTTTATTCCTAAAGAGATACCCACTTAATTGGCTGTTATACTCTATTATTTTAAGACTATTTTATGACTATTTGTTAAGCTATCGAAAACATTGGTATAACACTTTTTATATAACACTATTGATGTATGACACTTTTGGTATAACACTTATGGTGTATAACACTGTGTTTACAATAAATATTGGCAATTATATAAATTCATAGGGGAAGTCTCAAGTATAACACTTGTATAACACTTGCAGAGTGTTAGAGGCCAAAGACAACTGGCAGCTAAATTCGGTAATGCATGTTTGAAAACTGTTATACACAGTGTTATACACCAGCAAATACTTTTCTCAACAAATTTTAACTGCAAATTGGCAACATCGATACAAACATAACAAGCAGGCTCAGCACTTCCCAGCAATACTGTTATACGATATACGATGTGCTATGTATGTATAATACTTTTGTCCGCCATCTTTGTCTTTCAATCGAGATGATGGCGCGTTTTCGCGGAACCAAGTTAAATTAAACGTGGCGCACGAAGAATGAGAATGTTTCTTTTCCAGGAAATTGTACAAGGAAAGTAAGGAAGGTAGAGGAGTAGAGGAAGAGGTAGAGTTGGAGGTAGAGGAAGGCAGAGAGGTAAAAAGGCTGAAAGGTGGAGGAGGGAGAGGGAGAGATAAAGCTAGAGCTAAACCGATTCAACGAAGAGTGTGAAAAAGTTCTTTGCCTTGAACCGATTTCCACCTTGGCTTCCGTCGATGCTTTTCTGCATTCTGAATTGACTTCATCAGGGATAAATTGGCAGGGAATAAAAGGGGTACACACACACACTAGCTGGCAATTGAGTTTTTGATGGGTCGATTTCCGTCACTGTAGCCAAGCGAATCGCTTTGATTATGCGCGTTGCGCGTTGCGCTGTGTCGCGTGCGCTACGATAAGCCCCTTTACCGTTAACCAATCTGGCAGAGTCCTCTTGGTTTTCACTTTGTAATTAATTATGTGCCAATTAGGTGACACACACGCCCGATCCGCCCTTCCCCCCCCTCGTCTGCTAACCCGCACATGCACGCCCGCACACACAGACAATGTAACTGGCAATCAGCTCAGTTGACTTTGTTGGGATTTGCTTATAGCGCAAGGGCAAATACACTGTGCGAAATGCGGGGGAGACTAGGAGACTAGGAGGTGAGGAGACTGGGAGGAGACTAGGAGGAGACAAGGAGGAGACTAGGAGGGAAGGAGACTAGGAGGTCGGGTGACTAAGAGGAGACTAGGAGACTAGCAGGTTAGGAGACTAGGAGACTAGAAGGTTAGGAGACTAGGAGGTTAGGAGACTAGGAGGATAGGACCTTAGGAGGCTAGGACCTTAGGAGGTTAGGAGACCAGGAGACTAGGAGGTGAGGAGACTGGAAGGAGACTAGGAGGAGACTAGGAGACTAGGAGGTTAGGAGACTAGCAGGCTAGGATCTTAGGAGGTAAGGAGACTAGGAGTCTAGGAGGTGAGGAGACTACGAGGTTAGGATCTAGGAGGTTAGGACCCTAGGAGGTTAGGACCCTAGAAGGTTAGAACCCTAGGAGGTTAGGACCCTAGGAGGCTAGGACACTAGGAGGTAAGGAGACTAGGAGACTTGACTAGTCAGGCTATCTCTCTCTCTCTATCTTCCTACCCTCCCCCCTCTTTGTGCCTTTTGCAAGTATGTAGCACAATGCAACAAGGTGCTACCAGCGAAAGAGGGGGGGAGAGAGAGAGAGAGAGAGAGGTTAAGAGGAGGGAATGCAGAGGAGGCAGGCAAAAAAAAGATACTCATGCTAATCAAGTTTTATTCTCGCGTTGTTTAGATGCTCATATCATTGAGAATCGTATTGAGCCTATTGATCTCTTCATTCTTTACCCAACCCTGCGATGTGGTTGCCATGACGACATTGGCTTGTGGCATCTCTGCTGGCTCCGAGATGCTGTAAGGTTCCGAAGATTGTTTAATCATGCTACGATTGCGATTGATATCATCTTTATCTGCGAAAGAAGTGTAGGTTATAGGTCTGTCGGGAGGATACTAATACCAAACTCACCACAGGAACTATTGCTCATTCTCAGCACTTCGTTTATAGTTAGCATCATTGCATCATGTAAATTCTGTACACTCATCTTGCGATAAAAGCGCCTTATAGTATTCACCTTGAACGACAGAGAGCGACGTTGTAGCATCCCCAATTCAATTCAATTTTTGCAACTTTTCCTTTCCCGTTTTACGCGTTTTCGAAAATGCTAAAATAGAATTAAAAATGAACGAGTTGACTGATTGAATGTGTCGATTATGTGATGTGATGTGTCGTAGCTTACGCAGCCTGCTTGTGTGCTCAAAAAGTAATCGTATGCTTTGTTTGAATATATTTTGAAATAAGACTGACAGTTCATCTAAGGAGGATGCTGCCTGGGTAGGCTAATATGCAAAATAGCTAATAACTAATAATTTCTAATAACAATTTGGCAGAGTTGCGAATGGGATATATTGATATAGGGGAATATGGGGCAGGGACTGCTTGAGCTCGCTTTGGCAGTCAGCTCACGTGCGGTCTTTGTCGAGCTCATTGCTTATGCTGCCAGCATGACGGGGGTACAGCTGGGGCAGGAGGGGGAGGGAGGTTTTGGGGCCACGCCCAGTTAATGATGTTGTTAATGCGAGGCAGCAATAAATCTTTGGATTTTCTCAAAATATCCTTTGACCGAAAGCGCACAGCGGGAGTGGGAGAGGAAGAGATGAAGATAAGAAGGCAGCGGCATCAAGGAGATAAGGGGATAAGGGATATGTCAGCAGCGACAAGGGATATGCCGCATATGCTCCAAAGAAAAACATGTTAATTATGCTGTCAAATCTGTGTGAAGACAGACGACAGAATACGCTGGAAAATGCTGATTTTGTTTGAACTCAGCAGAGAGAGAGAGGGAGAGCGAGTCTGCCTGGGCTCCTTCTTCTCTTTCCCTTCTGTGCAGAGGACTAGCCTGGCTTTCTTCAAGCTGAAATTGATGTGGCAAAAGTCAACAATGCTGTAACACATGACCGAGAGAGCAGCTCCAGCTGCCACCCCTTTTCGAGCTGTTGCTGCCGGCTGCTTCGAGGCCAACTTGTCATTGTTAAGCCATTTGTTAGCCCAGGCAGGGGTCAAAGTGCAGCGCATGCATCAACCTCAACTGCGTTCTAGATCCTCAATGTATTGTTTAAAATCAGTTTACTTACCCTCGTATAGTTCGATGACGATGAAATTATTCACTTCGGCTTGCAGACACCTCAGAAAATACTTTATTATTATTTTATTTTTTAATTGCTAAGGCAAAGCTGTCTTAGATCAACTGAGAATGTTGTGTTGCTTGTGCATCATAATACTATAATGATGCACTCGTAAATATTTTGGAAATTTTGGCGCTAACCAACTTAAGCCTAAAACTACTTGAGAAACTTTTGAGGAACTTTCGAGAAGCTCTCGACGCTTTTTAGCCTAATCAACTTAACTTTTTAATGCTTCTTCTCTCCCGGAAAGTTGGCAACACTTGCAGCAGCTGCCTCAACTCGGGGATTGACTTGCAGTTGCATGACAGGAGGGGTGGGTGGAGAGGGGGAGGTATGAAGAGAAACTTGTTGTTGGTTTGAGAGCAAAGTTGGTTATTGCACTGGCAGTAGGCAGCGCTTAATTAGGCACTTAATTAACCAACTTAATAAGCACATCCTGACGGCGAATTGGCATTGGCATTTGGGCTGTCTCGCATTCCACTTGCAGCATTCTACATGCCTCATGCCACATGCCACATGCCACATGCCACATGCCGCATTCCTTTCGCGCACTTGTCAATTGCAGCAATTAAAGGAATGTTGATTGACCATGGAATTGTTTTGGGCAATTTGGCACGTCTCAACATGCAGCATATTGGAATGCTGGAGAGTTCAAGTGGCTGTCCTTCACCCTAACCTCCTTTCAGACTCCATTTTATTTCTTTTCGGCCATCATGTGCGTGTGTATGTGCGTTGCCAACTTAAGCAAAGTTATGTGCAGCTGCTTAGCAGTTGCTCTGCATTTGCCTTAACAGTTGCTGTTAATGAGCAGGCTGTTAACAGCGTCATTTGCATTTTGCAAGTGCGCTTGCGTTGCCAACTCAAAGGCAGCTAACACTGTTAACATATGCGCTGCGTCAACGTACGAATTTAAATATGAATTTAATTAAATAAATGTGCGTTGCCAACTCAAGCAAAGGTAGTTGCAGCTGTTTAGCAGTTGCTCTGCATTTGCCTTAACAGTTGCTGTTAATGAGCGAGCTGTTAACAGCGTCATTTGCATTTTGCAAGTGCGCTTGCGTTGCCAACTCAACGGCAGCTTATACTGTTAACATACGCCAACGTACGAATTTAAATATGAATTTAATTAAATAAATGTATAGCACGCTTTTATGTACGAGGCGTGACTAAATTTATGCAGCATTTTATTTCTATTTTTGCATTTATTTTGTCTAGCTAAGCGGCTAGCGCTAAACAGTCTCATTAACAGTCTGTTAGACACGACGTAAGGTTAACAGCGCGACGCGGTAAGCTCATTACGTTTACGCTTAAATTGCCAGTCAAATGAAGAATTTAAGGAGAATTCCAGCCTGGCTAAAAATCATTTCGTTTCTTTAAATATTTTCTTTTTTTTTTTTTGTTTGCCCTGACACACACACGCACGCAGGGAGGGCTGACTGTGTGCGGTGCTGGCGTTCTTTTCCGTTTTTTGGCTTTTTTTGGCTGCCTATTTACTTATGCAAAGCTCATGTTTTCTTAAAGTTTGCCTCCACCTACCTTACTGCTGTTGGTCTGCCTGTGTGTGTGTGTGTGTGAGTAGGAGGGAGGGAGGTGTACAGGATGTGGGGTGTGTGTGCGTGCGAGTGTTTGTGCTGCAAATTATAAAGTTGCTGCTGTTGCTGCTTTTGCTGCTGTTGTTGGTCCAACAACTTTGCCATAACCCGATTTCCTGACCCCTGCCCCATCCCTTTTCCCCTCGAATTGGGCGTTCTTCGCTCTTCCGTTTTCCACACTCCTCCACTGCCTGGCATTCCCCCACTTCATTAATTTAATTCATAAATATTTTCTGATGAGCCCCAACTCAGACGGACTTAGCTTCGTGCCTGCCTCCTCCCCCGTCCCCCGTCCCATCTCTCTGCCACTGTTTTTATGTGCTGGCTCTATCTGAGTGCGCCGATCAGTCATCGGACTATAAAAACTAAAGCTATTAAGCTATTTGCCCAGCATATTTGCAAGGTATTTTGGGTGGAGCAAAGAGAGAGAGAGAGAGAGAGAAAGGCGATAAAAATGCTAAATTTTGATGAGCTTATGCAGCTGGCACATACCGTAGTCTAGTGATATACAGGGTAACTGCCAAGTCGTGCATATTTGGGCTACGCAGCATGCAGCTTGTTACGTTTTATTTACAACTTTTTTTTCAACTTTTTGCTGCCTGTTTCTCTGCCTCTCTCTCTCTCTTTCTCTCTGCCTTTTCCCCACTCTCTCTCTCTCTCTCTCTCTCTTCTTCTCGCTCTCCCTCTAAGGTGTGCGCCTGCTGCTGACATCGTGTTTCCTGCCGAATTTGCATTGCGTATACGCCGCGTTGTCAGCTGAAGTTTTCTCTCGCACAAAGTTGCCGCAAATGACGCTTGAAAATGGCCCAAACTGGCAATGCAAATTGCAGTTAGTTGACACGTGTCGCAACCAGCCCAAGCTACTTCAGGCCGGTAGGGAGTGGGAGTGCAGGGAGGCAACAGGGAGGCAGCAGGGGCAGGGGGCAGCATCTGAGCCTAGGCAAAGCTCTTCTAATCAATTGCGTGTTTGCCCAATTCCAAATGCAGTTACGGCCAATGGGCGAATGCGCCTTGGTCTAAGCAAATGTGACAAGTTACGTGCACAGGCAGAGAGAGAGGGGAGAGAGAGAGAGAGAGAGAGAGAGAGAGGTAGGCAAAGCAATTGGCCAAATGGCATTTCAAGTAAAACCCAGAAACGTGACAGGATTCAAAAAGCGAGCCGACTGACTCAGTGACACGCATGTACACTGTGCGAGTGTGTGTGTGTGTGGGAGTGTGTGTGTGCGTGTGTGTGACCAAGTTATTTGTACAAAGCGAGCGCGCAAATTAAATCAACTTTAAGCAACCTTTTCCTTTTCTTTCTTCTGCTCCTTTTTGCCTCATTCTTCCCCCAACTTGGCTGGCTTAACCAGGCGGCAATGCATGCCATGGGGCCACTTCACGTTCTTCTTGTTGTTTTTGTTGTTGTTATTGCCCTGCGGCATGCGGAGTATGGCAGGAGCGCAACACAACAGAAAAAAAAAAGCATTGCATACTTCAGTGCGATTCGAGCGTCGGCAGCGAAAAAAACGTTGCATACTTTTGTGCGATTTGAGCAAATAATTACAGCCAAGCTGCATGCAGGCACGCCAAGCACGCCGCACCCGCAGTCTGTGTGTGTGTGCGTGTGTGTGTGCGTGTATATTACCCGTCACAACAAGCCAGGCAGGCAGGCAGCCTTCTCTTCGCCCGGGCACGCCCACTGCCCTTCACATTGGGGGCAAGTTTGACGTTGACGTTGTCAGCTTGGCGAGCGTGTGGCACATTCCTTTTGTAGGGCACGTGGCTGCAATGACGTCACAAGCGACGCACACACACGGAGACACACACACACATGCATGAGTGTACTCAAGTTCAATTGGTTTGTTCGAAAATATCGTTGATTATTTTGCTGTACTTTTACAGGGTCCGCCTTTGCCTTTGCCTTTACCGTTGCTCTTGGTTTTTTTTTTCTCTTTTCGTTTGCTTCGCCTTCGCTTTCTCTCTCTCTGCTTAATTGCCCCGTCGAACTTCAAAGCGAATCCTTGTCTCAGCTGCTGCAGGTGTGCGTCGTCTGCCTGCGTGTGTGTGTGAGTGTGTGTGTGTGTGTGTTGACAGAGACGAAAAAGCAGCAGCGCAGAGCAGGGGGGGAAACGCTTACAGTGACAGCGAAAAGTATCTATCCCCATTGACTTGTGGGTGCTGCTGTTGCTGCTGCTGCTGTTGCTTTTATTTTGGTCGTCGCATCATCGATTTTTGCGTGGCGCTACAACCAAAAAAGAACGTTAAACAAACAAACACACACACACACACAGAGAGAGAGAGAGAGAGAGGGCGGTTGCGCATATCTATGCGACACGTTGGTAACGGTAATAAATCGCCATTGAAATTTCAGAAACGTTGAAATTCCGTAACACTCGCCCCACTTGCCGCCGCCATTGTTGTTGCTGTTGTTGTTGTTGTTGTTGTTGTTGTTGTACAGCTGACATTCACACAAACACGCACACACGCACGCACGAGAGCGCACACCGGTATCGGAGCGTGGTCGCATGACATAATTGATATGAATATCGAGCTAACAAGCGAGTAAAGGCGTGACCTAAACAAAAGCTAAAAAAAAGGCATTAGAAAAAAATAAAACACAACTGGCAGATAGGTAGGGAGGTGGAGAGAAAGTGAAAACACAAAACAACAGAGAAAGTGATAGGCAATCTGTATTCTGTATTCTAGTATCGCTGCTCGCGGTGTTAATACGCTTAACAGCTTACAAATTGTTTACAATTGCGGCCAGGACACGCGCGCTGATTATGGTGTGCAGTGTGCATGTGAATTATAAACTGCCGATTACGGGTTAAATACGCCGTAATTGTTGGGCTAGCAAAAGACAGATCATCTTTGCCTTTTACAGTGCTTTAAAGCGTAATTTTAATTGCTGCACTGCTTATGTTAACTACGCCATTAGGCTGCTGAAAGTGTGCTGTTAATTAACATTTGGCAACATTCGATCGCAGCTATCGATAATGTTGTGCTCAAATGGTGCTGCTAATTAACATTTGGCAACATTCGATCGCAGCTATCGATAATGTTGTGCTCAAATGGTGCTGCTAATTAACATTCGAAAACATTCGATCGCAGCTATCGATAATGTTGTGCTCAAATGATGCTGTTAATTAACATGCCATCCTGCATGTTGCCAATCATGATGACGATTTCATTCACGCAAAAAAATACCGATTTTAATTAAAAACAGTAAAGTCCACAATTGTTTTTTTTTTTATTCAGTTCAGTGCATCGATTTATTGATGAATTTATTAAAAATGCTGCAAATAAAAACTGAATATGTTTGTTGCCATTTATATTAAACATATTTTTTTTCGATAAATGCAATAAATGCAGTTGGCAACCTTTGAGTTGTCCTTTGCCCCGCATCGCTGTTAGCAAATATCGCATGTTAGCTTAAGCAGCCGAGCGGAGTTGCCAGACAGTCTGCGGGGGTATCATTATCACGGAAACCAGTTGACAGCAAGCCAGATAGTTATTTGGACTTAATTAAGTGCAATGTACACACACAGACACACGCGCTGAGGGCGAGTGAAGAGCTTGGTCAACACACACACATACACACACACACAGTGCTAGTTTGTTTGCTTGTTTGGCCAACAATTTGGCAGCTTGACTGAGTCGAATAAATTGCAGCAGCAGCAGTAGCAGCAGGCGTCGCAGAGCTGTTGACAGCTTAACAGCGCTGTTAATGGCTTAACAGAGCTCTGTTGACTGTCTAAAAAAAAGGCAGGCTCATTAATTATCGCATTTTAATGCGCTCTCCCAGCAAGTGCAGTGATTTTTCTACACTTTCTCTTTGTGTGTGCAACAGTTTTCATTCTAGCGTAGCACATACGCACATACGCACAGGCAAGCAGCCATAAAAACAAATTTATTGATTGATATCGATTGAAGCGGGCGAGCAGCTTGTTGCCTGCGTGTTGCCCTCGCCAGCTGCGTCAAAGCAGAAAAACAGGCAGAACAACAATGGCTGCACACACACACTCGCACACACACACACAATTGATGCCTGACGATTGACATTTCACAAAAGACACGCGCCCCCGAGAGCGCCAAGAGAGCAAAGCGCAACAAATGCGACGCGTTTTATTTGCTACGACTTTGCAACAGGCCAGCCTTGTGCCCGCACGCTTCCTACCCCCCCTCCCGCCTCCCCCCCTCCTTGCCCCACAACAGCTACCGTTAGTCTCAATGTCAGCTGCAGCTGTTGCCGCATCGCGTCAGCGATGATTTCCGTTTCCGTCGCTATTGTTTGCGCGCCGATGGCGAAGAATCTCAACTGAAATGCAGCTGGAAATGCCCGGAGCGGCAGAGAGAGGGGAGGGAGCAGGTTGAAAGGAACGCTTAGAAGATTTGCCGGGGAGCAAAAAATAAGTATAAAGTGTAAGCCCATTGGGCAAGGGCAGACAAAGAAAAACAGGAAATGGAGTAGGAAGGAAGCAGGGTAAAGGGGGGGGGGGGGTGGCTATAAAAAATGAGAGCCCACATCTTTCATGGTCGACTTCGTGCGGTGCGCGCAGCAGGTGACCAAACGCTTTGCCGGTCAGCTCTGCACCCCCCTCCCCCCTAAGTATGCATATTACGTATACGCACAGTTGACATGCCTTACCCCCCGTAAATGACTTTGATGCGTCAAAAACATCTTGGTTAGGGAATCTATAAATCTATTCAGCTCACAGATGGCTCGCAAAAACATTTACACAGAGCTTCCGCTCTCTTTGCTTCCTCTCTCTCTCACACTCTCTCTCTCTCTCTCTCTCTGTTGCTGCACAAGATGAATGTGCTTGGCAAGTGGCAAGTGGCATGTAGCGTGTGCTAACTGTGTGTCTGTGTGTGTGTGGCAAGTGTCTGCGGCCAGCAGCTATGTAAAATGGCGAAGAGAGAGAGGGAGAGAGAGAGAGAGAGAGAGAGAGAGACTCAGAGACATAGGAGATACCCCTCCGCACTGTGAGTGTTCGAATAGTATGAGTACTTTTTCGATTCGATAAATTCAGCTTGGCCAACGAGCAGGAATAACATGATGCTTGCTTGCTGCTGGCCAACAAGTTCCGTCCGGTTCGTTCCGGCTGCTCCTCCTCTCCGGCTGCATCAAATGTGGCTGCAGTTGGCACTCACAAATTGCGAAATGATGTTCAATTCATTTGATTGAGTATGAATCGATATACATATGCATCGTTGGCTTGGATTGTTCAGGAATTTATGAGCTGCAGGGATTGTGTAACGATTGAGAGAAGCCAGAG
Organism: Zaprionus tsacasi; assembly: GCA_018904105.1. NCBI lineage: Eukaryota > Metazoa > Arthropoda > Insecta > Diptera > Drosophilidae > Zaprionus > Zaprionus tsacasi. The sequence continues at coordinate 9,219,048 of JAEIFR010000001.1, forward strand.
AGAAAGAGAGAGAGAGAGTAAGAGATTGCTAGGTGCAAGAAAGAGGTGAAGAATCTTTGAGCAGCTTTCAGCAGGTTGGTAGAGTGTGGAAAGTCTTTATAATCTTTCCCGAAGCATAAGACCTTAAGCTAAACGATCTTCTAAGATTCTGCAAGCTAGATAGTTAGTTAGATGTATAGATATAAAGAAAGATGGGTAGATAGATGGATGGATTGAATAGTAGATAGACAGATCCATGGATCGCTGAGTCAAAAACTAGATAGACAGTTCGATCGATTGATGGAAAGGAGGAGGGTTAGGCAGATCAATTGATGGATATATATGGATAGATAGATGGATAAATAGATGGATAGATGGATAGAGGGTTAGAAGGATAGAGGGATAGATGGATAGATGGATAGATGGATAGATGGATAGATGGATAGATGGATAGATGGATAGAGGGATAGAGGGATAGAGGGATAGAGGGATAGAGGGATAGAGGGATAGAGGGATAGAGGGATAGAGGGATAGAGGGATAGAGAGATAGAGGGATAGAGGGATAGAGGGATAGAGGGATAGAGAGATAGAGGGATAGAGGGATAGAGGGATAGAGGGACAGATGAAGAGATGAAGAGATGGAGAGATGGAGAGATGGAGAGATGGATAGATGGATAGATGGATAGATAGATAGATAGATAGATAGATAGACAGACAAATAGATAGACAGACAAATAGATAGACAGTCGGAAATAAAGATAGATAGAAAGATATATAGATATATAAATAACTGAATAGCTACAGAATTAAGAGAGACATTAGTGAATCAATTTAGCAGAAGCAGAGGCAGAGGCACTCGGACTAACCTTATGCAAATGAACTAACTGTCAATGTATATGGACTGCACAAACCCCTAGCCAACCTCCCCCCCTTCCCCTCTCCCCCTGCAAAAAGAAAAGTAACTTGTTTGCGGCTTTTGAGTAAGGGACAAACTGCTGCTAACTGCAATTGGCAACATGGAAGCAATCGAAAGTTGGCTCATTAAAGTTGGCCGCAATGGAAAAACGCTTTGAATAAAGTTGAATTCCATTGAAGGATTTGCATGGAGCGTAAAGCGTATGCAAAGTTCTGCTACTGCAAGCTAACAAATTTCCAGGAAATAAAGCAAACAGAGAGAGTGAAAGAGAGGGAGAGAGGGAGGGAGAAAGGAAAGAGAGAAGGAATTGATTCGTTGTTGATGTTGATGTTTTTTCTCTGTGACCACAAACAGAGCAAACTGGGCAAACGTTCAACACGTTTTGTACTAGGGGGGAGAGAAGAGTGAGTAGAAGAGAGGGTAGAAGAGGGAGCAGAGAGGGGAGTAGAGGTAGTAGACAATCCTGGTTTGATTGTGCCATTGTTGTTGCTTTTGTTGTTTGTTGTTGTCGTGCTGAAGTTGATCGGCGCGAAACTTTATTAATTTGTTATCCTGTCACTTTTCGCTTTCATTGCGTTTCATTAGCCCTTTGCCAAGTTGCACCCCTCCCCCCCCTCCGCCTCCTCCTACTCCTCTGCTTAGCCACACCTCATTTAGTGGTTGGTAGGCAACTCTGGGGACGGTGGGCGTGGCTGTGTGGACCACAGAAATTAATTACCGGATTAAGACAACTTCAGCGGCCACAGGGCTGCCTGTTTGCCGCTCTCTCTCTCTCTCTTTCTCTATTGCTTTCTCTCTCTCTCTCTCTCTTGCTCTCATACATGCCTACACTGCGTTGTTATTGTATTTTTATTATTAACATTTAATGAGAAAAAGGTCACGCACAAAGTGCCGAGAGTTGCCTTGCCCCACTATCGAAGAGGAGGAAGAGGAGAAGAAGCAGACCTAGAGAGAGATAGAGAGAGAGGCTGGGGGGGGGCGTGTCTGCCGCTGGCGTTGCTAAATTAAGTGCCGAACTTAAATAACTCGAATTAAACATTAATAGGATACTTAAAAGTTTTCGTTTTCGTTGTCGTTTCGCCTCGTTTCATTCTCGTTTCGTTTTGTTTCGTTTTGTTTTGTTTTATTTCGCTTGATTTCGTTACGTTTTCGGGCTGTGCTTTTGTCTTGTTTCGCTTTTTGCGCTTGATTTCATTATTAGATTCCATTTATTCGACTCCTGTTTGCTTCTTCCGTTTCTCCCTCCCTTCTGCTTTCTCCTTTTCTCTCTCTCTCTCTCCTGCTGTGCCGCTTGTGGGCAATTTTGTTCGCTTTGACGTCTTCCTTGTCTACGCTTGGGGAATGCCAATTGTAGCCTCTCTCCTCCCTCTCTTTCTTTTCCTTTCTCTGCCTCTCTCTCGCTCTGGCAACCTTTGACCCTTGCCACATTTCATCTTTCCCGTCGGGCGACCCAAAACAGAAGCCCTAGACAAGCAAACCTCTTCAGACCCGAATAAACAATTTAAGCAACGCTAATTGGGCGTGCCAGACGCGTTGATACCCTGCAATTAGGCGGGACCAGAAAGAGAAAGGAGAGAGAGAGGGAGAGATATGTGAGAAAGCGGACAAATTAACTAGGGATAGACTTACTATGTGCCAACTCTAAGAATAAAAGTATCGTAAAAAAAAAAAAAAAATAAAAATAAAAATACGTATTAATTTCTTACTTTCCGCTCTCTTAACTCATTCAATTTCAACTCGCACTCATTTTTTTTTGTGCAGTGTATCATGTCGAATTTCATTAGATTTTCAATTCACAAAATAAAAACAAAAATAAAAGGAAAATCAAATTGAATCATGAACATTTCTATTTCTAAATATTTAATTGGCTGCATTAATTGCCAAGGGGTGGGCGGGGGCGAGGGGGGCGTGCTAATGTACCGTTAACATTGCCACACATTCCATAGCATACTTTGCAGCGTCTCAGACGTTTACCAACACTGGGAGAGATATGGGGGGGCGTGGCATGCCCCGGTCTAGTGAACCAAAAATGATTATGCAAAATGAAATGTTGCCTAATGCAAAAAGGCCAGCAAGAATGTGTGGGGAGATAAGTAGGAGAAGCAGGGAGGGGGGAGGAGTAGCGAGAGGGTAGTGCAAGAAAGGGAGAGGGGATAGGTCTTGAAGGTGTTGGGGTAACCCAGCTGGGGTGAGAGTCGCCTCAGCTTCAGCTGCTGCCGCTGTCACATGATCATAATTAAATTCTGAGTGCGCTTAATTATGAGTGCCCTCGGCGTGCTCCAGGGAAATAATAACTAAACTGGCACACGCACACACAGACACACACACAAACACACATACACACACACACACACACTAGAACGTGTGTTATAGCCAACATACGCTGCTGTGCAGCTAAGGTTAATACTCCCCTAAGAGCTCCCCTAGCTCCCCTACCTCCCTCTCTCTCTCTCTTTCTCTCCTCAACTCTTTAGCTTTCTCTCTCTTTAGTTGTTGCCCTCTCTCTCCCTCTCCTTCTCTCTTTCTGCTCTGCAACTTTGTTGCAATTTCAATATTTTGCGCTTTTGTTCCGCTTGTTTCATTTACCTGCGGCCACATGAGTCACAAAGCAAATGAAGGACAAGCAGAGAAACAGAGAGAGAGAGAGAGAGAGAGAGAGAGAGAGTGTGAGAAAGCGACAGACTGCAGCCAGTCAAGCGTACCTTGAACTTTTACCTAATTGATCAATTGATTCGCTTATTTTGTTGGCTTAAGCAATAAAAAAGCCAAGTTCATTGCACTGAGAAAAAAAACTAGTAGATAAAGAGCAAGTAGAGGGGGGAGGGAGAAATAGCTCTGCACACGAATTCCTAGTAAAAGTTCCTGAAAGACTTTTTCACACTTCTAAAAGTTATTGTTTTCATAGCAAAATTCTTAGTCTCAACTTTTGGAATTACTTAATTACTTCAAATAAAATATCATATTATTCCCCGAACACTTTTTCGCATAATTTTGCTTTATTTATCTCACTTGCTCTCTATGCAAAAACCCTTTAATAACTAAGAAAGTTCTAACTGCTTTTTTCCAACAACATTTTGCCACGTGCTCAGCGTTGCCACCTTTTTTTTACACGCTCCACAGGGTGTTCTCAGCTGTAACTAAAGCTTTAATTTGATTAACTGGCGATAATATTGTTGCAATACGTGCGCCCTCTCTCTCTGTCTCTCTCTGTCTTTCTCTGTCTCTGTCTCTCTCTGTCTTTCTCTGTCTCTCTCTGTCTCTCTCTGTCTCTGTCTTTCTCCTTCTTTTGTCTGCCTTTTGGCTTTTTGTTTTCATTTTCTTTGGCACCAGCGCGCTTAATTTTAATTACAACAACGAGAAGTGTGCGAGGGGTAAGGGGGGAGGGGGCAAAAAATCAGTTCAGTGTGACAAGAAAAAAAAGCAGGCACACACACACACACTCGCACACACACACTCGCACACACACACTCGCACACACACACACACACATATATGCGCGCACACTTGCAGCCACATTTTGCCATTGTTAACACGCTAAATTGTGCGACACGGGGCACAGCCACGCCCCCGTCTTGCCACGCCCCGCCCACTCCCTCTCCCCCTCACACACACACCCCCCTACCGCGCATTGTATGCGGTTTTTAAACGTCGCTTCTCACCGTCGCTTTTCTGCCATTTCCTTTTCTGTTTTTTTTTTCTGTCTGCGATTTTCTTCGCTCCACACACTCAACTCGGGCAGCTCACAATGCGCTGTGCCAGTCACAATGGCAGTATGCAAATATCATGGCGAACTTCACTTCCGCCCTAGGGGGAGGGGGGCGGGGCACGCGTATCGTTTACGCGACGGCGGCGGCAGAGCCAACGTGTCGTATGCGTAACTTTTTAATTTACATTTAAATGTCGCCAAAGCTGCGCAACAGATTCAGTTAGCCAAAAAGTTCTGCAGTGTCATCAAGGGCGGCAACCCATAGCAGTTACCCCTCCCACTTCCAGTTCCCCCCCTCTTCCCGCTTACTCACCCTGTGCCCTGCTCTGCCCCGCTGGCTTAACCCTTTGGCGTGTGTTTGTGTTGGCGTTGCCAGACCAGCAAAGTGGACACAGCTGGGCAACAGTTGAGCTGGCCTGTGTATGTGTGTGTGTGTGCGTATGTGTGTGTGTGCCTGCCCGTTTAATGGCGTCACATAAAGGCCTTGCCCCGAGCCTAAAAGTATGCTAAACATATCAATAAAAAGCAAACAATGACGCACTGCATACACTGCGAGAAATGTGTGGCTTGTTTAGAGACTTTAAAGCGCATATAGGAGATCTATTATATATATATTCTATATAAAGTTTGTGCCTTCAAGCGATGCACAACAGCCTCAAGCAGCACATTAAATTGCAGCTTCAATTTGCCAAGCTGCAGCTCTATATCATATTCATATATAGTAAAATGCACAGTTATATACACAGCTATATATATATAGATATATCCAAGCAGAGCACATGCATTTCCAAGCCAAGTGAATTTCAAGCCAAATCGTTGCCTGTACCGATTTTGGCTATGGCTTTTTTTTTTTCTTGACGTGTTTTGCTCTCGAGGCAACACGAGCCAAAGGGTTGGGGTAGGAGTAGAGCGGGTAGAGAGGGGCGGGGGGGGAGCGTAGAGCAGGTCGGGGTCTCTGGTTAAGCTGTGCAAACAGTTGAATTGATATACCAAGAAAGAGAGAGGGAGATAGCGAGAGAGAGAGATAGAGAGAGGGAGAGCGAGAGTTTCCAAGTTGAGGCAGGCAGCTTCCTTGTTGTTTCCCGGTTTTCTACACCTGTGGCAGCCGCACAGTGTCTTCAGTTGTGTCTATGTGTATGTGTGTGTGTGTGTCTATGTGTGTGTGCGTGCGTATTATGTGGCTACGGGCGCCTGCATGTAAATAAACTCGTTGAGGTGAGGCAAGGCAAGAGGAGAGACGAGTCGCAGTTGTAGTCGCAGTTCGTCTATTGCCATGTGTGTTGTCCCTCTCTCTCTCTCTCTCTCGCTCTCCCTCTCTCTCTCTCGTGTGTGTGTGTCGCCACTGCTGTTGCATATTTCATGCTGCATCTCAAATGCGGCACTTAAGCCAAACAACATCTTGAGGCGCGCCCAGGCAGCTGCAATCCGGAGACTTTGTGTCGCCTTCAAGTGGCTGCGTGCCGTGCCAATTCTTAAATTGGCTTAAACGCTGCACGCTGCCTCCTCTCTCTCTCTCTCTCTCTCTCTCTCTCTCTCTGTCTTGCTCGCTCTAACTGACTTACGCACAGGCAGCATGTCTGCGGTTACTCGTAATGCGCTTTTCATTTGGCCAAGGCTGACTTACTTAGTCACTCTCCCTCTCTCCCTCTCTCCCTCTCTCTCTCTCTCTCTCTCTTTCTTCTGCTCTCTTCCTCTCTCTCCTGCCCTTGTATCGCTGTCAAAACTACTCAGCGCAGCTGCCATATCGAATGGCTTATTGAATTAGCCTCGTATCTCGTATCGTGCTGCAATTAGCCAACAGCCTCCCCTCCGCCTCCCCTCCCCTTGGGCATCCTTAGGCCGGGCTAAGTGCCAAGTGCCAAGTGGCCTGTTCTGTCCTGTCCTGACTCCCCTTGATTGATGTGTCCTCAAACGATATACTACCAACTAATTGGCAGGAAAGTGTAAAAGAAATTGAAGCTGAAGTTGGGTAGGTAAGCTGAGAGCGGAAACGGAAGCTAAAGCGATTTTATTTTATTGCTCCTCAAGGAATATAGAGGTTTGTAGCGGGAAGATACCGAGATATAATCGAAAAGAACTGCTGGAAAATTAAACATAATTTTATTAAATTTTTTTTTTTAATTTTAATTCATTTAAATTAATTTAACTAGTCGAGAGAGAGGGAGAGAGAAATTCGAAAGTAACCTGCCTAGTTAATCAATTTAAGAGGCTTCTCTTATTATATCTTCTTATAAGCAAATCAAGCTCTTTTATATCTGGCCATATGAATCATTCATTCGAATCACTTTCCCATACTCGTTTAATCATCCATTTAGAGTTCTATGTTTTTTCTATGTTGTCTTTTCCCATACTTAATTCGATGATTTGCAATTAATTAAATTGCCATTAATGTAGGCTGCAATTAATCGACTCCCAAGGTCATTTGACAGCTACTCAATGCGACATTGTACCAGGAGAGGGAGAGAGAGTAGGGCAGAGGAAGAGAGAGAGAGAGAGACTCAGCTCGTCTCGTCTTGTGTCGAGCGCACTTGGCATTTTATTGTCATTTGATTTAGTTTCCTTCGAGCAGCTTGTTCTTCAGATTGATGAAGCGGAAGTGAACGGAAGGGGAGCAGAGGGAAAGAGAGAGAGAGGGAGAGGGAGAGAGGGAGAGCAACATAGCCAGACGCTTAGTCACAGCTCAAAGTTTTAGGACATGACCAAAGTCGAATGTCCTTTTTATCGCTCACATTTTTAGGGTGCGCGCGGCCTTTTAATGCTGCTTTGTGTGGGTTAGTTTTATGAGTGACTCTATAGAGAGTAAGGGTACCCTACTAAGGATGGTCATGCTCTCATGCTCCTCACCTAGGCTAGGGCAGAGCCTTAAGGCGGTGGCTTCAGTACGCACTTTGCCTATGAAAGTATTGAAAGACATTTTGAGAGCGTGTCGTAAACAGTTTGAAGGGCTGGCAGAAGGGAGGGGGGAGGGGGAAGAAGGAAGTATATGACAGAGAGAGTGTAGGAAAGAAGGAGAGAGAGTGAAGGAGAGCAGGAGAAGCGCCTACACACACATATTCGGCGCAAACGCTGCGTATGCGCAATATGCAAGCATAAAATCTTAATAACACTTAATAACCACGGCTCACTGAGCCCATCTCCATATGTGTGTGTATGTGTGTGCGTGTGTATGTGTGTGCGTGTGTGTGTGTGTGTGTGTGTGTGTGTGTGTGTGTGTGTGAATCGCATAAATATGAAAATCATGTCTGCTCAGTGACAAAAACGAGGAAGTTCAAGCACAGCCAAAGGCAACGAGAAGCAGAGACTCCCAAGATGAACTAGCTCATTTTCGTTGGCCAAAACTAATGTGGGCCTAATGCGGTGCTGCCAAAGACAGTCGGCCTGGCTCGAGACCCGAGGGAATGTGGCCGCGTTGCCAACTGCCAAACAACTTGAAGACGAGTTGGAAAATTCAAGCTGATTTCAAGGCGCAGTTGAATAATGCATGAGTTCAACTTCTTCTTCTGATGCTACAAACAGGTGTGTGTGTGTATGTGTGTGTGTGTGAGGGTGTAGGGGAGTGTGTGTGTGTGTGCGATGGCATCCGATTTGGGTCACAGTAACAAAATCAATAGCACGTTCGCCAAGACATCAGCTTGGCCATTGAGGTGAGCTGCGGGCAGGGTTGCCACAAAGCGTAAAAGTGGCGAGTGAGAGAGAGAGAGAGATGGGAGGGGAGAGAGATAGAAGGTGTAAATGAAGCTGTAACTTGAAGTTTGGCTGGCAGCTGTTAAATTTAACTGGCAGTTAAATTGATATGGCAAAAATTTAGGGTTGCCGCCTTATCGAAAAATATGAAAAACCTTCTAAGTATGCAGTAATACGTATAGCGTTTCTAGCCTGAGCCTTGGATTAGTCAAGTGAACCGGTTCACAGTGAAAATAAATCTATTAAGTTCAATTTAAGCTCACTTTTGCGCTTTGAACCGGTTCAGCTGCGGTTCAGCTGCGGTTTGGCACTGGTTCGTAGGCTCCAAAAGTTTTGAAACTCTTTTATTTACAGGGTATATCGTAAAATTTAGTGTTTAGTCACATTTCAGCACTGTGAACCGGTTCACCAAGTGGTTCACAGTGCCATAGCTCAGTGAATCCTGCAGCTACATTGATGAAATTTGTTGTACAGCTTCAGGCAATATTGCCGGACTAGTGATACTATCCATTAACCCTCCCTACCCCTCCCTCCTCTCTCCACACACCCCGCAGGCGGTGGCCTGAACAATGCAGGCTAAAAGCCAAATACATTTTTAAACCTCACAGCATTTTGTCACAATTTCGGGCAGAAATTGCTTGATAAATTAGTTAGATCCCGCACGTTTCGGCTCCTTGGGTGGCCACCCCCCTTCCCCCTCCTCCAACCCTGTACTAAACGGAAAGCTGTCGTTGTATTTACATCTTTCGTTCCGCCGCCATTGCCATCGGCTCGAGTTAATTTCGTTTGCATTGCGATTCAGGGGAAAGTGAAAAAAGCAGAGAGGAAGCAACAACAAAGCGCAAAACTGAAATGAAATCAACACAAACAAACAGAGAGAGAGGGAGGAAGACAGAGAGAGGGGGAGCTGCCCAAAGAGAATTGCCAGAGCAGCCGTCATGCTGAGTTTCTTTATTTTATCGCCTATTTCCCTCTGACCCTCCTCTCTCCCTCTCCCTCTCTCTCTCTTTCTCTTTCTGCCCTGCTTTGCTTTTTCTTATTTTTTTGGTTTATTGCAAACAAAACAAAACGCAAAGCAAACACACTTTCTCTACACAGAGAGAAAAGCCTGAGAGAGAGAGGGGGAGATAGGGCAAGGCAGAGGAAGGGGAAGAGGAAGAAAGGCAGAGCCAACACATTTGTATGTAAATATGAAAAGTTCAAAGCACACACACTTAGCGTGCTCAAACACGCACTCATACAAACACACGCCCCTACACACACACACACACACACACACACACAGTCATAGCCGCACACATGTCGGCTACTTGATGTTGTTTTCAATTCAAGCTACACTCTGCCTCTGCCTCTGCCTCTGCTTCTGTCGAGGGTATTCATATTTTCACGCCCAGGTAAGGCGTGGCAAAGCACTCGAGTCCACACATGCATATATAGTGCTCTATTTGCACTCTACTGAACAGTTTTTCTTTTTTTTTTTTTTTCAAAAATGATTGAGGGGAATATAATGGCGTGTCGCTTTTCCTGTACATTTTATTGACAGCGCAGTATATAATGCTGCTTAGATCGTTTAACAGTCGTAGAGCATAACATGCTGTTAAAAGGAGCATAACATACTGTTAAATGCAACTTCACAGTTTTAATGCAGCTTAACATGCTGTTAGGGGTTTACTTAGCATTATGTTAGTCTAATTAACATAATGTAAGTCTGACTTAATGTAAGCCCAAGCTAATGTTAGCTTAACATTATGTAAGCCTAACCTCACGTAAGCCTAACAGAATGTAATCCTAACCCAATGTAAGCCTAATATAATGTTAGCTTAGCCTAATGTTAGACTCACATCTACAGGGTATTTCTGCTGCGACTCCCGCCTTACGTTGTTCCACTTGCCGCATTTGCTTGCGCTTGCTTTGACTAAGCAACCGCTAAGCTGTTAACTGTGCGGCAAAAGGAAAGAAAGGAAAGGGAAAAAAGGAAAAGAGAGAGAAAGTAGGAAAGAGAAAAGAGCAAACAGAAAACTGCAGAGCCAATTGCAAACGAAGCCAAGTCAAGTCGAGTCTCTCTCTCTCTCTCTCTCTCTTTGCCCGCCTTGCTCGCAATTACTGTCAATTTTTCCATTATCCTAATTCGCCTAAATAATGTTAGCCAGAGTTGCACAGTGTACACATACACACACACATACGTATTTATACACAATCTGTGTACGATAATGCCGTGGGGGGGAGGGGGGGGGTCAACGAGTCGTATGCGCAATTCGCAGTTGACAAGTTGCTGGCAGCTGCTTGGCGAGTGAAAACTTTGTCTCCCAAATGCCTCGAGACAAATCGCATACGCACAAACTTTCACACAGCCAATGCGGGGGAGAGAGAGGGAGAAGGGTAGGAAGAGGGAGATGTGTGTACACACACGACTTGATACAGTTGTGTACACATTTGCGGCTCATTTGATCGCTGCGCTTGGCCAATTGGCATGCGGCTGTTTGGCATGGAGACTTTGTCTGCAAATATTTGCCCAAATGTTTGCTAATTTGACTCAAGTTGCTTTCACTAAAGCCCCTCCCCTCCTCCTCCCAGCATACACACATCGCTGTCTCCCTCTCTTCCCCCCCGCGCTTCTCTCTCTGTCGCAACTGAAACTTGGCAAAGCAATTCGAAGACAGCTTGCTGCCTCACATAATTAAAATGAAGCCCGCAAACAAAGTTGCAACTTGCCTCAGCGAATATTGCCACACACAGAGAGAGAGAGCGAGAGAGAGAGAGAGAGAGAGAGAGAGAGAGGGAGAGGAGTGCACAGGTTGCCAATCAATAAACGACAAAGTCGATTGCAGTTTCATAAAATTCACAAAATGAAAAACAATTCGAGCACAAAAGGCAAATTAAAAGTGAAGAAAAATAAGAACTAACGAAAGCAACAGCCGAACACCCTGCGTCTAGGCAACTGTAGGGAACTTTAACTAATCCCTCTATATGCGTAGGATATAAAACAAATCTCATGCCAAATTTGATGTCTCTAGCTTCTATTTAAACTGAGATCTCTGTGTTCATACAGACAGACATAGGCATAGATCAATAGAGACAAAGAGATAGGGTATATGTTACTTTTTTCGGCCTGTAATTTACTTTTACAAAAAGCAAAGATACCCTACTTCAATCATTTTCAATGGTTTATAAAAAGGAATTTTATTTGAGTTTCTTTGAATTTATTTTAATATGTGCGAACAGGGTTGCTTAGGCATAAATTGGGACAGAGTTGTCAGTCGATTTGAGGCTGATTGAGTGTCTCCCTCTCTCTCTCTCCCTTTCTCTCTCTCTCTGCTGTTTCATATGAGCCGAAAAATTCAAGAAATACTAAGAGAAAACTCTTTGGTATTAGACTTAATTACGTATAGATTTATTTGATATACATATATATGTTGAAGGGAAATTGTGGTGCCTTGAGGTTATGTACATGAATATAACTCTCTTGCATTTATTGCTTTTTATTAGTTTTTACCTCAATGAAAAATGATAAAATGATTTTTCATTTCGAAAAAAGGATTTTTATTTCGTTGCAAGTTAATTAAAAACCAAAGAATGCAAGTCATGCGTAAAGGGTATGTGTGAGTCGAGCAAAATACTAATTAAAAAGCAGCAAAGGTAGCACGAGATGAGTTCTCTTTGCATATTAAAGCTACTAAATCCCCCAGATATAGGCAGACTTGGTGAATACAATTGCTTGGATTTCGCTAAACTAAACAAGTTATGAAACTAGGGAAACTAGATGAAAGTGGGCAGGGTAGGGTGTAGGTGTAGGTGGGTGTATTAGTGAGTATTACGTGGCAAAACACAACGAAGTAATCCAGTTGCTAACGAGTCTGCCAGAAACAATGCGGCTTCATTTATCATTCGCTTTCGTTTTGCAGGAGGCAGAGAGAGAAAGAGAGAGAAGGGATGAGGGAGAGAGGAATAAAGTGAGATAAGCGAAGAAAAGAAAAGCATACAGAGAGACAAACAGACAAGAGAACAGTTGCAGAGATAGAGAGAGAGAGACAAACAGGCAGAGAGACAAAAATACGTACAGAGATGTAGAGACAGACAAACAAACAGAGAGACAAGCAGACAGAGAGACAAGCAGACAGAGAGACAAGCAGACAGAGAGGCAAACAGACAGACAGAGAAGCGTATAGACAGAGAGGCAAACATACAGAGGGACTAGCAGACAGATAGACAAACAGACAGACAGACAGACAGACAGACAAACAGACAAACAGACAGATAAACAGGCAGACAGACAAACAGACAGATAGACAGGCAGACAGGCAGACAGACAGGCAGACAAAGAGCAGACAAACAGAGAAGGAGACAACCAAATAGAGAGGTAAACAGACAAGGAGACAAACATACAAGCAGAGAGGCGTAGAGAGACAGAGAGACAAGCAGACAGAGAGGCAAGCAGACAGAGAGACAAACAGACAGACAAAGAGGCGTAGAGACAGAGAGACAAGCAGACAGAGAGACAAGCAGACAGAGAGACAGACAGACAGACGGAAGAGCATATGTGCGGCTTAGTGTGGCAAAACTTTCTTGTTATTTCGCCTTGAAATCGACATTAATGTGCGGCCAAAGGAGCCTGCAAGTAGCCCAGTTGGTTAACAAGCGTGTGCGAGTGTGTGTGTGTGTGCGGGTGTGTGTGTGTGTGGCGTGGCGTGGGCACTGTGCAACATGTCGCCGGGAGACTTCATTGAGAGCAATTTTTGGCATGTCAGCCACGTGCGTGACAAGTTTGTACCCTATTTGATTTATTAATAAGCAAAGTGTCACACGCATTCGCACAGTCACACGCACACACACACACACACATGTACACACACACATAGACTGGCGGACACTCACTGGGGACAGTGAGCAAGGCGCGTAATTGATATCTTTATCGATTCGCAATTTCCGGCTCAAGTCTTGCAGCGTTTTCTCTCTGAACTAACTAAACGCTCGCCAGGTGGCGCTTGTGTGCAGCAATAGAGTAGAGCGTGCAGCGCATTACCGCGTTCATACAAACATCAATATATTTTGATAGAATTATCGAGAGAGAGAGAAGCGAATCAGTTGAGGTCTTCTAGTTCCTGCTTCTTCTCCTCTCTTCCCTGCCTTCTCCTCCTGCTGTCCAGGCCTGCGTATGGAATCATAAACGTTGCTGGGCAGCTGCAACAAAGTTTTGCACATCATTTGCCCCATGGCATATGGCAAAAACCTGTCCATAAAAGCGCTGAGTGAGTGCTAATCGAAGAGGAAGAGAGAGAGAGAGAGAGAGAGAGAGAGGGAGAGGGAGTGCTACAAGCATGAAAAGATTACAAAATAAACCTGAAAATTAGATGCGCTTAACTGCAGCGGGTTAGTCTTAGTTATGTCTTGTATTATATATCTGCTCAGACAGAACAGGAATATATATGTATATATATATACATTAAATTGCTCGAAAAGTGCCGCCTATTGCCTACAGCCTCCTCCTCCTCTATAACGCTCTATATGGCTACACTTATTGCCCAACTCAGTGGCAACACTCACAGCAACAACAACAAAAACAGCTTGGGGCAAGCACAATGACACACACAATTGGCGCAGTGTAAACAAAGTGCAATAAAAAAGCGAAATTATTTGAAAAATATATTTTTGTTATTTGTGCCCTCTCTCTCTCTCTCTCTCTGTCTCTATCTTCCCCTCTCTCTCTCTCCTCCTTAATTTGAGTCAACAAACAACATAAAATGGCGGCAGTGATGGCGGCACCATAGAATGCCATAATTAAAATATTAACAACATCAAAGAAATCGCAACTTGTGCCGCAAACATTTTGAGCATTTGCCAGGCCTGTTGGAAAAAATTACGGTAAAGGAATGTCGCAAAGATGGATAGAGATAGCAAGACTAGAAAGAGAGAGGAAACATGTCGACTCTCAACTCGAAATTTTGCATAAATATTTAGGGCTTTTTTCATTTAGGGATTGTGGCAAAGGCTTGTCGATTAATGTCGATTAAAGGAGAATTTAAGAGTACCAGAAAAAATTAAAAAAAAAAAAATAAAAAGAATGAGAAAAGATATATGATATATGATAGTAATAGAGAAACATATATATATACAGTAAGGAAGAATTGGTATACAGTCATTTAAAGCGAGAGAGATAGATCTACGGCGAAAGTAGGAAAGATATAGAGCGATGTTGATAAGGCTAGAATCTGGAGATAAGAGTGAGTTGGTAAGGTAATTAGCAAGTCAATTAGATTATACTACTTACCTTCTCTTACTACACTTCCTTCTCTTGCTCTCCCTCCTTCACTGTCTCTCTATGACTTTACTTTATCTATTTTTTTCCACTCTCCTTTTGTCTCTCACTTCTTTGCCGTCATTTCTCCAACTCGTCTGGTTACTTTCCATACACGTCTATCTATTTTTGGCCTTCTACAAATTTTTCCACAATTATTTCTCATATTTGTATTGACTTTCTCTACTTGTTGTCCCTCTCTTTCGGTCTCTCTCTTGGCTTATTTTCCCCACTTCCTGTCTCTATGTTTTGCTGTGTGCGTATTAAGTTGTTTTCCAAGTTGATTTCCATTTGACATCGAAATTCTTCTCATTCCCGTCTCAATTTGGCAATTCAATCAATTGTAGCGTATCCAGTGAGGATTTACCATCCCCTCTTAACATACTTCCCCCTTCCCTTCCCCCCCTCCCCGAACTGTAGAAATGTCCGTTGCCATGGTCGGGTTTGTTGGCCTCTTTTGCAGGAACTTGCCTGCAATTTGTCAAAGTATTTGTCTCTCTTAGAGGAGGGACAGGGGGGAGGAGGTTGGGACAGGGCAGACATTGTGGCCTGCGGCCTGTTGCGCTATAATATAGTATTATTAATATCTTGCATGCTGGCCCGCTATAAACGAAACCTTGTTTGCCAATATGCAGCGGAATGCGAGTTAATTGAATCATATTTAATACATGCACACACACACACACACACACACACATACGCATACATATTGCATTCAATCATGTTGCACATTTATATTAATATTAAGTCATATATGTATATTTGTATATATGTAAATATATTCCTGTAGATTTATTTTTGGTTCTCAATGAAATTTGGCTTGGGGCAAGCGAAATAGAAAAAAACTGTTGCCTACTTTTGCGGGCAGTTGCATGCTGCGGCCCTTACACACACACACACACACGCACGCACACGTTGTATTTATAGGAAATACTCATGCCATATGCCAATGCTAAACTCCCCCTCTCCCCCTTTCCCTCCTCCCCCCTCCCTCCCTGTGCCTGCTGCCATTTAAAAGTTGCCAAAGCCGACGAAAACAGACTTTGTTCATCACTGCAAAGATGCAGAGTGAAGAGTGAAGAGAGAGAGAGAGAGAGAGCGGGAGAGAGAGAGGCCAAGAAAAAACGTAAACATTTGTGTACAGAATACAATAAACAAACCGAGCAGCAGCGGCAGAACCGGAAAGCGGCCGACAGAGAGAGAGAAAGAGAGAAAAAGCCGCTGAAACTTTTCATTTTACGACGCATTAAAAAAAGAAGAAAACAAAAAAAAAATAAATGGAGAAAGCCATAAAAAGCGACAACTAAAACAACTGCGAGCGGGCTGGCTGTGTACATGTACTAGCATATGTACACAGCATATACGATGTTATCTACCGTCCCGCTCTCTCTTCCCTCTTCCCCTCTCTCTCTGGCAACAATCGAAAGGCGGCAAAGAAATATACTAAATGACTTTTTTTTTTTTTTGGGCGGCAATAAAAAGAACTGCGACGAAAACCAATAAGCACAGCAGGCCTGGCACACACACACACAGACACACACACACACACATGCCTTATAGATGTGTATATATGTATATAATGTATATGTAGAGGGAGCATGCATAAACAACTTTTGTTTCTCTAAACTCACATGTAATTTGTGTGCCTGCTGCGGCTGTGGCTGCCGCTGCCTCCGCTCCTGCTTCTCATATTTTATGGCCACTGGACGACACACACCACGCACCACCACCATCACCAACATCACCAACACCATCATCACCATCACCACAACAACAACAACAACAACAGCAACAGCAATGGCAACAACCATGGAAGATTACATCGACTCACGCATTTTATGGAGCTGCTGCCCGTCGTCGTCAAGCAACAAGAGCGACACCAGCAGCAGCAGCCGTCGCAGTTGCCGTCGCAGTCGCAGTCGTTGTCGCTGTCGCAGCCTCAGCTAGACCCACAGCACATTGAGCAATATTCGGCCCTGTCCATAGAGGGAACCAGCAGCAGCCAGCTGAGCGCCGATGCCGGCGTGGAGTCTCTCTATCGCTCCGCCAGTTTCCAGAGCGAGGAGCTGCTGTTGCACATGGGCACGGGGCAGCTGCTGACCGAGATGGAGCACGCCAGTGGACACAGGTAGTAGACGCACACACACACACATACGTGCTAAAAACCAATTACACGCACATCTGCACACATGTTTTACCATTGGCCAACGCTGCGTATACTTGATACGTGTACTTAATGCTTTCACGCAATAATAAAATTCGATTGACTTGCCTTTTGTTTTGTTCCAACCAAAATTGCATAAATTATCACACACTCACACACATACACTCACTTGTATTATTCACAATTCATTCATTTGCATTTAACTCTAAGCTTGATCTATTTAGCAGGTAATTGAAACCACAAGTTCCTCAACTGCAGCAAATCACATTATTCACATATCATATCGTATTCGTATAATCATCATCTTCATTTGCAGCTTATGTTTTAAGCCGAGAGTGCACTGCGAGCACAGCTGATAGAGAGCTTAGCTAACGGTACAATGGCAACTTGGCCAATACTTTAGCTTCGGCTTGCACCTCTTTTGGAGCGTAATAATCCTGTCTGGACTACGGTCAGAGATAGAGAACAAATTCAGTTTGTAAACCAATGAAAATAATTGGCAGCTGATATGATCTATTTTTGTTTTTTTATATTTATTGAAGCGTTGAATCCGTACATACAGTAATAGTTAGCTGATATGATATATTTTATATTTTTTTTTTTATATAATATATACATATTTAGTTGCTATCTATCTGAAAACAATATACGTTACGCATACGCAGCGTGTTCGCTGTGGGGGTCGCCGAATGCGTGACAAAAAAGATAAATGCCGTTAGCCCACACTGTGATAAGGCACAAAGTGTAGGGTGGTTAGGAACAGAAGAAGGTGGGAAGGGGAGGTGAGAAGAGAAGGGGAAGAGGAACTGAAAAAAACCTTGCGTAAAGCGCGTGCGGTTGATTAGCGTGCAACTTGTTGCACACTTCAGACTTGGAACAATAAAACCAAATTTAGCAGAGGCACAGGGTGTACGCGGGGGGGGGAGAGGGAGGTGGCACAGGGTGTAGTCCAGCTCACTCGAGATTTAATTCAGATAAAGCGCGTTGCTGCCAACAATGGCCTAAGCAGCGAGGAGCAACAGCGAGCAGCGAAGCGCGTTAAGAGATTGGAATATAAGAGTAGCCCGGCTTTCTCCGGGCTTTCCCCTGCCCCTCTCCCCCCTCTCTGCCTTAAACTTTGCGGCTGGTAAAGTGAATTCCATTTCCAGCGAAAATTAAGTAATTATGGCAAGTGTTGCGGTTGACAAAGCAGTCGAGCGAGTCGAGTCGAGGCAGGCCGGACGAGGGGGTAGGAGATAGAGGAGTAGCGGGCAGGGGGGGGTAATAGTGGTGAGGGTTGTGGGGTAATTATAATGAGCCTGACTGCTGACGTTGCAGCTGCTCGGCAACTTGAGATGCTGCCACTTGGCGGCGCACACAGCCTCAAGTGCCTTTCTTCAGGCTTAACCGCATTAGCGGTTCCTGCCCCTCTCCCCCGCCCCCTCTCATTCCTCGTAATGCTTTCAAGGCATATACTTAACTATGGCCCGCCCACTTTCTGCTTCAATTTGCTTGCGAGCTGAGCTGAGCTGGCAGATTGATGGGAGATTGCAGCACGCCAAGAATCATTAGAGCAGCAGCAGCTGCAAAGTGACCAGGCTGCGAGGCGCGTAATTCAAGGTCAGCTGCAACAAGTGCAGGTAATAAAAAATAGAAAATATAAGAAATTATAGCAGAGCGGAAACGGAAGTGAATAATAGCAGAGCAGGCAATCAATTGGGAAGAGAAAAGTGAGCTAAAATTGAAACTGACATGAAGCAATGAGGGCTTTACTTAATTTAAGTGGGCGCAAGGGGGCGTGGCTGTGTACTAAAATAAACTAGGAAGAATAAGTAATATGCTCAGCAAGTTTGGTAACCTTAGCTCAGCTGCTCTCTGAGTTTTAGGTGTTCATACAAACAAATAGACGTAAACTCACTTATGCACTTTGTTAGCTGCCTGCCTATTGATTATTAGAATTAACCATGACTTTGAAATGGATTCAGCATGTAGGCTGTCAGGCAGCCCTTCTATAAAGTATTTTATTATTTCAAATATATAATTCAAATGAGCTACGGTTTCGTTTTACAGCTGTCAATTTGGCAATTGAAATTCCATTAAAAGCCACACCAAATGGAAACTGGTCGAAGGTCAAGTTCATGGTCAGAACCTACGCTCTGGGCCTGTCTGTTTAATATAATCAAGTTCAAGTTCAAGTTCAGGTTAAATGAGTTTATGTCATCATATGCAAATGGAACTTTTGTGGCAACCTTTTAGGCCAAGTTTAGCACTTTTTGGCCACGTTCTGTTAACGTATTGTCGCTTATTATTTCTGGTCTAAATTAAGCTGACGTATACGTAATATTTATCAATTAGACGTGGCGCGAGGAGCTTAAATATAAAATGCAACCACAACAAGGTCGCAGCGGAACCTTCAAGCTGGACAATGTAGAAAGAGAGAGAGAGAGAGAGAGAGGAAAGGGGAGAGAGAGGCAGACAGGCAAGGCTTTAGTAGCCTGACAGCTGCTGCTGTTGCCGCATCTTGCTTCCTGCTGTTGCTGCTTCTAATGTTGTTGTTGCTGCTGCTGCTGCTGCTCTTGCTGCTGCTGCTCTTGCTGCTGCTGCTGCTGTTGTTGTCGCTGTGGCAACCACCTGCTGAGCCTGCGCACGCCGTCAACATGCCAAAGTGCTCAGCGAGGTAAATCGAATATCCTGTGCGGGACAAAGTGCTGCATCCTTGACATCGTGACATTCGCGCCACACTACCCCACTGTGCGTCCCACTGTGCCGCTCCTACTGCTACTGCCCCCATCGATTGTCATTCATTTGATTTGCTCTGCATTTGCCCCATTGCGATCTTGCGACTTGATTTGCCGCATTATCCCTGCCACAGTCGCGTTAATTACTTTGCAATTACGCGCCCCACTGCATCCAGCCGAAGGTCGAGGTCAGTTGCAGTCGAAGGCAGCAGAGCAGCAGCGCAGGCAGCGACAGCGGCAGCGGCCTCGACATTGACAGTCGTGGGCGGATGCTGAGTTGATAGATGGCATTTTCGTAGTACTTTCCTGTCAGTTATAATACTGTTTATCCCATGTGACTTCGCATTGTAGCGGCTTTTCTTTTTTTCTGTTTGTACGAACTACTCTATCTCAGAGACCAACAGAGCCAGGGTTGCCAAACTTGCTGGCAATATGTCTTAATACAGCAGCTAAGAGATGATTGCTTAACAAATTGGACACGCCTCTTATGACTTCCAAAAATCCTGTCTTTTCTTACTCTTTTTCTGCCTTTTTTGATACAACTCGGCCCTCTTCAATATAATCGATTTCCATTAATTTCTCTCTCTCTCTCCCTCCCTCTCTGTCTGTCTCGAGGGTTGCTTAAATGATTTCCTAACTGATTTCGCTTTGGGTTAATTACATAAATATGCCGACTTTGTTTACACGACACGCGCGGCACGTCCAGCGAGCGGCGCGTCCGGTCCTTAATCTTAATAAGGCGCATTACGCATACGCCCCACAAGCCCATGAAGCGTTGCGTCTCCACCGCAAAGGCACTTTAAATCGCCGCATCGTTTAATTTATATCAATTAGCAAAAGCAGCGCTATTCCCTGCTCTTCCCCCTCTTTCTCCCTCTCTTCCTGCCTCTTTTAAGGACTTTCTGGCACCTGGTCACAAATTAAATTTACAGTTGGTTTGTCAAGCAAAAGGATTCGCCTGCCTTCTCCCCCACAATATATATATATATATATATATATAGAGAGCCCATTATATTGTTGGTTAGATTGTTCAGCGTTTTCCTGGGTAGATGCAAATAATCAGCGGTTTTTCTTTTCTTTTTTTATACCCTTGCAGAGGGTATATTAATTTTAGCCAGAAGTTTGCAACGCACCTTAGGAGACATCTCCGACCCTATAAAGTATATATATTCTGAATCAGCATAAACAGAGGAGTCCAAAATGGATGTCCGTCTGTCCGTCCGTCCGTCCGTCCGTCCGTCCGTCCGTCCGTCCGTCCGTCCGTCCGTCCGTCCGTCCGTCCGTCCGTCCGTCCGTCCGTCTGTTGCAACGCAAACTAGTCTCTCAGTTTTTGAGCTATCTTCATGAAACTTGGCATATAAGCTTCTTATTGCTGCGAGCTGTAAATAAGTCGGAACGAGCCAGATCGGACCGATATATCGTATAGCTGTCATAGAAACTATCGGCCGATTTTTGTTGTTTTTTCAAGATATTGCAACAAGATTTGGCAAATCTTATTCTTATTACGTTCCTAATGTGCTGTCAAAATTGTATCAAAATCGGACCACTATAACATATAGCTGCCATAGGAACAATCGGCTGATAACAGGGTTTTTGTATGCAAACCTGTTTTGTTCTTGGAAATACAGCCCATTATCAATACTTTTTAATGTTATACAGTAACCCGCCCTTATTTTTTGCCATTTAAATATCTCAGACGTTTATATTCTATAGCTGTTATAGGAACAATCAGTCAGTCCGTCTGTCTGTTGCAACGCAAATTAGTCCCCCAGTTATTGAGCTATCTTCATAAAAGTTGGCTCACAAGCTTCTTATTTCTGCCTTCATTAACTAAGTCGGAACGGGCCAGATCGGACTGATATATCGTACAGCTGTCATGGAGCCTATCGGCCGATTTTCGTTATATTTCAAGATATAGCTATCAGGCTTACCACATCCAAATCTAAGTATGTCCTTAATATTAAAGTTTCATCAAAATCGAAGTTTTATAACTTATAACGATCAACGATCGGCCTAAGGAAGGTACCTGTTGCAATTTTATGAAAATCTGAGTACTATTACATATAACTGTGTACAACTGCAAGGGTATAAAACCTTCGGCAAGCCGAAGGTAGCCTTGCTTTCTTGTTTTTGCCTGAGTTGGGTCCTGGCAGGCAGCATAAATTTTGCAGACAGTTTGCGAACTTCTTAGTCTGTAGTATCGCAACTAAGCTCTGATTAACCAAAGATATTTTATGCTATAAACAAAAAGCATAACGCTAATGGAAGCTGCATATGATAAGCCGATTTCAAGCTACTTGCTGGCTTTAAGTCTGGGCGAAAAAGCAAACTTATTTGCAGCTCATTTTGTATTTAGATTTCAGGCAGCTTTTATGAGCTAACTATCTATATATAATCGTATCTATATATATTTGTATCCATATATACTTGTCTTAATTGAGTATATCTTGTTAAGTGCAACTTTCTTCATTATAATCGATGGTATAACTCTCATCGTATAGCTTAATCCACAACATCATCCCCATATGTCGCTCTAGTTTGCACTGTAGCTGGAAAACGTAGTGTGATATTTAGTTCCCCCTAGTTTATTGTTCACTTTAGCTAATGTAATTAAATAGTTAAATTAATTCCAAGCACATTTTAAATGATATATCATAGCATGTTTGTTTGCTTTTTGTTTGCCGTAATCCGATGTCTTTAAAGTACTTCGAAAGTTGAACAAACTAATTTAGGAAGTTGGAATGGAGGGGGGGGTAAGCTTGTTGAATCGATACTTAAAGAGGCTTTCGTTCCACATTGATGGCAATTTTAAATCTGCGGATTATTTCTGCTCTTCTCTATTGGTTTCCCACAGTGAGGCGGGGGGCTTCTTTTTCGGGTTGCAAGACTGACTGAAAATAGAAGTCATTCAATTACATTTCGACTGCAAAATGCACTCAATCCGACTGGAATTCGCTGTGCCCCCCCGCCCCTCCTCCCCCGCTCCTCTTGACAACGAATGCGCCCAGAGAGCGCTCTGGCTCCCATAGAGCCTGCAGAGCAGCGTAATAATTTAAAATTATTAATTCACGTAAAATAAAATGCTGCAAGTATAAATGCGGGCGCTGTGATCAACTGACGCATACCCTGCGCAGTTGAGAGTAAATATTGCAAATTAAAAATTTCATAGCATACTTTTTAGGGCAGTTGAAAATGCAGCTCAATCAGCGGCAAAGTAAATTTTTTATAGCATACTTATTGGGGCAACTTAAAAAGTCTACTCTGAACAGTCAATAAAAATATACCCAACTACTACAAGCTACAGGGTATTTTCTTTTGCCAGTTGAGTATGAATGTGTATATTTCTGTATGTGTGTGTGCGTGCGTGCGCTTGTGTAATAAAAAACATTTCAATTATTCAAGCAAATTGCCAACAAAGGAGACGCTTCCAATTGATTGCAACGACACGACACGACACCCTGCTTCGCTCCCCCTCCCCCACATGCAGCTTATTACGCGCACAAATAATGATGTCTTCGCTTCGCTGAAAATCAGATACGCACATCGAGTACCCTTCCTGCCCCCTCCCCTAGCCCATTGGGCAATAACAGACTGTCTCCATGAAATTACCCCATTTTATTCCTGCAAAGGGGGGCGACGCTTTATGTTATTCGATTCTAATTAAGTTGCAGGCCTGAGGAGTGAGTACTCTGCTGCATTCTCATGTGACTCACATCATTTACAGTTTATTTTTATTATTTTCTATTTTTTCCCCTGTCAATCATTATTGCATTTGTGATTTAATGATTTGTTGCGCGCATCGCGGAAATGCGATATTGCACACAGTTCTAAGTTTACGCACAAAAATAAATCAACTAATGATTTATTTTTCGAAATTGTACTTTAACGAGCCCAGTTGGGATTCGCTTTAATTCGACGTCGTTTAGGCAAATGTTGTGCAATTATTGAGTCGTTTAAGCACACGTCTCGGCCAAGTTTCGGCGAACTTGGCTAAAAATATGTTTGCTGTCTCGACTCTAAGCTGACAGGTCACCCACCTCTCTCTCTCTCTCCCTTCCCCCTTCAGAACTATGGGCAAAGTTCGCTCGTTCAAGTGCAGGCTCAGAGTCGACTTTGCTGCTGTTTCTTTTCGATGTGGGTCAAAAAGGAAAATGGGAGAGAGAGAGAGGGAAGAGCGAAAAGAAAATTGCTGAAAACAGAAAAATTCACAAGTTTTTTCTCCATTAATTTGTTTGGCCTGCGGCGTCGATTTTTGTTTTTTATTTTTATTTTTTTAGCTGATTCGATTCGGTTTGATTTAATTGCGGACAGCGCGGCGTATGCGCGATGTGTGAAAATACCAAATCAGCAGGGCTTCGCAAGTGTAGAGAAGAGAGAGAGAGAGAGAGGGGGGGAATGACAACGGGAAACCAGAAATAATTATCCCGATTTGCGTGCATTAGCGACGCGTTGACAGGCCCCAGCAAACCCAACTTTGGCCACCGCACGCGGTTAATTTATCCACATGCCACCAAAATTTCCATGGCAGCAGCCCCAACAGCGGGAAAAGCAAACAAAAAGCCAGAGGCGTGGCCAGGGGGGGCAAGAGGAAGCAAGAGAGTGGAAGTGTATGAGCGTGTGGACCTGCAACAAAATTGGATTTTTATTTTGGGAATTATTTTTGTGAATTTACATGTGCGGAAAAGTTGAAAAGGAGTTGAGAGCGAGAGGGAGGGAAGAGGGGCAATGATAGTGGGTGAAGAGCATAGGAAAGAGGAAGAGAGAGAGAGAGAGAGAGAAAGAGGAGTATAGGGTGCCCAACTAGAGCTAAACAAATAAGGTTACGAGCAAGATGAGTGCAGAGAAGGAGAACATGTTGCTAGAGGCGCAGAGACAGTTAATGAATAGAAGAAGAAGAGGGAGGGAGAAAGAAAGAGATAGAGAAAGGAAAAATATATGAAAGTGTTGCATAGAGGAGTAAAGAAGGAAGAAGGAAGAGATAAAGAAACGAAAAATTGATGAAAGTGTTGCATAGAGGATGGAAGTTCTAATTAATGAAGAAAGAGAGAAAGATTCAAGCTTGGAGGCCCATAGTTTTCTAGATTTTTGAGTGCAAAATGGGGCGTGGCCAAATTATAGAACTATCATAATCTGAGCACAACTGTACTGCATAATTTCACCAATTTTGCTAACCCAAGCTCTGCTGATCTCTGAGCTGGAGTTGTTCATACAGACAGACAGGTCTTTTTGGGATTATCCAGCCAGATAGCTGGATGCTGGTTGCCTTGGGGGCACCTCCGTTTGTTGCATGTTCCATGCTGGCCTTTGAGCAAATGGGAACTAATTAAAACGCTTAGCTTAGTTGACTTTTGCTTTGTGTTGTCGCGTCTGTCCCATATGGAATTCTAATTGGCACTATGAAGAAGGCAGCGGCAGCGGCAGCTTGCCACATGCTGCGCTGATTGCAAATGCAGCTCAGCTGTCACCTGCTAATTGCTGCAGCCGTCAGGTGTCAACAACTTGGTTGCCTCAAAGAGAGAGAGAGAGACAGAGAAAGAGAGAGAGAGAGAGAAAGGGAGCAACTTTTTGGCAGCCATGTTTCATTTGCCTCCCTTTTAAGCCCGCTCCCTTTTGGCCAACAGCGATAAAAACAAAAGCGCAGCTCGGGCTGACAATTAACTCCTGATTGTTTAGCTGCATGTCTGTCTTCCCCTCTCTCTCTCTCTCTCTCTCGCTCTCTCTCTGTCTCTTTTTCTGCCTGTCGCTCTTGGCATGCTGCGAATCAATGAAGCAGCCACAAAATGCAAAACACACGACGCGGCGTGTATTCTGACTGCATTTTCTATTTATAGAGATCGAGCTATATAGCCAGACATATGCGCAGACAGACACCCACACACACACACACACACCTACACACACACACACACACACACACGTGCAACGAGCTGTTTTTGAATACGCTTGTTTTGCCAGGCAACTCTAATCAGATTTGGCGCAGGTTAATGAGCAAAAAAAGGCATCGAGTTGCCATCGCCCCCTAGTGAATCACTCACTGATTCACTGGCGCACTCACTCACACCCATACTGATTCAGCTATTCACTCTTTTTGCAGATCCGTGCACAAGGATGAGTTCGGCACACAACGTGTGTACAAGAAGACTTCGCCCAATTGTGTGCTCACCCTGTATTTACCCACGCGGGAGATAACTTTGACTGGCAACAATCCGTCGGTGCTGCGGGGCATCGTCTTCGTCGACCCCAAGGCTATACAGGGGTATCGTGTCTATGCTCAACTCACTCTGACATTTCGGTAAGTCGAGCACGCACACACACACAGACAGCCGGTTTTCTGGAAGGACAATGGAAACAAATTATGAAAGTTGCATTTCACTTTACACTTTTTTCCAGTTTTTTCTGCAGAAAAAAAGGCAACAATCTGCTTTTTCTTTTATTTTTATTTCTTCTTCAACTTTTCTTTATTTTTGTGCCGTGCGCCTTTTTTAACTTTGAATTATTTTTCGCCATAATTACAGTTAACTTTTTCGGATTCCTTTTTTAGCTTGTGCAAAAATTCGTAGCATACTTTTGCGCGCGGCTAATTAAAATTAAATCGAAATAATCTGATTCAAATCTGATTCACTCTCGAGTCTCGCTCGCATTCAATTCTCATTCGATTTAACTGAGGAATTTTATTATTCATTATTCATTAACAATTGTGTGTAAAATTATTAATGACAAAAAAAAATGTGCACAAAGGCAACCGCTGAAAAGCGCAACATTTTGATTGACAAGAGAATTTACCTTGTTCAATTCGTAATTCATTTGTAGAGCTTAGAAAAAAATTATATACATTTTTCTTTTGGAACTTTTCATTATTTTCCCTTCAAGCTTCAAACAGATTCTTTATTTATTTATTGCACTAAACGCAAAAGTTTTAATTAATAAGTGAATCAAGTTTTGCATTGCTGAAAAAATTCGGAATTTTTGAATTTTTTTCTAAAATACAATTGGCAGACTAGCTAAGGGCACACACACACACACTCGCACACACATATAGAACCAACAATTGTTTTGAAATTGAAATTGTTATTTCCGCTTGACTGACAGGCCCACAAGCGTGGGGAGGGGAGCGGAAGGAAAAACCGGGAAATAATACATAAATAATTACTTTGCGAGAGTTTTCATTGTTTTCCCTGATACTGATAGTCTCGTTGTTCTGCTTGTTGCAGCTATGGCCGCGAGGACGAGGAGGTGATGGGCCTGCGATTCTGCAACGAGGCCATCATGTCGCTGCATCAGATCTGGCCACGCCTGGAGGAGCCATCACGTGAATCCCTCAGCCCATTGCAGGTGAGCATGCCATATGTATGTATGTACAGGGTATCGATGTAGTCGCGACTGTAGGCATAACCAAGTGTCAAGGCCTGAGCTGGTCAAAAAGTGAGCTGGAGAAGGAGCTTGAGTCTCTTCTGTCTGTGTGTTGTTCCGCTCTTGAGGCAGGCACTTTGCTGGCAGACGGACGGACGGACGGACGCGCCAAGGATATCCAGGCAGCTGTCTAGTGCGTAACTTGGCTAACAACTTTGTAGCACCATTAAAACTGGATAGGTAAAAGTCTGCAGCGTCTGCAAGCCCGCAGCTCATTTTGCTTGGTGCGAGTAGCCTGATCCATGCCACCCTGTAAACAGTAGAGCTCTACGAGAACTCTATACCTCCCTACAACCCAGCTGAGCTACCCAGCTCAATCCATAACCTATTACCACTTTCACTGCCTTCCCACCATGCCACAATCCATCTCAGCTTACCATAACCCAACACACCCCCACTTTACCACATCTCCATGCATCATATAGTACCTCCTTAACTCACCTCACCACAAGAAACCCACAATCCACGAGGCGCTGGCCATAAAAAATTGGTAAATCTGATGCGGCTGGGAATGTCAGCTTTTCGCACCTTCGCAACGTATCGCCAGGGAAACCTAGAGTACACACACACCCTGATGGAGCATAGACAAGACTAAGCCCATGAGGAATGGAAGAGAAGAGAGGGAGATAGAGAGAGAGAAAAGAATGTAAAACAAGGAAATGCAAACATTTGCTTAGCTTTTAGTTAGATGAAATCGATTTTCAATTGATTCTAGTGCTGTAAACTGCCTGCTTTTAATAGACTCTACACAGACGGGGGAAGAGTGGAGAGATGGGAGAAATACCTATGTCTAGAAATAGAAATAGACAACAATGCGAGCGAAACAGCGAAAAAGCGTACAATGTACTCACGCTCTGCACGTGAGTTAATGCTCTCAAAAACCCAAAAAAAAAAAACAAGAAAGCAAGGCTACCTTCGGCTTGCCGAAGGTTTTATACCCTTGCAGTTGTACACAGCTATATGTAATGGTACTCAGATTTTCATAAAATTGCAACAGGTACCTTCATTAGACTGATCGTTGATCGTTATAAGTTATAAAACTTCGATTTTGATGAAACTTTATTATTAAGGACATACTTAGATTTGGATGTGGTATGCCTGATAGCTATATGTTGAAATATAACGAAAATCGACCGATAGGCTCCATGACAGCTGTACGAAATATCAGTCCAATCTGGCCCGTTCCGACTTATTTAATGAAGGCAGAATTAAGAAGCTTGTGAGCCAACTTTTATGAAGATAGCTCAATAACTGGGGGTCTAATTTGCGTTGCAACAGACAGACGGACTGACTGATTGTTCCTATAACAGCTATAGAATATAAACGTCTGAGATATTTAAATGGAAAAAATAAGGGCGGGTTACTGTATAACATTAAAAAGTATTGATAATGTGCTGTATTTCCAAGAACAAAACAGGTTTGCATACAAAAACCCTAATTTCAGCCGATTGTTCCTATGGCAGCTATATGTTATAGTGGTCCGATTTTGATACAATTTTGACAGCACATTAGGAACGTAATAAGAATAAGATTTGCAAAATCTTGTTGCAATATCTTGAAAAACAACAAAAATCGGCCGATAGTTTCTATGACAGCTATACGATATATCGGTCCGATCTGGCTCGTTCCGACTTATTTACAGCGCGCAGCAATAAGAAGCTTGTATGCCAAGTTTCATGAAGATAGCTCAAAAACTGAGAGACTAGTTTGCGTTGCAACAGACGGACGGACGGACGGACGGACGGACGGACGGACGGACGGACGGACGGACAGACGGACATCCATTTTTGGACTCCTCTGTTTATGCTGATTCAGAATATATATACTTTATAGGGTCGGAGATGTCTCCTAAGGTGCGTTGCAAACTTCTGGCTAAAATTAATATACCCTCTGCAAGGGTATAAAAAGAAAGAGAGAGAAAGAAGCAAGTAGCAAAGTGTCCAAGGGCAGCATGGAAAAAATCGCTACTTTAAGCAAATCTTCATACTTTAAAGAGCACACACAGTACCATCCTTTATTCCCACACTACCTTACTACCCAAGTTCCCTGGATGTGTGTGTGTAGCCAGAGGTCCCAGCAAGGTGCCAAGACACGGTCGCGTTTGCCCCGAAACCTTTTCGAACTGATGAAAGATAATTTGACAAGCCCCAGGCGAGCATATTAAGCGTGTATCATGTGCATGCCATGTATACCCTATAAGCTATCACGACATGTGGGGTATATATGGTATGCCAAAGCAGTTTACAGCACTTAAATCAATTGAAAATCAATTTCATCTAACTAAAAGCGAAGCAAATGTTTGCAGATTTCTTTTTTAACATTTTTTTTGAAGTGACTTCAGTGTCTGCTGTCCCCCCTGTCTCTTTCTCTTTGTCTCTTTCTCTGTCTGTTTTCTGTCTCTTTTCGTCTGTCTTCCTCCCTCTTTCACCTGAAACTTTCAATTGGAACTTTTGCCTTTATTAAATCTGACATGCAATCATTTATTCAGCCATCACTTTTCTGACAGCCGAAACTCACCAAAAATTTGGTTAGGCAATCAGTTAGCCGGTTTCCCATTTTCCATTTCCCATTTCCCATCTCCCATTTTCAATTTTCCACTCGGCATTTCGCTGGCCTCCTTGCATGCCCGATTTGCATAATATATTTACTTATTTATTTACTGCGCGCTACTCGCCGCGACGTGGCCGGGACAGAATCGCTTGAGTCCCAATCCAAACTGGGTCGAAACTGAAACTGAAACAGTAACACAAACACCAACACCAACACCAGCAGCAAGAGGAAGAGGAAGAAGAAGACCAAGACAAAAGCAAAGACAAGCACAAACACGCATAATTAAATAAATTTGGCTTTAATAACTTGGCAGCTCAGCCGGCGGCCAAGTGTACTTCGGAAGCAGCCTGAATCCCGACAGTGAAGTGACCAGGAGCGATAGAAGGTGCCTTCCAGGGGGAGGGAGGGTAGCCATAGTTGAGCTCTGTTTGGTTTAGCGATAGATTGATGGATAACGCTGCGATGAGCCAACAGAAAGGACGCCGCTTTGGCCAGCGATTAATTGGCCAGCGATAGTAGGCAGAGAGATATGGAGGAGGGTGTCCTTAAGCCGGGTCTGTCTACAGCTCAGCGGGTGAAGAAGGTTGATGAAGGTTGGGATGAGCAGGCGTAGAGTAGATTATGGAGAAGGAACTACAGCGTAGAGTAGAGTATAGTAGAGTAGAGTAGAGTAGAATAGAGTAGAGTAGAGTAGAGTAGAGTAGAGTAGAGTAGAGTAGAGTAGAGTAGAGTAGAGTAGAGTAGAGTAGAGTAGAGTAGAGTAGAGTAGAGTAGAGTAGAGTAGAGTAGAGTAGAGTAGAGTAGAGTAGAGTAGAGTAGAGTAGAGTAGAGTAGAGTAGAGTAGAGAGTAGAGTAGAGTAGAGTAGAGTAGAGTAGAGTAGAGTAGAGTAGAGTAGAGTAGAGTAGAGTAGAGTAGAGTAGAGTAGAGTAGAGTAGAGTAGAGTAGAGTAGAGTAGAGTAGAGTAGAGTAGAGTAGAGTAGAGTAGAGTAGAGTAGAGTAGAGTAGAGTAGAATAGAATAGTAAGATCAAGTAGATCACACAGTCATACGCAAAGATTGTATATTTCTCCGGGTTATCCTTCAACCCTGCGATGAGTATGATAGGGAAAGGGAGCTCTGGATAAACTGGGGTGATTGGGAAATTGGAAATTCGCTTTAAAGTTGCTTCTCCGTGAGTTTGAGCTGAGTTATCCATTCATCCATCCGTCAGACGCGACATGTGTCTCAAATACTAATGCTCATGCACACAGAGACGTGTACAGAGAGACCTGTACGTACATGTATGTGTTTTCTTAACAGAGTCTTATGTCTTATGGGGCGCAAGTACTATGACAGATAAACTTGGGCCCAAAGAAGACGAAGTCCTTGTGCGTCTTTGCCTGACAATTGCAGCTTAAGCAGACATTCCTTCAGCCTCGGTTTGCTACGCATTCCTCTCCCTCCCTGTCTCCCTCTCTCCCTCTCTCTGTCTCTCTGTCTGCCTGATGAAATTAGAACAAAACAATTCGAGCTGGGAAAGTGTCTTTAAATACTTTCATTGAAATACCGCACAGAGAACAGTTCGAGGCGAAGTCATAGCCAAACTTGATGGGTACATGGGGCAAGAGGGAGAGAGGGAGGGGGGGCAGGGGCACTCTCAGTGTGCCCTTGTGGCAATGTTGCCCTGCACAACACAGCTAAAAGTGAAGATACACAGATACACGCGCCGGCGATAAGACATTTAAGTATAAATCCAAGGCCAGCTCTAGGTACAGCCACAAGAAGAGAGTGTAGAGAAAGGGAGAGGGAGAGGGAGAGGGAGTAGGGTAGGTCCCAGAGACAGAACCTGTATTATGCCGAATACATAATCAAATGCAAATGAAATGCCAAAACCAGAAAAGAAATAACAACAACTACTACACCGACAGGCCAAACAATGCCAGAAAGCCAAAGCCAGAACAAAGCCAACAATTCCGAAATTGGAATGATTCGCATAATCACCAAGGCCACCAAAGCATAATTAAAATGAAAACTACAACAACAGAAAACAAAAAAAAAAAGAAAATCATATTTACGGGTACCGAAAGTGATCGCACCACAGTTCCACTGTGCCTGCCAGCCAGCCCACTGTGCGTGCGGGTCCGCATTATGTGTGGAATATTACGTGGCTTTTGAGGTTTACAATACCCATCAAAGCTGGCTTGACTGATTGGTAATTCAATAATACTAGCTTAAATAAAATGTTTAATAAATTTCATAAATTCATTTCTAAATAACAAAGCTATCGAAGTACTCTGAAAATATGAAGAAAAAAAATACTTGTATAATATGAGATATTTATGCAGATTTCGATAACAAAGCTTAGCTTAATCTGCTTTACTTTTATATTTATTTTTGTGCATAAAAGAAAATCACAAAATACACAAAATAGTTTCACATTTCACACACAACCAACAAAAAAAAAAAAAAAGAAATCATTAGAGTAGAAAGAGAGAAAAAAGGCTAAATCTGGCAATTACTGAGCTCTCTTTGCCAAGTCAAGTGGCAAATATTCCGTTTAATTGCATACATACGTTTTTCTGCCTATTCTTTGTCTTCTTCTTCTACTTCTTCCATCTCTTGCCCTGCCCTATTGTCTGCTTAAGCTGCAGTCAAGTCTTTAGAGGCTCAGCCTGAGTCTCAGTTACAATTTCTTTTTGCGAAAATCAATTAAAATGCGAAATTTCAATTCGAACTAAATTTCTGGCAATTTGCAAATGTGATTTATATCGGGCTCATTGATTTTCTCTCTCTTCCTATCACAGGAGGCACTGCTGAAGCGTCTGGGCGATGGTGCTCATCCGTTCACCCTGACGTTGACCGCCCAAGCTCCGCCCAGTGTCCAATTGGTGCCGGCCAAACGTTACTATGGAGCCCCCATTGGCACCAGCTACGATGTGCGTTGCTTTATTGGTAAGTCTTCAATTGTCCCGAGCCCATTTGTTCCACCCCACCACCACCTCGTCCCGCTCCGCAACCCACCGGTTTGGAACGCAACCAGCACGTGTGTCCATACGGAGGAGTCTGCCAGCTCAGGATTGAAGGTGTGGTAAATGGAGAGAAGGCTAACTGAACATGTAGAGAGATTCATGTGACAATCTGACGAACAGAAAGACCCAGGCAGAGAGCAGAGACAGATGATTCAGGATGGGCGGGGTTTGAAACTCTAGCAGGGATGCCAAAAAAATGGAAGAGAAGAAGAAGAAGCCCAAACTGGGGCAAACTAATGCAGAGAGATGCGAAAAGCTGCTTAAGATGCATGAGCAGCAGGGGAATGTGTAGACTCTGATATAAATGAGCAGCGCTTTGAAAGCATATGAAAGCTCTAGGGATGAACAAGTTGACAAAAGACGAAATATGACAAGAAAAGAGAGAGAGAAAACTGGGAAAAGGCAATAAATAAGCAGTAGAATTCTAAACGAAAATTCATTCTTAAAGTTACTTTAAAAAATACAATACAGAAGCTCATTAAAGCTCTACTAAAAGCTCTCAACTCTATACATACTGGAAAGTTTCTTAAGTCTACCAAAAAGCTCATTCAATCAATAGCGTAGAGACAGCATAAGCTTAGCATACATTTTAGACAGAAAAAAGAAGAAAATTGGGATTAAGTATGACTGACAAGCAGCTTGAGGATTGACTGTATATACAAGCCGAGCAGCTTACTCGACTTTCGGCTAAGCTAGGAACTTTACCGTGTTAGGCAGACATTGCAATTAACCCAACTCACATTATCATTTCCCCCACATTCATCATTCATCAAGCCATTGCCAGTGCCAATTGAGTCGAAAGTATCGCAAGTATTTTACATACATAAAAAAAAAAAAAAAAAAAAAAAAAACATCACAACTATCGAGAGTATCGCGTAAGCGAGTAAGTTGTCTCTGTCTCCAAATCTCAATCTCTCCCTTGTCCAACTGTATCTGAATCAATCTTAAAAGACGAAACGCCCGAGCAATTTGACAATCGAACAAGCGTTTCACAGCTCAATTATATTGATGGCCACGCCCCCTGTCTGCGCACCCACAAACGACGCGAAATGTCCTGACCACACCTTCCAAAAACGCTTTCCAACACTTCTTCCCCCCCTGCGCGTTGACGTCAGCAGCGATGTGAGAGAATTGAGAGATTGTGATTGATTTTGGTTTTGATTTAATTTTTTTTTTTTTTTTTTTTTTTGGGGTTTTCTTGTTTTCCACCACATTGTAGTATACACATATATATGTATGTATCTATGTACAATATATCTTTTTTGTTTCCACTGGGTTGCCGTAGTTGTTTTTGCTTTCCTAGAAAATTAATAAAAGTGTAAAATCGAAAAATGTTAAGAAAAACAAGAAAAGTGCACGAATCATGGCGTGATTCCATGGAAAAGGTTCAAATGAAAATCCGATTTCGACAGCTAGGGCAGTGTTGATAAAGTGTTTACCCGATTCGGGGAACTGAAAGTTAGTTAAGGTTGTATCATGCTTGTTTTTAGACTTTCCAGCTTTATTTTTAGTTCAAATTTTAGTTAAATACACCAACTTGTTATACTCAAACCTTCATAAGAATCTAGGCAGGGTATCTTTGCGTGCGCTCATCCCCAGCAATGGCGTACTATTTTTGTTTTCATTTGTTTTCCGTTATATTTCGCTCCGCCAACCGCCGCGGGACGTTGTCCTTGCTGCCTTTCCCCCCCTCATTGTCTTTGGTTGCTCGCAAGGTAAATGAAATGAAACGAAATGAAATGAATTCTCTCGCCCACAAATATACTCTGACAAACACACACACACGCACACTCACACGCACGCATACAAACATAAACATATACTATCTAAATGCCGCCCCGAGGGTCCCGAAAATATCCGAGACGTATCTGCTGCTTCTGCTGCTGTTGTAATGGCAAAGAAAACTGTTGAATATTCCGTTGCCGTTGCGCCGGCTTTGTTATTTAGTTTCTTCAAGAGGAGCCCGGCCGGGGAAGATGAAAGTGCTCTGAAGTTACCCCTGATTTTCGCATTGTGTTCTAAGGCATTTCTAGGGATACCCAAGCACCAAGAAAAAAAAATAAACAGTCTTTTTTATCCGAAGGAAATTTCATTAAACGCGATTACTTTTTATACACTTCGACCAATGAAAATGAGAATCGCAAAAAAGGGTATATTCACTATGTGGAAAGGTGTGGTGTAAGCAGGAAAAGTGTGGTTTGTGTGTTTAACCTGAGTGATTCTACAGTTAAAAAATAGCAAAATGGGTTTTTTTGAAAATTTTCGAAATTATGGAAATTTAGGGTAATGGTCCCCCCTGTGATATTTTTCAAAAAAATTTTATTTTTTTATTTTATATCGCCAGGTTTTAATTTTAATCGATTGCGGAGGTCAACATTAGTAATAAACAATCATTTAAATCGATTTTAAACGATACTTAATTTTGACCCAAAAATCATGTCGAAATGGTCAAAAAATTAGACATGTAACACACTCATCAGGCCTGGTACTGTCATTTTACACCGATCGTAACTTTCTTAAAAATCCAACGATTTTCACGCGGAATGACATTTTGTGTATGTTTTAACAACCTAAGTGATTCTACATCTAAAAAAGAGCAAAATCAATTTTTTGAAAATTTTCGAAATTATGAAAATTTTAGTAAGGGTCCCCCCTATGATTTTTCAAAAAAAATTTTTTTTTTTACTTTTAAATCGCGAGCTTATAATTTTAATCGATTGCGGTGGTTAAAATTAGCACTAAACAATCATTTAAATCGATTTTAAACGATACTTAATTTTTACCCAAAAATCATGTCGAAATGGTCAAAAAATTAGACATGTAACACACTCAACATGGTGATACCGTCATTTTCCACCGATCGTAACTTTCTTAAAAATCAAACGATTTTTACGCGGAATGACATTTTGTTTATGTTTTAACAACCTGAATGATTCTACATTTCAAAAATAGCAAAATGGATATTTTGAAAATTTTCGATATTCTGGAATTTTAGTCAAGGGTCCCTATGATTTTTCAACATTTTTTTTTTTTTAATTTTACACTGTGAGTTTCTAAGAGCGAATTGTTTGCTTTAAATTATAAGTGTGATTACACGTGTAACGAATTTTAAGAATTGGTCGAAGGGTATTTGACTGTCGGGCGCGCTCGACTGTTGCCTTAGCGAAATCACTTTAAGAATTACAGAAAAGGGGAAAGGGGAACGAGGTGCGTAGGTGCGAGATGGCATCGATGCGGGCAAAAGGATATTACATATCCTGTTTAACTGG
Source organism: Zaprionus tsacasi (assembly GCA_018904105.1). Lineage (NCBI taxonomy): Eukaryota > Metazoa > Arthropoda > Insecta > Diptera > Drosophilidae > Zaprionus > Zaprionus tsacasi. The sequence goes on from JAEIFR010000001.1 coordinate 9,254,743, forward strand.
AGATATTTACCGGCCTTGGGGCACAAAACGAGTCTGATTTTGCTGGTAGGCTGGTAACACTTTTCCGACCGCCTCCTCCCCCCAAGTCCTCGTCCAGGCACCGCATGTGAGAGATGAAGGTGCTTGCGTTGAGTACGACATTGTTTTGCTTTAATTAGACGCCTCAAGAGTTGTCCTTGCCCTGGCAAACTCAACTCAACGTTGTGTCCTCGAGAAAGAGAGAGAGAAAGAGAGAGAGAGAGACGTTCTCTCTTGCTGTTGCCTTTGTTCAAGCGAACGCAGGAGGATGAAGAAGAAGGAAAGAAGAAGCGTAGTCAGCTTGAGTAGCCTTAGCTTGAGTAGCCTTGTCCAGCATTGGGCAAGTTTCGAGGATATTACAATACTAAAAAAAACTTCTACTCTATGTGTGTGTGTTCGTAAGGATGTTGCGTGTGTGTGTTGTATGATCGACTGCTTGCTTATTGTGTTATTGCGTCTCTCTCTTTCTCTCTCTCTCTCTCTCTCTCTCTCTCTCTGTCTTATCCTTCTCTATTAAAACCCAGCTGACCCGAGTGAAGAGACCGACTGAGTCGACGCCTCTGTGCGCAACCGGCAACCGACACCCAGACCACGTGCCCGATCCAAAACGCGATCCCGCGAGCCGCGTTCGCGTTCGCATGCCACACCGCGAGCGGGATCGAGGCACCTGCTCCAGCCGCAACCAAGTCAGCGATCCCGTTCGGCCTCGTGGCACCGATCGCGTCCCCAACTGCCCCCACCGCAACAGCAGACACCGACATCGTTTCGATCAATGACCCCACGGCACACGCCGCAGCAGACGCCACGTCACGGGTCGCGGCATACGCCCCACCAGACGCCGCGTCACGGGTCGCGCCACACGCCCAGGCATACGCCGCGTCGTAGGCCACGCTATCCCCGGCATCATCGGCACAAGCCGCCGAAGCAGCGATCGATGCGTCGTCCGACGCCAATTTGCAGATTCCTGGCCCGAATGCTGCGTCGCTGTAGCTGCTGCTGCCTGTGCAACTCGGGCCAAGGTAACACGACAGCGATGTTGCGTGTTCATTCGTGTCTCTATTCGTGTCTTGTCTTGTCTTGTTCTTGTGTGTCTCGTACATGTTATCGATGTCTGCTCGCCTTGAACTGAGTTACACCTTGTTTAATTGATGTTTCTTGCTCTGTGTGAGTGTGCGAGAGTGTCTCTGTATGTGTGAGTGTGTGTGTGAGAGTGTATGAGTGTGTGTGTGTGCGTGTGTATCTCACTGTTTACTGTACTTGTGGCCAATTCTGCCTTTGGGGTTGCCACCTTATTGTTGTTATAACTGTTAATGCCTTCGAACCAGTGCTGCCATATATCTATGGGTTCTACAAAAACGTTTTCTAAATTTCCTAAATGTTTCTTAACGTATAACTAAATAAAAACGAAAATATTTCTATTAAATAAATAAACAATATCATGTGTTTTAAAAGTTCTTCTTTAGAACTGAATTTAGTATGTAAATATCTATAAGAATCTCTATATACCTATATATCATTAAGTAGTCTAAACTTTATTGGGGGAACTGCTTGTTATATCTTGAGTTTCGTTTATTTTCATTTGTTTATCGATAACTTTTAATATATCTTTATTACTACGTACTTTCCTGACCTATTTACTTGTGCTTTGGACAATTCTTTCAATACTTCAATATCTTTTCCCCTCTCTTTCTAAACGTGTTTATTATTTAGTACTCTCAAATCGCCAGTCGTTTTTCTCGTTCTCGTTATCGTTATCGTTATCGTTCTCGTGACTTCTTCGTCGTTTCATTGGCCACAACGTGATTGCTTTTCATTTCATTCCTCAACTGGTCACACTTTTTTATCATTTAGTTTCGTCATGTTCATTCTTTCGTCAAGTATTTTTCGTTGATTGATCGATCTGTGCTGTTTTGGTAAGCGACAGTTGGCAGCACTGCCGTCTATATCTCTCTCTCTTTCACTTCCTGTCTCTCTTCCTCTATTTCTCTGTTCCTTTTTCTTTCTATTTCTCTTTTTGAACTTTCATCTCTCTTTGTGTTTCTACTAGACTTATTTGTTTGAGCGTGTTTGAAGAATGTATGTGTACCTCTTCTTCTATCTATCCCTCTTCCTCTCTCTTTCTCCCACTCGTTTTCAATATTTCGTAACTCTTTCTGTTTCTCTCTCTCTCTCTCTGTTTCTTTCTATCCCTTTTTCTAATTGTGTATTTATCATAATCTGTCATATTCATTGTTGTTGACTCTGCTAGCATTTTCAGAGGATGCTGCCTGCGATAATCGATCGATAGTTATCGATAGTTCGCCAGGCAGCACTCTATATCGCACTCTGCACTTTTCGCGATCGAAAATGCCCGCCGAGTCGCTTTTTTATCGTATATCTGTCTTTCATGTATTCCTTCTTTCATGTGCATCTTCAAATTGTTCAGCCCGTTCACGTTTCCCGTTGCCAGCCCCCAAGCTCATCCAAATCTACAAAAATTTATCGATAACAATTTGACAATCTGACTGCATTGGCAATGCGCACTCGCACTCGAACTCATTTGGCATTCGGACTGAAAAACGAACCAGCAAATTTGACCAGATTCAAAATTCAACAAAATTCTAAAACTCTGAGTACAGTGAAGGCTCGACAAGGTGAACCAAGGTCACGAAACTTGTCAACGATTTCAGCTTATTATCGATTAAATATGTGTATTCGATACTTGAAGTGCATCGTTTCGATTTAATCGCTTGAAACGATCTTGCTGAGCATCGCAATGCATGTTGACCTTATCGAGTGTTCACTGTACTGACCCGTATACAAAATTAAACAAAACTTTCAATTCGATTAAAATATCGAGCAGCGGCAACGGCAGCGGCAACATCAACGGCAACTGCCTTTTCCATATGAAATATCGCTAATCTAATGATTTCTCTCTCTCCCCCTGCACTGCCCCTGTTTGCACACACACACACACACACACAAACACACACACTCTCACCCTCCTTTGGGGCACTGCCTGCAGCCGATAAGACCGACGAGAAGTTCCATCGTCGCGCCTCCGTCAAGATGGGCGTGCGTGTCATTTATCGCACCGATGTATTCCATCATCACACAGCACCGGAGCACAGTGCCAGCTTTGCCGGACAGCATGGCCCCGCAGCGGCTCAATCCCCGCCAGCGAGCAGCACTCCGCCGCTGAGCAGCGAGAGCACCAATCTGTCCACGGGCGCCGAACCGACCCCGACCAGCACCGCCACCGCTGGCACCAGCGCCGGCTACGGGCCCGTCGGCACCGGACCGAGTACCAGTTCCGCTGCCGCAGCCGCCGCCGCCAAAGGCAAATCCAAGTCGGAGCGTGGTGATTCATTTCCCAAGCTGAGGTTGTCGCCCAAATCGTTCCGTTTCAGCGGTCGCTTTGGGCGCAGCAAGAGCGAAATCGAGAAGTGTCCGAATGATCCGTTTCACTGCTACAGCAAGTCGTTCCAGGAGGTAAGTAGAAGCAGCCAGAGAGCTGATCGATAAGTTTAATCGGCAAAGTTATCGATCAACCAAGCGATTATGCTGTTTATCGTTTTACAATCAAGAGAACGAATTTTTAAGGGATTTGCGCTTGAAATCGCAGATTAACCGCTTTACCAACGGTTAACCGTTTCGCTAAGGGCTAACAGAGAGAACTGAACGATACATTGAACCAGTACCTGCCAATCGGTTAACCGTTTAACCTGCTTAACCGTTTGAGAATCTAGTAAAACTCTAAGAATGAAAGGTTACATTGAATTGATCTACATAACTTTGTTTAACCGTTTTCCAAACGCTTAACCGTTCAACTAACGGTTAACCGTTTCCCCAACTGTTGGCCAATAAACAATGCTACACAAATCCCGAAACCGTTTCGAATTGATTGGCTTACCCAACGCACAATCGATTGCCATAGAAACACTAATCGGTTATGAATGCGAAACGGTTAATGCCCGCTGCATCTGTAAGCAGCTTAACCGATTCAATAGTCTTGCCTGTTACACACACACACATACACGTAGTAACACATACACTATGCATGGATTCGTGTAATCCCAGCTAGAAACTAATCTCCGCCTGCTTCGACCCTTTTGCAGCACTGCGACAATACTGGCTCCGGCATGCTGCCGCCGCACAGCAATGCCGGCGTCACCGGCGGCATTGGCGGCATCAGTGTTGGCCCCTGTGGCGGACCACAGGGCGCCGTCGACAAGCCCTTCCTGCTGCACGACGGGCGGGTGGGGCTGCGTGCCAGCCTGGACAAGGGTTGGTATACCCATGGCGAGGATGTCAATGTGACCATCAACATACGCAACGATAGCCGCAAGACGGTGCGCAAAGTGCGGGTAAGTTTTGAGATACGAGGTGTATCGATTCTCTTGTTCTATATATCGATAGTCGATAACTTATATTGATGCTCAGAATGCTGCATATCTTTTTATATCTGGGTTCACAACATATGGTCACGTTGATCGACTATTTTTATCGATATAAATTACAGATCTGTGTATCGATAACTTATCGATAACTCCGCTAGTTTACAATTTACAAGCCAATATAGTTGATCTGTCTACATTGAGTTCAATTTTCTAAAATTGAGCGCACAGCACAATAAACTATCGATAGTGACACCATAACTATATAAATTACACAACTGTGTATCGATAACTTATCGATAACTACGCTAGTTTACAATTTAAAAATTTGTATATCTACAATGAGTTCTTTTTACTAAAATTGAGCTCACATGACAATAAACTATCGATAGTGACACCATAACTATATAAATTACACATCTGTGTATCGATAACTACGCTAATATACAATTTACAAGCCAATATAGTTGAGTTATGTCTACAATAAGTTATACTTTCTAAAATTGAGCTCACAGCACGACAAACTATCGATATTAGTACCATAACTAGTGTTTATAACCATTGCGATAGTTATCGATAGCTCACATTTCAATGTTAACCCATAAATCGGTCAAGACATCATAGCCAATCACTTGCACTTGTAAACCAAGCTGAGACCCAAGTCAAGTGGACTCTTCCTCCTCCACTTCCTACTCCCACCTGCTACTGCCCCACCCCCTGTCCCTCTCTTGTTTCACTTTCCTTATGTCGCACTTGAGGCGTTCCCTGGCTGCGACAATACAACGTGCTGTCCGCCTTCGCCTCCGCCTTCGCCTCCGTCTCCGCCTCCGTTCGCCTCGCTTGCAACTGAGGCAAATAACGCATACGCAACGTTGCGCACAGTGCGAGGCAAACTGTTGCATACGGGCAGGGAGTGCGAAAGGGGGGAGGGGGGCGGGGTCAGACATGCCACAGTATGCTATGAATAATTTGTAGCCAGGCAAGTCGCCGCATACGCCCCCGCCCCCGCCCCGCATGTGGCCCATTGGCATTGGCATTGGCATTGCAGCAACTGCTTTGCTGCAGCAATGGCAACGACATTAAATGAATTATGTGCAACGTGAAAAGGATTGCGTAACACCCACGCACACGCACACACACACACACACTAACAGAGGAGCACATACAAATGCAGCTGCATAAATATGCACCCACACAGAAGGCTTAGATTGCCTTGTTTGAGCAGGCTGCAGCAGGGAAGAGCAGGCAAACGGGAGCAGGCAGAGAGGAACAGGCAGGAAGGAGTAGGTAGAGAGGAGCAGGCAGGGAGGAGCAGGCAAAGGGACCTAATGGAGGCAGTAGCTCAGAGGAAGCAGGCAGAGAGGAGCAGGCAATGGCAACTGTAAGAAGAAGCAAGCAAGGAGCAAGCAGGCAGAGGGATCAGGCAGAAAAAGTAGAGCAGTCAGCAAGGAGAAGTCACACCAGAAGGAGAAAGAGAGAGGGAGAGAGAGGGAGAGAGGGGGAGAGAGAGGGATAGAGAGAGAGGGAGAGAGAGGGATAGAGAGAGAAAGAGAGGGGGAGAGAAAGGAGGAGAGACAGGAAGCGACGTCCACTTCACGTGCTCCATTTGCGATGCAACTGACCAAGCAAAAGTTATGATAGTCAATCACAGTGACAGCTGATGCCAGCGGCGTGCACTTACAGTTATCGCTCACTGTAGTTACAGTTGCAGCAACAGTTACACACACAGCGCAAATGCAACATGTATTTGAGGCAGGCAGGCGGGCCTAAGGCAAGGATGAACTGCTCCAATCAGAACTCGCAGGTCACTTGCAGCCTACCCTGCCCGGCTTAGCTGTACTTACTGTTGATTGAATCCTCGACCCCCTTCGGCTACCCTGCACATGCACAGTCCCTCATAGTCCTCTCCCCTTTCCCCTTTCCCCTCGCCTAAGTCGCTTCCACAGTCGCCTACACAAAGTAAAAGCGAGTTTCATATTAGCGATATTATCAATTTCTGTTGTGCCATTGCCAGGCGCTTTCGATTTCATGTGCCATTCCATGACATTCCCACTCCCCTCCCCTCTCCTCCCCTACACACACACATACCACTTGAGCCATGTTTGGGCATTGTCAGCTTTATTGCTGGGTCGCCTCTAATGGCAAATGCTTGTAAGTCAATTGCTCAGATTTTCGAATTAAGTTCAATAATTGCCAATAACACAATGCCATGCCCCCCCTCTGGCCACGCCTCTGCCCACAATACTCGTGGGTGGCCACAATGTTTGGGCAATTGCTTTCGCAGTGTAAACACAAACAGACAGGGTGGCACAAAGAACGTCACGCGGAGCAGGGTAGGGGGGCAGACTCACACGCATTCAACATAAATAAATCAGTTATTCTGATACGCACAAGTGCAAAGCGTCGTATAAATATTATAAACACGTTCTGCGCACCAACTAAGAGAAGCGACACCCTGTTAACTGCAGCAGACAGGCCTGTATACCCTGCAGCTTGCTGTAGAAGCTTTGGCGAGCATGCAAAGCGCATGAAAGCTTGAGCAAAGACAGCTGAAGAAATAATTCTACTCAAAGAGATAAGTTCCTCTACAGATTTGGCTCAGAATGAATTGTCAAAGCCTTTGAAAGTTCGTCAAACTGCTCAGCAGAAAGCTTTGAGTCTTTAAGGAGCTTTTCATCGATACAAAAATTAATGAACTATATAAAACTATATATAAAAATATTGATAATATTTGTGGCACAATTGAAAGCTTCTGAAATGGCTTGAAAGCTCTCGAAAGTTCTTCAAAACGTATGCGTCCCTTTGAAAGCTCCCGAAAGTTCTTTAGATCACTTAAAAGCTCTTGAAATCTCTCTCACATTTCTACTGTCTTAATTGAAAGCTGCTGCAAGCTCTTGGAAGCACTTCAAATCAAACTTAAAGCTCTGCTGCCACAGAAAGTCGTTCGAAATGATTTTAACTATAAGGTCGATCAGGCAACTCATAGTTAAAACATATATGCACTTCGTTTACTTTCTGATTCTCATTTTATCTGCGTGTGCGAGTTGATGCTTTCAGCTGATTGTCATTTTGATTGCGGTCTTGCGAAAGAAAGAAAAAAGCAAAGCAAAGTGCTGATTGAGCCTAAAGCTTTTAATAAACACCAAATACGAGAACGATTGCGCATATTGCGTATACGCCGTGGTGCGGACAAACAAAGCTGTTTATGGCTGCTCATGCTGTTGCCATGTTTTTGCTGTTGTTGTTGTTGTTGCGGAATCGCGCTGACAAATCGAATGTCCCGCTGGGAAAAGCACTCGGCAGTCAAAGAGCAGCAAGAGAGCAATGCAGGGAGGGAGGGGGTAGTCATAGCGGAGGAGGGTGTGAGCGTGTAAAGCGACGCTTAGCGGCAAAGTGAGCACAGGCGACAAATGCAAATGACGCTTAGCCAAAATGAAATTGCAAAAGTGTAGGGCGCTTCAGCTGCAATCTCTCTTGAGTCCTTTGCACTAGGCCCACTCGAGCGGCAGCACGAGCAGAGCAAGAAAAAGAGATAGAAAGAGGGGGAAAGAGAGAGAGAAAGAGAAAGAGGGGGGAAAGAGACTAGGCAGGCAAAAGGCGGCGCCAGTTCAAGTGAAAATTGTGCTTAGACATTTGATGTGTTTTTTCCATTTCTTTCTCTTTCTTGCATAAGCAGACATAAGCGCACGCCCACACACACACACACACACATATGCTGCGTGTGTACCCTTTCGCCAGAGCCTGAGCCCTTTATAAGCCACGCACAGACAGTGTCGCACTATGCACGCACAGTGGGCGCCAGCAGTTAATTTCCATTAATGCAGCAAGCCACAAATTGTTTTACTCGCTCCCTCTCGCTCGCTCTAATCAAGGCAATACCTGTCAGCCATTTTTATTCTGTTTAATTCTGAGCGCCGCACGAAAGTAGGCAACAGTTTTTTTATGCGGCGCTGCTTGTGATTCAAAGCGCGCGCAAAAGTAGGCAACACTTTTTTCTGTTACGCTGCTTATGTTTCCCAGCGCCGCGCGAAAGTAGGCAACAGTTTTTGTGTGGCGCGAATCCTTTTCGGAGTAAATTCTTGCGGCATATGGAAAGTGTTTGATAGAAATATGCATTCATATGTATATGCAAAAATATATACAGACTAAAAAAATATACTAAATAATAAATATAAATACATATAGTATAATAATATAATATTAATAATACGTATAATACAAATCAATTGAAATCTTGCTGAATTTATATAAAGTTCTTTAAATATATTATTTTTCTTGCACTTATTTCAATTGCAAGTCTTCATATTGTTGCATCATCTATGTTATAATTTATGCCAGCATCGCCCACTGTGCGTTAGCCTGGGGGATTGTCTGGCACGAGCGGGCCTTAATCTCATCTCTGCCATGTGCTGTGTGTGCAGTGTTGCCCGCAAATGTATGCTACGATTTTACATTGTTCACAAGCGCAAGCTCTCGCACACGCACACACACACACGCACACACACACACACTCAGTGAGCTATGCGTGTTGCTACTTAGCTCCGCTCTACAGCATCCGCAATACGCATCCGCATTTGGCCATGTTTGAGTGCGCCTTGCGGCATGCTTCCTGATACTTCTTCTTCTTCTTTTTTTCTTCTTTTTCGCCAGCGATTAAAGCCAAGCAAAGTCAATGCTAGCCCCATCGCTCCCCCCCCCCTGCCTAGAGCTAGAAAAATGGGCCATAAATTGAGGCGGCTTCATTATGCCGCCTGCCAGTTATTATGACAGATGTTTTGCCACATTACGTATACGTAATACGCCAGCCTAGGGAACTAGAGGCGTGCCATAAGCGCAGCTGCAGCCACATCGATGACACACACACTCAGCCACTCGAGGCTAATGCAGGGAGGGCGAAAAAGGGAGAGACGAGGCGTGTAGGGAACGCGCTTTGCCGCCTGAGTGCACATGCAAATGCTTTGCTGCCTCGTCTTACCCTACGCCGCCCTGCCCTGCCCCGCCTTGGCGCCTGTCAAGCGTTATTGTTGTTTATTATATTGTTGCCACAATATTTTCACAGCGCATTGTTTATTGATGAGCAGACAGATACATCGACAGACAGACAAATGCTTGCCAGACAGACAGACAGACAGACTGAGAGAGAGAGAGAGAGAGAGTGAGTGAGGGAGACCGGAAGAAGTGCCTCGCACACAGTTATGAAAATTGCAAATGAATTTTTCAATATTTGTTGATTGACTCACGCTCTCAATTTGCATATGACTTGATGCTATGCCTGACTTACAGACAGACAGATAGACAGACAGACAGACAGACAGACAGACCTACATATGTGTCTGTCTATGGCAACTGCCTGGGCAAGTGAGTTACAGATCGATCGGACAAGGTAGCATAGGCAGAATGTAAACAACATAAGGAAAAAAGCGAAACTGTTGACATAGATAACCTGATTTCCTTATATGGCATATGACATTTTCAGCTTAAGGCCAAGTCAGCTGTCATATAAATATATGGCAAGTATTGTATTCACATATGCTTATTTATATAAATAAATACATAAATTAATAGATCAAACAAGACATATGACTAGAAGTAAATAAATATAATATTGTTTATAGAGCAAAAAGTGTTGCCAGTTGGTCAGACATGTAAATAATTTATATGGCATTTAATATACATAAATATGACAGTGTATAAGGGTATAACACTATGTCAGCTGAACAGACAAGACACACGATACGAAATAAATAAATATGGCAGCAATTTTTGACGCAGCGAGTGCCATATCAAAAGAACTGGCCAGATATATGCCTAGAAATTAATATGACACTGTTTATAAAGCAAAAGGAGTGTCTAATATGGTCACAGCATGTCATACATATGGCAAGCCGATGGATGAACTAAATCTTTATGGATTCTATGCCAGTTCCCTTTGCTTTTCGCACGTTTTTTGTGCAGTTATTAATCGAACCTATTTCTCACACTATGCATGCAGATTAGCTCTCTCTGTCACTCGCGCTCTCTCTCTCTCTCTCTCTGTCTCACTCTACTCTATGCTGCATGCTGGTAAAAGCTTTTTGAGTGGCTTCTAGACATATCTGTCAAACATGCTTAGAATCAAATCTGCACTCCAAACTGCACTTTGACTTTTGCACTACGTAGGCGCCTAACTCCCAGCTTAGGATCCTAACACAGGACAGAGGCAACTGTTAATCACCATTGGCAGCTGGCAGGCTACGTTATGCTTGAAGGTCTCCTTTGTTTTTTGTTTTTTTGTTTTTTTCATACCTGCAAATAGCTGGCTTTATTGTTTTGCACCTTTGACAGCAGTCGAAATGGAATTAAAAGCTCAACATGAAGAGAAAAACATGCATATGGCAAAAGTCTGCCTGTTGAATTAGCAGGGCGCAGGGGGGCAGGGGGGGGCAGACTTATAGACCCTGCAGCTTCAATTGAAGCGATTTCCATCTGGCAGCATTAAATGTCATGTGTTTGGTTTCTCATTAGAGCGGACCCAATGAGATTTGAGCTGGCTGCCAGGTATGAATGAATGTGTATATAATAAATCGGATTAGCAGCGCAGTTTGCACATGGCAACCCGAGATTGAGAGGGGGGCTAAGAGCTTAGAAAGGGAAGAGGGAGAGTGAGAGGGAGAGAGAACTGTGCGCAATGCGATTTGTGCTCGCTTGCTTAAATATTTTATGCAGCTGCCCCAAAAAGTGTGCTACGAAAAACTTCTTGTTCCATTAGACTACGCCCTTCTGCGCTCTATTAAATATACATTTGCCTAGACACGTGTGTGTGCGTGTGTGAGTGTGTGTGCGTGTGAGTGCTCGTGTTTTGGCTCTGCACTTTTTATTGTTGCATTGTAAAATTTTATTTGCGTCATTCGCCTTCAAGTTGACAATAAAAGTCAAAAGTCAAACTGTCAGCTATGTGTGTGTTGTGTGAGTGTGTGTGTCTGTGTGTGTGTGTGTGAGTGTGTGGCGAATTTTGGTCAATTGTCCAGCTGTGCTTGCACTGCAACAAGTGGCTTGCTCCTTCTGTCTACTTCTCTCTCTTCGTCTCTCTCTTACTCTAAGTCCGACTTTCTCTCTCGCTCTTTCACTTTTCCACTCTTTTCTCTCCCTCTCCACCTCTCTGTGCGTGTCAGCCAAAACTTGCAGCAGCTGCTGCGCTTGGAAACGCAACTGAAAAAGGCAGAAACTGAGCAAAGCAGCTCGCTCAGCAAATAAAAATGTTTAATTAATTTGCTGCAAGTACACGAATTTATATGCGTGTGCGTGTGTGCGTGTGTGTGTGTGTGTGTGTGTGTGTAGCAATTCGCTTAAGTGCCGCGTGCCAGGCAAAAGTTCACAATTGAATGGCAAATGAAGTTGACAAGGCACAAAACAGGCAGAAGAAGTAACAAAAATTCATAGCATACTTTTTTGGGCCAACATGATTTTGCATTATGCTCAAGACGAATGACGAAGAAAGTGCAGAAGGAGGAGGAGGAGAGAGGAAGAGAGAGAAAAACTAGGCACAGCGGAAATGAAACGACAACTGATTAGGCTGAAATCCATTTAGGCCGGTTCCCACAGGGAGAACCCAAAGCTCAAACGCAAATAACCAAGAATACAGCTAGTAGGCCAGTCCCGAGTGAGTGTGTGTGAGTGAGACAGCAAATACCCAAGAAAATACCACAATCCTCATAACCAATAATTCACCGTAAATAGTTAATCGTCTTAATGTTCGTAGTTTTGATGCCATCAAAGCATTATGATGGCCGCTTTAGACATCGAAACTGAATTGTAAATTTGGTAAATATTTATGATAAAATAAATCCCATAATGTCACAAAGGAACACCCTGTAATAGCATAAGATAGAATAGGAGATGTGATGAAATAGTGATAATTTCGAGCTAAGCATATTTCCAATTTTTACTGGGTATCTGCACGTTCACCCATCACCCTCAACTGCCTTTTTGCATTTATTTACTTTTCGTCGCCATGTTTGTGTTGATTCAACACATTCGATTATCGAATTACATTTTAGCCCAATATTGTTGACCATTTTCGTGCTTTAATTTTTGCGATAATTATTTAATATTTTCCATTCGATTTATTTTGTGGTCGTCCACTTTTAACTAAACATCAAAAACCGTCAAAAGTGACCTGAGGTTCAGTGTGAATTTTGATCACATTGTTAAGGGATTTTGTTTCCGTCATTTCTTTCTCGTTTCTCTTATTTGTTTGTTTCATTTCTCCTTTTTATTCTATACATTTTTGTTTTCTCTTTGTGGAAATATCTCATTTATTTGGCTACGTGTTTGGTTGGCAATCGTCGTAGGGAAGGAGAATATTGACAGCAAAATGGCCTCCAAATTGGGCCCATTTTTTGGCCTAGCTGGGTGGAGTGTGGGGGAGGGGGCGTGTCCAAAGGAAAACTGCAGTAACAAATGCCGAATCAATTGCGGAGGCCAAACCACAGACAATTGTTCCCGGTGGACCGTTACTCTGCGGCAGCGTCCCCCTACCCAGAGCCGAGACGGTTAAGCACCCTAGAGATGGGAGCGTGTTGCGATTGTTGCATGTCTGAGGTAATCGATAGGGAGGATAATCATTTAACCAAGGAGAGAAACACACAACTTACAGTTGAATCAATTGCGACTCTCGCAGAGAATTCAGCTCAAAAACCTTGCTGATCTCTGAGCTTATGGCGATTAGAGTAATGAAATTTTGGACTAGCAATACTCGCAAGTCACCTACTCGCCTCATATATCATTTATTTGCTGTTGCTTTAATAAGAAACATTTATTAAACGCATATTCCTTTCATAATAACTCTCGCATGCCTCGCTGTATGCCTTGTCTTTTGTGTCACGTCCTTAAGCCCATCCCTGAGCCCCTCTCACTGTCCCACATTGTCCCACACTCTGCCCTGATATCACCCATCGACCATTGTCCGCCTTTATGGGCGTAATTGAGTGCATTACTTTTGATTGCCTCGCCCAGTGCGATAAGGACGAAGTAAGCGCGGCCAGGCAATCAAATAATGCTGCCATAATTCCAGCCCATACGCACGCACGAACACACACACACACACGCACACATACAGGGACACACACTTGTCAAGGTTGAGTCGCGACTTTCACTTGGGATTTGCAACAGCAACCAGCTCCACCTTGCAGCACTTTCCATATACATTTCTGATAAATGTGATTATTATGAAAGTGTTTGCGAAATTTGATTTTCATGCTATATGATACGAAATTAATAGTGTGATAAGAGTGACAAATCTTCTAGTAACTGTGAGTAAAGAAAATCAACAAGAAATTGAAAATGGGTTCTGTTCTGTCTGTATGAACAGCTATATCTCGAACAGCATAAGAGCTGGGGCCTTCAAATTTGCAGAGAATATAACTTATAGTTAGCTCAGTGGATTCCTTCCAGGGTAGCTGAGTTACTTAGTTTAGTTATCAAATAGAAATTGAAAAAGGGTTCTGCCTGTATGAACAGCTATATCTCGAACAGCATAAGAGCTGGGACTCTCAAATTTGCCACGAATATAACTAATAGTTAGCTCCGTGGATTCCTTCCAGGGTAGCTGAGTTACCCATCCTCCTTCTACTTCATAGTCAGGTCTCCCATTCGAATTCACTTTTCCACAGCATATTGAAACTTAAGCTTGATGGACAAGAACCTCCATGACCCAGTGTCACGCTCAGCTCTTATACAAATGATGGCTCATCAACTGTCTCTCTCTCTCTCTCTCTCTCTCCTCTGTTTCTCTCTCTTTCTCTGCAGGTTTGCGCCATACAGCACGTGGACGTGTGCATGTTCAACAATGGAAAATTCAAGAACGTTGTCGCCGATTCGGACACCATTTCACCGGGTGTGGATCGCAATGTGCCACCGGGTGGCACACTGAACACCAGCATTGCATTGAGACCACAGCGTGGTCCCACCAAGAACTGGATTGCATTGGAGGACACACTGCAGCGCAGCACCGAACCGAATGAGATAACCGGAGCGATTGCCGCCTCCGCCATAAGATCCCCGAATTTTGTGCTGCAGGCACAGCAACTGCTCACAGGGCACCCATTGGGCAGTCCGGCCATGGCATTGCCACATCAGCACCAGCACCAGCACCAGCATCATCATCATCACCAGCATCAGCATCAGTCGCATGCACAGACACACTGCGGAGGCGGAGGAGGAGGAGGCGGTGCCTCCGTGAATGGCTGCGGTGGCGGTGGCAACGGCTTTGGAGACGATCGCAATGTGTTCGCCATCTATGTGTCCTACTATGTCAAGGTCAAGTTGACACTGAGCGGCATGGGGGGCGAGCTGTCGCTCAAGCTGCCCTTTGTGCTCGTCCATGTGGATGAGTCGCAGCGTCCGGGTGCCGCAGCTGCTGCCCATGATGCAGAGCTGCTGCTGGAGAAACTGGCACTGCACGATGTCCCCGTCGGACGTAGACGAACTGTAAATGCAGCCACATCGACCACCCTGGATGGCCCATCGACCAGTGCAGCTGCCGCTGCGGCAGCCCATGTCGATAGCATCGAGGCGGCCGATGATGAGTTCAACATACGTGTGCCGGTTCCCAAGTCCGGAGGAGGCGGAGGAGGCTCATCGAAGCGTCGCTTGCAGCGCAGCGAGACACTGGCACGAGATCTCGACGAGAGCGAGGAGGTATCCGATGATCAGCACATGGTGCAGGTGCATCTGATGCATCTAACCCAGGAGGATCGCAGGCAGCGACAGGAGCACGCGGCTGCTGCCAAAGGCGCTGTGCCCAAGACAACCAACGTGTGATTCTGATTGTGGTCACAGATGTTTGCCAAGCGCAAGAAGTGAGCAGGAGCAGGAGATCAGCGGGAGAGAAGATCCCGTGCGAACAAGTATTATCTATATAGATGTTAGGAACACGCATATAAGTGTAAATTATTTGCGATAAATAATATGAGGATTCAGTTTCGGTTTCACATGGAGGCGACCTCCTGGCATAGACACCTCTCCCTCCTTAGCTGTGGGCGGATGGGGGGGAGGAACTCGGGGGGCCCTTGGAGCAGGTGAAAAATAACGTTCACTAGGGGTGGGTTTGGCTCAAGCCTGAGGTGCTTCATTGATGGTTAAGTTAAGTAATCCCCAGTCCCTTTGCTGCCCCACATAACCCACCCCAATCCAAAAAGTATTTAGTTAGTTATCGATAATGATAAGGGGACAAAAAAAAACCCAGGGCGATAAGCTCCATTTGAATACCCCATGGGAAAATTTGGAAATCAAAAGATTTCCAATATTAACGCTTGATATTTGGGCTAGTACTTTCCAGTACTCCCCTCTATACAACATGATATTGGCCAAGCAGAGTAATTTGAATAATCACACGATGATAAAATATCTCTATATAGAACTAACTACTAACTATGATATACTAACTATTATCCTACCCATCTATGTGTATAAACAGTACGTTTCAATAAAATTGATGTGCAACTTAAGATACATATAGTACACACTAACATATATATCCTATTGATGTAACTCGTAGTACTTATAAAGTGACTCCTCGCTGATCCCAAGTGCAGCTCAAAAGCATCGAAAGAGATGAGAAAAACGATTACTAGGGGAAGCCCCAAGGCACAGGGACAGCATATTAAATACTAAATACCACCATAAAATACCAAAAATATACTAAATAATTGTACATCTACAAAGAACAGAGGCTACACCTGTGAATTTACGTAGTTCAAAAAAAAAGAGAAAAACAAAAAGATATTTAAAAGTATTCAAACAGTAATATCTTCAGGCGAATGCCGAAGTTTTGATACCCCTGCAGAGTTGTAAGAGGCTTACCATAAATATTTCAACAGTTTGTTCCTATGTATGATGAGTTCGAGTATGTAAAAGGAACTACAAGTGAGGCCTCAAGAAATTGTTCACTTAATGTTCCTATATGTATTTCTTGACTTTATTACTGCGATTTTGCAATTTTCGATTACACATTTCCATATATTATACGATACAATCAACCTATCGTGCTGATTTGAAAAACTGCACTAGCTACAGTAGAAAGCAAAGTATATACCAAGTTTCATAGGGATAGCATCGATAGAAGCTCAGTTCGTATAGGACACAGCAAGTGTAGAGTGCACTCTGAGGGGGCCGACAACTGTAATCAGACGCTATACTATTTATATATGTACAACAATTACAAATTGAACAAAGGCTATGCATGTGAATTTAAAAACGTTTGCGGTTTCACCTGAAAATGTATCTACAAATTGCCTCTGATAATGATGATGATGACGACGATGATGATGATGATGATTATGATAATACATATCTGTGAATTCTCCTAGATACTTTTTTGTTGCAACAAGCTACAAAATAACATACTAAAACAAACCGTAATTAAAATGTTAGCGAAAGTAATCGAACAACTCCACATTATTCCTGGAAACATTCTGACTAAAAGGTCTAATTAAAAATCTCTCTGCCAGTTGCAACAGTGCAAGCCACAAAGTGCTTGTTAACATAACATAATTCAGCAGAATTTTTATAGGGAAGTAGACACGCCCCACACACACACACACACACATATATACTCCCATTGTGGCCCATTGTCTATCCGATATATTAGATTGTAACTTTTGATGTGTGTGTTCGTTCGTTCGAATAGTTACTCAACTAAAGTATAAACCATAATCAGTATACAATAAACCCATATATAGTAAACATTATCATATGCAATATTCATATACAATAGCATAATATTTATGCATTATACAGAAGTTCTAATCCATTTATCATATTATAGTCTCACACATACATATAACTACAATACGGTGCATATATACGATAACATTTTTTGCAATTTCATATTCTTTGAATACAACTTTAAGCATTTCTACATACATCATCATCATCTTTTAAACAGTAAATTATCCAAACATATAACCCATATATGTGTATATTAATCCGTAGAGCAGATAAACAATTATTCAAAACATTAACTGAATTTACCAAAACCTATAAGAAGGATTTACCATATAGCATACCATCTATGATAAAGATTACAATGAACATTTCCGCCCGCAAACACTATAAATGCCAACGAAAATTAATAAGCAGATAGAGAAGATTATGATGAAGTGCATATTTTAGGCACAGCGAAGGGTATATCCGTTCGCATACTATATACAACAACAAGAAACAAGAAAACTTGATGCGATTGCCAAATGTTAATTACATCGGTGAAATGAAAACAATGAAAAGAATTTTAGAAAAAGCACAGATACACACAGATAGGCAGAACTTATATATGGATTTTAAATGTTAGCTGTAAGCGTATTTGCATATGAATGTGACAAGAATAACCCGAACTATCTAGATGTATATCGCGTCAATATGCACACAGCATACTACAAACATACTACATACACATACATACATACATACATATATCATATACTATATATGTCTAGTCGTAGCGGTTCTAATGAATTTACGGTCAAATGGACAATTAGCCAAGTAGTCGAACTATTTAAACAATGCAAAACGATAACACGATAACACGATAAGACGACAACACACACACAAACAATCACACACACGATACCACAAAATTATACTATATATCTATACATATTCTGCATTGTATCTGTGTGCTATTTTACCTACTATACCTAATCTAAAAACGCAACCAAAAAGTATTTCAAATATGGCAAAAATGAGAGAAAAAAACCTAACAAAATTATAAAACTGAATGTGATGCATTTTTACGATAAAGCCGAGAAGAAACTAAGAGAGAGAAGGAAGCAGCAAAATTTAAGACGAAAACGATAAAAAAAAAACAGTTTGAATTTGTTTAGTATGACTATGCCCCAAAAAGAAACTATACTATTTTGTATGCTCTAAAACAAAAGTAAAATAAAACTATATTTCTGTGTATTAATTGTACTATGCGACAAAAAAATGATTTTAGTATTCGATTAGGTCTCTTAAAGCGTTTAACATTTCAAGGACACTTTTTTCTGTTTTTATTTTTTTTTTTTTGGGAATCGTATCAAGCATCGAGTTGAATTGAAATGATTAATGACGGAATGGGGCTTCTTTAGGGACTGAGGGCTGGTACACATCATGCAAGACCGTTCGAAACAAAAAAAAAACAAAAAAAATTACGAAATAAATGTTTAACATAAAACCAAAACAAACACATTGTTGTTTTTATTTCTCATGGATTCAAGGCCAACAGAAATCGCAGTGGGGATAGCACAACAAAAATATCTATATATACTGTATATATTTTTAGTATATTTTGGCCGCGACAACCATTAGCGAAACTAACTCCATGGGGAACATCTGTATCAGCCTGCCATCCTTGATCTCACAATCCGTTGGGACTCTGCTGCTCTGCTGCTGCTAACGCTGGCGTAACATCTGTTAAATAACAGTCACGTATGTTATTGTCTTAACATATGTTAGTTAACATTCAGAACTTTAACTCCTAAAAATATTCGGAGTACAGGCAGAGCTTGAAAGCTCGAAATTAGCACTATTTCAAACCACAGAACTGGGAGAAAGCTCAAAAAGCTTTTTAGTATCCTTAAAAGTTAGAATCCTTAAAAGTTAACCTAGTTCAGATCTCTGAAGTTAGTAAGGTTATCAAAGCTTTTGGCATAAGCTTTCAAGTTATATATAAAGCCCTCATTTTGAATAATAAAGCTGCATTATTGCGGTATTTTCTTATCCGTTAAAATTGAATTTCCCCTATATTCGACAAGTTGTATGAAACCTGTAGATGTTCTTTCGTAATTGAAACACATTTGCTTTTCTTTTTATTCACAATAATATTTTTTTAATAATTTTTATTTGATTTTTAATAATAAATATATTAATTTATTTACCGTTTTCTTTTTCGAGTTCGTTTTCATTTTCGTTATTTTTTGTCTTCTATACTTTTTTATAATGGATGCGTTTTTCGTGGTGTTTTCTTCTCTTTTTTTTTGTCAACCACAGTAGTTTTTGTTGTTTCTTTTCTTTCGTATATGTGAGTGCGTGTGTGTGGGTGTCCTCGACTGTGTGTGTGTGTGTGTGTGTGTGTGTGTGTTTGTCAGGCAATACATAACACAACAAGCAGATCAATCAGTTTGACAATCAGTTTCATATTCATTTCATTAGATCGGTTAGCTACAGAATCGATAAACTACAGTTGGGCAAATTCAAGGAGTACGAGTGAGTTAAAAGCGTAGATAAAGCTGCAGTTGTAGCTGTTGTTGTTGGTGTTGTTGTTGTTGTTGTTGTTGCATGAAACACAATCTGTAATGCGATTAATTGACTCGTATGTCACATCGTGCCGGCCTGTTCAGATACGGCACGACATGCTGCCATCTCTAGTCGTCATGATGTAAAAATGTATACTATATATTCATTATGTATATGTATATATGTATATATATATATATAGATTCTTGATGCTGTGTATATATATAAACTTTATAGTTGTCGTTACACGTTCGTTTTATTTCATTTGTTTTGTTTGGGAGGCAAAAAAGGCACTACAATCTAATTAGTTACGACGATGATGACAAAAGGATTATAAGTTGTACATATATACAATATATGTATGTATGTATATAAACTGTATATCTGTGTGTGTGTGTGTTCTAATTTGGAATTTAAAAAACATGCACAAAAATTGGTGTTTCAAGTACTCGAAGTAATGCAATAAAATTCGTTTTAAAATTGTTTCTAACATCTGTTTAACTTAACAGCGTCACGTTAACATTGCGTTAACAGTGCCATGTTAGATGCGACTTTCATCCTATTTAATTTGGATTTGGATTCGGAACAGACAAAACATGCCTCTCTGGAGAGAGTAAATGCCCATTTTGACTACAATTGCAAATTGTATATTCTTTTTTTTTTGTTTTTGTATTTTGTATTTGTATTTAGATTTATTTAATATGCTCTTGCAGTTAACAGTTGTTTTAGCCTATGTTTTAGTAATATGTAATATGTATTTAAATATTCATATTCTTCTCAATTGCTAATCAGAAAAAAAAATCATATAGATTATATATATATATATATATATATATGTATTTATATATAGTATTTACTGTTGTTTACTCTCACTTTCGTATTTTACGATTAGTTTTTAAATACAATGTAGGGATTGCAATAAATTAGTTAATACAAACGAAAGGAAAACAAAAAAAATTGTAATAAATTATAAATGAAAAATACACATACGCTTAAGTCGTAAACTATTCCGAGTTTTCTTTCTGTATTTCTCGTATTCCGTTTTCCGCCCAATTCATTTTTTTTTTTTTTTTGCTTTTCTGAATTTTTGTTATTCTCTCTTGCAATTTATAAACAAACATTTCAGCGAATTTCCCGACACATTGTTGAAATTTTAATGATATAACTAGATTAAGTTCTAGTTGTTTTTTTTTTCGTAAGATTTTTGTTTTTATTATTATTATTATTGTTGTTGTTGTTGTTTGTGGAAACACTGCACATGTGGCCTAGTTAGTTATTCATTTGCATTCGCTTTGGGTTGCTTGATAGGTAGTACACATACACATACATAAGTAGATATCGTATATAGTTTACATTAATATTCCTATATAAATTCATTGCTTAAATCGCTGTACGCATTTTTTGTTTTTAGTTATCATTCTTTTTTTTTGTAGGCTAGTGTATTTATATGGGGAAAACGGAAATATATAGGATACTTGTTTGCTTCTAATCTAAACAATTTGAAATACATTTTGTTGCTATTTTTTTATTTTTCTTGTTTTTGCTGTGTGTTTCTGTGGTCAATTACAACGAATCGAGGACAAGGCTCTATAAACAAATGCAAGAACTTAAATGTTTAAGTATGTGTGTGTGTGTCTGGGGTGTGGTGTGTTCTATATGCATATAGCAACATGTATGTACATGTAAAGTAAATAAATAATATAGAAGGTTTTTTGTATACAGATAATGATAACATGTAGTTACATAGTACATATACAATAGATTCTCATATACATGCTCATATCTATCGATATCGATATCCCTATCGATGATCTCTGTATATGGGAGGGGGGAACAGGGTGGTGGTTTGCAATTTGCATTTGTTAACGTTTTTTTCAAATTTTCCTTTGCCTTCTTTTCTTTACTTCTGTTTTCAACAAATTAATTATTCGCACTCTTTTCGTCATATTTTCTTTTGTTTTTTTTTTTCTTTCTATGTATATTATATAAAAGTTATTCATGTATTTTTGTTGTTATATATTTTTGTTTTTTTTTTACGGTTTTTCTGTTTTTCTATTTTGTTGTTGTTGTTGAGGTTAAACCTTTAAGGAAATGGAAGCGGATGGATATATTATTTCTTCTTGTTGGTCGCCAACATGGGGGCGCTGCGCTGCGGTGTTGTGGGTCGCGATGAGTTCATGCCGCTGTACAAATACTTGGCCTTCTTTTCGGATGGTTTCAATATCTGTAGAAAAGCAGAAGAGAGTTAGTTAAGTAGAGAAAAAATCAGGAGGGATTTCCTTTACCTGGAATGAGCACATGAGCGAATCGTCTACGGTCATCATGCCGCCAGCATTATCGAATTCGCCGCAATAGTTTGGCGCCGAGAAGAGCGTGACCAGCTGGCGACGCGCAAAGAACTCATAACCATCCTCAACGACCTGAAATCGATATCAAATATTATATATATATTATAGATATATATGATTCATACTCATTCACTCACCTGATGTGCACGACAAATCAAGTCCAGCTCGTGTCGATTCAAAAACTTGGACACAACATCCACACCAAAGGTGAAGCTAACACCACGATCGTTTTCGCCCCAACCCTGTACATCCTTGTCGGGATCACTCCAGAGCAGATCACACAGTAGCCCAGTATCGGGCACATCTGTGGGACGCATTAGACGGCGAATTTGCTCCATACCCTGCAGATCGGGACTGAGACCGCCATGACAGCAGAAGATCTTCTCATCAATGATGGCGGCAACGGGCAGACAGTTGAAACAGTCTGTGAAGGTCTTCCAGAGTTTGACATTATAGCGACGCTTGCATTCGTCATAGAAGCCTGGAAGATATATATATTTATTCGAGGATTCTACATGAGTTCCACATGCAATCCACTTACCATAAATTCTATTAATACTGGCGCACTCATGATTGCCGCGCAACAAAAAGAAATTCTCCGGATACTTGATCTTGTAGGCCAACAACAAACAGATCGTCTCCAGCGATTGCTTGCCCCGATCCACATAATCGCCAAGGAACAGATAATTGGCAGCCGGCGGAAAGCCACCGTATTCGAAGAGGCGCAATAGATCTGTATACTGTCCGTGTATATCGCCGCAGATGATCAGTGGCGCCTCCAGTTCCAGCAATATCGGTTGTTGCAAGAAGATCTCACGTGACTTTTGGCACAAACCGCGCACCTCAGCCTCCGTCATTTGCACCTGTTTGCCGGTGCGGCAGCTGCGCACTGAAAGAACCCACACAGAAACCAACATTAGTAATCTCATCTCATCTCATATTCCTATTGTGGATCGTAAGTTACAACTATGACTAGAGTTTACAGTTTTACATACTATATGTAGAGAGTGGGTAGAGGGGGAAGGTGGCGCCACACACGTTATACACTAAGTTATCGACGCATACGCTGGCTGGTTGGGTGTGTGGGGCGAAGGGGGCGTGGCAACTGCAAGGGGCGTAAGCAAAAACATTTTTGTTGCATACTTTGCGGCAGCATTAGCGGTGTGTGGCTTAAACGCGTTTTCTAGCGTGACCTTCAAAAATGTGTGCAGCAGGGTGAGTGTGTGTGGGTGTGCATGTCTGTGCATGTCGCTGCTTGTCTGCTTAGCTTCAACTATTTTTACCAACGCTGTCAAAGATTACCTAACCTAAAAAATAAAGAGAGAAAAGAAAGCGTGTGTGCATTGCATCAGTGTCAGGCGAAGCCCAACAAGTGGGCGTGCCAGCCACGCCCACCTCTCACACACACACAGAGAGAGAGCGACGCCTTTTGGGCACGTCTGTCATTTACTTTGAATTTCATTTAAGGCACATGTCCCTTTGCTGGGACACTGCAACTAGGTCGTTCCCCAAACACACACACACACACACACACAGACACACATGACAAAAACAAAAACAAAATTTAATTAAATTTACACACACACACTCACACTGTGTGGGCTAAAGTGCCCCCCAAGCAGCCTCAACCGAACTGAACAAATGAAGCCTTTACTCAGCTTCAGCTACAGTTTTGGATTCATTTTTGTTTTTGTTTTTCATTTGCAGGCGTTGGAGGCGTGGCAGCAACAACGGGATTTGCAATTCTTCTCTTTTTACAGGGTGTGCTAGGGTTGCCAGCTGCACAAAGTGTTGCACAAATTGCAATTCGAAATAACCGCAGCTGCGATTTTATAATTAATTAGTGGCGTAGTGGGCAGGCAAGCGAGAGGGGGGTAGAGTAGTTGGGGGATTACAATTGCAAGCGCATAAATTAGCAGTAAAGTACAAAGTGCAGAGCTTTGCTGCTCAATTCCCCAATCAAATTTACATAATTCCAGCAATTTTCTTCTTTTTTTTTAGTTTATTTGCAATGAAATGGGATTTATTTCCATATGCAGTGGGATTTTATGGGGAAATTATAGCTTATTAGCATAATAAATCATTCTATATGGTATTAGAATATATTGTAAATGATTCTCGACATTCTTCAAAATACGTTAAGCTAAAAAAACTCTTAAATGCTTTGATTCATCGTTTTTTTAAGCTACAAAATCATTTGAATTTTTTTAGGTTCCACATGCCTTCCACATTGCAAAACTCTACTTATTCTTAGAAAAATATTAAAATTTTGAACTTCTTAATAGATCTACGACCATTTCTTTTCAGAGCAGCTTTAAAGTGAAGGTGCTAACTAAGAATAAGATTATAAATTAAATAAAATTAAAGAAAATACAATTTTGGACTGTTTTTAGAAATCAAGTATTGAATTCTTCGCATGCTTTCTAATCCAAGAAAGCGTTACACATATCCCTACTATATATTAGATATTAAAAATAAAAACTCCCATATCGTTTTTGCAATTTAAAATATGCGCAAATTTAGGCTACCCCTTACACTGCTGCTTCTTCCTGATTTCCGTATGTGGATTTCTTTTTTTTTTTTTAGCAAATCTCTGACTCCTAAGCAGATGTTGTTGTTCTTATGCGAAACATTCAAAAATATGCAGAGCACAAGGGCTTAACATATACATAGCATATGAGAGCAGGCACAGTTATTGTGCATGGCTGTGTGAAAGGGAGACAACAATAACAATAACAGCGCGGAAGAGGAAAATAGAAGCAGCTGCTACAAAAATATGCAGCATACTTTTGGGCACTGCATAATTTGGGCAACAAATCTCAGAGCGGGATAGAGAGAGAGAGAGAGAGAGTAAGTGAGAGGGACATCAGCCTCAAGTCACTCTTTCTCAGAGTTCTTTCGTTTCGTGCATAAATTATGCAACAGCTGCTCCTGCTTTGGGTGTTTCTTTTTTTTTTGGCTTGACGTGATTTGTGTAGAGAAATGGGTTAGATTTTTTTACGGATACGCTTCGTTAGCTGCTGCATAGCTTTACATGAGATTAACACACACACACATACTGATAGAAGAGCAGATATCCTTTAATTTGAGGGAAGTGTGTGTGTTAGGCTCCTTCCAGTACTTTTTTGTTTTAAAAAATCAACTAAAGTTTTTTATAATTATTTTACAGGGTATACGCTAGTCGGCTACCACAGACTCACACTCACTTCGCAACGAATAAAAATCACTTGATCAATCGCTGGCAAAAGTTGTGATTCTGCTCCAGCCTCACTTGGGATCTATTCAGATTGCGAGTTTAACATGCTCTACGACTTGACACACATGAGACACGAGACAAAGGCGACACATAGAGAGAGAGAGAGAGAGAGAGAGAAAGGGGGAAGAGAGAGAAGCAGATAGACAGCTCGAGTTGCAAAACACAAAAGCAGTCGCGGCATTTGTTTTCAACGCATTTCTATGCAAATTTCCATGCACGGTGCAACAAACTGACGACAACCACAAACGTTGCCCCTGCCCCCTCCCTGCCTCCTATGGCCTCCTTCCAAGTGAACAGACATTTGTCAGCATAACAGAGACATATATATTGAAAAGAGAGAGAGAGAGAGAGAGAGAGTGAGAGAGGGAGCGCGCGATAGGCAAGTTTTTATGCGTAAGCAAAAAAGACGCGCGCGTGTTTGTTTTTCATGCATTTTACATGAGAAACTTGGCAGAGCACGTGCCACACACACACACACACACATAGACAATAGACACACACACACACACACACAGTCACATGTGCAATAGACGAGCGCTGCTGTCACTCACTCACTCACTCAGTCACTGAGGCATCCTCAACTCTTTTTTTCTTTCTGCCCTCGTTTCTCGCTTCCTGCTCTTTAACTGGTTCATCATGATTAACATGCAGCCTCCCCCCCCCTCCTCCCTCTTCCCTTCTGCCATTTGCTGTTTATCTGCCACAGTAGCTCTTAGGTACCCCTAATCTCCCACGCACACACACCCATTCCCTTTTCTTCTGCATGCGACACAAATTAAAAATGTAAAAGATATTACACGTGCCATGAACGTTTGAGAAGCGCGGAGGAGAGCGACGCGAGCAGCGCTGCTGCTGCTTCTGCTGCTGCAGTTGATGGCTCAAGTAGAGTGTGCAACGCTTAGAGGGACTATGGTGTGCTTAGCCACATTTAGCGGGCAAAAAATGCACAAAGGAGCGTGAATATTACGATTTAAACAAGCTTTTCTTCTCTCCGATGATTTTTGACCAAGTTATGCGCTTAAAAGGGTCTATAAAAGGGTTTCAAAACCCTTGCAAGGGGGTAGCATGAAAATAAGGAATTTCTGAAAATTTTATAATCTGAATATTTTGTTGCACAGTCGATATAGTGCTCAAATCATAAAGAAAGAGCCCTCTCCTAAGGAAATCTGATCATTTTTGACGAAGTTTTCCATACTAGAGGCTCTAATAGAGACCCTGAAGTCGAGCGAGGGGTAGCAGGAAAGATATAGAGAGGTCCGAAATTTTTAAAATTTTATAATGCAGAATTGAACTAGAGGCCAAATAATGGAGAAAGAACCGTCTCCCAAGAAAATCTGATGATTTTTGACGAACTTTTTCATACTAGAAGATCTAAAGGGGTACTGAAATCGAGCAGAAGGGTACCATGAAAAACATACGGAAGGTCCGAAATTTTGAAAGTTTTAGAATCCCAATATTTTGATGCAGAATTGAAGTAGAGGCCAAAACATGAAGAAAGAGTCGTCTCCCAAGAAAATATGATGATTTTTGACGAAGTTTTCCATACTAAAGGCTCTAAAGGGGTACTTAAATCGAGCCAGGGGATAATATGAAATATATATAATATGACATGTGGAAGGTCCAAATTTTTGAAAATTTTAGAATCCCAATATTTTGATGCAGAATTGAAATAGAGGCCAAATAATGGAGAAAGAGCTGTTTCCCAAGAAAATCGGATGATTTTTGTCGAAGTTTTTCATACTAGAGGCTCTCTGAAGTCGAGCGAAGGGGTACATAGGAAGGTCCGAAATTTTGAAAATTTTAGATTAAAAATATTTTAACATAGAATCGTTCTTGGGTTCAAATCATAAAGAACAAGCCATCTCCCATGACAATCTGATGATTTGTTACCAAGTTATAAATGTTGGAAAGGGCTAAAGGGATCTTAAGTATTGCAAGAGGCTAGATTTCAAGCAAATGTACTCCCCGTCTAGTGTAACCAAGTTGAGAACGTCGCCTTCTCGTCTCGCTTAATGAAAATTCTGCCAGCCATTTTATGACCCGATTACTCGACAACTCTTCAAGCAAAGCAGAGAGGAGGAGATGACATTAGGGGGGTAAAAAGAGATGGGAGAGGAGGAGGGAGGGAGGGCAGCTAGGGAAAGGGGCCTAGAAAGCTAAACTGGAGCAGAAGTTAAACATTTTGCCGCTGCTTGAGCAAAAACTTTAGCTACAGCTGCCGTGAGGACAGTGTAGAAACGGTTTAAGCCATTTGGGAGATGACAGAAAGAGACAGCGGCAGCAAGAGAGAGAGAGAGAGGGAACAAGAGTGGCATGGGTGTAGCAGAAAGGGGGTCATGTAACGCAGCAGCAGCAGAGAAGCAAATTAAGTGAAAAAGCTTTTTGAAAATGAAGACAGGCAGCAGAAGAGATAAGGCAGCGTATGAGTAAACAGAGCAAGACGAAACCTGCAAGCTGCAAGTTTATGCATGTCCTGTTACTGCACAAACTTTCAATTCAGTTTTCAAGCTAATGAAACTGCTGAAAATTCGTTTGAATTACTAAATTTACAAGCGGAAAACAAATGTTATCGATCCTAACTCAAAAACAAAATTTCGATAAAAATTTCAATAGTTACACAATTTCAGCTCTTTAAGCAATTTACCCACCCGGGGGCACCACGAAGCATGAATTTCTCTGCAGATATTTTTGCTTTTATTTGAAATTCAATTCCGACGCACGAGAGAAAGAGAGAAAAACAACAGAACATACCTCGCATATTCCCCTCTTAATTGAAATTCAGATTTCGCAAACAATTCAAAATATGTTGGCGTAAAATATTTTTTGCATCTCTCTCTCTCTCTCTCTCTCTCTGCTTTTATAATCATATTTTATTTCCCTTTTCCCAGTGGTTTGTCGTTTTTGCTGTTATTGCATATTTTGCTGATGAAAACTCTGTTTACTTTTTACACTTTACTCTTTGCTTGCCCTTTGACCCAACCAAGTGACAAAAACCAATCAAGTTTCCATCAAGTTTTCTCGCTGCTTTTGCAGCTTAAAATTTAATTAACAATTTGGTCATCACATAAAATAAACATACGCACTGTTGCCCACACAGGGAGAGAGAGAAAAAGAGAGAGAAAGAGAGAGAAAGGGAGGGAAGAGCAATCACATTGACCCACATTCGGCACTTTGATTCAATTATGCGTTTTTCGTATACCCTACTGCCCCTACTTTCTTTCCCTCCCTGCCCTCTCTGTCTACCCTACTCCATTAGCAACTTCAGTTGACCTTCACACTGAGTAATCGATAAAAAAAAAAAAAAAAAAAAAAAAACAAAGAAACTAGTGGAAAACAAAAGCAAAGAAAACGTGTTTGGGCTCCTTTTTGGGCGGTCTCCGACATCGCATGGAGTCGTTTCTAACCGCCGGTGGTAATTACAACTGATTACAGTGTTCAATGTCGACATATTGTTCATTTTTCTTACTTCATATACCCTGTAAATTGAGTGATTATTTGTGTGGAACGCATTATACACCTAAAACATGCTTTTCATAAGTATTTCGCCTTATAAAAGTTTATATATTTTATCGATTCCTTGCATACAACTATACAACAACGTTATACACTTAAAACATGCTTCTCTTGAGTATTTTGCCCTATAAAACTTTATATATTTGATCGATTTCTTGCTTACAACTATATAAATATATGTATATTCTAACTATATCAAAAGTTTCGTAGCAATCGCAGCATAAATAACCAAGTTACTTGAGTATAGTTGATTTAAAACAAGGTATCTGCTAGTCAGTCACACTCTCAAGTTGTCTAATGTTATTTTCTGTCTCCTTCTCCATCGGCTCCTTAGCTTCTTTGGCCTGCGGCGAACGTGGGCAAAAACACAATTTGCATTGCAACTGTTTGTCATTAATTGCCACGCCCTGTCGCCCCCCTCGAGGGATGGCTGTCGGCAGCATTTGCGTGCTCAAGTTGAAATTCCCCAGCAAAATGAAGCAAAGATAACAAGCACAACAACAACAACAACAACACGAGTAACACAAAAGCAACAAGGATAAACGCTTGCGGGCCTCGGCTTGCGACGAACGTTGATTAAGGACAAATGCAAGAGGAGAAGGGGGGAAAAAAGAGGGAAAAGTGGGAGAGAAATTTGCTACGAAAATTCGCCAGAAAGTAGGCAATGCATACAGCAATCCAATTCAGCTCCAAGCTGCCCACACACACACACACACTCACTCGACAAAAATGCTTCCGTTTCGCATTGACCCACTTGGCAGGGGCGGGGTGGCAGGGGGGTCGGCTAAAGGAAACGCAGAAAGTTTTAAAACGTATCAAACGTAACGGTCCAACTAATCGTAATGATATTATTAGCCCAGTCAAAGCCAGAGCTCAGCTTCGAGCTTAGCAGACCAAACCAATCGCAATTTGGTTAGAAAGGTCAATGAGGGAATTGTAGGAAATAGTTAAGTAGCATCTAAGTGGACTCTAAGTAAAAGCGGGTAAAAGGTCATCAATGTTATTAGGAGTTAAGTGAGAGGAGGAAAATAGAAAAACCTGGAGTATAGAGGGAGCAAATGTCACGAGGAATGTGTAATATAATGAAGAAATTTTTAATTTTATGTTGAGACACGGAAAGTAGTTATTAATCAAATTATAAGATGGAGAAGAAACAACTATAGATGCTCATTAGATTATAGAAAAATTTGGAATCTGATCCCTAATGAAATAAACAAATAAAAAAAAAAATAAAAAAAAATGTTGATTAAATTATTATACGGTTTCCAGAAGCTATAGCAACCTAATGTGCATCTTAAGTTAGTATTCCTAAATAAGGAATAAATGATTTCATTATCAAACAAATTTATGAAATTTTTTAATAATTTATTTATTTATTTTTTTTATTTTTTTTTTTTTTTTGTATAAACTACTACATATCTCTCTTTCAGCAATTAGTCATGTGATTGACTTAAAAGAAGGTTCCTTGAACTGAAAAACTATTGCAAAAATGTTCCATAAAATATATGTATTTCACATTTATTCATTCCCACGAAAAGTTTCTTTAATCTTCGCGCAAACGTTATAAACGTGTAAATTTATTGTACATGCAGTGACTTTGATCATGAGTTAAGATCTTAAGTTTTTCGGCTGCAAAATGTGTGTGTGTGTGTACTATGAAAAAGAAAACAGCAGAGAACTCCCACGCAGATAGATCGATAAAAAAAAAATAATTTTCATTTTCATTTCTTCACTTCGAATTGCCCAAAATAAGAGAAAAACGAAATTTGTAAATGTTTCCGTTTTGCATTGACCCAGTTGAAGGTGGTGTGGAAAGGGCAGAGAGGGGGGAAGAAGCAAGCAAGGTGGCGCGTTGAAATTTGCTTAAAAGCCGCCGCCACTTGGACACGTAACGTGGCCGACACACACACACACACACACACACACACACGTACAAGTAAACCACCAAGCAGCACCACACGAATTTCTGGCCCACATTTAAGCACATTAGCGATGATTATAACGGCATTTACATGACAGCAGCAGCAGCACGGGCAGTACGGGCAGGGGAGACGATTGGGCGTGTCATACGAGGCGTATGCGTAATGTCTTTTGTTTGCTCAATGTACTTGGCTGTGTTTCTTTCGCTGTCTGTCTGTGTGTGTGTGTGTGCGTATTCAAGTTGAAATGTTTAATAGAGCCATAAAATAAACATTGTGCAATTAACAAAGCGAAAAAAAACAAAAACGAAACCAAAATTCAAATTACAAACGATTTTTGTATTGTCTATAAAACAGAACTGAAATCCTGAAGCGCAGCCGACTGCAAAATGCTCAGTAAAAAAAAAATATAATAAACTTGTTAGTTTCATCAATTTTTTTTAATCGATAGTATTTTTTGATTATCATTTTTCTGCTTTTCTTGTGCTTAATCGATGAAAACTTGTTGCGTAAATAATCAATATATCTGCCCCCTGCTCAAGTCTTAATAAATTCCACCTGTTCCCTTAAATCTAACTCATCTAAAGCCAATGATCGACACATACCATAAATATATCGATAAATAAATTTAATCGCATATGGCTGCATAAATAATCAACACATCTGCCTGTTCCCACAGCACCCTAAACTGCACTAAATCATATAACACACACCCCCCTACACATTTCATACTCAGCCTATTTACAGGGTATCCCGCGCTTGCATTGAAATCTAAACAATTCGCGATGGCGAATGGGGCTTTATGAGCATGTTGTGCGCTTGGTTGGCAACACACAACGATTTGTTGTTTGGAATTTCTGTTTTGATTTTCCTGTGTGTGTGTGTGGGGTGAGAAGAGAATTTCACAACAACAACAAGAAGAAGAAACGCAGCGAACCGCACGGAAGCCAAAACAGATGAATAAGAAAGAACCAAAAATATGCAAAAAAAAAAAAAAAAACACACTCAAATTGATTGATTACTCAGTTCAACTGACGAATTTATACACTCTCTCTCTTTTTCGGTATAAACAGAACATCTTCAGGAACTATGGCAGAAGAAAGAGGGGAAAAAAGAGGCAAGGAAAGATTTCGTAGGATTTTTAGGCAAACACAATCCACACACAGTCCACACACGTTAGTCAGTGAAGCGATCTATTGTAGTTGGGCCGTGACAGGCAGCTGCTATGCCCTGACAGCAAGTAGAGAGGGGGGGAGGGGCAGAGGTGTAGCACAGGGGGGGTAGCAATGTGCGCTCTGCTTGCTTTCTACTTCGGTGCGTGCCACGTTGCGTATGCGCGCTATTTATAAAAATCAATTTCTGCCTTGGCAGCGCGCAACGCACACAACAGCGCAGGCAGAAGAGAAGAGGAAGAAGGAGAAGGAGAAGGAGAGAGAGACAGAAAAGCAGTGGCAACTACACAGCGACGGGAAGCAAACAAACAAACCAGAAACAAACAGCGCAAGAAATAAATAAATAACCGTTGCTTCAAGCAAAAGAATAATGAACAAGAAGAAGAATAAGCAGCAGCAGCAGCAGCGAAAGCAAAGCGAAACATATAAAAATTATCTAATCGAAAAGTGCGCGATCTGCAGATACCCAGCACATAAGCAAACGCAACAAAAACAAACAGTCCCAGCTGTCACAGTGGGTCGTCACATTTAATCAAAGCAAAACAGAAGAAAGAGAAAGGTATAACCTGTAGCTAGAGATGACACTAGCGATAACTATCGATAGGTGCGATAGTTGAAAATTGTTGTTATTAAATTGAAAGAATAATCTATAATATTATATGAAATAAAGAGATGATAAAACTAAAAATTATAAAAATATGTATTTAAGGCATGTACAAGTGATGAAACTATCGATAACTATCGTTACATAGTGAGGAGACTGCGCAAGTTATCGATAAAAAGCAAGAGGAATCCCTGAAAAATGTTATGTTTTACAATAGTGATGATACTGCGCCATTTATCGATAGTACAAACATTTTCTATACTCTGTGCTTTTTTTTTCTTACAAACAACACACCCACTTTACACACTTTACGACTACAGGGTATACAAACATCGGCAACAGCAGCAGTGGGCAATAAAAAAACGCCTCATTGCCTCACAAAGACATCTTCTTCAAGGAACCTGCCTATGCCAAAGATGACGATGCCACTGCAGATGCCGCTGCCGATGATGATGATGATGATGATGATGATGATTATGATGATGGTCCCAGCTGATGTGGTCAATTTTGTGGCCCGAAAACGGAAACTTTGAACTCATCAATTTTAGAACACCAACATTTTCATTTTTATAGATTACATTCGAGAAGAAAAAATATGAAAACAAAATTTTACAAGCTAAATTTGACACTTCGGTCCTGTAAAGAGGGGGGGAGAGGGTAGTGGGTGTTCGGGTCGTGGCTCTTAAGTAAATTTTGGCAAATTTCTTGATTGTATTTTATATGAGTTTTAGAAGAGTATGGAAAGAAAGAGGAAATATGCTTAAGGAATTTATACACGATTTAGATAAAGATCTAAACATTTGACTTGGAATATCTTTAAAGAATTTTAAAGTGAGTTTGAGAATATAATTTAAAGCTTCAACTGTATTAAAGATCTTGCGTATTATGTAGAAATTAATCCATAAATTGTTATCAAACCATAAATTGATATGTAATAATTGAAATTCTTTATTTTAAAAGATCTATTTGCATCACAAATAACTACAAGGTATTTTCTCTGCGTTTCGCACACTGTTCTTGAACCTTTTGCAACACTGACAACACAGTTACAGTTATTAATTCATTGTCGAGGTCATGTGCTCAAAAATCCCATTTCATTTCATCGTTTCTCTCTTTGTCTTTTTTCCTTTCTTTTGACACTATTTTCTACCTGCCTTCTACCCCCCTCCCAACCCGCTGCCCTTTTTCAACAACGCATCCACACATAGAAAACAATGGCAGACTCAAGCGCGTGCAACAAAAACAAGAAAAACAACAACAACGACGGCGACGACGTCAAATCTTATAAAATAAACATTTATTTTTAGCATTTCTGTTGTTTTTCCTTAACGTTTCGTTTCGTTTTCGTTTACGTTTTCTTGCTAATTCTCGACAGGGGCACAACATGAAAAATGGAAAATGAAACGGAACAGAGAAGCGGAGAAGAGGCGGAGAAGAGGGGGGAGAAGAGAAGAGAAGGGGGCGAGAAGCAAGCACACATTTTCCAAGCGCCACAAGCGATGGCAGCTAATGCGCGCAAGCGGGGTTGGGGTTGGGGAGGGGAGAAGAGAAACCTTTTCGCGAAAAGCTGCAGCCACCGTCCCTCTGCCCTACGCCACTGCACTTTGCCTCTTGCTGTCTTGCAACAGCTACTACACCTCCCCCCTGCCTTCGCCCTACAACAAGCGATCGATTTCAACTGGGCTGCTTTCATAGCTCAGCATTGCTTCTCTCTTTTTATCTCTCTCGCTCTCTCTCTATCTTTCTCACTCTCTTTCGCTGGGCTTTTTCTTTTTTGTTCCCTTTTCTTCTATTTCCCTTTATCTTGTCTCCTTTTATTTTACTACATTTTCAGCACTGCATCTTTCCTTCATTTCTGCAATACACACTCTCTTTTTTCTCTTCATATCTTATTTTCCTCAATCTTTCTCTATGTCTTTCTTTATATATTCCTCCTTTTTTGTCTAATTCTTTTCATATCATCCTTCATATCTTATTTTCCTCAATCTTTCTCTATTTCTTTCTTTGTATTTTCTTCCTTTTTTGTCTAATTCTGTTTATATCACTTTCTTTTGATCCCTCTCTCTAGGAAACTATTTTTCTCGCATGCCTTTTTTTTTCCTTTTCCCTTATATTCTTCTAACTTCTGCTGTATCGAACATCATATTATAATCAAAGCTTAACTGGAAAAAGGGATCTATCTCTATTTTTCTCTCCCCTTTCTATCCCTACAAATTTAAATTTATTTACTCTGCTTGATTAGCATTTCTCTCTATTATTATTTTTTTTTGCTGTTCTATTTCTCTTCTTTTTCTGCGTCACCTTTCTTTTTATCTCGCTCTCATTCGCTATCTCTCTCTCTCTCTCATTCGCTATCTCTCTCTCTCTCTCTCATTCTACTGCAGCCTCTGCTGCACTCGCTACGTAGACGACACACGGAAGCTTTTGCATAAAATGCTCCCACACGGTCGACAAGTTGGCAGAGATTGCACCCCATCGCTGACCACCGACCCCTCATACCCCCCTCATCGAGTACGCCCCTGCTTTGGATCGCCGCCAGCAATTGGAGGCACACAGAGGCGCGCTGATTCATTTAGCTTTCGGTTTTTTTTCCTCTTCTTTTTCGCCTCACTTCGATTCTTTTTCAGCAATTCGAGTCAACTTTTCTTGCCCCTCTCCCTCTCTCTCTCCTTCTCTTTCTTTTTGCCTGCTTTCTGCCTTTTTTCACTTATCTTATCGGCGTACAAATGCCGCACAATGCGAGACGACCTTAAAAAATAAATAAATAAAATAAATAATCATATTCCCATATACCGCATGCCTTATACCATATACCCCACCCCATATACCATTTACCATATGCCCCTCATACAATACACGACGACGACGAGGCCAACGCGACGACTGAATTATGAGTTGTCTTTATTTTCTGGGACAATCTCAATGAGCCGAAGAGGGACAGAGAGAGAGAGAGAGAGAGAGAGAGACTGGCAGTCAATGGGTCAGTTGAAAACATTTATCAAATGATTTACGTATTTGAGAGAGGGGGAAAAAATATCTGGGAAATTTCTGCGGTAAAATCCACAAATTATGGTAAACTTCAAATTGATAGGGGCGCAGGGAGGGCTGTGAATGAACTTGTAACTTCAATGAATGAGAGCAGGGTCAACAATGGGAAATTTTCTTTATAAAATTACAAAGAAAACATTATAATAAAAGA
Organism: Zaprionus tsacasi; assembly: GCA_018904105.1. Taxonomy (NCBI): domain Eukaryota; kingdom Metazoa; phylum Arthropoda; class Insecta; order Diptera; family Drosophilidae; genus Zaprionus; species Zaprionus tsacasi. The sequence goes on from JAEIFR010000001.1 coordinate 9,290,400, forward strand.
AACTTATAATAAACAAGTATAAATATCAGTAAATAAAACATACTTCCTTACTTATTATGGCTAGATTGTATCGAAAAAAAGCTGTAATAAGCATATGCCCTAAGAAATGTCTATATATAGAATCACACTGTATACTCTGAGCAATCCCAAGTAAAGAAGAATTTAGAATTTATTAATTTTTTTGTTTTATATTTATCATAAGAAAATAATGATATTTAATAGAAATTACTTCAATTATTTAATGAATTTTCATATTACAGGGTATCGCAACAGTGTCATTTGCCCTTTTTATATTTTGTTATGACAAATGCGAAAAAGTGTATGATAAAATATTCATAGCGGCACTTGGTAAACATGCTCCATGAACCCAACCAACTCGACCCTCCCCCCTTACTTTTTGTTCCCCTTTCGCTGCCTTTCACTGCGCTTATCGAGCTGTTAAAAATTGCATAATTTGCGCAGCGCATTTGTTTAAATATTTAACACACTTTCACCCCATCTCTCTCTCTTTCATTGTCTTTTTCTCTTTCTATCCCACTCTATTTGTTAATTAATAATCAACACGCGCCCAGCGACCTTGTCGCACTTCCTATGGGAGCGGGGGGAGGGGCTCCCCTTTCTAACAATTTTCTATTCCATTGCGTTTTGTCACCCTCTAACGGTATACGCAGCCTAACATGGCCAACAACTTTGACGTAATTTTCAATTTTATTTACATTTTGCCTTGAAACTTGCTATTTGTTTTTCTTTCTGTTCTTGTTGTTGTTTTTCTTGCTCTTCCCTTGTCAGTTTGTACCTTTTTACTATGCATTATTTACACACACACACACACAGAGACGCACACACTCTGTGGCTACAATTGGCAAAAGGGGATTAGGATTACGTTTTCAATTTGACGCGCGACACTCGCCCGCCACACACAACTTCACTTTGACCTTAACACCTTTCGTTAAGTGCGTGCGTGTGTGTGTGTGTGTGTGTGTGTGAGTGTGTGTGTCTGTCAATGGGTGCAAATCCATGTCATCTAGTAGTGCAATAAGCCGTAGAGCAACCACAACAAACAACAACCACAAAGTGAGGGTCATTGCAAGAGAGAAAACTGCAAAGTGATATGCGCAAAAGATACTCTGTAAATGCAGTAAATTAGCTAACAGTACGCGTAAAATATACGCTTTACAGCTTAACTGTCTAACAGTTGCTGTAAGTGTTAACTACTACTAATAACAGTTGCTGTTAAACGTATACTTAACAGCTAACATACTCTTTTAGTCACTTTATGTTGCTTAACAGCCGCTGTTAGCTTAATTGCATCATTTACAGTTGCTGTTAAACACAACTACTGTAAACCAGGAACTTAACATAACTCAAGCAGCCACTGTTAATTCGATCATGTTATGGCGCCATGTTAAACCCCTAGCTGCTTTTAGCTTATTTCTTTAGAGGATTAGACCCTTTTATCAGCATCTAAAACTGCTGAAATAATACCCTATACCATCCCACGAATTGTAGAGATGATAAAACACTTAATTAGGCTCTGCACTATATCGTTTGACGTGACAAATTGAAAAGCTGTGAATACAGGAACTACTTAGGCATTATCATGTGCATCATGTACCCTACAAACTTCCCAATTGCAGTTGCAGTCGGAAAACCTTCCCCTGTTCTCTGTCACTCAGTCTGTACTCATCACACTCTATAGAACACACACTTAACACCCCAGCATGATGACGTCGGCTGCGTTCTCAACTGTTTTCAGTTTCACCTTTTTTTTCGCCTTTTTTTAGCTTTTGTTTTGCAACAACAAACAAGAGGCAAGGTGCTTTGTTGATGGGTCAGGTGTTGGGAAAAGTTTCAACGACCGAGGTGCTTTAAATAACCTGACTGCCTGCAACCCTTTTTCAGCCCCCCTCTGCATGCCATCCGTTCTCTCTTTTTTTTCCCCCTTCGCAGCAGGAAACCATTACGTTGCTTGGAGGCGTATGTACAAAGGCTAGTGGGTACATGCCACGCCCACTGGCTGACTAGCTGCAGCACCTCTAGCTAAATTCATGGGCTGTGCCAAAGGTCAAGGTGTTGTTATGTGTACCTAACTACCCTTTCACACCCCCCACCCCCCCAACAACCAAACTTGTTTTAAAAATATGCCCAAAATACCGCAAATATTGCCAAAAGCCATTTGGGCCACGTGCACCTCATGCCAAGTAGGGTAGGGTCTGCCAGAAAGGGTGTGGTCAGACAGCGAGACAAGGTCATTGTGTCGTATGCTACGATAGAAATAGATAGCGATGGTATTAAGTATCGCTTGATTTTAGATTTGATGCAAATCCAAGTTAGAACTGATCTGATCTATGAGAAATGAATTTCATAGAGTTTAAGCAAGGTATTAGATAGGGTTACCCTCTTAACATTTCGTATTCTAAAGAGTAACCCCATGAAACCCTATTTGCTTCTGTTATATGTAAAACCTCCTAACAACCCGCACTGTTAACTACTCTAAACTTGCCTAACAGAATCTGTTAAGTGCACTGCTAACCCCTTTAAACCATATTTAGATAGGGTTACCCTCTTAACATTTCGTATTCTAAAGAGAAACCCTATTTCTTCTGTTAAATGTAAAACCTCCTAACAACCCACACTGTTAACTACTCTAAACTTGCTTAACAGAATCTGTTAAGTCCACTGTTAGCCCCTTTAAACCATATTTCTTGTTTTGCCCCATTAAATTCTAGTTTAAAGACGCATATGGTTTACCCAACCCCCTCGACTTAAACCTCTCCTCTCCTCTCCAACCCTAGAGCCAAATCAATTAGAAGTCGAGTGCAGTCAAAGTGGGAAACCCTGGAGAAAACAGCGCAGTGAAGCTGCCAAATTGGGATCTAGTTGGGTCTAACATAAGCGGCTTATACCTTATGCTACAAGAGGGTGACAGAGCATGAAGGGATGGAAGGGAGGGAGGGAGGTAGGGAGGTAGTGGAACTGCGTTGCGTGAGGCGGCATTGATGAAAAATAGGGTCATGTGTCATGTTTTATGCAGCAGGAGAAGCAGCAGTTGCGACAGTTGCTACAACGCAAGAGGTTAACCCGATCCCCTCATGCACTCCTCCCTCCCTACCCTCCTCCCTTCCTTCATTCTGCTCGACCACATCCTGTTGCAGCCTGACAGTTCTGATCCCGTTGAGGAAGGGGGGAGTGGGGTGGAGCTCGGTGTACTTCTTGGAATTCTTGCTCGAAAGAAACTTTGTTGATTTATATTTTTGCTGCTCATGAAATTTGCAGCAGCAGAGAGCGGAGCAGAGGTAGGGGCAGGGTAGGACTTGAGGCAGGGCTTAAGGCAGGGGCAGGGGCTGAGCCAGAGGCAGGGGGCAGAGTTGGGTCAACACGATGAGTTCGTGCAAAGGCAATGGGCATTAAAATTGCATGCGCACTAAAGTATGCAACGGCTGGGAGGCGACTAGGGCTGGCCAGGGGGCGTGGTGTGGGCGTGCCACAGAGGAAGAGAGGGTAATGGGCAAATAGCAGCGCGCTGGCATGTCAGCAATTAGAAATGTGGAAGGCAGAGAGCGGTTTTTGGGGGGGCGCTGCAAGGGGTCGCATTTGACATTTGCTTCCCTTTCCGAGCTGAACTTACACATTACGCTCAATTGCAATGTGTGTGTGTGTGTGAGTGCACCATAAATCATGCCACACACACAGAGGGAGTACCTCTCTCTCCCCTCTCTCTCTCTCTCTACAGTGTAGCTGGCTTTTTCGTGACGTCAAAGTCACAAAGGCGTTAACTGCGTTGGCGTTGCTGCTCGCCTTTTGTTGCTGCCGCTGCTGCTGCCGCTGCTGTTATCCGAAACAGGTGCAAAGGCAATGGCAATGGCAACGCAATGCACAACTTCGCAACAAGAGCGCACGTGCCACGTCTCGCATTACCTTTGCCTCTGCCACAACAACAACAAGAGCAGAGCGGACTAAGCTCATCAATTTACCAGAAGTCAAAGTGTGCTGCAACAAGAGCAACAACATAACTTGTTACGATTCCGCACAAACCACCACGCACAGTGTGTAAATTGATCTTTAATCTTTAATGAGATTTTGCAACGTCCGCGTCGTCAGTTCAAACTTTCTTTGCGCTTCCTTTAATCGCTTTTTCTTCACACTGTTTGCGTAACTTTTGCGCAAGCAATAGAGAGAGAGAAGGAGGGGGAGAGAGACTGCCAGAGAGATGTATTATATTGCAGTCAATTGTTAGGGGCCAACTTAATTAAAAATCTTACATAATGCGAAGAAAACTTTGCAGTGTGCACAAATAACTATTTATATATTGACTTTATCAAGTTCTTCAACGTCTTTACATAACTGTGTGCAGGGTATTTAGAAGCGTATACGACTTATATGATATATCTTATAACTTAGCAGAGCTCAAAGAGTTTCTTAACAGTTTCAAATTCGTTAACAGCTTCGATTCCTACTGTAAATGCCTCACTAACAGTTTCTGTTTCTGTTAAAACAGAACCCAACCCAAGATCCTCTGTAAACAGACATCAATTCATGTTAATCCCTTTCTGTTAGCAAAGCCGCTGTTAACTACAAACTATCGGCTTAGCAGACACTGTTACTGTAACTATCAACAGTGAGCTGCTTAGCAGTCTCTGTTAGCTTCATATTCGCAATGTTAATCGCTCGCTAACAGCAGCTGTTAATTAACATTCCCTAAGCCAAAAAGCACTGTTAATTGCAGAACTAAATCCCTCACTAACAGCTTAATTAATCGTAATTAGCTCAGCTTTTAGATACAATTAGGCAATATTAAAGTGCTTATCGCGTATATTAGAATAGATCCCTTAGATCCTTAGCAAATTTATGCAGGCTAATCAAGTTGAAATTTAAATAAATACCCGCTAAAGACATAGACAAATCCAATCACCAAAGGGAACTTCCTATCTCTCTCTCTCTGTCTTCGCCATCCCATTCCATCCTAACTATTATGTTATTTATCAGCTTTCTTATTACGTACTTTTCGGATTCTCATTTGGCCTCGTCGCGGGAACGCGCTAAGCGCCTAAGCGCCTTAAAGTATGCTATAGGGCGGCGTCAGGCCAGGCCGCACATCGGCTTATATCGTTAGCAAACTTATCAATCCTCGCACAGGACTTGGGCTAACTGACTTTGCTTCCCCCCATATCCAACGTCTTATGCTCATAAAAAGCAGCATAAGACAGAGAGAGAAAGAGAGAGAGAGAGAGAGAGAGAGAGAGAGAGTCAGCACTAAACTACTTGCTAAGTAAGACACAAAATGAAAATGAAAATAAAAAGAGCAAAGAAAAAAAAAAGAAACGAAAGTAAGAAAAACTAAGTCAAAAGGTCAAATGTATTATTAAGTTGCACGCGTGTGTGTGTGTGTTTGTGTGTGTGTGTGTGTGGCAGTGCTTAAAAGAAATTACATTTTTTGGGTCAGCTGGTCAGTTTGTTGTTGGAGTCGTCACTTCTGGAGTCGCTTCTCTGTCGCCGCCTGTCGCCGCCTGTCGCCGTCGTCACACTGCGGTAGCGATCTTCAAAATTGGCCCGACAGCGTTGTTAAACCCTCAAGTATCGTTCTTTTTTTAACACCCACACACAGACACACGTACACACACACACATACACATGTCATTAGCCACAACATTGAGCCCCGTTGGCAGTCCCTGCTGCCTTGCCCCCTTGCCTCTCCTACTGCCTTTAGTCTTCTGTCTTTTGTTTTTTATGCTCACGCTCTTCATACTCTTTTTTATAGGGTATATTCATTAGGGTCAGAGGTTTGCAACGCATAAAACTATGATACACACAACTATACTTCTTATTTCAATAAGTTATAAGTATATATATCGCTTATTTTTCGATATATCGCAGCAAAATCTCATCCCAATTTTCCCTTTTTATGTATTTAAAGATTTCTCAAAATTTCCTAAGTATACCGATGCTAGAACAATGAAATACTGAAGATTTCTTTAAGCTGATATAGTTACCCCTATATCATAAAAAAAGTGTATAAAAATCTTCGATCTTGCCTTTGTTAAGCAATTTTACTTGGGTTTTTATTTGCTCCCTGCACGCAATGTGACAATGTATAGACTGTGTTGGCTGTAGGGGTGGGCGGTAGTAGGCGTGGCACTCGTTTTTGGCCATTGGCGAAAATTATAGTGTCATATCATGTAACATGCGAGTAAATGGCAACAGCAGCAGCCCCGCACACACTTGTGTAACTTGAATTTTGTTAGCAAAATGATAATTAAGCAACAGAAAGAGAAATTGCAACAGCGTGTGAGGGTATATGCGACGTTTGGTATACCCTGTTAATGGGGTAGGTGCATAAAAATAGAGAAGAATTTTAAAATATGATTGAAAAACATGAATATACCTTGTAAAGGCTGCAAATAGTATGAGGCATATGTAAAATATGTAGATTATGTATTCTATATAAGGCATATATAATCTATATAATCGTTTATAAATCGATATGCTTCTGTTTGATTTCCACTTGCACTTTTCCAATCTACAACTTTTTGTCTTATTATTATATGCTAGATTTATATGTTGTTTAGTAGTTTATCGATACTATCGATAGTATAGTTCAAGCTATCGATAACTAGTTGATGTGTCAAGACGTCCCTTTTGAACTTATTAAATTAGCGTATTATTATTATTTTTTTAATTTTTTTGAATATTTCTCCACCTTTTTTTTTATTTTAAGATACAATATTATGATGTACGGATTCTTCACTTAATTAATTAAAAAAAAAAAAATTATTTTTTTAAGCATCAAACCATACTCTTCTGCACGCCCTACACTCTCTACAGGGTATCTACTACTACTAGCAGTTGTTTATTAGCAATGGCCACTAGCTGTAAATGTAACTGCCCGTTATTCTAGCTTTTCTCCTCCCACTTGTTCTCCCTCTTCTTCTTCCTCTTGTTTCAGTTGCTTTACTTTGTCTGAAAAGTTCACATTGGATTCGCATATGGATTCCGATTCGGGGTTTGGGTTCGGGTTCAGTTCGTTTTGTTTTGTTCAGTTTTTATGTAGTTTCTTTTTCTCTACCTCCCCCTCTATCTCTCTTTTCTTGGTCCCTCCCCCCCCCATCACGCTGTCCATTGTGTTGTTTTTTTTTTTTTTATTTTTTTTTCGGTTGCTTAAGCATGCATGAAGCGTGCTCTTATTTAATGAACAAACTTTGTGGTTTTGTTGGCTTTTCGTTAGCCACTTGTCATAATATGATTGCAGTTGTTCTTCATCATCTACCCCTGCCCCTCCCACCTACCCGACTGTACCCAATGTTCCCTGCGCCGTAGCCTGCTGATGACAACTCGCTTGACGTCTGCTGGTCAGCAGAGAGGAAGGAAGTGAGAGAGAGAGAGAGAGAGCAACAGATACGATTGCAGTAGCCATAAAAAATGAAACACTTTAAGCTTTTTCATGTTAAATTTAACAGGCACCTTAACATGCAGTTAAATTCTCGCATTAATGAGTTGCATGCTCTCAAAAAGTCAAAGACAAAGACACTGAAGTTCAGCTACATTTAGCTTTAAATTTAAAAAACCTCCATCAGTTTATGGTTCTTAAATTCCAAACCTTACTAACGATGCTCATTAAATTCGGTGCATGCATATATTATGCACAGTACTCGACTTTCAAGCTTGTTTTTAAGATCTAGCTGGCATAGTTCATGAAATAAAGCTTTAAAACTATAGCATATCACTTTAAAGAGGCTTCATAATATTTGTCTGTTTGTCAATTCAAGTATACCCATAGTATACACATTCAGGGCTATACCGCGGCACACCTCTTCTATCCCTAACATTATTCACAATTTCGCATAGTGCACGCGAACCAAAAAACACCCAATTAGCCATCAAACCATCATCAATATCGCCTGCCACGACTGCTCCAAAATGATTGCGACCCATGCTAAAAGACGGAGCGAACGTGTAGGCGAAAGCTAATCAAAAAATACTTAAACGAAATGGAGGCATTACCTATGGGGAAGCAGGGAGGGGAGGTAAGCGGAGCAGGTCGAGCAGAAAGGTCACCCATACAGAGAGAGAGAGAGAAAACTGAAATTTGGATTTCTTTTTTTTTTTTTTACTTCCCGTTGAAATTGCAAAAGTCGCACGCAACGCAACGTTGCCAATTGGCAGCTTATTACATTATATATAAAACTATAACTAACACTATATAAGTGTAGCTAATATATGATCTATCTTATAATATTTCTTCTTCTACTATTGATGATGATGATTACACGAAGCGAAGGTTGTGACATTCAAATTCAAATTCTATTTTCAATCAGCGCCCGCACAAACTTGAAAGATGCCCCCGACAGACAGACAGACGGACAGACAGACAGACAGAGAGACGGACATACAGACATATGGCATGGGTCTCTGGCGACATCGACGATGACAACAAGCAGCACACAAGTCCACAAGTCGAATTGAGTCAACCAACTCAATTATACAAATATTATACAAGCATTAGAAATGCATCAAAGTATAAACGAAGGATATTTCAGCACGACACTAAATTGAGTGTAGATAGGGCAGGGAGGGAAGAGGGAAGAGGGAGTGTAGGGAAATCAAATAGGGACCTTCATGGTATACTATAAACAAACGATAGTTTGATTACTTTTCGCACACACACAGAGAGGGAGAGAGCGAGAGAGAGGAGAGACGACATTGCAATCGTCGTAATCGATAACACTGCGCAATCAATTCCGCAAACATCGTTGCAATGTAACGAAAATAGACCCACACCCGCAATGGGTTCTATTATTATCTTGGTTTAATCAATACCAACGCACTTTGATACGACAATGTGTGTGTGTGCGTGTGTATCTTATCTGACTAAGTTTGTGATTTATTCGCAACGACCATGATATATCTTCGAGTGTGTCAGCCAGCGATGATAAAACTATTACTCATATATCGATAACTATTGTCGATAGTTAGTCACAGATGATGTAGTGTATAGTATGGTTATCGGGAATGGGTATGCAATTACCTGAGCTATTAAAAGCACATATCGATTAAAGCTATCAATAATCAACTCAAATTTATCGATAGTAATGCTCTAATTCAACTTGCGATAGTCTCACAATGCTTACTATCGATTGCACTTGTACTTTCGTTAATATAACATCTTTATCGATTAATATATGCCATTTATACAAAGTTTCTTCTCATGATCTATAGAAACTATCGTTTTCTTCGCCTACTTTCGTTTCCTTTCTTTTGCAGCTTAGTGTAAAGTGTACCGGGTTTGGGTTCGGATGGTTCCGGGCAACCTTCATTGAGTTCTGTGCTCTGTGCTTAGGCTGATTAGCTAAATGGTTTTGTTTTATTCCTCCTCTTCCTCCTCTTCCGTCTGTTGTTTTTTTTTTATTCATTCATTGTGTCTATTTCCATTTTACTTGTCGAGTTTTGGGGGGAGTGAGTGCGCTATATCGAATCACGTGAATGAACTTGTTTGCACACGACAAAAACAACAATGTGTATACGTAATAAAAAAAAGAAAATCATAATATAGAAAAATGTTACGACCAGAGATTACCCTGTACATAAAACACTCACACACACAAAAGTTACGTATCAATGCGGTTTTATAATCTAAATAATACTGATTAGGTAAATTTTAACTATACACAGAGAAGGTTTATATATAAATATATTTACAGGGTATCTAACTAGCTGTTGTCTATATAGCAAATTATATTTGGTGACTGTTTCCGTTTTCATGACCCTCTCAAATTTTTTGCACACTCAACGCCAATCAATTTCGATATAGTTTACGATTATTGTGAGGGATCCCTCCCTACTTTGACTAAACTATTTTTCTGTTAGTGAGTGTCAGTCGCGTGTCACATTCAACTACTTCCCTAAACACACACACAGACAGACTAAACAATTTAGTGAAAATGTTATGCATATTTTCCTCCCCCTATATTTGCATAATATAACAGAATTTATTTGACATTTGCGAATCTGGCGTGTGAAAACAATTAGATATACGAAACGATATTTGCAGAGGGAAAGCAGGTGATGGTGTAGGTGAGTTCACACTGTTGCGGTTTACCGGTAAACTAACCACACACACACACACACACAGACACACAGATACAGCACCCAGATATACATTGATAATGGGCCTGACCATGACAATGCACTCGGTTTTTGCACAAAAAGTGTTGAAGGGTAAAGTGAAAAATAGAGAAAACAAGAGAAAATTTGGGGAAATTGGGGGAGGGAGAAAATGTGAAAATTGAGGGCAAAAACGAGAGATAGAAAGAGTGAGAGAGTGAGAGAGCGAGAGAGTTGCAGTTGACAGATAAATAACAAAATAAAATAAAACAGAAAATTTTTCTCACTGCGTATACGTAATATTGTATAGGGGGAAGGCAAATGAAAATGGATAATACTATGTACTCTATAAAGCAGGAAACTTAAGCTACTGTTGTGCTCATTTAGCTCTTTTATCTTACTCTCTCTCGAGTAACTGGAAATCCTCTAGTGGGATTATGGTGAAACTTTTTAGTAAAATTAATGATGTTCTTCTAGGTGTGTAGGGGGAGTTATAGGGGTGTTCCTAGTGTGTGTGGGAAGGTGTGAAAAGGGTGTAGACACACACACACACGTACGAATACAGAGAGCACATCGCTTTGTGTAAAAAATGAGACAAATGAGCTTTTTGGCTTAGCAAGCGAGAGAGCGAGAGAGAGAGAGAGAGAGCGAGCGAAAGAGACGTAGTACGTAAGTTACGAGCGACTTTGCTAATGGACAAACAGAGCGAGTTTGAGAGAGACAGACAGAGAGCGAGAGCGAGAGAGAGAACGAGAACATGTTGGATAAATGATATAGTAGTTTATACCAAATTCAGCAACGAAGAAATCACGCAATTTCAATCTGGATTTTTTTGGCTCCTCACGTGGATGATGCACCGTTATCTGATCACCATCGGCCGATATCATGGTCTCGCTGGGCGGCGATATTGAATATTGTTGCAACATGCGACGCTGCTGATCGGTGAGCTCGTCCAGCGGATCATTCATTGCAGTTGTGGACGATGTTGTCGACGATGTCATCGTGGACGTCGATGTGGACGATGTGGATGCCGCTGCTGCTGCGGCGCTGGCCAAGCTGCCTGTGCTGGAGCCAGAGATTACACCGCCAGCAGCGGCCAATTGTTGAGCAATGAGAAGTTTCTGTGCATGCTCTTCGGCCTCTTTTTGTTTTTTGAAATCTTTTTTTTTTTTTTTTTTTTTTTTTTTTTTTTTTTTGTAACGTGCACACATACATATATAGAGAGAGACACGTATACACGCACATCATATATAGATAGATATATATATATATAGATCATACAGAAAGATATTGTATATAATATAATTTAATTGGGGAACAAATAAAAAATAAATTGGGTGGAGTTGGGTTAAGACTCAATTGCAAGGGCAAATAGATAGAGCCAGGAAGGGGGGATAAGAGAGGAAACTGCACTCAAACACACGCCAGAGAAAGAGATAGGTGTAATATATTTTTGCACTTTTCTACTATCTTTGTTCTACACGTTCCAAAAGACTCAAAGCTCTCAAGATTCCCCGATCTGTTAAGGTCTGTATAATTAAAAGAGAATAAATATCTCTAAAATTTCTTAGCCTGGACAATAGTTTGCAACGTGTTTAATGAAGATTTCCTTGAAGATTTCTAGATCTGCAAGCTTATACAGTTGTTTACATATGAAAGAATACGCCTATACACACACTATGCGATTACAGACATTAAAGAGAATTTCTACATATCGCAAATTGTAAATAAATTTTCATTATTATAGCAATTTAATTCTGCGAATGATATGATATACAATACTTTAACAACAATATCATATTCAGTTCTCTGTTGTAAGTTAATAGTTCTGTTATACAATGAGCTAGCTAGGGATTTCAATTTCGCTATAAATAGAGAGAATTATAAGAACTTTAGCTAAGCTAACAAGCTTTTCAAGATTCTCATCTTCCACTTGATTCTTAGCTTGTTTTTCGATTTGTTTGCAGGTTAATTGATTCGAACACCTGCATCACTTACCATATATGGTATAGTATGGTAATATGTCAGCAGTCGGACACATGTGTGGTAAGATTGATGGATTGGTCGGATTGGTCGTCGTGTCACGCAGGAAAGGACACTCGAGCTTGTAAGGAATCGATTGAAACGCCCGACGAGGCGAGAGAAATCAAAATAAAATTACCAAAGCGATAAGCAAACCCCACGCCCCCCCTCCCCTTGATAATGGTGTCAATGGCGATGATGATGATGATGATGAAGATGATGATAGGTGGGAGCAAGAGGTGGGGGTGGCTGGTCGAGCTGAGTGCTTGGAAAATTCAATTTCAATTTGCAATTTGAAAAATGAAATTTGTGACCGCCAAGTGGGGATCAAAATTAATGACAATTTTTTCTATTTTTTTCTATTCTTCTGCTTCTTCTATACATTTTATATAGAGTGCAGAGTGCATGACCTAGCCCATTGGGCTGACCTTAGTATGAGGCGTGTCCACGTTATTGGGTTTGTTTTTTTTTTTATCTTTTGTCTCTACGATTGTCATAGTTCTTTGGGGTCTGTGAAGCGTGATCAAGGTGTTTGTCAAAAATGCGCTTTTCAACACTGTTTCCATGTGTGCCTGGGTGTGTGTGTGTGTGTGTTGCGGAAGTAGAACAACGCAAAGGGAAAAAGTCGTCAATAAACCGATCAACAGCGCCATCTAGTGTGGCGAAAGGCAAGTGCACGCTAAGCGGATTTAAATGAAGGCTTCATCCCCCCCTCCCCCCATCACACCCACTGTAAACCATTCTCACCCTATAACACTTGTGAATGTCGCTGGCGCTGTTAATGCTTATGTTAATGTCATTGTGAATGAGATTATGTTAACGACACGCAACAGCGTGATTAGTGTGTGTGTGTGTGTGTGTGTGTTACAGTTAACAGTCACAATCATGTTAACAGCTGCCAGTGAGTTTAACATGATTCACACATTTTGTATCTTATCGCACTACTGACTACTGTTAATTGTTGCGTACTGCGACATGACGTCATCAATTTACAAACACACACGGCAACGTAGTCTGTGTGTGTGTGTGTGTGTGTTGCAACGCACATAACGGCAAAGCTTACGCTGCTGCGCGTTGTTGAGTCAACATCGATCATGTTATTAGCAGGCGGCTGTTATGTAAAATGCAATGCTGTTAGTTAACTGCTAATGAGCCATGTTAAGAGTCGAGTTGTTGACAACAACAAAAATGAAAAAAAAAACAAACCGCAAAATAGCAGCAACAACAACAACAACAACAAAAAACAAGGTTCGCTGGTTGCATTTGAGAGAAGCAATGAAAATCAATTAAAATTAATTGATTCAAAAGCCAAATTAAAGGGGGGAGGCGGCCTTTGGCGCAGCTGTTGTTGTTGTTGTTGTAATTGACTGCTTGTACGTCAGTTGTTGTTGTTGTTGTTTTTGTTGCTGTTACAAATTAAACGAACAATGTGCAATAATTAGAAAATGCAATCGCAATCTCTTTCTCTCTCGCTCACTCACACACACACACACTCAGAATTAGGTTATAAATTAAAAGTGGGCAGAGCGGAGGAGAAGGAAAGTCAGTGGGAGAGGGTATTGGTGGGGTGGGGGGTGGGGGTTAGACCGGGGAGATAAACGGCTTAAGTTAGCTAGAGCATTTTGTTTTCTATTTCGTTTTACTTACTTTCTAGCAGGCGCTGTATAAGACTGTCCACATTTAAATCAAAATCACCCATTTTGTTGTTTCAAATTGTTTCTCTTCTATTGTTGTTGTTATCTTTATTTATTTATTTATTCTTCTTCTCAAATGCAGCCAGCTCAGAATTCCAATTGGAATTTATTTGCTGCAGCTCGTGCAAATGTTGTCGGCTGCTGTTGTTGTTGTTGTTGTTGTTGCTGCTGCTGCTGTGTGTACTTAATTTTTGTGTGCCGCAAAAGGCAATTTCACTTTGTAACACTTTTTAAGCGCTTTTTGCTCGGCTGCGTTGCGTTGCGTTGCGGCGTTTTACAGTTAAAACGTATTGTTGCTGCTGCCGCCGCCGCTGTTGTTGTTGTTGCTGCTGTTGTTGTAGTATTGGTGCCGCTGCTGTTGCTGTCACTATTGTTGTTGTTGTTGCTGCTGCTGTCAAATTTTTAGGCTATTTTTGTGCAAATGGAACAACCGCCGTTGTTTTTGTTGTTGTTGTTGTTGTGTAGCTCTAGATCACTCTTTGAATGCAGTTGCACTGGCAAAAAAAATACGATAGTGTACGATATTTGTATAGTGCGAACGCGATCGTTACGTTACGTAGTAAATTAAATAAAATTCAACGGTCACATAAAACTAGGAGCGTTCACTTTATCTGATGTTACACCGCTTTAAAAACAAATAAAATAACCAAACATGGCGACAGACTCGCGTGAACTAGAAGGTAAGTGTGGACGTCAAGAGCAAATGCCGAAATACAGCACATATGTTTTTATCGACAAATTCCCATACTTAAAATTCGATAGGCATGAAAATACCAAAAAGGTGCTGCTGCAGATAAAGTATTTTTAGCGAAATTATCGATTGGCAGCGCGAAATTTAAAATTTGTGCGGGAATTGATTGTAGTAAGTGATAAATATGTTGTTAAATTTTTATAATTATTTTTTTAAATCATTGAAAGTATCTAAAGAGTTATACATTAATTTCTGCCAGTCAAGTATGCAAGCCGACACAATTTATCGATGCTCTGTTGCTCTTTTTTGCGTTCGCAGCCAACTTCGCGCACCGCAGACCGATAATCGAATGCTCTGTTTACTAACAAACCCAAAACGGCGCTAAAAAGCTGCGGCAGCTGTTCTGCGTTTTGAGTTTGGATTCCGGCAATGAATTACTTTCCAAATTACTATTCAATCGACGATATATTCGTGACGCAGGAGAAGGTTGAGTGTAAAGTCAATACACGCCTGCAGCGCATGGGTAAGTGATTGAAATTCATGAAGAATCACATTAATTCGCATTTTTGTTGTTCTTCAGGCTTTCTGGATGCCGGATCAGAGACGGATCATTTGGAGCCTGGACGCTCAATCAATTTGCCACTGTGGTACATCAAGGAGCTGAAAGTGAACAATGCCTACTTCACAATTGCCATGCCCGAAATCTACAAGAATGTGCACAAAGCCGTCTGTGAGGCAGAGACAACACACATCGAACTGGGTCGACTGCATCCATATTTCTATGAATTTGGTCGATATTTAACACCCTACGATCGCAATCATGTGATAGGACGCATCATATTCGAGACACTGCGTCAACGTGTGCGTCATCTGCTCGACATATCCAAAAACGATGCGGGACACAATAAGCCAGAGCATCGACTGGACAACATTGAGGCTAAGCTGCATGAGGCGGGTGTGCGCACAAATACGCTGGTAAGCTTGGGAGCAGAAGGAATACCCAAGACAATAGCTACAACTTTACACTCATATCATTCCAGTACATCAATTGGCTGCAGATGAGCGGCAACAATATACGCACCTCGGAGCTGGTCGAGGAACATCAGAAGAAACGCAAACGTGCCGATCGCAGCGACGATGAAGGCGCCGCCGGGGACGATTCACCTAGTCGGAAAAAGCGTAATACCATGTGAAAAACGTACACGTATATAATAAACGGAGACATTAAAGAAAACTTTATTTTTGCCAGCTCTCTTTCGCTTCTATCGTATCGTATCGTATCTTAAATCAAAAATATGTTAACAACAATTTTTTTTCAAAAATAACCAGCAAAACTATCCTGATCTTAGGAAACGTCAGTTTATGTCCCTTTCCAATAAGTCGCATATATCGTATAATCATATATGCATATATATAGAATAAGCTCATTTTACTCAGTTTAAAAAATACAAAAAAAAAGAAACACTCGTTTGCATATTGCGAAAATTGAAATCATAAATCCTAACTGAATCAACTTTTAAAACGTATATATTATGTATATAAAACAAATTTCTTTCGGGAGGCATTTTGTAAATATTTCCCGTTTTCATAGCGTCTCACAAAAAATACATACATCTAGTACAATAGTATATAGCATGGTATACATATATATATATATCAATTTTAGATTTAGCTTGCTGCTATAGTATGTATATAGTATATATTTTATATATTCATTCTCTCAATAAGCGCACCCATCAAGGCAACAATTTGAAGCTTGCTTTTTGTTCTCGTTCCACATCGATAGATCGATCACACGATGATCTCTATATGTTTCTCTACTACTTATCTAGTACATACAATAATACATGTAACTTGCATATATATAGTATATATATATATATATATATATATCGTTTATAGTTATAGTTAACTCATTTGTGCTCAGTTAAATAATTCTTTCGATTCTTCAATAAGCTCAATTGGAATTCGATTTTCGTTTTCGATTTTGATTCGGAAAATGCAAAAAGATAAAACTATTTCAGTTGTCTGGAAATGCTGTATATATATATGTATATACTTGTTGTGCTCTTTGATTTGGAAGATCATTTTGGGAAAGATCTTAAGCATTGCGGCTAATTCATGTTTCGGAAGAAAAAAAAACATTCTTCAATACATTGTACGAAAAAGTTCTCAAACATCGATCCGATATACATACATATAGATAGATAGATATATAAATACATAAAACATATGTAGATATAATGTCATATAGTATATTTTCTTTTTTGATTTCAACTGAAATATTTGCGTATATCTCATAACTTATATAACTGCCTAAACTCTCTCTCTTATAGAGCACATTATTATGAATCCCAAATTGTATATTCGACCTTTCCAGTTAATTCACAAAGAATAAAACCATATATATAGTACGCGATACGCGATCGTTAGTTGGACATTAAAATAGTACATCGATAACATTACAATAGTTTTATTTGTTCTTTTTTTTTTTTTTATTCCGACTTTACGCATTCTGTCGTTTCTTTTCTTTGCTTTTTGTTTCTCTTTTTTCTGTGGGTTTCTTTTGTAGAAATGTCTTTAAAGTAAAGCAAACTATTTAACTAAAGATCTCATCGTAGGTTCGTCTGTCTTGTTTGCTTTTAAAAAAATTTATAATGGGCATAAAATATACGATAAAGTACGCGGGATCTGTTAAACATATATATGTGGGTTTTATACTATATATATATGTAATATATATGGTTATAAACAGAAAAAAAAACTATGTTAAGTGAGGGGAAACATACATATACATATGTTATATATAAGAGAGAAACATAATTCTCTCGTAATCGCTATGCAAAAAAGGAACCTTCCTTTCCTACTACCTCGTGCCCTCCCTCTCGCTCTCTCTCTCTCTCTCTCTCTCGCTCTTTAACTTTAACAAACAGTGGACAATTTGCACTACTTTTTGCCATTAATTAGTGGATCGCTGACGGTGGGCGTGGGCGTGGGCGTGGCGGTGGTTGTTTCCTTATCCATTAGAGCACTCGTTTTTAGCTCCTCCTCGCTCAACACGGGCGGCGACTTCGGCTTCTTCTGTCGCTTGGGCAGAAATACCTGAAAGAACATCAAAATGAGTGAGATGGCACTATACAAATAAACAGAGAGAGAGAGAGAGAGAGAGAGAGATACCTTGAGTGCACCCATGACCATCAGATAGAACCAATAGAGTTGCGGCAAGAACAAAATTGCAATGCTGATGAGGCAACCACGTGGCAAACCACACATGGCTGCCCACATGGAGGCAGCATCGATAGCCACGCTATAGCGCCACATGACATAGGGCCACATGCAGACGCGGCAGACAAAGAATGTGGCCAGCATGGCCAATCCGTTTAATATATAGACACGGGAATCCTTCAGTCCCATGGTGCTCAATATGCTGCGCAGCGAGACAAACGGTGTGGAGAATTCCATCATGAACATGTAACTATAGATGCAGTGTCCACCGCCGCGTATGTACTGAGGAGGGGGGAGGAGAAACATGAGATTAGTAGGGGAAATTGGAATTCCCTTCTGCCTGCTACTCACCGTCACCACCAGCAATCCAAAGGTGCCAATAAAGACATGATGTATCATCATTACCGGATGCGTCAGCACATACTTGAGAAAATCCCAGCGTCCATCCTTGGGTATCTGCACACAGGCGCCATCATAGTCACAGATCTCATGCGGTGTACTGGGTGTGCTGCCATTGTTATTACCTCCACGCCCATTGCCCAGTGACTTCTCCGACGACTTGGTCAGACGCAACAGATGCAGCTTATCGGCAATCTTCTGCGTGTGCACCTTGTACATGGACCAAATGTCATACATAAAGTACGCTGTGCCGAACCAACCGTAGGCCTCCATAAGGAAGTGTGAGGCATAGACAAAGGATTTGCTGCAGGTCGATTTGCAGACGATGAGCCCGACCAGGAAGGAGAATGAGGCCTGTATGGCCGAGACAATTCTGTGGAGGAGAGAGAAAGAGAGAGAAGGATTAGTAGATGTGGGAGAATAGAAAAGAAAAATAAAGACAGAGCAGAGAAAAGATGAGAAGCGATCCCTGCGCTCTCCCCTCAATCCCTCAGTAAAAACCTTCAAAACACTTCAAGACTCGATGATTGTTTAGGTGAAAACAAAATCTAAAAACAAAACAAAAAAAAATAATAAAAAAGAAATTCGAAATTGGAATATTTAAGACACTTTCGGCACATGCAGGAGTTGCCCCCGATCGTAGGAAGAGCAGCAGCAGCAGCAGTAGCAGGAGGAGTATGTGAGGGAGGAGTAAAGGCAGCAGGAAGAGGAGTAAGAGCAGCAGAAGGAGCACAGCATGCGATAATCAGGCAGAGGCAGCAGCAAGATTAGAAGCAGTAGGAGGAGCAGCAGAGAGAGAGCAACCTGGTCATGTGCCTGCGGCAGACGGCAAGCAGCGATTCGACCAGCAACAACAGCAGCAGCAGCTGCAGCAACAGCAGCAACAACAACCAGTTGTTGTTCCCTTGCCGGTATCGTTTTCTGGCCAAGAGGAGCCCCCCAAGTAACTATTCCCCGCCAGCAGCACACACAAGTAATCAATCATTGCGAGCGGCTGCCAAGCGGAGCCAGTGCCTCCATTGCTGCTGCCCCAGGAGCAGCAGCACAGCTGTCTCCAAGGATCGTGGTCAGCAACTCTTTGAATCGCTGCTCAATCGACGTGGCAAATTCGAACGGGTCTTGGTGCCGGATTTGGCCACAGAATGGTATCGCAAACAAAAGATCTTTACGGATCGCATCACGGATGCAGAGATGGATTATGTGCTGCGTAGAGGCATGGCAGGTAAATGGAACTACACAGATGACGCTGGCCAGGAGCAGCAGGCAGAGCTGGATGCCTGCGCGTATCTCAGCTGCGGATGCGGCAAATGTCAGCTCCAGCATAGTGGGCAATATCTGCAGCTCTGCCGGCAGCAGCGTCGCTGGCGACAGCAGTGTCCCAGGCACGAACGTTGCCCTTGCCCGCAGGCGGCGAAGAGAACCAGGACGCCAGAGCAGCCACGCAAACAGATCAATGTGTGCGTGAAACATCACCATGATTGCTTCAAGGAGAGCACATCAAGTAACTCCCTCAAGAAGCGCAGTGCAGCTGGCGGCGGAGGAGGCTCCTCCATAATACGTGAGCCCGTCTGTCGTGTGCGGCCCAAGCCCTGCACGTGCATCTACCAGGCGGATGGGCAACCCATGTCAAGCGAATGCATCGCTGCCCTCCAGGCCAAGTGTGCTCCATTGCCACGTCCAACGAATAATGTAAGGGATTCCACAAAACGACCACGTGCGCGTCCGGAACGCTTTAGACGCATCTCACCGGAATTCTACAAGCTATGGCAACGTTACGAGGATAAACTGAATGAGAAATATCCACTCTATGGCATGTCCATGCGATACTGCCTGCGTCCCAAGCCCCTCTGTCCATGTGAACCACCATGCAAGCAGCATATGCCGGTGAAGGAATGCGAATGCGAGGAGCAATTGGAGGAGCTGCTGGAGGAGGAGAACGAAGAACTCGAAACAGAATCGGAAACAATTTACATAGAGTGTGATTCATCTGGCGTGGAATACTGCAGCAATTCGGAGTGCACCAACAGCACATGTCGGGATAGGCGGGAGCATGAGGAGAGATGTATATGTCTGCCCGCCTGTGGAATGGACGAGGACAGTGAGGCAGAGCCACAATCAACCAAGTCTAAGAAGGATTGCGAGAATTCTAGATACGCGGAGCACAATACACTTGTCGTCGAGCGTCAACGTTGCTCCGAGATTACCCTGGAACCGCCGCGTCACGAGCTGCAGCCGGCACAGACTATTGTCAGGCGAGGATTTAGAGATTTTTGGAAATCGAAAAATGTGAATGTGGTTGAAACTCCATCTGCCACATACTCTGTGAAATCGGCTAGAGCCGTTCCAGCTTCAGCCATAATAGCATCACGTCCTGCCCTGGTGGGTATAGGTCGCGATATCTTGGGAACTTTTACACAACGCTGCAAGCGTGTTGTGCGTCCTGGACGTCATCTGCTCTACAACTTCAACAAGATCTATCACAGCCAGCAGAAGCAGCGGGAGGAGCACTGGGGCATAGCCTCTAGCTCCAATAGCTGCCTTCTCAATCCTAACAGATCTCACAGAACTCAGCTATCGAGTCAGCCACGCGCCAATTGCTGGACAAAACAGCAGCGGCATGAGTTGAAGCAGATCAAGCTGCAGGAGCGGGAACAGGAGCAGGAACATGTGCAGGTAAAGAAGCAGGAACAGGAACGTGAGCAGGAACATGAGCAGGCACAGGAGCAGGAAAGGGAGCAGGAACAGGCGCAGGCCGAGGAACAGGAACAGGAACAGCAACAGATGCAGGAAGAGCAGCTGGAACAGGAGGATGAACTGGCGCAGCAATGGGAGCCGTATGAGGCACAGCATAGCCAGGTGAGGTTCCAGGACGAGCAGCAGGGGCAGTTACAAGAACAGAAGCGCCAGTATCGGTACCATAAGCAGAAGAGCGTGGAGGAGTATGAGGAACAAGAGAGCCAGGAGCTGTATCAGGAACAGAAGAGCAAGAAGAGGTACCAGGAGGAGAGCAGCCTGAAGCAGAAGAGCCAGGAGCGGCAACAGGAACAGAAGAGCCAGGAGCGGCAACAGGAACAGAAGAGCCAGGAGCGTTACCAGGAACAGGAAGGCCAGGAGCGGCACCAGAAGCAGAGCAGCCTGAAGCAGAAGAGCCAGGAGCGGCACCAGGAACAGAAGAGCCAAGAGCGGTACCAGGAGCAGAAGAGCCAGGAGCGGCACCAGAGACAGCAGAGCCAGGAGCGGTACCAGGAGCAGAAGAGCCAAGAGCGGCACCAGGAACAGAAGAGTGTGGAGGAGTATCAGGGACAGAAGAGCCAGGAGCGGTACCAGGAACAGAAGAGCCAGGAGCGGTACCAGGAGCAGAGCAGCCTGAAGCAGAAGAGCCAGGAACGGCACCAGGAACAGAAGAGCTTGGAGCGGTACCAGGAACAGAAGAGTCAGGAGCAGAAGAGCCAGGAGCGGTACCAGAAACAGAAGACTCTGGAGCGGTACCCGGAGCAGAACAGCCAGGAGCGGTACCAGAAACAGCAGCGGGCTCAGAAGCTTGAGAAGCAGAGCAACCAAGAGCAGCAGCAGGAGCAAGAGCAGTATCAGGGGCAGCCCCACCTGAAGTGGGATCAGCAGGCAGAGCAGGAGCAAGAGGGGCAATCCCACCTGAAGTGGGATCAGCAGGCAGAGCAAGAGCAGCAGCTGTCACGGTCACAGAAGCAAACAAAAGCCAACTCCAACTCGGAACCACTGCGAACCCCGAAGAGGGCTGCATCCAAGCCCATCCCGGACTACAGTCAGCAGCAGAAGCGGACGAAGTGTGCACCACAACTATTACGGCGAAGATCGTGTCTGATTTATCCCATTAATGCCATGTGCAATCAGTGTGTCTGCTCGGCGAAACGTTGCAAGCGGAATAATCTCTTCAGCCTTATAGAGCAACCGCATCAGAAAATGCTGCGGAAGCAGCAGCAGCAGCAGCTGCAGCGCTCCACAAATCGCTGCAAGTCAGTGTCGCCGAACAGTGCACATTCGCCGCGTTTGCTAACTCGCCGCACGCCCAGTGCCGATGCGGCAGCGGCTGCGGCGAATTTGCAGCGACGTAGCGGCAAAACGAAACGTTGGCCGTATGTGAAGATTGAGCAGCGACGCGATCAACTCGCCATGGCGGTTCAATTCGCCTTGAATTCGCCGCAAGCGAAGAAGGCTGAGGGAATTCGTTATGCATCCACTCCTGGCATAGTCCATATCCAGCAAGGTGACAATATGGAGGCGAAACCCAAGAGCTACCGCTGCCCACTGACTCCTATCAATAGTCAACAATCGATGCTATCGATGAGTTCACTGAAAACGGCCTCCGCCTCCTCCACAGATACCCTGGCCATGCGGGAGGAGCGAATCAAGAATGTTAATTACTACAAACAAAGGGAGGAGGACTCTGCAGAGCAGACAAATCATCCAAGATATCTCAATGGGGAGTGTGATGCTCCAGAGCAGAAGAATCGCCAAGAACAGAATGATCTGAGAGGACAGGAGGATCAGCGAGGGCAGGGAGAGCCTCTTCGAGAGCAACGCAAGCACCTTCAAAAGCAGGGAGGACAGGTTAACCATCTGCGAGAGGAGGAAGAGCCTCTTCGAGAGCACAGGGTGCCTCTTCCAGAGCAACGTAAGCACCTTCAAAAGCGGGGAGAACCTCAGCGAGAACAGGTTAATCCTCTGCGAGAGGAGGAAGAGCCTCTTCGAGAGCACAGGGTACCTCTTCCAGAGCAACGTAAGCACCTTCAAAAGCGGGGAGAACCTCAGCGAGAACAGGTTAACCCTCTGCGAGAGGAGGAAGAGCCTCTTCGAGAGCACAGGGTACCTCTTCCAGAGCAACGTAAGCACCTTCAAAAGCGTGGAGAACCTCAGCGAGAACAGGTTAACCCACTGCGAGAGGAGGAAGAGCCTCTTCGAGAGCACAGGGTGCACCTTCAAAAGCGGGGAGAACCTCAGCGAGAACAGGTTAATCCTCTGCGAGAGGAGGAAGAGCCTCTTCGAGAGCACAAGGTACCTCTTCCAGAGCAACGTAAGCACTTTCAAAAGCGGGTAGAACAGGGTAACCCTCTGCGAGAGGAGGGAGAGCCTCTTCGAGAGCACAGGGTGCACCTTCAAAAGCGGGGAGAACCTCAGCGAGAACAGGTTAACCCTCTGCGAGAGGAGGAAGAGCCTCTCCAAGACCAATACCATCATCAAGAGCAAAGGGAGCATCCAGAGCAAGAGGATTACCGAAAACAAAGATATTCTCGAAAGCAAAGAGATCTTGAAAATCAAGGGGATCCTCGAAATCAAAGGGATTCTCGAAAAAAGACTGGGGAGCAAAGAGATCTTCGAGAGCAATGTGATTACCAAGAGGAAAGATATCCACGAAAGGAAAGAGATCACCGAGAGGGAAGAGATCACCGAGAGGGAAGAGATTCCCGAGAGGGAAGAGATTCCCGAGAGAGAAGAGATTCCCGAGAGGGAAGAGATACCCGAAAAGAAAGAGATCCCCGAGAGGGAAGAGATTCCCGAGAGGGAAGAGATCACCGAGAGGGAAGAGATTCCCGAGAGGGAAGAGATACCCGAACGGAAAGAGATCCCAGAGAGGAAAGAGATTCCCGAAAGCAAAGAGATACCCGAGATCAGAGAGACGTCCGACCGCCAAGGGATCTAAGCAAGCAACGAGATTCGCGAGAGCATGAGGATCAACAAGAGGATAAAAGGGATTCCCGAGCTTCACGAGATACTGTTGAGCAAAGATATCCCAGAGAGCAGCAGGTGCCTTCCCGGAATGATCAAGATCTTCGACCTTCTCGTCAGCGACGAAGTCCCTCATGTGCACCACAGCTCCATCACCCAGAACAGCGCAACAAACACGATCCTTACGAGCAACGTGATCCTCGTGCTCACACAGGACAAAGAGATTCTTCAGAGCAAAGACATTCACGAGAACAAAATGAGATTCCTTCGAGAGCAAAACATGATTTCCAAGGAGGTGGCCGAGAGCAAGATATCTCTTCCCGAGATCAGCCAAGTCCTCAAGAACAGTGGATCTTGCGAGATCCTCAGAGGGTTGCCCGCGATCAGCTGCCACGCAGCGTATCCCAAGTGATTACGCGCAAGCAGCAAGAGAGCAGAAAGATGGATCAGCAGAAACTGGAGCGACAATATGCTCCAACTCCCGCAGCTGACAAAAAGGAATCCTCCTTCAAGACGGCACAGCAAACCTGGCAACAGATCGAGGCGAGGAACATGGCGACCAAGCCGAACAGAATAGTATCAGATGTAGCTGTGCATCCACCGCAGCCGCAGAGGATCACGCCTGCCATTAGGTTCAACAACAAAAGCGAAGAGGATAAGAATCATCGTTCCCGTTCCGGTTGCGATAGTTACTTCAAGGAGAAGGATGAGCAGCCGGAGTTACTGCATCCACTCCAAACTCCGGGTATAATGCGGAGCCCCTCGTACAGGAGCCTGGCCAAGTATACGCCTAAGCACAGTAATCTGCGCAGCGTATCCCACCCGCCCACAACTGCACATGCTTTCATTACGACACAGGCAAACACTCAATCCTCGACCGAGATGAGGCAAGTTAGCAGGTACAACTTATCCAAAGAGTTGAGCGACTACAGCTTACATCGCGGACAGGAGAGAGAGCAGGATTTGCAGCTGCAAAAGCAGAAATCCCTTGCAACACTATCGGTAGCGTCAAGAGAGCGTTCCATGGGCAAGCAACCCTCGTATAGTGAATCTCTTGGTTGTCCTGGAGATCCCAATGAGTGCGAATTGTATAAAACAAATCCAGTGACACGTGCACGCAGTTCCATATTGAAATCATCGCCCTCAAAGCACTTGGCAAGTCCACAGAAACATGTCAACTTTGTGGGCACCTCAGGCAGCTGCCTGGAGGAGTACAATAAGCGTAATCGACGCCATCCCATGACACCTCCAGTTCCAGCAGATGTTTGCTGTAGTGACGCACGCCAGGTGATTGAATCACGGCCATCGCTCTACGCTGTGGCCAGTGTGAACAGCTTCGATGAGGACATGGAAGACTCCCATCATGATCATCATCGGGCACGGGGTAATCGAAAGTGGACAGCGGAGAAACCTTTCAAGCTGCGTTATACACACGATCGTTTGCCCCGCTATGTGCCTGGTGATCATGTCCAGGCAGAGGGTGAACCACTGTCACCACATGCACCACTAGTGCGACCATCAAACGTGGATGAGCAAACGTTGCCCATGAATTCGCAATTAATGTCCAACTCCGATGATTATCGTCCTCCTCGCAAGCTCAGCGAACAACGTTACATGCCTCCTCCAGTGGCGATGGTATCCGAAATGGAATTCGCCACATATGTAAACGATACTCCCGCCTTCACATTGCCTGAGGAACAGCGCGAAGCGGGTGGTTCCATGGCAGCGGCACGAATGGATTCCACAATTATGTTGACGAAGCTAATGAACAATCTGCGAATGCAACACAATGTAACTGCGAGATCACAAAGGGAAAGGGCGCAAAGGACACATGAATTGTTTCCAGAAAACGAAGCTCTCCTCATTGGCAGCGGCACCGGTTCCGTGGGCGTGGCTGATGCTGTTGCCGCTGCTGCTCGATTTGAAAATGATAAAAGTTGGCGTAACTGGATGAAGGAGCGTGATCCGCCCAAGCCGCCCATCGTTAAATTAAATTGTGGCGAACGTCGACAGGACAAAACTTATTTTCCACGTCGACGCTGCTGCCTGCGTCAATTGCCCGAGGAGCCGCTTGTGATAGCACCGACACATGCTGGATTGCGTCAACAGCAAGCGTTGCAGAACTGTTTGCCAGTACTCTTCTATGATCGGGTGGATGGATAATGATGGATGACCTTAATGAAGAGGAGACAGGACGACAGACAAGTTCACAAAATGCTTAAAACACACACTCTGCGCGCACTTTTCCATATATCGATATGTGTGTGCTGGCAGTTTAGTTTGAATTAGAAGTATATATTTTGTTAGCTGTCGATACATGTCTATCGATATATGGAGAAATTGTGTGCAAATGTTGTTTTATATCGCTGTGAACTAGCCTCAATTAAATTGTTTGTTTTTTTGAGCAGTATGTAAATAGTGTGAAAATTGCGTACAAATAAAAATCGTTTAAATCTGCAATAATTCAATTGAATTTGTTATCGATAACAACAAATGCTGCAAAACGTACTAATTTTGCCAGCAAAAAATGCAACTGCAAATTTAAATGCAGTAAATAGTGTGAAAATTGCGTACAAATAAAAATCGTTTAAATCTGCAATAATTCAAATGAATTTGTCATCGATAACAACCAATGCTGCAAAACGTACTAATTGTGCCAGCAAAAAATGCAACTCTGCAAATTTAAATGCAGTTATTTTATTTTTATAGAGTACAAATAATTTTGAAATGCATGATTTGTAATTAACACAACTAAGCCAAACAACAACAAAATTAAGAAAAGTGCACTTTTCTCTGGAATTATGTAGTTAATAAAATAATACTGCTTGTTTTTTTTTTTAGTGGGCCTCGAATGCTGCTGCTGTTGCTGTTGCTGCTGTTACTTAGTGGATGGACGTGGAGTACCGCGTGGACTCTGCATGCCAGCGCTGCTGTTCGCACTGGAACGTTTCGTTGGACTTACATCTTGAGTATCGTTGGCTGTGGACGCGGGCGTAACGGTCGGCTCACAATATGTATTGTCCCGTTCACGCATCGGTCTACGCACACAGAATTGACGATTTAATACAGATTGACGAACCACTGCATTACCATCATCGACCGGAGCAGCTTTTTTGTGACCATAATCCTTTGGACGACGTCGTCGTTGTTGCTTCACTACATTCTTATCAACACTACTGACACGCATATACAGACTACAGATATCCTCACACTTTCTCGATGTATATAAACTGCGACAGAGTTTCTCCTGATCACGCAGACTGCACACAAGACTCCTGATGTCCGTCTTCGATAGGGCATCCATTAGACGCCCTATATCGATCGGACAATGGGCATGTGCATTCAGACGCTGCAGCATATTTAACAGATATTTTTGCTGATCGACCGTCAGTATGGGTGAGAGAAACATCATGCGCAAGATTTTGAATATATTATCATGATCCAATGGATCAATGGGCAATCCACAACGATCATACATGCTGTCATAGATCTCAAGATCATCCAACTCTGTATACGGTGCCTTCACATTCCCCATCACATCCCATACACGATCCCGCGACACACGTGGCTCTGGCTCATGTGTGGCCAATTTAAATAGCATCGATACCATGAACTGCACCCGAGTGTTAAATAGGCAACTGAGTGCCTCGACAACATGACGATTCCGACGACATATGCATTGGCATTGGTGTGGCTCCTTCTTGTATTCATGACACGATTTGCATTTGGGATCCGTGCAACGTTCGAACCATCGATATTCATTCCATTGAATTGCCATCTGCACACTCGGCTTGCGACATGGATTGTAGCAACCGCCGGCGAGGCCACAACAAGGAGTGCACATTTTCATTAATTTTGTTGTTGTTTATGTGTCGTGGAGATGGGGAAGCCGAAAATGTATATCCAAAATTTTGTGAGTAATGAGTCAAAAGTTGCTTCAACTCAACTCATGATCAGAAATCATTCAAGGGGAAAAAAAACTAAGTTTGATGCAAAATCAATCAATTCAAATAATGGAGAAAAATCAATCTCTTAAAGAAATCTGACTATTTTTAACGAAGTTTTCCATACTAGAGGCTCTATAGGGGTCCTGAAATCAAGCAAGGGGGAGGCATGGAAGACATATGAAGGGTTAAAATTTTTGAAAAAATTAAATTCATTATTTTTTGATGCAGAATCAATCTGGAGGTCAAACAATAGAGGGAAATCCCTTTCTTAAAGAAATCGGACTATTTTTGACAAAGTTTTCCATATTAGAGCCTCTAGTAGAGATACTAAATTCGATCAGGAGGTCGCATAAAAGACATATAAAAGGTCAAAATTTTTGAAAAAATTAAATTCATTATTTTTGGATGAAAAATCAATCTAGAGCCTAAATAAAGCCCTTTCTTAACGAAATCCGATGATTTTTGACAAAGTTTTCCATACTAGAGGCTCTACAGGGGGTCCTGAAATCGAGCAAGGGGTTGGCATGGAAGACATATGAAGAATGGAAATTTTTTAAAAAATTATCTTAACGAAATCCTATGGTTTTTTAGAGTGAAGGCACTATAGAGGTCTCAAGATCACACTTATTTTCTGACAAAGTGACACTCGCTTCATCAATCAGGACAGACAAATTAGAAAGGTTTCAAATGAAGGACTAAAAACTCTCATTTGAAAAAAAAATAAATAAAAAAAAATTTCAGACAAGATTTTTAACCGATTCAAATTTCAAAACCGTTTGGAAAAAAAAATAATTTAGAGGACACAGTAAAAATTTAAGAAAATTTAAAAAAAAAAAATCGATACCATTTCTTCTGTTTTGTTGTATTGCAATGTCTTTGGAACGATCCAATAGGTTTTTAGCCGGCACACGCGGCGTGGAGACGACAAAAGGTTATGTCGCTTTAAATATCATGCCCGGTGCTGGAGAGGGAAGAGCGACGACGTCAGGAACACGTAGATATGCACTGTGGGAGCAGCAGCAGGAGGCGCAAGTGAACGCAGGACTGGGATTGGCGCCTCCCAGACGTCGTGGAGGCGGAGCAGCCTCATATATAGGCGGCGCGGATAGAAGAAGGCGCAGCACAGGCCATCCGCGACAGCAGCAATCCACAGAGCAGGCATTGGGATCGCCGGCGAAACGAAAGCGTTATCCACGTCATGGACGTCAGGATTATCCGCTAACTGTAAAATGGTTGCTCAAACCGCAAAGCAATTTCAGGCACACAAGTGAAACCTCCTCATCGGCAGCGGATGATGTGCTCTCGGAGTCAGACGCAGTGCAGCAGCCAGAGCTGACGCCGCCGGCGCAGGCACAGGAAGCAAAGCCGCCGCCGCCGACCAAACCAATACGCTATAACTATCTGAATCGCAGCCGGAGCAACAGCAGCGGCTACCAGAGCACGTTGGGTTCCAGCAACGATGACGTCTGGTGCAGCGAGCAGAGCTACGCGAAACCCATCGAACAAGGCTCGGGACGCAACAAGAGCCTCAAGCTGACATCGACAGTGATTAAAATTATGCCCGAACAGGCGAGGGCGTCGGCAGGAGGCGAAGCAGAAGCAGCAGTACCAACAGTTGCTGCCAGCAAGCGAGCAGCAGCACCAACAACGCAGCAGCAACCGAAGATGCAGCAGCAACAACTGCCGCAGCAACAGCCGCAGCAACAGCCGCAGCAACAGCCGCAGCAGCAACATCCGCAGCAGCCCAAGCTGCAGCAACAGTTGAAACCAGCAAAGGCTGCGCCTACGCCTGCACGGCAGCAACAGTTGCCGGTAGCAGCAGCTGCCGCAGGAGCACCCAAAATTGTGCGCGTGGATCAGCACAAGGTGCCGCGCACCATCGAAGATGGCATCGATATAAGCTATCAATACTTTGTCAATATTCCACTGGCACGTGGCAAGAAGCCATTGCCCATACGCTATCTGTACAGGCCGATGATGCGACGCTTGAATGGAGTAACTCCATCACGGCACAGCAGGCGCAGCAAGAGCAAGAGCAGCGCCACACCATCGGAGAGCATAACGGATCAGATTGAATTAAATGACGACAGCCAATCGGAGGAGGGTGAGCCGAGAGAGGATGGCGGCTGCGGCGCTGGCATCGAAGAGAATGATGATGATGATGTGGATGATGTGGAGGAAATGCCTGAGATGGAGGAGCAGCAGGGCACAGAGGCAGCAGCAGCTGTAGATGAGCAGCAGCTGGATGAGGATGAGCAGCAGGATGAGCCAGTTGATTCCGATGTGGAAGCGGAATCGGAGGAGGAGGAGGCGATAATACAGCAGCAATTGTTGCTGGAGCAGCAGCGACAGCAACAATTCGATAAATACGCACCACCACCCATTGTGGTATCCCCAAAATATTCATCACTTGTCAAGCTGCTCCAACGTCATCCCATGCCCAAGGAGCAATCGCAGCCATCGCTGCCCGTGCTGGGCAAGAAGGAGCAATTGCAGCGGGAGCAATTGCTGCGACAACAGCAATTGCAATATCTCAAACAATTGTCGCAGGGCAAGCAGGCGCAGCAGACAAGTGAATTCAACGAGAAGTTTTTGCCCTTGTTCGAGAAGGTCAAGGATCAGCTGGACAAGCCCAAGAGAAGGCAGCAACAGCAGCAACAGCAGCAGCAGCAACAACAACAAACCCAGCAGCAACTTACCCAAGAGCAACAGCAACCTGTAGAGCAGCAACAACCTCCTGCCGAGCAGCAGCAGCAACCCCCTGCCGAGCAGCAGAAGCAGCAACCTCTAGCACAGCAGCAACAACCCCTTGCACAGCAGCAACTGCCTGCCGAGCAGCAACTAGATGCACAACAACAGCAGCAATTCAAGCAGCTGCAAGAGGAGCAACAGACATTGCAACATTTACAGGAAGAGCTGCAACGCCAACAGCAATTAATACAGCTGCAGCAGCAACAGTTGCTGTCGCAAAAACAACAACAGCAGCAGCAGCAGCAGAAACAAAAGCAAAAACAGCCACGCCCCACACTGATTGATTATCAAACCAATGTGACACGCATGGACACTGTGCGTGGCATCAACTTATGCTTCCATGCACCCATACGCATGTCTGGAGGAGCAGCAGCAGCAACTATTGCTAGTAAAACAACAGCAGCAGCAACTATTGCTAGTAAAACGACAGCAGCAGCAGCAACTATTGCTAATAAAACTACAGCAGCAGCAGCAACTACTGCGAAGGAAGCAACAGCAGCAACAGCGAAGGCACCCTGTAATAGTATCAAGTGCGTCAGTTTCAATTTGGATAAACGTGTTGCGAACGGCAGCAACATCAAGAGCAGCAGTAACATCACGAGCAGTAGCAGCAGCAAGAACAGCAGCAGCAGCAAGCACACCAACAGCAGCAGCAAGAACCTCAGCAACAACATCAACAACAGCAGCAGCAACATTAACAACAGCAGCAGCAACATCAACAACAGCAACATGGATCAACCGGGCAGCCCTATGCAACTACAATCAGCTGCTGGGGATGGTAATCAAGCAGGCAAGAAGCAGATTCAGCTGGAGGAGGGGGAGGAGAAGGGGGAGCAGGAGCTGCCACGCAAGAGGAAGAGCAGCAAACAGAAGAAGAGTCACAACAAATGATCACAGCAATATCTCCCCTCTCTCTCGCTCTCATTGAATCTCAATTGTAACTCATAAGTTTTTGATTTATCCTTCTGTCTGACTTTATAGACCAAAGGAGACCATCCATATTTGCCATATTGCGTGTATATATATAGTATATATACATATATATAAGACATACAACCCAAACATTTTCGATATCGATTTTTGCATATAAAAAAACAAATTTGCCATGTTTATATTGAATCAAAAAAAAAAAAAAAAAATATTTGACCAACAACTTGATGACTTCATTTGTTAGGCCACAAGTTCAGGGTCAAAACAGTGGGGGCTGGCGATTATATCAGGCATTATGTCATAACTTAAAGCTTGGCCAATTGAGTGGGGAAAAAGCAGGCGAGAAAAGGTCACAGGATATAACAGTTATAATGCGGTTAGCTGTTATAATTGAAGAAGGCAGGCAGGAAATATATAGTTTATTATAGTGCAAATTCTAGGTGCAAAGCTTCGAACTATAATTAGAAAAAACTCTGCAATAAGTAGGATAGATTTTCTAGGTTTAGGCACACCCATTACCCATTTAAAGATAAGAGTTTTGTTGGCATAATTGTCCTTCATAAAGAAATTGCTAGCACACTTATCAAAAGCTAACTAGAGAGCTAAACAAATATGTAGTTCTAGATTTTTAAGCGTGACAGTATAACAGTTCAACTGTTATAATACTGCGCGTACATAAAAAAAAATTCAGTGAGAAAAACGTCTTCCAATTAACTAAAATCAATTTTCTGTTAGCCCAGTTTTCTGACGATACTCAATTCCCCCAATTTCGTCAGTCTAACATTATCTCGCTCTCTCTCTCTATCATTATCTCTGGCACTCCCTACGCGAATTACCGTTAGAACGACGCGGCATGTCGTGTCCAATGCTCATTCAACCTTGAAGCACATAAAAATATATCGATATTTAAGGTATAGTATAGTATAGTCGTACTATATATACGTATTAGTTCCAATTACTACGATTGACCATCGCGCACCCCCAGGTGTCAATGTGTGTATAACAGTCGTTCATCATTGTCATCATCATCGTCTGTCTCTTTCTCACTCTATTTGCATTTATAACAATCAGAGGCAATTGTGCTAAATATTGATATCGGTTAGTGGATCGTCGCAACAAGTAAAAATAATAATAATAATAGAAATAATAATAATAATAAACTGTCACAACTGTGTATAACTAAGATTTATGATCAAAGTCAAGGCCCACATTCTCATCTAGTCTCGAGGTCTCCTTACTACCCCTAGCCACGACATCATCAAGTTCTATTTAGACTACGACTATAGACAACACAATGGGCAGTTAGTTTACGTCGCTTATACCCTGTAGTTACACTTAAGGGATGTATAAAACCAATATACTTTATTATTTTTATTTTATTTTTAAATTTTTCCTCTTTCTGCTTTCTTTCTCTTCAATTTATATACATTTTAGTACTATATTTAGTTCATATAAGTGTAAGCTACAGGGTATCTTTAAGTGCAATTTCGACTACATTATTACATGTTTGCATATGAAGAGAACGTGCCCACACACAATCGTCTACACCATCAGGCACAATTTGCTGCTTATCTACAACAATAAAGTTCACACACACACACACATACGCCTGCACTGTCCCCCTGCTACCCCACTGCCAGCTGCCTACACCTTGGGCGACGCCTCTGGCTAGGGCAGCGGGATATGGAGAAAAGGCGAAAAGGGTTGATTATCATTTGAATGATTACTTCGTGCGTCACTGGAATCGTAAGTATACTTAGCATATACTATGTATAACAGTTTTGTGTCGCATTGATTTTACGTATAGATACGTAGGTGGTGCAAACATAAATCAGATACACAACTGAGGCAGTGGAATATAAAAACGAGTATAACAGTAGTATAACAGTTGTTAAAAACACTTAGCTGCCTCATCATAGCCGATGGCCAGCTCAATTCAGCAGTATAACAGTCATTGTGTATAACAGTGCCGTATAACAGTTGTAAAAAACACCTAGCTACATCATCATAGCCCATGGCAAGCTCAATTCAGCAGTATATCAGTCATCGTGTATAACAGTGCCGTATAACAGTCTACAATTTCATTAAATACAAGTTGTAAAAAACACCTAGCTGCATCATCATAGCCTATGGCCAGCTCAATTCAGCAGTATAACAGTCATTGTGTATAACAGTGCCGTATAACAGTCTACAATTTCATTAAACAGCTGTAAAAAAGACCTAACTGCATCATCATAGCCTATGTCCAGCTCAATTCAGCAGTATAACACTCATTGTGTATAACAGTGCCGTATAACAGTCTACAATTTCATTAAATTCATGTGAAATGAGATAATCAGTTACTTGCACATTACAAACACATGATCTACCTACCAGCTGTATAACAATTGTATAACGCATTTAAAGTGCCCCCTCTGCACTCCCTGCACTCTTCTATTTTTTACACACACAGTACCAGGGGCACTACCCCATCAGCCCATTCACAGTGAGTTTGTTTGTATGTGTGCTAAGCAATTCTACACACCATTTAATTAACACTCATCAATGGCAGGCAAAAAACCAGTGGCGTCGGGAGGGGCGTAAAGGGGTTTTGGGTACAAACTAGAGGTGACTTTGTGGGCAGAAAGGGGCCTAACCAGTTTCAATGTATACTAAACCGTATGGAATAATTTTATTTATTATACCATATTAAAAATAATGCTGATTCTACATTTTTCGTGAGAATTCATTGAGATTTCTATTGTAAAAACTGAAAGTTTTTCAAAATTCAAATGATTGAAGATTATTTCCTCATTAAAGGTGAGATATAGCAGACAAAAAAATAGGGGAATGTATAATAATAAATAAAAATCTCTTTGAAAGAACATTCTAGATTTCTTTTTAAATTTCTTATAAATTAATTATAATAACTCTATATTACTGGGTACTATACGAATAGTTCTGAAACTTTTAGGAAATGAACTTTATACCTTTAATTACTAAAGCGACATTCAGGTCAATTTTCGACCCAAAAAATAAGTTGCAGAATTGCTGAATTTAATAACAGAGCACTCTACATATCATACATATGGTATGATAATATGTATGTTATGTCTAGTCAATTGAAACTCAAGGGTTTAAAGTGAACTCAATTCGAGTCGCGAGTGTTAAGTGATTTTTCATTGCAATTACTTTTGGACTCTCTCTATCTCTCTCTCTCTCTCTCTCTCCCTCTCTTTCTATCTATCTCGTTCTAGCAATGTGTTTATTTTTTCGGCACTTGTCACTTGGCGCACTTGACCTTGACCCGCTGTGAATGAATGAATGAATGAATGACTGAGTGAGTGTGCGCATCCTCAATCAGAAAACAAAGTCAAGGGAAGTCAAGGCAAAACAGAGATAGATATAGGTCAAGGGTGTGTCTATAAAGATGGGAACATTATCTACTCACTTATTGGTTATTTCCAGCACATCGGAGATCATGAGTCGATACTTTTGTCGAAACTGTTGACCACGCTTTGTTTCCAGAAAATATTTATTGCAGAAATCTGTCAGAGATATGAAATAGATGAATCCCAGCGAGGTGAGGAATAGACCACGCTGCAATGTGATGCGATCGGTGGTATTGGGTATTTGCCACAAGCTGCCACAGGCCAATCCCATCGAGCCAATGGAGCAGGCCAGCGAGAAGTAGCAGCCGCAGCGTGCGGCCGTGGCACCAGCTGCAGTTCCCGTTCCCGGAGCAGGAGCAGGAGCAGAAGCTGCTGCAGCTCCATTTGTCACAAGGCAATCGCCGTTTCGTCTTTGATGCATTTTATCAGTTCCGCTTTGGTAAACCCTTTTAGCAGTTGTTTCTTTTGTTTTTAATATTATTTCTTGGGATCTTTCGTATTGTTATTGTTTTTGTTGGGTTCACAACCTTGCCTGGACGGTTGGCTGAACGATGGATGCGTCTCGTTGTCCTTTGACCTTCTTAGACCTGACCACGTTTCATTTTTGCAGCTATAGTTTAAAAAAAGAGAATATCATTAAGTTTTCCTTCATTTTCTTTAACAATTACAAAAATAAAAAATACATAAATTTTGTATTTTTTTAAATAAACCCTATACCATTTTCTTTTACACAAAAACACTGACAAGTGCTTTAAATTCCTCTAATATAAAACAATTTATCAAAAGAACCATATATCATTTGAATAACCCTGTGCATGTGCTTAAAGTTCCATTAAAAGTCACATTTCGTTATATCTCGATTCAATATACACAAATTTATTACAAAAAGAATCCTAAAACACTTTAAAAACCTCAAAAAAAAAGTACTTCAAACTGATCTAACAATTAACATATTATGCTGTGTATTGATAAATGTAATATCTCGAAACCTAGACTCTATAAATTACATATTCAATTACGTTGCCAGCACTAAAAGTTTTTCTGGAATTTGTAATCTCCCAGACGCGGTAAATGGTATAGCAAAGGTTTTTCCTTGCTATCTAGGTCGAAAGACCCTGTTGCATGTACATAACACAGACACAAACACACACACTCGCGCGCATATATATGTAATTTGTAACGGTTGTTAGCAGACAGTATATAGTAGGCTTATCGGGCACCGAAGCGGAACTGAATCTGTTGTAGAGCCTCATTATCGCCCAATTATCATTATCAGTCGCGACTCGCGACGCTCGATCGTAAATTGCTGTCGTTGTTGTTGTTTGATTTTATTTCTTTCTTTTTTTTGTTATTGTTTTCATATTTAATTTACACTTGAAACTACAGACATAGTATGTATATATGTTTTTCGGACTTTGTTAAGTCCATATTAGTTAGTTTGAGTGCAATAGACATTTGTACTTGCTTTGTCTGTGCTCGCAATCTAATCGGGCATTTAAATTTATTATTCTATTGCCCCACTTGGTCTGCCAGCGCGCGCCCGCTCGTTTCTCTTGATTTATCATATTTATCACATGCATGACATTTTATCGCCACAGGGTGAGAGATGGAGAGAATAAGAGAGAGAGAGCGGTGCGCACTGTTATCGAAAGTTCTCTCTCTCTTCTCCGGGCTGTTACATTACATACGCATTACAGCGGTTTGCAAAGTACAAAATTCAAATGTTAATTAAAATTCGCTTTGTATGCAAATCAAACACACACACACACACGCGCGCGTATGTTATTGCTGTGAGCGAGTGAGTGCGCAATGCAAACAAAAGTAGCACTCGCTCTCTTGCACTTGCAAGAATTGTGATACATAAAGCATAAATATGTAGGTCAAGCACGTTGCATTGCCCAAATAAATACAAATTGATACACACACACACACATGTGCATGTGTATGTGCGCTCGCTCACTCGCGCCAATTGGTCAATTTTCAAAAGCAAAAGAGTTACGCGCGCGCACAACAACAACAGCAGCAACAAACACACTGGCAAATAACAGCAGCATAACAGAAGAAGAACAACAACAAATGTAATACAGCAGCTGATCAACGCGCTGAGGCAATCAATAAGCCATTAAGTACTTATTTATAAGTTTTTATGTCACTTTCATTTACTCAAAAGACGCCCACAGCAACACCTACACAAATACGCGCGCACACACACACTTGTCTCATCTATACACCCACACATACAAATGACGCGCGCGCAGTCAGCAACAGCAGCAGCAGCAGCCGTCGCAGCTGCAGACCGAGACGCATTTCTCGCACGCACACGCAATGTGAACAGGGGGCACACTCTCATTGATTATGCAATTGCCAATCGAATAATTCTCCATCTTATTTTCCATTCATTATGCACTCTCTCTCGCATTCGCATACGCAAATGTGACTGAAACAGAATCAACAAAAGTGATCTAATCTTGCGCACACTGTAGCACACAACACGCACACACACACACAGCAACAAAAGGCAGCACCAGCACACCAACACACACACATACTCGCGCGCGTCTTGTTTGTTGTTGTGTGTCTGGCTGCATTTGCCGGCAACGGCGTCAGCAGCAGCAGCAGCGACAAACATATGAAAAAAACTTGCATTTTCTGTTGTCATCTCGACACTTTCAATTCACAGACATTTCACAATGAGACAACAATGGAGCGAACGCGCCAAATGTGACACTTTCTTTGTTGTTTCAAAAAAATACAAAAAAAAAATTAAGTGAAAAATTTAATACACATGTATATGAAAATGCAAACAGCAGCGACTTTTAAACTGACCCAGTTAGATTGAACAATAACAGCAGAGTGGCAGCTGTAAGCAATGTTATGCGCATGTTATGTTCACCACCAAGCTGTTATTTTTCAGCATACCCCATCAACATAGACTTATCGATATACGCGATGTAATCACAGATTATTTTTAAATGATTTTTTGGGAAGCAGTATGTAAAATATTATATAAAATATTAGAAGTTCTTCTAGAAAACAAGAGTAATAATAACTTTAATTGAATTAATGGTTAAATTTAATATATTTCGAACAATCGATATTTGATGTACCATCTGTTGAATATCGATTATAGTATTTTGTAGACTTCTATGCAAAATATCAATTAATTTATATTAACAATCGCTGCCATAAAAACATAATAAGAAATGTAAAAGCTATTGCACCTGTTAACTGTTAAGTTGCCTTACATTTTGGTATTATTATAAATTCTGATATATCGTTAGGTATTATGTGACCAGCTTCTGATACTGATTTTGCATCCCTGTGCTCGTCGCGCGGTTCAAATGAATAATGTAAGCTAACAAATTGTTAGGCATAATATCAAAAATTATACTCAAATACTTTAAATACATATTCCATTGATTTTCCAATTAGTTTATCATTACGTGGATGCACGTATTTCAAATAAATGCCTTGAGTTTGGTATTTTGTAAGAATACACTAAATAATGCCAAATATCGATATTGAGGGAATGCAACGGTAACAGTGGGACCAGCTATCGTAGTCGAAATAATACGAAAGCAAATGCAAAACGAATTCGTTTTTGTTTGTCACTAATATTTTATTTTTCATTGGCTGCGGACGTGTTAGTCGTTGGTCGTGCGGGTTGGACAAGAAAAATGGCGAAAACTGTTGGTCGTGCGTGCGCGCAAATAGCAATTCTATTAACTATATTCGGATCAATACAGTGTGCTAAACCAATATGTAAGTGTGAAAATTCAAAGACGTAAATGCTAACAACATCGACATGTTTCAAAACGCATATGTGTGCCAGAATGACAGATCATCATTAATGATGATGATGTTGTTGATGATGACGACGTTGTCGAAGAAGACAAAATACGAAGATTAGTCGCAGAGCTCACTCTGTGGATTGCGTCGTGGTTGTTGTTGTTATGGGGAGCGGGGTGAAGGGAATATGGGGAACCCAGAGCGCGCACCGTTGTCAGTTGGTACTTTTTTTTACGTTGTTGTTTTCTTTCTTTTTTTTTTAATAATTTTTTGTATGGTGAAATTTTGCTGCCATGTTTTTTTTTCTTGGTTTTCTTTTGTTTGTGTCTCTGTTGCTGTGGATGTTAAAATGAATTTGTATTTTTGTTGTAGTTGTTATTTCTGCTGTGCCTGGCAGTAAATGCGTTAATTGACAACAACAAAATATCAAGTGTATCGCAGTGAGAGTGTGTGTGTGTGTATGTGTATGTATGGCGCAGCCGAGTGTGAAAATAGGCACTAATACTTAGAAACGAAACGTCCTGTCGCTGTACCGCGTGCTATCTCTGTCTCTAATACGTTTGCTCTGCCCACGTTTGCTTTATTTTTAACTTTTTCTCTCTATGTGTGAGTGTGTGTGTGTGTGTTTTTTTTTACGCTACGCTCATTTGCTCCATGCTCCACTTAACGTGCAACAATTTTCAAAGCCCTAGCTCCGCATACCCCGCTGCGGCGGCGCGCAATTGTAGAGCGCGACATCTCGCTGCCGCCGCTGTTGCATATTTCAATTGAAATTTGTAGCGCATTTTTATTAAGCGCAAAGAAAAGGTGAATGCGTTGCTTATTGTCTCTCTCTCTCTGTGTTGTTGTTGTTGCTGCTGCTGTGTCGCAATTTGCGTTTGAAATTGAATTGGATCAAAGAATAAAACAGGTGGCAACCTTGCCAGCTGCTGCTGACCCAAAGTGCCGTTACGCAGCGTCTACGCTCTCTCTCTCGGAGCGCTCTAGGCGGCCGCTCTCTTGCGCCCTCCCCCCCTAATGCGCTTAGATTTTCAGTGTTGTATAATTAGCCAATGCCACAATGCAACACACACACACACACACATTGCTCAACTGGCGAGCGTCGTCGCAGTTCATTTACTTGTTTCAGCCAACTGCACACGCACACGCACACATGTACACACACGCATATATTTTGTTGATACAGCTGCAATTGGACCTCTTCTTCTTTGTGTCACCCACACCCACTTTATCAAGTTCTTGCACTTGCTTTATCTTTCACTCGGCCACTGCATGAATCTATGTATATACATATGCATGTGTGCGTGTGCGTGTGTGTGAGCGAGTAATTATCGAGTGTTGTTGTTGCTGTGCACTGCAGTTGCTAGAAATCAATTAAGCTTCCCCCACTCCCCACTCCCCTACACACACACAGCACAGTAGCCGAGCAAGCTAATCGATCGATCGTTCATTTCCCAGTGGACTTTTGTCCTCTCATCTCCCTCGGGACAGTCGCTGGCTGGCACAGCGCGCTTATCAAGGGCGCCGCACTGTGTTGCTTTACAGTTGTTGTTGTTGTTTTTCTGCTGCGATAAACAGTTAGAGATTTGCTACTGCAAACAGTAGCAGCAGCACGCAAATCACTATGCAAGCGAGACATAGAGAGAGAGAGGGAGGGAGAGACATGCTCTCATATCTCACATGCACTTTACATAGCCAAAGATCGGTAATCGATTGCTTGCATCGGCATTAGAGATGGACTCGTGAAACGAAGCGATATGCAAATATGTATGGTTAAACATTAGAGATGGACTCGTGAAACGAAGCTAAGCGATATGCAAATATGTATGTATGGGTTAAACATTCAGAAGAGTAATGAGCCGCCATTTTTGTGATGAGTCATTAAGTCGTGTTTGGTTTGCTTATGTCGTGATTTATATACATACATGTGTGTGTGTGTGTTTGTATTTTATAAGCCATATAAATTTCTTTTGCATATGATTCCGTTACTTTCGCTGCCGTGCAATGTGTAGAAAATCAGTGCAGAGTGCAGCACGCAGAGCTTTTTCCAATTGGAGTGCAGTGCGGCTGCTGCCCACGATGCCATGATGCGATGATCCCAATCCCACTTGGACATTGACTTGTCGAACATCTCACTCTCTCTCCCTCTCTCTCTCTCTTGCTCTTTCTATCGCTTTCTGCTTGAGTTGACCAAAATAGCTGTGCCCATTGTATACATAGGCGCCCACACAGTACACATGGCAGCATCTTGCAACTCCCACGAATGTGTGGTGTGTGTGTTTGTGTGCATGTGCGTGCATGCATGTGTATGCGTGTGCATGGTGACAACAGGAAGCAGAGCCGTCAACGTGTGCACATCATCAATAATAAACAAAGCTCTGCTCTCTCTCCCTCTCTCTCTGTCTCTCTCTCTCTCTCTCCACCGCTTTCTCAATCAATTTTGGGCCTTTCTGGCAGCTTTGTGCGAGTTTCGTTCTGCTTTTGCTTTGTCTTTCTATCGATGCGGCCGCCGATAAGCAGCAGCATGTCCGGTAAACGGCTAACGGCGCTAGAAACAAAAGGTTAAGAAAAAAACAAACACGACCCGCTCACCCCTTCCCTTCCCTTCGCACCTGATGTAGTTGTAGTGGTTGTTGTTGTCGCTGTCGGCCACGTCAACTGTACAATTACAGTTATTGTCGTCGTCGTTGAATGCAGACTGCAAAATGTCAACAAAAACACAAATGGTTAAACAAAAAAAAAAAGGTGCAAAGAATTGTTGTACAAACAAACCGTTATTTCTTGAATGTCGAAAAAGTTTTTGGTAAATACAAGATTGGTAGTCGCACTGCTACTGCCCTATAATTTACATTTTGCTTTTCTATGTTTATTGATTTGATATATATAGATGAGATATCATTATCAAAAGTAGGCAGTCTCAATATGTGCCCTATAATTTCTAGTCGTCGTGCATACCCCGTTTAG
Source organism: Zaprionus tsacasi (assembly GCA_018904105.1). Taxonomy (NCBI): domain Eukaryota; kingdom Metazoa; phylum Arthropoda; class Insecta; order Diptera; family Drosophilidae; genus Zaprionus; species Zaprionus tsacasi. The sequence goes on from JAEIFR010000001.1 coordinate 9,331,984, forward strand.
TGGCAACTCACGGCGTATTTAACGACGCAAAATGCCTATCAAATTATCAACAGACACTCAATTTGTCGCGAAACTTTGCTGCATGCTATATTGCTATCTTTATCACACGCTCTTGTTGACAAGAAAAACGCTTGACGCATTAGAGAAAAAAACGTGAAACTACTATATGGAAATACTAATTAGCAGGGAGGGCAACCAAAAAAAAAAAAAAAAAAACAAAGGCTTATCAACTTCGATAAACGATAAAAAAAATACGGAAAATGTTCTGCAACATTTTGCAGTCGCAAGTAGTAGAAAAATACCAAATTGGGTCAAACGCAAATTATGAGTGTGTGTGTGTGTGTGGTTGTAAGTATCGGTAAGGTCGTTAACTCAGCAGCCAGCAGAAAGAGAGAGAGTGAGAGGGGCAGGGGGAGAATTACTTTCAATTTTCAATCAGTGTCTGCATAAATTTGCGCCAATTATTTGAATGAAAGATGCAAAAATCCCAACTAACAATAACAATGATAGTAGCAGCAGCAGCAACAACGTAGCAGCCCCATTAAAACAACAATTAACACCGGGTTCAATTGATTCAAAACGCGCAAAAGCAAACAGGAAAAAAAACCGCAAGTGCTGCTGCAAGAGAGCAGCAGAGAGAGAGAGCGAGAGAGAACCGGGTGAGAAGCGACAGATCTCGTTGTTGCAGCAGGTGTGTGACTCAGTGTGACCGCAGCCAATAATTATGCAAGGCAATGGGGAAATAGACAAACGCAAAACCGATGACGATTGATGCTGTGTCTGTGTGTGTATGTGTGTGTGTATTTTGCTCAGCCTCAGTTTGTCGTTTTACCCGCTTCGAGATGTTTGTACATAGTGTGTACTAATGCACTTTTGTTTTGCGTCATTCTATATTGGCGTGCAAAATAATTTGTATTTCATTGGAATTGAAATTGCATGTCAGAAAACAAACTAATAAAAAAATATAACAACAGACGTTTGCAAATATTTACAACGGGATCTCCCAAAGCAAACAGCAACAGGCGTGGTCAGAGAGTGCAGAATTACAGCTGGCGTTGCCACTCCGCAAGATCATCGCCATATTAAGTGTATTTATCAAAAACACTTTGTAAGCGATATGTGAAACTTAGCTCAATGTTTGTGGTTGAGCTGAATTTGCACCTTGTTCCATATTTATTAGTTAGAAAAAACGTTTTTTTACTATTTCAATTGAAAAACTTGTATTGTACAACTATTATTAATATAGTGTGTGTGTGTGTTTGACGACTTCATTCATTTGTTTGTGCATGCGTGCGGGTGTGTGTGTGGGGGGGGGGGAGGCGCCGTTGACCACATGTTATAATTGTGTTACAAAGCAAAAACAAAGTGCGATTAATGGCGCAGTGCCCTTTGATACATGTGTATATGTGTGTACATATACACATACATACATGGCGTGTGTGAGCGACAGAGCTAGTTAGTGTAATCTGGGGAGGGGGGGGCTCGGATCGGGGTTCTCAGGTCGTTGGGTCTGCCTTATATCGAGTCGAGAAAAGCACAAGTCGAATGAAAATTGAAAATCGATATTTGTGTAAGGCATCAAGTAACAGTTAGAAACAATTACAGCTACGAAAATAGGCTCAAAATGCGGTTACAACACGACAGTTAGATGGGTGGGGGGAGGTGATGAGGTAGGATGGGAAAGAAAATGTGTAGGAAAATTGCAAATGGCAAACGCCAAATTGCTTCATAATTTATGCAAAATGTCATTGTGTTACCAGAAGAAGATTATACCAGAGCTTATATAGAGACATGAACGTGCGTAATACATCATGAGCTGTTTTCCAATATAATAGGGGTGCTAAAAATAAAAGAAATTATAAAATGTTCACGTAATCATAGTATATTAAAGGTTTTTATATTTATTAAGACAGCTTAGATTATTTCCATATAAATAGTCTTTTTTTACGGCGAACTCATCGTATATGCTTAAGCATCCATAACGTTTTAACTTGGAATTTTCAGGCTTATCAGGTTTTTATACAGCTTATATTTGTCTCTCTCTCTCTCTGACTCATCGATTAATTAGCAAGATTTTGACAATCAAATTATAATATGTATAAGCACATATTTATAAATATTTAAAAAATTATCATTTGTTGCTATCAGTAAAAAAAAACATGTTCTTCAAATTCAAAATAATTTCATTATTGTTGCCCTTAGATGAGGGTGACACAACACTGTGGCGATAAAGCTGAGAATACAAGAAATACGATAGTTGTCGCACATACGATTTTAAGTAATGTCAGCGGAATTTCGAAACCACAGTAAAAGTAAAAAATAAATACATATACCAAGTCTTATCGCCAACTCATAAGTTTCTTCTAAGTACAATTTTATTAAATCGGAATATATGTATTATAATTATTGCGCATTAATATTTTTTTTCACACAGAGTTAAACTTCTTGCGGAAGATGAATAATGAAATATATAAAGTCTTTCAGGAATTATAAATTTATTTTCCATTGAGATCACCATATGGTATTTCAAGCTTACTAAATTTATAATATTTTGAGAGTGTTAAAATTAAAAAAGTTCTATTTAGGATCAAATTGATATATTGGGGGTAAAAGAAAATTGTGATATATGTACAAAATCCTCGACATTATATTATTAAATTCTTTATATAAATATTACTAATCAGCCAACTCTCCTCTTCGATTTCAGCTAGCAGTGTATATAAGAATGTGGACACATATCTGCAGTACGTAGGTAATGTGGACATTGTGCCCCTGCCAGCAGAGCAATTGCAACGTCGGCGTCGTGAGGCACCGGCGGCGCCAGCTGTCGCACCATCGCCGGATCTAAAGAATCAATATCAGAGCGTAAATGCAAATGGAACAGCAGCAGGAGCAGGAGCGGCACCTGCAGTAGCACCAGCAGCACCAGTGGCAGGAGCAGGAGCAGCAGGAGCTGGTGTAGATGCCTCTGTCAAGGTGGACAGCAAGGCATCCGGCACATACAATGTGCATAATGTGGGTGTCGATGGTGCTGGGCAGCGCAAGGATTACAACGCCAGCAGCAGTGATGCGAGCAACTCTACCACAACCATCAATGTGGCAGTTGGATCCGCTGCAGCGGTGCCGCCAAAGAAACCATTGCTGTCATCCACGTCAGGGCAACAGTATCCCAAAAAAATGGTCAGTTCAGCTGCTGCAGCAGCAGGAGGAGCAGCAGCAGGAGGAGTAGCTGCAGCAGCAGCAGGAGGTGACTCTGCCTCGAACACATCAACGATCACGACAACAGAACGTGCACTTATCGATGATGTCGATGTATCCGATGAGGTCATCACCAAGGAGGCAACAAATCAGTCACTAACACGTCGCGAAGATCACTTTGATTACTATCGCAGTCTGTTCTATACGAGCAAGGATGAGACAGCACAGATCTGGTCACAGCTGCGACAGATACCCGAGAATAATATGCTATCCTCATCACATCGTCGCGCCATGACGGTTGAACTGAAATTTGATTTTCCCTTCTATGGTCACTATGTACGCAATGTGACTGTGGCTACGGGTGGATTCCTCTATACCGGAGAGTATGTGCACTCCTGGCTGGCAGCCACACAGTATATAGCTCCACTTATGGCTAATTTCGATACAAGCATTTCGCATGATTCGTTTGTGCGGCTACAGGATAATGGTAAGAGGATTTATCGCTTGATAAATCTATTGATAAATGTAGACAAGATCAGGATAGTGTATAATAAAGAGATCACTTGATAGATCTCAAATAAGGCAGGGTAAAACAAAGTATTCTAAATCGAAAGATATATCTGTTGAGAAAGCGATCGATAAAGTCGTTTAAAAAAGTTATTATAAGAGGATTTATCGCTTGATAAATCTATTAAAAGATGTAGACAAGATCAGGATAGAGTATATAATAGAGATCTGTTGAAAGTTCTCAGATAAGGCAGGGTAAAACAAAGTATACTAAATCGAAAGATACATCTGTTGAGAAATCGATCGATAAAGTCGATAAAATCAGTATATCGACTGCAGATCTGTTTGCAATATGATAATTAAGATCAACATGATGGAGACGCACTGTACGTCACACACCAGTGAGAACAACAATTAATGTTCAATCTGATCAATTGCAAAAGTCGTTCGAAAGAACCTTGAACTGTGTGTGTGTGGAACGATCTCGAACAAGGTTGTTCGCAATTAATATCATATTGAACATATATATAGGTATTTTTCATATAGATCAGGGTCTCTAATGCTTTCCATCTGTCTATCTTAGGTACCGCTTTCACTGTTGTCTGGGAGAATGTAACGCTGCAGGATAAACCCGATTTTGGAAAATTCACATTCAGCGTGACGCTGCATCAGAGCGGTGACATCGTCTTTGTATATTATCAGCTGCCCACGCTTATCAATAATATTCAAGATAGTCAGCATCCGGTCAAGGTCGGACTTTCGGATGCGTATATTGTGGACAAGATGCTTTACTGTAAGTTGAGAGAATCATTTTTCATAACATATCGATTAATCGATTGTTTAATTTATCGTTACAGTTGCACATCGCAAGACCATATACGAGTATCATCGCGTTACTTTCGGCCAACAGGAGATTAACAACTCAACTATTATAATGCTCACCGCACTGCCCACTTGTCTGGGCTATAATGATTGTGAAGGTTGCCTCAATCACAATACAACATTTGAGGTTAGATTCGTTGTCTTCTCTATACTGCCTATCGATATGTATATTAATCGATTTTATAATTGTTGCAGTGCGCCTGGTGCCCTGCGCTAAATCGCTGCTCTACGCATACGGGCAACGATCGCCGAAAACAGGAATGGATGCAAAAGGGTACGCCCCCTCTCTGCCCTCTCTCCCTGATCTATCTCTCGAAACTAACTTATTCCTTCTCCCGCTCTCACAGGCTGTGAACGCACCTTGATCTCCAGCAGCGATCGCTGCCCTGCTCTGGGCCAAAGAGGCAACAATGCCGGCAGTCAAGATAGCAACAGCGGCAGCAGCAGCAGCAGCGGCAGCAACAACAACAACAACAACAGCAACAAAAACAACTCTTCCGGTTCCGTGCCGAGCTCAACGCCCTCAACAAACAGCGCTGCCGGCAGCGCTGCCGCGACAGAATCCACGCTAAGCAGCACGCAGGCACCAACATCGTCTGCGATCTCGAGCGATGGTCGTAAGCTCGATAAGGGCGATAACCATGATGGCTTCCAGCCGGCCGATAATAAGAATGTGGGCGTGGCATTTGGCTTCATGGTGCCCATTTGTCTGGTCTGTGCGATCACGCTGTGGCTATTCTACGCGTACCGCAATCCACACACACGGAGCGGACAGCTCCTTATACAGGTGAGAGGATGCAGACAAACTGGATATATATAGAAATCTTAAAGAAAAACGATTAACTTCGGCAAGCCGAGGATTTTGTACCCTTGCAGGGTTGCAGCAGCAAACCCCTCTATGATTTTTACAATTCCCAATTATGCATTATCGAGCGCGCCCGACAGTAAGATACCCTTCTCCCAATTTTCTAAATCTGTTGAAAACGTTGACTTGAATAACTTCTATGTTATGTTCTATGTTGGTCCGATCGGATTGTAATTTGGTGGATATGTTCATATTGCATTCAGCTTTATACATACCAAAGCAGAACTTTATCAGTTTAATACTTTGCTTAATAATCACAAATTACCGATTTGCGGGGGCGGTGGGCGTAGCATCAAACATTTAACATAAACTTGTTCTGCCCCGGATATATAGGAACCTACATACCTAAATTTGGTGTCTCTAGCTCTTTTAATAGCTGAGATCTGTTGTCTCAAACAGACGGACAGACAGACGGACATGTCTCAACCGACTCGGCTAGTGATCCTGAGCAAGAATATATATATTTTATGGGGGCTGCCACGCCTCCTTATGCCTGTTACATACATTTGCACAATGTTAGTATACCCTTTTTGACCATTTTCATTGGTCGAAGGGTATAATAATCATATTATATATGGATTGGTTCGGTTTTGTTACATTTTTATTTCTTTTTATTTAAAAATCAAATGAATATACCATCTGCAGGGGTATAAAACAACAACAATAACATATTTAATGAGCTTAACTTGTAAATAACTTGTAAATTAATTATATATATAATTTTAACATGCAGTCCAAGCATTTACATCAGGTTGGTGCCAGTCTATTCGCTTTCTCTTTCTTGCATGCGCCTCTGCTAAATGACACTGTTAATAAACGTTTCTCTCTCTCTCTCTCTCTCTTCCATAACAGTTCCGTCCCAGCCAATGGTCATGGCGTCGTGGTGAGGCGCGCTACACAGCGGCAACGATACACATGTAGTAAGAAGAAGAAGAATTGCGTAACTGTTAACAGCAACAACAACAACAACTGTAACAGTCGCGTAGCAGCACGCAGCTCACACACACACACACACACTTACCAGGCAGCCCGTTCAAATTGTTCAGAGTGTGCGCCACTATATCAGAAATGTAACAGAAATGCGAGAATGAATAATACCAATGCATTTGTTTTGATTTTGTAAACCAACAACAACAACTACAACAAATCCAACACACACACAGTCGACAATCAGCATGATAACAGCGCGATAACAGAAGCTGTTACAGCTGTTGTGGCCTGCAATCAGCTTAACAGCTGTTAAACGCAATAACAGCGCACAGTTTGATGAGCGCGCTGCAATTCTCAGCAAAATGGGCAAAAAAAAGTCGTTTGTGTTTCCTTTCCCTCCTTCTCCCCCCTCTCTCTGACTTGACCAAAATTTGAAAAGAAATGACAAAAAGACAAATTCAATTAAATTCAAAAATGACGTGTGTGCATTATGTTCTTCCTAGTTATATTATACATACATTCATATTTTATCAAGTATTTGACTTTGTTTTGGGTATTACTTACGCTAATTCGTTTTTTTCGTTTTTTCTCTTGAGATTCAGTCTGGTGAAGTCGTAAAAAAAAACTCCTGAATTGATGTTTTACTCTTTTTTTTTTTCTATTCGTTTGTACTATATACTATATACTCTACATGTATAAACCGATGCCGATGTGTATGCAGCACTCCAATCAATACATAATATATATATATATAAACTTATATGCCGTATATTCTGAGTGGATATATATACGAGACGACCTCTTCTTTTTGTTAGAATTTTTTGTATTAATTAATATAAATGTATGAATATAAAACACAAAAAAAAAAAGAAAAAAATATGGTGTGCAAGTATGTATGAACAGATAAACTAAAAACATAAATAAATAAGCTAAACGTGAAAAAGAAAATAAGCTAGTTAAACACAAAAGATTAAACAAAAAAAAAACTAAGAAAAAAAGAAATATTTTAAAAAGTAAACGAAGTGAAGCAACTAAAGATCTGTATCAAAACGTAAGAAAAAAAAACCAACTAAGGAAATTGTATAACAATGTATTTTGGTAATGAAATTAAATTTGTATTTTAAGTCCTTATTACATATACAAGATAATTTAAATAAAAACAAACCATATAAAAACAAATCGAGCGAATTGTTCAAATTTTGCAGTTTGATGTGCACTGTGCGCTGTTATACGGGCTCGGCTGTTAATGTAAGCGCTTTAACAGTGCTGCCCTCTCACATTATGCTAACATAACAGTGCCCTGGCGACTTAACAGCGCAGCGTAGTATTAAAAATTATCATTTTTGTTGGGGTATTTTCATTTATTTATGCTCATTTTGGACTACGTTTTGGTCATTAGTTTTATTTGTTGCCATTTGGGCTAGGGCTGTAAATTGTTGTATACTCATTAATCGCTTGAATTCAGCTAGATTTAGGCTATAGAGAAAAACCATTGGATTCCAGTTGCGCGCGCGCAGTTAACAGCAGCAGTCACTGTTAAAATTTAACAGTGCGCAGCTACAGCTTCTGTTGCGCCAGCTCCTCTATGGTGCGTGCATTGGTGAGCGTCACCCACAGCGGCGACTGTATGCTGGCCAGGGAGTAACTCTCGCCGGCAGCGTCCAAGGATTGCGATTTGCGCATGGCTGACGTCGAGCCGCTGCTGCTGCTGCCGCCATGACGACGTTCGCGTTTCGATTCACGTCTGCTAACGCCAAAAGCAATGGCAGCTTCGCTGGCGCCGACGCCGCCTGCGCTGCTGCTGCTACTGCTGACAGCGCGCAGCTCGTGCAGTCGACTGCGACGCTTGGCCAGTGCAGTGGGATCATGCGATGATTCGCGCACGCTGCCAGCCTTGCGCAGCGGCGGTGTGAGCGTTGCGCGTGGCAGCAGCAGCTGTGATGCCGACAGCGCTGTTGAAGTCGGCGTCGGCGCTGGCGTTGCCGTTGGCGAGGACGTGAGCGACGCTGACGGCGGTGGTTGTGGTTGCTGCTGCTGCTGCGGCTGCGCTGCTAACTGTTAGCTCGATGAGAAGGACATCTTGTAGGAGTTGGTATCCATGGGCGACTCGGGATTAAGGATTTCGGTCTGGGTCTGTTCAATGTCGCTGCAGCGCTCCTCCAGCACCGTGTCCAGCTCCAGCGAGGTGAAGCCCTGGCTTAGGCTTCGTTCAGGACGTAGACTGATAGCTCGCGACGATCGGTAATCTGGAGAAGGGATAGAAAAAATAACAAGGAAAATTAAATTAGCAACATTTCGCTGCGAATTCGGGGGGAATCGCATGAAAAATGTAGGAAAAACGATGTGAAAAACTTGTGAAATTGAAAACGTGCAACGAAAAGTGTTGGAAAATGCGAGCACATGCTCCAAACTTCCTCTCCAGCACAGTGGCAACGCTATGCGAAATTTAAGCTGCCGCGCGAAAGTAGGCAACACTTTTTTTTAGTTTTGTTTTGTTTTGCTTTGTTTTAAATGCAAGCACGCACACACGCGCACAAGCTGGCAATGCAATTTGTGTGTGCACTGATTGCAGCACATGCCAGCAGCATGTGTATGCACGCACAGTGGGCAAAGCGCACGTTTTATGTGACAGACATGCGGGTCAAAGAGCCGCTTAACAGCGCATTAACAGCATGTTATTAACAGCAGCCGCGCAAAAGTAGGCAACACTTTTTGCCTGAACTTTAAATTTAACACGCATTTTGCACACTTTTTGCCCACTGTGCGTGAGTGAAGTAGTGAGAAGGAGGCGGAGGTCTGCTGCGGTTTCTGCTCGCGGCGCTGCGTAATTGTTTATCAAATATAACGAGAAATAAACAAGGTAAACAAATGTCGTTAACGCGAGAGAGATAATCAAAATTATCAACGCTTGCATAAAGTGAGTTCTATCTGTCTCTCTCTCTGTCTGCGCCCGCATGCGGGCTGTATATGAAATTCACAGTTATAAAACTGTCGTTGTGTGCGTGTGTGTGTGCACGTGTGCGTGCATGCATGAAGGCGGCCATATGCAAACGAGCGCGCCCCAAGGTATGCAATGCAAATGCGAGGCAGAAGCCGCCGCTTGACACATGCAAAACAGCATAAATATATGTATCTCTCTCTCTCTCCCCCTCTCGCACCCGCACTTTCATTGAGTGGCTGTGCGACAACTTCAATTCGTACTCGCGAGTGTGTGTGTGTGTGTGTGTGTGTATAACCTGTCGCATGACTCAAAAGGGGCATAGTCGACTCAAATATGCAAGTGGGTCAAGTTTGCAGCGCGTCGTCTTTCAATTATGCACTCTGGGGACTTTCAATCTTCATCTCTCGCTCTCTCTCTTTCTCTCTCTCTTCCTCATGTATTTATGAATGTATCTGTAAAGACTTAAAGTTGCTTAAAAATTGTTGCCTACTTTCGCGCGCTTTACTTAATTGCGCGCAAAACTATGCTATGAAAAATATAAAAAATATGCACATGCTTATGAGAGAGAGTTTAATTTATTTCTTATGAAAAAAAATAATATAAATAAAAACAAACTGAAATTTGGCTGCTATGCTTAGTTCGAAGCAGAAATAATATATATACTATATAATATTATACCATAATTAAAGCACACGCTCTTTTTCCCCAAAAACTATGCTATAATTACTTCGTATACCCCTCGCAGCGCAACAGTTGTGCCAAAATTTTTATAGACATGCCTGATTTGCACAAATTTTTATGGCATTTTTTCTTTTTCGTATTTTTATTTTCTTTTCTTCTTAAACTACGCTTTTTTCGCTGAGCGTGAGTTCATATTATTATTTTTTATGCTTTTTGCCATAAATTTTGCGCCGTAAGCGCAGCCAACTGAACAGAACTGGCGTGGTATAATAAACACAGATTTTATTGCTGAAATCTCTCTTTCACTGACGTAGATTGAAGTGAAACTTTAAGAAACTTTAGTTTTTTCGATGGTATTTTAAAGATGCCGACAGGCTGAGGGGTAACTGCAGGTCGACTTAACATAAATAAGAAAAGAAATCATATATGGCTCTCTATAAAGAGAGGAGAAAATGAATTTTTTTTTTTAATATTTTTTGTTTCTATAACCTAAGAGTTTCTTTAAAATAAGTTGAAAATTTTAAAGAAATCGGGCGGAAAATTGTTTAAATTTTAGATGGGTAAAATTGCCAGAGTTGCCAGGGTTGCCACTCACACTCACACACACCTGTGCCTGTTGTGGAATTTTGTGATTTTGATTTTTGGAATACGGTTAGCGCGACACCCCAAAACCATTTGAGGGGCGGGGTAGGGGAGTGGGCGTAGTGGAATGCAATAACGTTGTGACCAGGTGTGACATGGTGGCATGGGGGGAGGGGGGCGTTGCAGCTGCGCCCATATTTGTGTTTGAAATGCAATTAATGCATGAAAAACAAAGCGAGAAAATTGAAATTTTCCTCAACGCGACAAACAAAAGAACGGGGGGAGGGGGGAGGTGGATGGGAAAATAAAAAACACGCTACGACATCGAGAGAATGAAAAACTATAATGGATGCAGCAGAGTGAGTGAGCTAGAGAGAGAGAGAGAGAGAGAGAGGGGGTGCCAGAGTGTATAGTATTGTGAAACTGTCAGAAATGTTTCGATTTCGATTGTAATATCGATACAAGTAACGAAATCGAAATTGCAAACATTTCCGTCATGCAAGAGTGAAAGAGAGTGAGTGATAGAGCAGCTAAAAAAGAAAGAGATAGATATATGTAGGTAGATATAAATAGATATTGATATTGATAGAGAGAACTCGATCGTACACACGTCACAACATTCAAACTCACTAAGCCTATGAATTGGACTAAATCTGACCAGGCTGACAGCATGGTCCTGCATATCATAGTTGCGTCGTCTGTCTCGCTCGCGCGCCAGCTTGGCACGTCGCCGCAGGCAGCAGATGACGATCAGGGCCAGTATGGGAAACCCGAAGATGCACGAAACGATCGGTATAACAATCGATTCGGGTGAAACTATGGGAAGAAAGAGAAAAGAAAAATATATTATTAGAAATGTAAATATTTGCTAATGTTTTAAATTTAAAAAAAATAGTTCAACGTTCATATGGCCAGATCTCTGTAGATTTTAGAGTTTATAGTCTGAAATTTTGGTATACAATTCTTTGAGAATTTATACATTTAAAACTCTTCAAACGGACTGAAATATAAAAACAATTTTACAGGCCTGTTGAGGGTGTTACATGTCTAATTTTTTGACCATTTTGACATGATTTTTGGGCCAAAATTAAGTATAGTCTAAAATCGATTTAAACACTTGTTTATTACTAATTTTGACCTCCGCAATCAATTAAAATTAAAACCTTGCGATTTAAAATTTTGAAAAAAAATTTTTTTTTGAAATGTTACAGGGGGGACCATTGTCTAAATTTCCAAAATATCAAAAAATTTCAAAAGGTCTATTATGATATTATTTAAATGTAGAATCACTCAGATAATCAAAACATAAACAAAATGCCATTCCGCATGCAAATCGGTTGATTTTTAAGAAAGTTATGATCGGTGTAAAATGACGGTACCAGGCCTGCTGAGGGTATGACATGTCTAATTTTTTGACCATTTCGACATGATTTTTGGGTCAAAATTAAGTATCGTTTAAAATCGATTTAAATGATTGTTTAGTACTAATTTTGACCTCCGCAATCGTTTAAAATGAAAACCTGGCGATATTAAATAAAAAAATAAAATATTTTTGAAAAATATCACAGGGGGGACCCTTACCCTAAATTTCCATAATTTCAAAAATTTTCAAAAAAACATTTTGCTCTTTTTTAGATGTAGAATCATTCAGGTTGTTAAAACATAAACAAAATGTCATTCCGCGTGAAAATCGTTTGATTTTTAAGGAAGTTACGATTGGTGAAAAATTACGGTACCAGGCCTGTTGAGTGTGTTATATGTCTAATTTGTTGGCCATTTCGACATGTTTTTTGGGTCAAAATTAAGTATCGTTTAAAATCGATTTAAATAATTGTTTATTACTAATTTTGACATTCGCAATCGATTAAAATTAAAAAACTCGCGATTAAAAAAAATATAAAAAAATTTTTGTTGAAATTTCATATGGGGGACCCTTGTCTAAATTTTCAAAATATCGAAAAATTTCAAAAAATCCATTTTACCAAAATTATATATCGTTTATGTATAAAACATTTAAAACGCTTAAACTTGTGATAAAGTTAATGTTTTATATAACTAATAATCTCTGTGGCAATCATAAAATGAATGAAATTACTATCTCTATTGCTTATGATGGTCATAAAAACTTATGAGCAGAAATAAAACTAAGCGCTCTTCACTTTTATTGTATCGTACTAAAATATTAATGTTTATTTCAATTGTAATAATAAGTTGATGGTTAGATCTCTGTAATCTGTAATCTCTGTATATAGTATCTTTGTATATGTGATTGTGCTTATATAGTAATATCTTTTTTCTTTCTTCAGTCGTATTACTCAAACAGGAATAATAAGTCATATAACTGCGCCTTTTACCCTTCCTTTATCATATATATAAGTATATTTGGCTATATCTATAAAACACTCTCAATATGCAAAGTGTTTTTCCTCCCTTTTTCGGGTTTTTTCTTTTTATACACAACGCGCGGTTTTGCCATGTATTTTTAAAGAGAGTGCGCCATAAATTGTTATCGTTGCATATGTGTGTTGCCTGCCCTCTTGTATCCTTCGTGCCTCCCTCCCCTCCCCCTCCCGCACACACTTCTTAGCCTTAACCCTTGTGAACTCCGCCCACTTTTGCCTAATTGCTGCGGTCAGCTGGCAAAAGGCAACGATTTTCGCTTTGTTGTTGTCCTGCAAAATAAGCTGCAAATTATTTATTTATGCACACACACACACAAGGCACACACTCACGCACACACACACTCACACACACACACACTCACACACACACACACTCACTCTTGCACACGCCTTCACACACGCCCTCACACACGCAGCGCGCTGCAAAGTAGGCAACAGAAATTGATTGTCTTTTTTTTTTCGGTAGGGTAGACCGCCCTCTGCCCCTGCCTAGTGGGCGTGGCACACAACAAAGAGTGCTTCTGATACCTAGACAACCCTGGCTCTGCCTCTGCCTCTGCCTCTGTTTATCTGGGCCAAAAGTCATTTTGACCAAAATTCCGAGCGTTGGCATCATTTGCATTTCCTGCGGTTTCGCATTCTCTTTTTCTCTCTCACTCTTTCTCCTACTCTTTCGCTGTCTGCTTCTATTTCTACTTCTGTTTTTATTTGCTTTTTTAATTTAATTTTTATACGCTTTCAACCTGCTTTCAACTCGTTTCAATGCCTACGCGACCGCAGTCTCCTCTCCTTCCCCCTCGACCCCCACAATCTACTTGAGGCGTCGATGCTTATCGCGACGCGTGTTTCAATTTGTCCCCTTGTTTATCTCAGGCATCCAGAGCAGCCCTAGCAGAGGCAGCAATTTGTTGCGATCCTGTCGTCCGAACATTTTTATTAAGGTCTTTAGCTGATAAGGCACAAAAAAGCGGCTCGAGGTCCGCGACAAAGGAGAAAGAGAGAGAGGGCGGGAGGGAGAGACAGAGTACATATAGCAGGCAGTCTATTAGCTGTGTGCGGGCACTGCATGCACTGCGCGAAATTCATGTGGCTTTTATTTAAAATATATTTTTGTTATTTTTAAACTTATTTAATAGAATTATCTATACTAAATCCATCAATCTTTGTTTGTATAATTACTGCACTTATTTTAATATAGTGTTTGGTAATTCTTAAGAATATTTCTTCACCCTGTGATGTCAAGACACAATATTATGATGTACGGATTCTTCACTTAATAAAATATATAAAAAAAAAACCTATTTTTGTTTGTATAATTTAATAATACATTTTTAAGTCACATTACGCTTACTTTTATATAGTTTTCTATGTCATATCCCTATCATTTCATTGCTAGTAATTTCTCTTAAGAAATACCACATTATTGCTAAGAAAACTATAGCATATAGTCAGCCGATCGTGCTGATTTCGATATATATGCTCTCTATAAGCCTAAGCAGCAAATATATCAAATTTCAGCTGCCTAGCTGCATGGGTTGCTGACTTCACATAGTTTGGAAATGAGTAATGATCGTTTTTTTTTTTGCTTTTTTCATGCTAATTTTCGCTCAGTGTACGCTGTCAAATGTTGCCACTGCTGTTTGACTGCTTTTCCCCCCGTCTCTACCCACAATACATACAATTATATTCCCCCCTCCCCCTACACGCTTCTGCTTCTACTCAAGTAGGCGCTGGCCACGCCCTTTAATCTAAGCCACAAAAATCCATGGGCCCAAAAATGTCGCTTCCCATTGTTGTTGTTGTCGTTGTTGTTGTTGTTGTTGTCGTGTCCTAAATATAGCTTGGCAAACATACTGAGATGTAGGGGACAGCATGCCAGGGGCGTGGGGGCAGCAGGAGGGAGGGGGGTCGCGAAAGAGGATGAGGTTGGAAGCGGACTAAAACGGATTTGTGACTGCTAACAGGGCAGAAAATACGTACAAGGACAGCAACAGGGTGGCAGCGCGGAAAAAGGTGTAGGGGAAGGGGGAGGGGAGTGGGTACAGGGTGCGGACAGCGGACACAGGGTGTCCGCCTGCTGCTGCTGCTGCTGCTGCACTTGCTGCTTCAACTGTTGACGCCGCTTGACATTATTGAATCCAATTAACGCCTTCAAAGTGACAGTTCAAATTTACACAAATTGATGCCTGACGGGCAGGGGCGTGCGCGGAAGGGGGCAGGGGGGGTAAACACTTGAACAAGCAGCAGCAGGCGCAGCAGCTTGTCGTCTTGCGAACTTGTAATCGCCAAAGAACATCTTTGCTGTCTCTGCCTCTGCCTCCGCCTCTGCTTTTGCCTCATGCCACCCCCCTCCCCTGCTCGACTCCCGCACTGTCTGTAATTCGTGCTGAGTCATCATCAGGCAGCGGCATCGTTTGATGCTCGAAATATTCAATAAATACAATAAAAATAATGCGCTGCCTGCGCAACAGACACGTCTCCCCCCCCCCCAGCACCCCCCTTCGAAGACGCCACTGCTCTTTAATGGAAATTGAATGTTTGCATATTTGAAGTCAACTCCGGAATGCGCCACAAAGACAGACAAAGAAAGGCGACAACAACAACGCGAACTACAAAAGCAATGAAAGGGAGCAAAAGAAAAAGAAAGGAAAAAAAAACGAAGAGGAAGAAGAAGAAAGAAGTTAGTTAAAGTTAGAGCTGAAGTCGTAGTGCAGATACCCTGTAGTTACTGCAGATTGAAACTCTCCTCGAATTTGTTTTTATTCAGCGATTATACTTCCTGATTATATCGATTAATTATCGATTGCAGCAAATAGTTATAAATCAATTGCAAAAGACTCATATATGATAAAAAATATAAAATAAATAAGAGAAATGCCCTATAATTATACTTCCTGATTATATCGATTAATTATCGATTTCAGCAAATAGTTATAAATCAATTGCAAAAGACGCATATATGATAAAAAATATAAAGGAAAAAAACAGGTTAAATGAGAGAAATGCCCTATAAAATCGTAGCAGGGAAGGATTTATGTCAAGGTAGGGTCTAAAAGATATCAAAAGGTCTTGATTAATTATCGATTACAACAAATATATATAAATCAATTGTAGAAGATTAATATATTATGAAAAATATAAAGGAAAAAACAGAAGGATATTAAATACCTTGCAGGTAGGGTCTAAAAGGTCTTGAAGGTATAGTCTTTTCAATATTCTGTGTTATCAGGCTTGTGGAGTGAGCAGTACTTTGGGTTAGTTCAAAAATACCATCTCTCTAGCTAATCTAACCTAATCTTACTTAACTTCCAACTTGAATTATCCTTTCTCTAATCGAAATCTTTGTAGCAACTAAAAAGTAAGTTAAGTAGAGAGGATGTAGCTCATTTGGTTGCCAACATAACATACTTTGTATTCCGTCTATAATACCCTCTCCCTCTCTCTCTCTCTCTCTCTTTCTGTCCCTCTCTAGCTATGGTAAAGTGTTGCTTGCGCATTACGCGCAGTTCAGTTCAATTCCGAACAGTCTCATCAGCGTCAAAGTCAACGAGGACGAATTGTTGGCAGGGGCGTACGTTGGTAGGGTGCAGGGGGGCTGCCATTGTTGACTATCCCACTGGAGGGGTAAGGGGTTAAGAAATGAAAAGGGGGGAGGGTTCTACTCATTTCGAGTAGTTTGACGCTCGAATTTTCGGTTCAAGTGAAATAGTTTCATTTACTGCCGGAAGGCAGATTGCATTTGTCAAGCAGAGAAGGGAAGAGAGAGACAGAGAGAAAAAGAGAGGGCGCCACTGGCTAAATGAGTGTTGGAAAGTGTCAAAGTGTTGTCTATAAACTATCAATGTTGGCGAACTTTTTGCAATTGAGCTCGAAAAAGAACGTGACTTGCTTGATGACTTCATTCAGTGTTGCAAAGTTGCTAAATGCGCTGGCAGTCGAACGGGTCGTTAACCAACACTGCATAACCTCGAAATATCTGCATATTTCATTTACACTCTCTCAAGCTGCTGCTGCAATCTCAGCTAAATGAAACCTGGCTTGCTTCTTGCAACTTCCTCTCTTTCTACTCAGTTCTTCTCTCTCTCTCTCTCTCTCTCTGCCAGTGCTGCCCAACTGCAGCTAGAATTTTCGCACAAGTCTGGACACTTGGCATGCCTGAGGAAGGTAAACACGCCGCATGCCGCATGGGGCAATTCGAGTGAGGCACGCGATGAACTATTTTATTAGATGTCGACGGCGCCGAGTATGCAGCAGCTTCAGTAGAAGCGTAGCCAAGTATGCTGTCAACTATTTTCGGTTCGCAAAATTCAAGGCAAAAAAAAAAAAAATGGAATATAAAAGAGTAAAAAATCACACAGAGAACTTTGTCGTGCGTGCTTTAAGCGCGCATTAAGCGACAGTTCGACAATTCTCTTTATACTCGCTTTTTTTTCATAATGAAGGGCAGCAGGGTATTATAACTTTGTGCCATGGCTTACAGTAGGTAGCTCCGACCACACAAAGTGAATTTATTATTGCACATGCTCAAAAAAACTCTATCTGTTCGTATGAACAGCTAGATCTCAGAGACTATAGAAGTTGGGACTACCAAATTTGGTTAGCAAGTGTTTTTTTATGGCATTTATATAATAACTTGGCCACGCCTACTTAAACAGAAATAAAATCCTCTTTTAAGCACACTTTCAAAGCTAGAATTTTAATTGTTGGTATGTTTAGTAATAACGATTGTCCCTAAGCATGGAAATTGTAGTAATTATGAAGCGGGTATATTAAAGTCGAGCACACTTGACTGTAGCTTTCGTTACTTGTGTTTTATTGAGTGAATTTTACGCATTCTTTTTACGACATCACGCAGCAGTTGGAGTTGGAGTGGTAGTAATACCCTAAAGAGCAATTACTGTGAGGGTATATTGTTGAGTGAGGAAGATGGGGTAGGTTGGAGAAGGGTTATAGATAAGATATATTTAAGTTTCTTTTCGTTTGTCAGTCTATATTATATTTTATTTATATTTTGCTATCTCTTTCTCTTATGATGATTTATTTTGCAGAGTATCTGCTAGTCGCGCTGTGATTCCATTGTAGTTTTTGACAGCGCTGAAAAGTGTTTTTATGTCGTACTACTACCATCCCCTTCCCCCACACCCTGCGCTCTTTACTCGTGCTCGAATTGACAGAACTATAAGCAGGATACACTCACGCACTGACACTCACACACAGACGCGATAGAGAGAGACAGAGAGAGAGAGAGAGCGAGAGAGAGCGAGACAGCCGCAGGCCATTGAAAGCGCTGACATTGACATCGTCATCGTCGCCATCGTCGCCATCGCCGTCGCCTCTTGTGAATGTGATAAGGCGGCGGTGCGAGCGCCTATCAGAGTTGACATCGAAATTGAATAGGCTGCTGGGAAGGAGTAGGGTCTTTCAATGGGGAAGGGGTGGGTAGGGCAGACAGTGCCAAATCGCTTCAAAACAATCAGCGACAAGTCGAGGTCCAACAATCTCTGCAATTAATGCGACTTCAACTTGCCTAATTGCTGCACAAAGCCCAAGGCTCTCGCTACGTGCCTGTTAGCCAGAGATGGAAGCGTGAGTGGGCAGGCTGGAGATGGCTAAGAAGGTGCACGAAGTCGTGTCTCTCGTAACTCACGCTCCAATCCAACCAACTTTCTGCGTTCTCTTCTCTTTCAAGGCCCTAGGCTCGCCCCAAGCCTGCCTGCCAGCTAGAGCTGGGTGCGTGAGTGGAGGCAGGTACCTTGCTTGCCCTGCTACCCTCCTGTCTCCTGCCTGCCCCTTCTACTAACTATCTCCTCCTTCCTCCTGCTCGTCTAACTCTCTCTCTAATTTGTTTCAGTGTTACAAAACGCCTAACTGCACAAAACGTAGGCAACACTTAATGCCGTAGTAGTTTGGAGCAGGGAGAGAAGGTTCTCTAGGGGGTTCCTGCCTAGGGAGTTCCTGCCAGCTAGAGATGGTTGCATGAGTGGAGGCAGGTACCTTGCTTGCCCTGCTACCCTCCTGTCTCCTGCCTGCCCCTTCTACTAACTATCTCTCCCTTTCTCCTCTCTCTCATTTGTTTCAGTGTTACAAAACGCCTAACTGCACAAAACGTAGGCAACACTTAATGCCGGAGTAGTGTGTGGAGTAGGAAGAGCAGGTTCTCTAGGGGGTAGGGTGTGGTGTAGTTCATTGGAGACTTTGCAGATAATGAGCCAACGGAAGGCATCATCATCATGCAAATTAGCTACCTAATTGAACGAGGCACGCGACCGAACTGTACAACTGACTGAGCCGAGTCGAGCCGAGCCTGAGCCTGGGACTGATTGGATTATTGACAGTGGGTAGGGAAGGGAGTGGAGCAGGGAAACTAAGCCGAGGACACCTCGCTGACATTGACGAGTGACGAGTGACGGGCGTGCTAATCAGTCTAATTAACTGACCAAATTATCGCATTTCCCCAGCCTCGCCGTTAGTCCCCCCCCCTTGGGAGGCAGGGAATGTGGGTAAAGCTTAAGTCATTATTGATAATAATAAGCTGACAGCTCGACTGACTGAACCCACTGACAGTTGGCAGTTATCGGCTTGACTGGATTGGAGGCTGCCTCGATGATTGACCAACGTTTTCCCTGTGGGATTTGGCCACACAAAGGGAATACGTAAGCGGGCATATTAAATTGGGGTAGAGGGAACTATATGATAGAGAGACAGATCTGAACAAGAATATATAATAGCATATATTACATAGAAGCCTGGTGATGCCAACTGTGAGTCCTCGCTCTCCCCAGGAAAGGAAGAAAGGAAGTAGAGCTGAAGGAAGGAGTAGAGAAAGAAGGAAGGAGTAACCAACGTTTTCCCTGTGGGATTAGGGCAGAGGGATCTATATAGATATAGATGAAAGAGACACAGATCTGAACAAGAATATATAATAGCATATAATACATAGAAAGCCAACTGTGAGTCCTAGCTCTCCCCAGGAAAGGAAGTAGAGCTGGAATGTTTCAGCCGAAACAGAGAGAAGGAAGGAGTAACCCAACGATTCCCTTTGTTGCCTCGAATCCCTGCTCGTTCACAATCAATTTAACCATGTGAATGGACTGCAGTCCTTTCCTGCCCCCGTCTACTCACCCGTTGGATAGACCAGTATGGTGGTTGCTCGATTCTTGTTGCCCGCCGCAATAAAGGTTGCCATTGTCTGGGTGGGGAAGGTGCTGCTGGGCACTCCAATGGCCACACTGGCGGCAGTGCTGCTGGCGGCGGCGGTGGTGCTGGTGCTGCTGCTGGCCGCCGTGGTGGATGAATCAATGAAACCGCTAAGATTGCCGGACGGCAGTGCTGCGCCAAAGGCATTGTACAAATCATGAGCAACATTGCTGGTGCTGCTGCTGATGCTGCTGCTGTTGCTGGCTGTGCCTGGTGCTGCTCCAGCCATGGCTAGAGTGGGGGTACCCAGGGTAGTGATGCTGCTGCTGCCGTTGTTGTTGGTGTTGCTGTCGTTGTTGCTGTTGCCGCCTGTCTGTGTGGCATGTCGTATACGCTGACCGTGTGCCAGAGTTCCGTGCAAGAGCAGCAGTGCCGCATGTGGCACACCCATTGTGGCCCACGTTCGGTTGAGCAATGTCCTCATATTTCCTGTGGTTGCCTGCAGCACTTTCATCGTTAGATTTGTGGCCGATCGGGGATTTCGCTCGTTCCCGTTTCGAGTTGCAGTTGAAGTCCCTCCTGATGGAGTTGATGTTGGAGTTTTCCCGCTCTTCGTTGTTGTTGTTGTCGCTGCCTTTGTTGTTGTTGTTGTCATGCCGCTGGCCAGATTATTAATGATTGTTGCCGTCGTTGCGGTCATATTGTTTAATAATTTCGCAGCATAATCGTAAATTTCAATGAGCATTTGGACGCCCAGCACGACGCTCGGCGTCGTCTGCACTTGCTCCTGCTCCTGCTCCTGCTCCTGCTCCTGCTCCTGCTTCCGCCTCCTCCCTCTGTCTGCTTCGCCTGCAAGAGAAGTGTGCAAAAATTGTGGCCACTTTTCATGATGCTTGCTAATTGCTTTAATGAATCATTTTGTGGGATTAGACCTCCCCCCCCCACTATATCACAGAGATTTCTACTTCCTTATCCGCTTGAGTGCAGACAAGCAGCTTCGCATAAGCCTGCAGCGATTAACTGGCCTTAGATCAGGCTTAGTTTGTCGCGGCAAATTTAACTGCCAGTTAAATACTTAACTTGAGGTTAAAGAAAATTAAATAAAATGATAAAAATGAGGCTATCCAAGTGAGAGCAGCTGTCTAGAGCATACTAATCTCTGGAAAACCTAGCTTACCCAGACATTCCTACTCTACATGCTGTAGGATGAGTCTAATTGAGTTACGGCACAAATGGGCTAAGAAAATCGTCAAATAAGTTAAGGTAAATCGAGTATATATATCATATAGCATATATAGTCTAGGGTAGTCGAATTAGCCCTGCTCGTTTATTCAGAAATTCTACTCTAAAGCAGCCTAATCTCTAGGAAACCTAGCTCTCCCAGTAGCCAACCCTACATGATGTAGGATGAGTGTAATTGAGTTAGGGAACAAATGGGCTAAGAAAATCGTCATCAGAATGTAGGTAGATCGAGTATATATATCATATAGCATATATAGTCTAGGGTAGTTGAATTAGCCCTGCTCGTTTAATCAGAAACCTTACTCTAAAGCAGTTTAAGGAGTACTAAAAGAGGAACTATCGTAGCTAAAATTATAAGATATGAGGTAAATAAATAATAGCAAATTCTGTTGCCTAATTCAATTGAAACATTCGATAGATAGATAGTTAGTTCATCGTAGCCAGTGGGTACTGTTGTTGTCCCTGTTGGGACTTGGACAATTATTGACTTAGTAGCCTGTAGTCGATGCTTAATCGCTGTGTTCATTCCGGACACGCACGCACAATATCGCAAATATTCAAACCGGAACACTCGACTGGACACACACTCACACACACACAGCAGGGGTTAGACCCCCCGTCTAAGCCCCTGACACCCCCCTCCCCCCTCTCAGCTAGCTGCCACTTGACAGGCCAATGAAGCGAGCAATCGAAAGAGAGCGCACTCGAAGCTCTGCTTGCCCCAAACTGGAGGACACTTTGGCGACGACAACAGCGCCATAAAAATATGTTAACTATTGTGTTGCCCACACAGTGAGACTAGGGGAGGGGGAGGCTATATAGAGTGGGCAGGAAGGGCAGGGTATACTAGCTTCATTACCAGCAATCGAATTGAATTCAATCGAAACGAGCGAGCAAACGAAACCAAAACGAAACCAATCGAAATGGAAATGGAAATCCGCATAATGAAAGAAAACGCTGTCCAGCAGCAGCCCCCCCTCTCTCTCTCTCTCTCTCGCTCTACGCCCCTGCGGCCACACGCCGCGGGACACAATTAAATGGCCGGGCACGAAGCACGGCTCCTCCGGCTCCTAATGTTGCTCTCTGATAGTGAACGGAAAGATGAGGATAATGGGGGAAATTGGAGAATCTGTTGAGGCAGGCAGGGCGCTGCTAAGGGGGACCCCCTATGTAGCCTCCTCTCCCTCACACACACACACACACACACACACATACACACACACTTCTCACATGTGTGCCGCATTATTTAGCGCTTTTATTGCGCTACACAACAACACGGAGTACAATAATAGAAACAACAATAAAAAAAATCAACAAATACAAAAATACGCACACACAAGCACAGGGTGACACTGTGAGAAATTTTTTGAATTTGAATCGCTTTAAGGATCTTGTTTCATGCCGTCGCTTAGACCGTTACTTTTTAACGTCGCGCGTTCGCTTTTCGAATTCACTTCCTCTTCTTCTTCACTGCTCTTTCGTCGTCTCTTTTGCTCTGCTACTTCTACTTCTGCTGCTTCGCTCCGCCACGCTGCGTATGCCGTCGCCTTGTGGGCCCGTGCGGCGTTGCCAGCGCGCTTTTATAGCCGGCGCCAGCTTAAGGGAAATTTTCAAATTGAAATTTCCCTCAATGCAAGAGAACACATGCTTTGCCTGGAAGCAGCAAGGGTATTTTACTCTTTTTTCTTGCGCCTGGAAGGCAGGGGGGTAGGCAGGCAGGCAAGCAGGGGGCGTGTATTGGGGCATGGCATAAATATTATTTTATTTTATGCATATCGGCATAAAGTAAATGAACGAGCGTATGGCTTAGCTTATCTCGATACTTCCTATTGGATTAGCCTTCAATCAGTGGCAATTATCGATAGGCACACACAGACATGTTTATGCTTGTTTGGTTGCTACGAAAATGTTGCTAATTTTCTAACTTTGCCAAAAATCACTGCATTTTCATGCGGAATGTCTGTATCTTAATGGCTTGTGCTCTTAATTTAAAATAGTTTAGTCTTTATAAGTATAAAATATGATTTCTTCACAATGTATAAAGCAAACTATACAACTTTAAATCATCCTGAAGCACCCAATTTGCCTTCCTATTATCATAACTTGCTTAAAATACATCCGATTTTGTTCTGGAATGACATTTTATTTATTATTTTAGTCCTAGATTGACTCTACATCAAAATATAAGCAAGTGAAAAAAATTCAATTTTTCATAATTTTTCCATACCTACCCCTATCAAAAATTTCAAAATTTCTTCAAAAAAATTTAACCTCATTTTTTGCTTAAAATCGTTTTAGCTACTCAAATTGCGCATAAAAATCGATTAGAAAAAGTTTTCTGAGGCAAATTGGAAAAGATATCGAAAATAATTGATAATAATTTATACTCGGGATGTTCTTAGTAAGGATGAGTTTTTGAGAGGAACCGATAGAAATTTTAAAAGAGCTCTTCAGCCTACAGGGTATGCAGAGGCACAGCTGAAAGCTAAAGTACTTTGTACTTTTCTTGAGTTTCCGTAAATCTCGTTTTCCTGTTTTCACTAGTCGCACGATATACTATGTATATTTACCTATGCATTATGGTATGCTATTCGCCAGCGGATTGATTTGTTTGGCACTCACGTCTGCTGTGAGAGAAAACAAGTGTAAATTCTTCACTCTTCGCTGAAGTATTTCGCCATTAAGTCGGGGGAAATGACTGCGATAAGTATTTGGGGCATCTCTCGCAGTAGTATATCCTGATATGTGTTAGGTATTTAAAAGATCTCAAGGGAACTTCTTGTTTATATACCCTATAAAGAGCGGCAGCATATTTATTTATTTTTTCTTTTGAATTTTATAATATATTTAATATATACTTATCTTTTAAGCACTTCTCTGCATCTAAATTTGATAGTAAATGTTTCTAAGGTTCTACAAACTTGCATATGTTCAGCCTAAATATAAGATCATAATTTCAGGGTATTAACTTACTCTGTGTTTTTGTTTCTTTTTTTATTATTCTCACACACAACTTGTAATTATTTTCACTTGATTCTCTCGTCTGATTGGCAGGGGGTCAAGGTTGAGTGTGTGTGTGTGTAGCGGAAAATGTTGAGAATGAAAATAGCATGGAAAATTCAAATGCTACGTGCCACTTGATGAATATGCCCAGTGACGGCTGATTGAATACGATTCCATCAAAAAAAATAAAAATTGTATTTTGCCATTATGCAGCTGCCTCACATGGCCTTCGCTCTTTCTCTCTCTCTCACTCTCTGTCTGTCTGTCTCTTTCGCGTCCGTGTGTATTTATCTGACGTGATTAAAACATTGAATTTAATGAGCCCGATGCCAGAGCGAGAGATAGAGAGAGAGAGAGAGAGAGGGAGAGAAAGAGACACACAATATACGCAACCTGCTGTCCTGCTGTGTCAAGGGACATTCAGAAAGGGGGAGGTATGGGAAGGGGGGGGGGTATAAATGCCTGGCCGCACACACTACAGTGACAGCATATTAGTTCCATGCAATTAACTTTAACGATTCGACGGACATTTATAAATCTCAACCCACAAATTGAATTCAATAGAGAAGCTTATCAGGAACACGAGCATTTTTTTGTTAGATATATATATCCGATATATATAAAGTATATGTCTCAGTTATCTGTTGAATTCCACAACAATAGAAACCCTAAAAAAGAGGGATGAGTGTAGAAAATATATAGGAATAAGTTTCTTATCTATACTTATAAAAATTTATAAAATTTATTTATTTTTTATTTTTTATTTTTATTTATTTATTATTTATTAAAATTTATACGTGAAACTAGGCCAAAACATAGATTACTTTCACATATAGTTAATTCATAGTATAATACAAAATTCATGAGAGTATATAGGATATAACTAGGGTATACTCTAGTATCAATTCAGAACTACCTCTTCTATGGCAATCAGTGTGGTTCAGCTTGCGGTTGCTTTTCGCATAAGCCCCCCGGGTGCAAAGCCAATTGAATGGAATATTTTAGTATACCCTACAACAATGTGCAAAAAGAAAAACAAAGCAGCATAGGGTAGCCTGAAGTCGTAGTAGCTTTTATTACATTCAGTTTTTATTTCTTTTCTTTATTTCTTTCTCGAATATTGTTAAAATGAATTTCGATTTTGAATGCAATCAATTAAAATTTCTAAATACGCAGGCCCAAGGCAAACAAAAAAAACCGAAGAGGGTCGATTCCTTCTCTGGCGCACAGGTGATGCCAAAGGGTTGTGGGACTGGGTAGGGGGTAGGGTAGCCTGAGAGTAGGGGATTAGAACAAGGGCAGGCAGGCAGGCAGGCTTTACAATTTAATTGCATTTGTTCATATGCTGCAGAAAAGCTTTTAGAGAGAGACCCGTCGCACGCGTCGCACGCGTCGCACGCACAATTTGCTCGGTCAACCGAACAAAGTTGTTTAGAATTCGTAATCATATTCGTATTCACATGCGTATTCACATTTGTTCCTAATGGAATTCACATTTTTGAGACCACCCCACACCCATCTCTCTCTCTCTCTCTCTCTCTCTAACTCGCAATTCAATAGTTTGTTGTCTTGTTTATTTTTGCCATTTTCATAGTGTGTGTGTGAGTGTAATTGATTGTGTGTGTACACAAATAAACACTCGTTTATTTTTGTGCAATTTATTTGCTTTACGATTAAACTGAGCACACACACACACACACACACACCTGCTGATCCAGTTAGTCAAGTACCTGGTAGGATTATAAGGGGTCGGCAAAAAAAAAGGTAAGCAAAAACCCCTACAGCATGACGGATTACACTTGATTAGTAATTGTATCTCGTTTTGCTAATTAGGTTAATTAAATTTCTAATCTAGCTTAGAAAATCTTTCATTTACTTTCCTTTTATAACACACACACACACACTAGTTGGCTTTTTTAACTTCTTTAAATTGGGCAGCACTGGCAGGCTGAAAAAGGAACTACGAGCTGGCGCCACCTGCACAGCAACGCTGAGAAACTCTCAACCCCTATTTATACATACAAGGAAAGGGGGACTTTATAAGTCCTTGGCGAGCAAAGCTGCCTATAAAATTATAGCTTAAGAAGTGTTGCCTATAAATTATGGCTAGCCGAGACACACAAGCACGGCGAATTGGCCACTTGTGGCAGGACACTTTTAGCACAACATGAAGTTGACTGCGCTTAGCCAAGACCAGCACCCGCTATTTCAATGTCAAAATAAATGTCCTGAAACTCTTCGAATTGTATATTAGCACTGCTACTACATTTATTTCGTATACACATAATAAAATTGTGTGTGTATCGTGTTTTACAACCAACTGAAATATAAGAAGGATAATCATCGGAGGAAAAATATACAAAGAAACTATAACTAGGGTTGCCGAATATTCTAAAATATCGTATCGATAATATTTTTGATATAAAAAAATATCAATATGATAAAATAAATATATATCATTTTAAAATATGGATATATCATATATTTTCGGTATTTTGTATATTTTCCCTTTTTTTTGTGACCGGACGGACGGTCCCACTTATAATATAAGATGGCATCCCTAGCAAATCATGCCATTTTAAACAGTGACTCCCAAGCCGTTACTTATACTTATAAGTATAAGTCATTCTGAATCTGCCTTATCCAAGTTATTGTCCTTTTAGTGCTGACACGAACCAAGCGAACGAGTTACAAATAAAAAAAAAAAAAAAAAGATACCCTACAATTTTTGCGTTTTTCGGGCATGCCCGTGAAAGAACGAATTTGAAAATTTTACTGAGCGTACTTGAAAGTACATTAAACAGTTCGCAACAGATTTGAAAAACATAACGCCCAGCAGTTGTTTGCAAAAATTCCGTAAACACAGAGTTTGGTTTTCCCTCTCTTTGCACTTTGGGCGCGTGTGCACACCCACATTTGCAACTTTTCGGGAAACCCTCGCACACAAACGAAGCTGCGGCTTTTCAGAAACGAAGAAAATTCGAATTTTCCATTTTCACTTTTCCGTTTTTTAGAAAACTGGCGAAAACTTTGACCCCCTGCCAAGGTCGTCGTGCACACGCTGTGACCTTGTGGGGGTGGCTCATAAGGGACAAAGGAAAACTGAATCCGTTTCAAAAAACCGCATTGCGCTAGCTGCGCGCGTTTTCGAAAAATTCAAAATTTAAATTTAAAAAAAAATGCCGTTACTCGAAATTAAAAACTGCTTTAATTTTTGCAAAAATTGCAAGTCGGTAATGCAGGGCGGCCCACGCTGCTCCCCTTGCCTTGCACTGCTTTCTATGGGGGCGGGGGGTTATAAAAAAAATTTTTTTTATAATAATTTTTTTAAATAAAAATAAAATATGAGACGGTTTTCAGATTTTCTCTTTGGATTATATTCGTGTGCGGTCTCTGGAGTCCATGTGTGAGTCATTCACTCGGGGCGCGATACATCGACCAGATCCTTGTCCTGCCCATTGTACCATGAGTTCCAAACCCTGGTAACATACGGTTCGTCCAGATAACAAAAAGGATACTTATAGAAATAGTTGAAGGAGGAATCCGGTAGGTTGATCGGTAGCAAATAACACAAATATTTCACAAAGGTTGCATACACATAGCATAACATTGTAATATCTTAATATTATATTATATTTTATATTATATTATATTAAGATATATATATATATATAATATTGTAAGCAATCGCGTGATAACGCGAGACTAAAATATTTAAAATATTTGGTGAATATTATTTTAATTAGACTGCTTTTGAAAATAATGTATATGAAACGTATTGTGATATTTTCATATTGCTTAAATTCCAAATTCAAGGATTACTTCGATAAGAGGATTCTGCTTTTAAGCTTAATATATTTTTGATTATATATACAATTTTTTTGTTATATATATAACATGAATCGATAACAATACTAAACTGATTTTGCGATGCTAAAATAGTTTGACGATTGAATCGCCTTTAAGATCGGCAAATAAAAAGCTTTGGCTAGTTAGAATCGCCTGAATGCTTTAGTACGCGTCTAGCATAGTCGGATATATGGATAATGCCGTATTTCAGAGATGCAATGTGAAGATTACGTCCATTGCAGTAGTCCGTGTTGATGTGTGGATTATGCAATTCGGTGATCAAGGTGGAGCAGGCTGTGGATGAGTCGCCCGTTGATTTCAGCATTTTCTGCAGATATAAAAATTGTCATTAAAAATTAAGATTCGCACATGATTCCTCATTCTTTTACCATCCAGAACTCATTGCCGGGCAATGCGTTTCCATCCCAGGCGTACGAGACAACGAGCAATATGTTGGCGTGCTCTGGGCTAGCGAGTTTCTGTGCCGGATTGCGCTTGGAGAGATGCACACGAATGCCGCCCTGAGGATGATGTGTATCCTTAAGCACAGCTCCATCGTACAGGCCACCGCAACGAGTGAGCTTAAACCATGAGAAATGGACGACACCAATGTGTGTCAGTTGCTTGCGCAGCACACGCAAACGTTGCTCGAATGTCTCCAAGAATATTTGCTCCTGCTGCGGTGCCACCTTCCAGACGCCCAGACCAAAGCCAACAACATGTATATAAGCTGCTTTGCCGGCACGCACAGCACGTGCCTGCGCCTCCAGCAGCAGCATATCAAAGCTGATGGCATAGCGACGCTTCATGACCAGATTATCGAAGACATCCTGTTTATTGCCCGAGACGCCAAAGCGCTGGCCATCAATGCTGACAGTGCCATGCAGATGATCCTGCGACTCGTAGAAACTGCGCCACAAACGACGATAGTCCTCATTGCGTGTGCTTGCCGGCTCTTGCAACTTCAGGCCGTAGCCCTGCTCCTTGGTATTCTGATTGCGTGCGACAACAATGTCCTGGAACTCCATGAGATTGCGACGCGACAGACGCGCTCCAATCAAACCAATAATCACGCCCTCCGGCTCAAAGCTGCTGCGATTCCTAATGACGCGACCACAATTCGTGCGTTCGCCCTCGTTGATGAACTCCGTGTGCGAGCTGACCGAGAGCAGCGCGGACAGTTTTACCTCATTATAGCTAAGCACCTGTGCCAGCTGCAGTGGTGGCTCCTCCGATAGACTACCAATGGGTTCAAAACCGCTGGCACCACGCTCACCCGAGAGCAGGAGAAATTTGTCATTGCGTGCAAAGAAGCTGGCGCAGCGCTTGGTCAACAGACGCTGCACAAAGTCACATAGAGAGAGATTTTGATAGACGGGCAGCTCCACAGCGTTGCCTGGCAAGAAGATTGGAATTTCATCATGTAACGTATATACAGCAACTCCTCCCACTTACCCCACTGACACTTGTGCTCCAGATACTGCAGATATAGCGCCAGCGTGCGCTCATGTATCAAGGGATATGTGGATGCAATCTGCTTGCCAATGGCTTCATGCCGCTCCGCCTGCTGACTCATTACACGGCAGCTCTGCACACCGAACTGGGAATACATATGGTAATGCACGGGTTAGAGATTCCCATCTGCTTGAAGTGGCATACTCTTACCTCCAGTGGAAAATCTGTGGATTTGCGCATAAAACGCTTCACATCAACATTTGCCTCCGCATCGGGTTTCTTCAGCTTTTTGCAATGTTCCAGTAGTTTTTGTCCAAATTCGCTAATTGGCTGCAATTCCACATCGATTGCTGGCCAAATTGCATCGACTTCGTCGCCAAATGTTGACATGGTGCGAACTCTTTGATTTCACAATTATATTTAACGCGAATTTCACTTGCGTGCGGCATTTTAGCTTATTTACGTTCTTGACAAGTGCATCATTACGCGGGGCGGGGGGGTTACACTGTTTCAAAAAATACCTATGCACGGTGTGACCAACGCGCTGGCGGACTAGAATTTATACTATGCAGCACTGGTTCAACTATTAAACAATTAATTAGTTCAGTTGAGTATAATTTTATTTCAATAACGTAATATATATTTCTATAAAAAAAAATAAATTTATAAATTAATAATGATTATTCCCATATATTATAATCAGTTTAAAATAAACCAGGGTATTTTCCCATCGACTACCAGTGTTGTCCATTATGAGTACCGGTTTTGTACTTTCCCTATTGCACTCTGCATCTGCATTTCTGACGAAATATAAATAATTTCACCATATCTGGGTAAAAATACATACGTCAGGTTCACGCATTAAAATATATTCATTCCTTTCCTATACTTTGTTGATTGGTATTTTTTATGCATTTATTGTGCAAGGCAGCTAATTTTGTGGTGTCTCGCAAAATATATTGCATTCCAATTGCACTATATTTAAATAAATAAATATAAATAACTTTTAAAATAAATAACTTAGTAATTTTATTTATTTTTCACATATAAATTAAATATTTTCCAGGACAATTTTAGTACCTTTTAGTTTTGTGCACTATGCAACACTGTTGCCAATGCTTAAAAGCAAATTTCGTATTCATAGCATACTTTTGCGCGGAATAAAAACAAAATTTGTTTGACATCCCTTACGCTGCTATAAAATAAATTTAACCCATTGGCGGCAAACAAATTTAAATAAAAAAACCGTTATGGAATTATTTTTGATCGCAACTTGTAATTTATTTTCCATTTTCATATTATTAAAATTGTCGTAAATAATTAATTATTTCATATTTATATATTTTATTTAAGTACATAAACGCTAAGTACATAATTTAATTTGTTCAATAATTTTGTTGTTTTGATGATAAAACTCTTTAAATTTGTGAAATGCTTTGGTTATTGCTGTAAAATGTCGACTACTTTTCATATATGTATTATGTATGTATTTTATATAGTATATCTCTATATAATAGTATATGGTATGATATTTTAAACGCATAAAGTATTTAAATTAAATTTAGTTTTTGTTTCCTTTTTTAAAAGCTACAGCAATAAGTTTCTCGCATTCTCAATAAAAGTAGTAATAATAATAGTATAGTAATATATAGGTATAATCATAGTATCGATAATAAGTACATATAGTATGGTATATAGTTTAGTACAAAAAAAAAGCCACTTATATCTAGATCTAATATGGAATGCTTGTTGCATTTTCTCATTGTTTTTTAATTGTATTTTTAAGCCACGTTGCGGTTGAAGGCCTCGAAATGTACACATTCTTCAGAAAACCAAGAGGACTACATTGATATAGTAAATACGTATATATATATATTTTTAATTTTAAGTAAACACACATAGAGCACTACGAAGGCAAACATTTCTTGTACAAGTTTCTCTCCCTTTTTCTTAAAACTTAAGTCTTGTTTCTGTTTT
Source organism: Zaprionus tsacasi (assembly GCA_018904105.1). Taxonomy (NCBI): domain Eukaryota; kingdom Metazoa; phylum Arthropoda; class Insecta; order Diptera; family Drosophilidae; genus Zaprionus; species Zaprionus tsacasi. The sequence goes on from JAEIFR010000001.1 coordinate 9,363,635, forward strand.
GTTTTTCCATTTTTTTTTCTTTTTTTTTTTGTTGATCGTTTTCGTGGTTTTCCCTTTTTTTTGTTTTCTTTTTCTAATTCTAAGTTTAATGCTATTTAAAAAAAAAAGAAGTCGAAAAAAATTGGGTTGATCTTAAGAGTTAATGCGATTTTAATGCACTTTTTGATTAAAGTTTTGAAATTTTCACATGAACTTTTTGCAAAATTTCAGAGCGTGTTTTAGGTTTGTTTTTTTTTTGTTTCAATGATTCGGTTGTACCGCTTCTTCTTGCTCTCTTAATTCTTCTAGGCAAACAATAAAAAAAAGATGTTTATTACGATGTCTAATAAAAAAAAAAAACTATTCAAGCTTTGGTATATGTAATGCGCGAAAAGGCTACGATCCTTGTGGGATCGTGTGTGCTCTCGCATACAGTTCAAAGTTCCAGTATTCTGGGGCGCAGTTCTATTATCGATAGTATCGATAGTTTGCATAGAACTGACGCCGCTGCTAGTTTGTGTATCGATTTTTATTCTCTCAGTTTTTCAGCTTCTTTCTACTCTGCCTTGTCTAACTTTGCAGATACAATTTAGTATAGAATACCAACGAGTACTACAGTGTACCACAGTGTACTACAGTGTACCACAGTGTACTACAGTGTACAACAGTGTACTACAGTGTACCACATTGTACCACCGTGTACCACAGTGTACCGTAGGGTACTAAAATGTACCACAGTGTACCATAGGGTACTACAGTATACCACAGTCACCAGGGTCCCCTGCAAGGCTTCACAAGAGTTTCGATTAGCTTTATTTATAGGGAATGCGAGTGTACCATAAGGTTATATCATTCTTTTTCTTTTACTATCTTGTCTGACTAGCGTCATTTTCTCTTAGTACCTTCTCCTGTTACTACTTCCTGCTCCTCTGAGCACCGTCTTGCTCTTCTACTCATCTTCTTCTGCTCTAGGTACCTGCTGCTGTTGGTTGTTTCCCTAGCACCCTGCTAATCTTGTCCTGCCTGTCTTTCACTTTACTTGTCCACGCCCAGCAGCTTGGCTGCCTCATCCGCCGAGGAGAGCAGCTTGTTGAGTATGCCCTGATCGCTGATGCCCAGCAGGTTGCCAATGAGATCGCCACTGCCGGCAACTGTTGCTGCTGCCGCTGCTGCAGTTGCTGCTGCTGTCGCTGCTGCTGCTGCTGGGATTGCTGTGGCATCTGCAGCAATGTTCTCCTTGTGCTCGCCGCCCAGACGACTGACGCGCCACTCTTGCGCCTTGTCCAGCAGCTCGTGCAGCTTGGGCAGACGCAGTTGTTGCTTCATGTTGCTGTTGCCGTTGCCATTGCTGTTGCTGTTGCTATTGTTGTTGTTGTTGTGGCAAGTGTTGTTGTTGTTATTGTGCACGGGCAGCACCATGGGCGTGGGGGTTGTTGGTGGCGTTGCACCCATGTGCTCATCATCGGAGCAATCGGACTGGCAACCGGCATCGCCATTGTGACTGCCCCCGCTGCCACGCCCACTGCTGTGCTTCTTCATGTGCCGCAGCATGCTGTGCTTCAGCGTGAACTTGCGCAGGCAGATGTCGCACTGGAAGGGTCGCTCGCCGGAGTGGGTGCGCATATGACGCCGCAGATCCTCGGTAGACCAGAAGCGACGCACACAGAAGGCGCAGATCACTTTGCGATTGCTGTAGTCGGGATATTTGCCCCCCCTAGGAGCACCCTCCTCATCCGAGTGGGCAGCAGCCGCCTCTGGTTGCTGCTGCTGTTGCTGCTGCTGCTGTTGGGTTTCTATGGCTCCCTTGGCCAGCAGCAGGGCAAACTCCTGTGCATGCTGCTGCTTGATGTGCTCCAGGCACTGCATACGCTCGCCAAACGAGAACTCACAGAGATGACACTTGTAGGGCAGATCGGAGCCCAGCTGGGCATCGGCGGGAGCGGGTGAGGAGGCGCCTCCTGCGCCGCCGGCTGCTGCTGCTGCTGCCGCTGCTGCTGCTGCCATTTGCTGACTGAGCTGCGCTGCTGCTGCCAGCTGCTGGATGAGCTGCTCCCGTTCACGCTCACGTTCCAACTCTCGCTCACGCTCCTGCTGCCGCTCCAGCTCCAGTTGTCGCTCTCGCTCACGCTCACGCTCCAGTTCACGTTCACGTTCCTCCTCCGCCGCCGCACGACGACGTCGCTGCTCCTCCAGCTCGATCTCCTCCACGGACTTGGGCACCGGTATGGGTTCACGTACATCCTCCGCCGGCACATACACCGACATGGCGGACTCCACGTTGCCGTGCTTGCGCAGCAGATGACGATCACAGTTGCTCTTGGTGGTGAAGAGCAGCGGGCAGTGGGAGCACTTGAAGGGTTTCTGGCCCGTGTGCGTGAGGATGTGACGCCGCAGCGAGCTGCTCCAGGGGAACATGCGCTGGCAGTAGGGACAACTGACACGATTCGGAGCCAGACTGTAGGCGGACTTCTTCTTGGTGTCACTGGAGGAGGCGCCATTGCCACCACTGACCGAGGCGGCCACATCTTCGGTGCCGCTGTTGTTGCTCTCGCTGGCACTGCCGGAGGCCACCAGGCCCTCCTCGTCGCTCTGCTCCATGTGATTCACCACATCGCTGGGACGAAAGTAATTGTTGAACGAGGACATGGTCTGGTTGCTGGTCGCATTGTCCACCAGCTTGGCCACTGGCACCAGATCCTGTGAGTCATCCTTGAAGGGGGAACTGGCCACATCCTTCAGGGATTTGGCAACGGCATCGGCTTGTGCTATCATCGATTTCATGGCAGTGGCAGGCGTGGCAGTGGCAGTGGCTGGAGAGGATTCTCCGCCCGCCTTGATGGCCTGCTCCAGTATGTTATCGGCCACCTGCTTGGCCAGCTTAATGGGCGTGGAGCTGCGCGGTAGCTGCTGCTGTTGCTCCTGCTCTGCCTGCTCCTGCTGCTCCTCTCGCTGCTGCTGCTGCTCCTCATCCTCATCTTCATCCTCGTCCTGCTCCTGCTCCTCCTCCAAGTCTGCATCGAGCTCATCAAACTCATCCTCCTCCTCATCCTCATCGATAATCAGCTTGGGCGGCTCATCATCATCGAGCTGCGCATGGTGACCATTGCTGGCGGTGGTCACATGGTTGCCCCCAGCCTGCCCCTTGCTGTAGTTGCCATAGTGCAGCAGCGGATGCCCTGCTATGCTGCTGGAGCCGTGCGAGAGCGCCTGCTGCAGCAGATCCGTATCCTTGCGTGCCTTCAGCTGCTGCGCCAAGATCGCGTACTTCACCTGCTCCGAAATGGGCGCCAGATGTGGCTGCTGCTGCTGCTGAGGATGAGCGTGCTGCTGCTGCTGGGCAAGATTGCTCATGGCTGCTGCCGCTGCTTGTGCTGCTGCTGCTTGCGCCGCTGCGGATGCACCGCGTCCACGCATGGCATGATGTCCACTCCGCTGACGCTGTGCATAGAACTGTGGATGCTGCTGCTTCACATGTCGCTCCATGTTGGAGCGCAGCGTGAATCTTGCCGAGCAATGCTCGCAGGCGAAGGGTCGCTCGGTGCGATAGCGACGCTGCTTCTGCTTGGGCATCAGGACGCCGTTCTTGATGACCATCTTGACGGGTCCAGTGGCAGCTGGAACGGGCACACCCAGCACAGTGGCGGCACTGCCCACTGCAGGCTTGTCCTGGCCAGCTGCTGCTGCTCCTCCTGCTGCTGCTGCTGCTGCCGCGGCGGCTGCTGCTGCTGCTGCTGCTGTTGGTGCTGGCGGCATGAAGCCAAAGAAGGGAAATCCGGGTGTCTGCTGGAACATGAGATTCCTGAAGATTTGCTGCATATACTGTGTGGCAGCTTCGCCGGCGCCAAAGAGCGCAGGCTGCTGCTGCTGTGCGGCATGTTGCTGCTGTGCGCTGTGTTGCTGCTGCTGCTGTGCGTGTTGCTGCTGCAGCAGTTCGTGCTCACGCTGCGGCTTCTTGCTCAGATCCAGCACATCCATGCTGAAGTCCAGTGCAGCTGAGGGCGTGGCAGCAGGCGTGGGCGTGGCTGTTGCTGTTGCAGGCGTGTGTGTTGCTGCTGCTGCTGCTGCCGGTGTGGGCTTCTCCACCAACTGATCTAAACTCTTGACTTGTATCTTCAGCGGTGGCTGTGCAGCTGGAGGAGGAGGAGCAGCAGCAGCAGCTGCTGGAGCAGCAGCGGCATCAACTGTTGCTGTCTCCGCCGCCAGCAACATGTGCTTCAACTGCGACGTGGACGACTCTGGGCACACTGTGGGAGGCGGTGTGAGCGAGCGATAGCTAAGCTCATGCTCTGCCTTCAGCTGCTCCTGCTCCTGGCTGCTGGCATCCTCCGCGGGATGATAGATAATCGCGCGCTTCACCTCCTCCCGGCTGGTCTTGCCATGCCGATTGCGCAGATGACGCTCACAGTTGGCCTTGGTGGTGAAGGCGTAGTTGCAGACGGCACACTCGTAGGGACGATCCCCGTTGTGGGTGCGCATGTGCCGCACCAGCGCCGCCTTGTCGCAGACCGCGTACGGGCACATGTTGCAGCGGAAGGGACCCGCTGCACCCACTGCAGCCAAGTGGACACGATTGTGTCCCTTGAGGGCACGCAGATTGGGAAACACCGCCGAGCAGAGCTTGCAGGGGAACTCGCCGCGCAGCTTCATCCGCCGGAACTCGCTGGTGAAGGCATCCTGTGCCTCCTCCCCGTCGCCATCGCGACTGGAGCACGGCGTGTTCACGGATTGCTCGAAATTGCGCAGAAAACTGGAGGTGCAACTGGAGCTGGTCATGTTGAGTATGCTCTGTATATCGGCGAAATCTTGTGCGGCCCCTGCACGCGCCTCCATGAGTTCATGCTTGATGGGCGAAGGCAACTGGGATGAGGAGCTGGCGGAGTTGGCCACTTGGGAGGCAGCGGCGGCGTGTGCTGCCGCAGCGGCATGTGCAGCGGCAGCAGCTGCTGCAGCGGCTGCCTTACCCAGATACAGTTGCTGGATGAAGTCATCCGCCTGCTGCTGCTCACCGCCATCCATATCCTCATCCTCCTCCTCCCTCTCCGATTTGAGCAGCAAGGCACGCTCGTAGGCCTGCTCCACCTGCTCCTCCTCCTCCTCCTGCCTCCGCTTGGGCGAGGAACTGTTGCCCAGCAGCGGGGGCAGACGCCGGCGACAGCTGTGCACCTGCAACTGGCGATGGCTGGCGAAGATCACCTCGCAATCGCGACACTTGGCCGGTATATCCGCATGCTCCGCATCCAAGTGTTGCCACAGCGCGTGCAGCGTCTCGAAGGGTTGCCCTCCTCCTCCCGGCGGGCAGGCGGGACAGCTCAGGCAGCTGGGCGGCGGCGGGGTGGGCGAGGAGCACAGGGAATGCATGGGCGAGGGGGAACGTGCATGCTGGGAGGGTGTGGTGTTGCCACTTGCCAGCAGGGTTGCCACATCTGGTGTGCTGGTGATGTGCTCATCATCATCCTCCCCCAACACTGGCGATGTCTCCTGCTCCTCCTGCTCCTGATCGTGCTCCTCCTCCCCCGCCATGATCACGTTGTTGTTGTTGATCGTTTTGCTGTTGTTGTTGTTGTTGTTGTTCGCTTTGTGGCAATTGTTGTTGTTGTTGTTGTGGCGTGTGTTGCTCATGTTGCTGCTGCTGGCGTTGCTGTTGCTGCTGTGCGCACTGGACACATCGGTGGAGCAGCTGGCATCGCTTTCATAGCTCTCGGCGCGTGCCGCAGCTGCTGCAGTTGTCGCCGCCGCCGCTGCTGCTGCTGCTGCCGAGGATGCTGCTGCTGCTGTGCTTGCATGTTGCTGCTGCTGCTGCTGTTGGCGTCGCTGCTGTTGTTGCTGCTGTGAGTGTTGCTGCTGCTGCGACGACGACGACTGTTGCTGATGCTGCTTGTGCGTTCGCATGTGGCGGTGCATGTTGCCGTTGGTGGTGAAGGTCAAATGGCAATAGCGACAGTTGAAAGGTCGCTCTCCGGTGTGGACAAGCACGTGCCTGTCCAGCGAGGAGGCAGATGAGAGAACCTGCATAGGGTAAGGGAGAGGGGAGAGAGAGAGAGAGAGGGGAAAGCATGTTTAGGATTCAGTTGCTTCGAATATATGTATTTAGTCGACTAACTAATACCCTGTAGTTGAGACTAGACTACTTATATGGACCTAGGGTAGTTCCCTGATTACCCGACTAGCCAATACCCTGTAGATGCGATATAAGCTTGTCTTCTTTTCAGCTTGTCGACTAGCTAATATCCTGTAGTTGAGTTAGACTATTTAAATACCACTAGGATCATTAATATTCAATTGAATAGGTAGTCGACTAGTTTATACCCTGTAGATCATTATAAGCTTGTCTTCTTTTCAGTTTGTCGACTAACTAATACTCTATAGCTGAGTTATACGCTTGATTTCTTGCAAATAATTATGTTGTCTGCTTATTCGACTAGTTAATACCCTGTAAATGCACTACTTCCTGCTGTAGACCCTTGAAATATACCCTAAATAAGCACAGCTACCCTGTAATCCACTACTACTTCTACTCCTACCCATGCCCACCATTTGTAGGGTATCTTACCTTCGAGCAGATGCGGCAGGTGAAGTTCTCGGTATCGCCATTGGCATAATTGTGGCACCTTATGTGATTGGTGAACTCGTGGGGCGTGGCCGAAACGACCTCACAGATGGGGCAGAGATATTTCATGTGATCCTCGCCAGCTCCGATGCCAGACTCAGCGCTGGACAAGCACAGGCCGGCTGTGCTCTGCTGCGGCGATGAGCCGCCCGAGCTGCTGCTGCTGTGCGCGGATGTTTGCTGCGCCGCTGCTGCTGCAGCTGCTGCCGCCGCTGACTGAGCAGCGCTGCCATTGCCACTGCCGCTGCTGCTGTGGAGCAGAAAGCCGCTGTTGGCGCTGCCATCAACGAAGCCAGACTCGGAGAGTTCGCCGCCGCTGCCGCCGCTGCGATTGAGGCGAAACTTTTTACGCAGCGAATTCGCATCGCCGCTTGCGCTGTAATCGACAACGATGCTGGCGCTGGCTGCGGCTGTGACGCTGCGTCGCTGCTTGTGTCGCGGTCGCTGCTGCTGTGACAGTTCCAACTGCTGCTGCTGTTGCTGCTGCTGCTGCAGTTCCTCCTCCTCTTCGTCGGAGAGCAGCAGATGCTGCTGCTGCAGTAGATGATGCTGCTGTCGCAGTTTACGCTTGCGCGACGTCGCTGTCGTCGCCGTTGTCTCCTGATGCGGCGTCGACGTCGGCTGCGGTGCACCGCTGCTGCTGCTGAGCTTCTTTGGCGTACGTCCCAGATCGAGATGCTCCAGCGAGGATTCCGATGTGGTGGATTCGCGACGCTGGCGCAGCTCCATCTCGACGCTGGCATCGGTTGCTGCTGTGTGTTGCTGCTGTTGCTGTTGCTGTGTTGCTAGCATGGTTGCTGTTGTTGCTGCTGCTGTTGTAGTTATTTTTATTGTTGTTGTTGGCTTGTTGAGATCGTTAACGTCTGCTGCGAAAGAAAGAGAGAGAAGGGAAAAGAGAGCAATTAGTTATTAATCGATTAATCGATAAACAAAAAAATATCAATACGATATTTGAGGTTATACCTTCTACTTCTATAGATAACCGTTATAAATCACGCTATAAGGCTGCTGGAATATTATATATCCATATATTACACAGAAAATACTAACTAAATTTTTTATTTTCATTAGATATATGATATTTTTAAAGACAGTAAAAGCCTAAAATCAGATAAATGTATGGCATTGTTTTCATAAGTTTCACGACTCTCGAAAGATCTCTAAAGATCTTACTGCAAAAATAATTATAAAATGCAATACAATAACTTTTTAATAGTTTTTTTTAGTTTTCTGCATTATTTAAAGACTTTATAAATATCTTTAAAATATTAGCTGCATTCCCAATAAATATCATAAAAATTTAGCTCATATTGATCTCTACTTTTCCCAATATTTCCAATTGCCAACCCAACCCCAACAGACCCAACCATTTATTAAAAGAAAAAAAAACCGCTGTCAACATTTCCCGCTAAACAAATTCGATAGCTTGCGAGACACAAAGCAAATATTATAAAGAATTGTCGCATTGTGCGGAATCTCTCATTAATGCGAAGCTGCACAGCAACAACTAAAGAAAGAGGGGGAGGGGGGGGAGAGAAAGAAAAAGAAAACTGTGTAAATAAAATGCAGAGAACAATCGATGCGCAATGGTTATCAGATACGTTGATTCTATCGAAATCTTTCAGGTTTACTTAGCGAATATAATAAAAATAATAAATATATAAATGCAGTTAGGGGAGGGGGCGAGGAGTAGGTGGAGATCGTGTCTCAGTTTCTGTTGAAACAACTGTGAATACTTGAGAGGATTCGCAATAAAAACAGCTGATCGAAAAACGAGAAGTAATAGAAAAAAGAAACTCAAGCTAAATATATTGTTTTTAGCGGTTTTTCTTATTAACTTTTAGCTGGAAAATTTGCAAGCGGATGCAATTTGCACGAAATTCCAATAAGAAAGGAGAGTGTGAGTGGGAGAGAGAGAGAGAGATGGCAGCAGAGTGTACGCTGTCGCTCTCGCTTCCGCACATGTTGTACGTATTGATTTGTTATCGATAATTGTCCCTGTGTGTGTGCGTGTGTGAGTGTGTTGTTGCATTTCCACATTTCTCATTAACATTTACCGTTATCAATTGGCGCTTAGGATTTCCAATTGGCGGCGACAGCAGCAGCAACAAAAACAACAACAACAACAAGAAATTTTCAAAAATAAAATTTAGCGATAACAAACGCTTTTGCGGCCACTGTGCTTACGCCTCTCTGCCTGTATGCGTGTGTATATGTGTGTGTGTGTGCGTATTATATTTTTAGTTGTTGTTGTCGTCATTTTTGTTGCTGTTTTGGGCCTTTCATTTTGGTTGGCTGATTTCAATTTCGCCCGTGACTCATCAACACAAACGACATGACATGAAAAATCATGCGAGATAAAGCCACGCCCACCCCTTACACGCCTACCTCTTACAAATTCGATTTGAGAAGATCTCTAAAATTGGTAAAACATTACTGACATAGAGATTTTTATAGGAATCCATACTAAACTAACGAGGACTATTATATTTATTTATTAATTTATTTAAGTTTACATAATTTTAAATTGTATAAATCAACGAGCATCATAAAATATATTTTAAAACTTATAGTTTATTTTTTGAGTTTTTAAATACGAAAACAACTAAAAACACGTCAAAACTTTCAATTCCTTTATTTTTTTAATTCCTATATAAAGCTAAACTAGTTGAATATTAATTGTACCTCACATCGTAATCCTCTCTATGAAAAATTTGCCTATAATTGCCATAATAATTCGGGGCAAGCGACGCAAATGAAGTGCAACCCTTTTTTTTCTATTTTTCAACTCGTTTCATAGTTCAGAGTTCAAAAGGGATTGTCGTAGGTTTTGATCCATGACCGTTTTGAGGGTCAATTGAATTAAAAAGACCCTCAAGAGTTAATTTGCCTTACGAAATCATGTTGAAAATCACGATCATTAAGTTAAGAGATCAAATTGTTTAGCGGATAAAGTTGACAAAAATGTATGAAAATAAAATAATAAATTAACTTGGGAGTAAATCTTATATAGAAATCCAAAAAAATATACAGAAAACTCAATCTTTAGTTCTATAAAAACTTTTCTGAAATTTTCTCAAGAACTTTTGAAATTCTCGTTAAACTTTTCTATTCTTTATTTTAAAATTGATTTAAAACATTCATAGAAACGTTTGGGAAATATTCTCAAACATAAGATAAAAAAAAGAGTCGGGTGTAATCCATGAAAATTGGGAACTGCAGACCGTGTGTGCGTGCGATTTTTTCAATATTTTTCTTTTGGCACAGTGACACTTAACAAATTTGCAACACAAGAAAAAAAAATAGAGTTGTATACATTATAACGGAACTTGTAATTTTACCTTTGTTTTGTTTTGGTTAATTGGACAATTTGGCGGCGGCATTCGAAATTTTGGTTAGCCTTTTTTTTGTAGATTTTGTTGCTATTATAGTTGTGGTCGGTTTTCTGATTTTGGTTTTGAGTTTTTCACTTGGTTTCACTTCAGTCACTTGGTGAGATATTTTTTTTTATTTCTCTTGCAATAATATTATATTTTTTTTCATTTATTTATTTATCTTTCTTCACGTAGTTGCACCCAATTGATTATAAAATTGTATACTATTTTTTTTATTTGTAATTGTTGTAACACGTTTCTTTGGTTTTATGTTTAAAAAAAAAAAATACAAATAAAATAAATTATCTTAAGTATTTGCAAGTTTCCTTTGAATATGCTTCCACACACACACTGTGACTTGTCTCTTTTTTATTTTATTTTACTTTTATTCGTTTTCGTCGCAGCGCGCCGCAGATGCTTTCACGTTGACGCGCACACGAGTTCTGAGCGCAGCCGCAGCGCAAACGGTTCGCCACAGTCGACGTTTATCTAATTTGTGCAGCTCTGCTCTGCTGCCGTGCTCTGCGCTCTGCTCTCTGCGCTGAGAAAAATGCAGACAGAGACGAGTCGAGTCGTGTCGTGTTGTTGTTGCCGTTGCCGTTGCCGAAGAAGAGACGAAATGAAAAATGTGTAAAAAAAAAGTAACAAATTCAAGACGTCTTTTCGGTTCGACTTCTGAATTGTGTTTGAACGCATCTATGAAGTGTACTTATAAAACCGACGAGCTTGGAGGCAGCAGCAGCAGACAGAGCAAGCAGCAGCAGCAGCGGCAGCGACGCAGCAGCTGACGCGACACATCTGAGCGAAAGACGAGAGAGACGAAGTCGACGTGCCATGTGAGAGAGAACGCAATGGCTGCCTCTGCCTCTGTCTCTAGCGCTGGCTGTGGCTCTGGCTCTGCTGTGCTCGCAGCAGTCTCGCTCGCGTGCATGTGTGTGTGTGTTTGTGTGTGTGAGCACGCTGCTGACTGCTGCGGCTGCTGTTGGTGGTTGTCCGTGGTCTCCGACTCTGCGCATTGGTATTGGTTAGATAAACCTGCAGAGTAGCGACGACGCAACGCAACGCGGACGTGACGTTAACGTCTGCGTCAGCGTCAACGTCGCGACGTCAGCGTCGTTGTCGTTTACCGCTGCTCGTAAAATCTTTGGCGCAAAGGAAGCAGCCGCAGCAGCAGCAGCAGCAGCTTTGGTCGCTTCTTTCGTTGAATTTTTTCTTTCATTCTGTTTTATTTTTGGACGCAAATAGGATTACGACTGGTTGTGTATGTGTGTGTGTGTGTGTGTGAGTGTGCACGCATGTCGCTTGCGTGCGTGATAGTGTGTGGAAGCGAGAGCGTGCTATGTACCATAATGTATGTATGTACCTATGTGTACCATTAATGCGAGCATATTATGTGCTCCCCAGCCGCCAGGCTCGCTCTCTTTCTGCACTCTCTCACATTGGAGTTGCCCTGCTCTGCCCTGCACGTAGGCACACACACACACACACAGGCGCAGGCACTCTTGCATATGTACAAGAGATTTATTCTAGCCTTTGGTACATGCTCTCTCTCTCTCTCTCCCTCGTTGCTCTTAGGGCTCTTGTGGGTGCATTTTGCTTGCGTTAAATCTCGTTGTCATTGGCTACCGACGCGCTTGTTATGTCGCCTGTATGTGTGTGTGTGTGTGTGTGGGGTACATACTGTGTACATGTGTGTGTGTGTGTTGCATTTATTGTTTGTTTGATCAGTTCGAAATGATTTCATTTCAGATACAGCGCGTCGCTGATAAATGAGCACGCACGTGTGTGTGTGTTCGTCTGCGCGTGTACATGTGTGTGTGTGTGCATGATCGATCATTAATGTGCACTTTTAACCCCCACATGGACAAGCGCGCTGCTCTCACTCAACCTTCACCTCGAACCCATCAAAAACGGAAGCAAAAGACGGGCAGCGTCTTTTCTTTCCCTTCCCCTTCCCCTTGTTTTTGCTGCCTTGGCTAGTCGTCACAGTTGACCGCCTCAAAAAGGTGTGCAAGCTACACGCAACACACACTCACACACCACGTGTAAATGCGATCAGTTTCAGCTGCCGAAATATGCAAATTAGGTGTGTGTGTGTGTGTGTCAATTCGATTCTTACATCAATTTGTCATACACGCACACGCACACACGTGCAAGCTTGCACTTTACATTGCGCCTAACAGAATGCACGATAACGATTAACAGCATCGCACAATCAATCGATGACCGATAAATTGCAGCCGGAACAGAAGAAGCAGCAGCAGCCGCGTGCAGCCAATAAAAGGCACAAAAGAGGTAGCAAAAAAACAAAAGCGAAAGAGAAAGAGAGCAAAAAAAATAAAACTCGAGCATATTCGTAAATGAAATTAAACATACAAACAAACATATGCAAGCAGCAGTAAAACAAAAAAATTGTGCAAAAAATGCAGCAAGAGTTCAATACACTCACCTACACAAGCACATAGAGAGAGAGAGCGAGAGAGGGATACGCACCTATACGCATGCAACACGCGCGCTTTAACGGCGCAAAATACACGTGTGCGTCGTGCTGTTTGTATAAATTTAATAATATTTACGTTTTATTTATAATGAACTTGAAATACACTAATAGTAGCTGCAAAACGCAGCGACGCGACGGGCAAATTTTTTGTTTCGTTCACGCACGCGGCTGGCGCTAAGCAGCAGCAGCGGCGGCAGCAGCGACAAAAGCAACAACAACAACAATAGTAACGGTAACAGCGCGTGTGGCAATGCGTGTTAAATAAACATTAATGGCGGCAGCGGCAGCGGCAGCACATTGCAATTTTTCTCTACTTACTGTTGTTGGTATTATTATTATTTTTCTTGGCGTTTTGTTTTATTTTATTTTACGAACAGCTGAGAAACGCTTTCGGTTTCGCTTTTCAATTGTTGCCATTCAATGAGACCGAAAGTGATAATGAGCATGGCAACAACAGCAACAGCAGCATAACATAATTAACGCGCTGCAGCAACAACAGAGCGCGCGACATTAACATTTAATTGCAAGCATTTAGTCAGCATTTAACTTTGCATAAAACAAATGGCAGCCAGAGCAGCAGCAGCAACAACAACAGTAACAGTAACAATGGCCAGTGTGGCTGCTCTCACACAAAAGTATGCTGCGCTCTCTTCTCCTCTCTGCTCTCGGCACTCTCTCTCTCTCTCTCAGCAGCTTTAACATTAGCATTAACATGCGCGCATTAACAGAGTCAGAGTCAGTGTCAGAGCGTCACTTGTCTATCTTGCTCGCTCGCACGCACGCGTGCATCATTCGTTCATCCAGCAGCAGCAGCGAGTGTTGCCCTTTTTTCTTTAGCAAAAATTCACTTTCGATTCGAAATTCTTAACATTAATTGTTATAATTTGCGTGCATTAAAACTATTATTGTTATTGTTATTATGGTTAATTTATTTAATAAGCTTGCTGCGTTGACATGTCAAGGTGAGTGGGTGCAAACGCACACACACACACACACACGCACTCACGAAATTTTCGCACTGTGCAAATCATGCACACTCACAACGTTAACAGCGGCAGAGGCGGCAGCAGCAGCAGCAACATTTGTCCGTCATTGTTACTGATAAACAACAATTATTTTGTGTGTAGTATCGTAAAACAATTGAAAAGTGTGCTCGCGCGCCTCTTTTCAGTTTTTTTGTTATTGTTTTTGCTTTTGTTTTTATTTTGTTTAAACTTTGCACCGCCTACAGCAACAACAGTAAAAGCGGCGGCAGCAGCTAACGTAATGTTTAACACCTGAAACAGTCGACGCCGACGTCGACGCGGACGCCGTGGCGAGTGCCGTTAGTATGCGTATGATTCACGCTTAACAGTTTTCGGCGAAATACCCTGAAAGGGAAGCGTAGGGGGGAGGGGGGAAGTCGAAATAGTGTTATAGAGCACACACACGCGCGTGCAGTCAACAAGTGGAGCAACTCAGTCCCCCAACGCGAAGGTCTTAGCAAGTCTTTAATAAGTTCTTGAAATTCGTGTGAGTTTCGCAAAAACGTAGAAAATTATTAAAAAAAAACCCTTAAAGATTAAAATTTCCTCAAATCGATAGATTACAATTTTTTGGTTTTGATTTTTTTTTATGCATATTCACGTTTTTCTTTTATTTCTCAAATGTTGATAAGAAACTCCCATGTCAGAAATCTGTATAGATTAAAAGACGGCAAGTCTCTGTATAGATTGCACAATTTTAGTACAATTAATCGTCAGATTAAATTTGGTTTTATTATTTCTATTTCTATTTTATTTATTTTTTTATTTAGAAATTAAAATTAGTTTTTATTTTTAAATTAAGATATAATTCAAATTAAAAAAAAGGAAATAATAAAAATTTGAAATTATGATTTTAAAATTGAATTTTATAAAAACAAATTTAAATTAATTAAGAATATATTTATATTTTTAAATTTAAATTTCTGCAGATTCAGAAATTCTCGAAAAAATAGTTAAAAAACTGTATATACCATATAACACCCTTATTTTGGTTAAGTACACAGATATATCTGTTAGTTTTGACTCACTTTTTGGCATAGCTCAGAAGAAATCAATATTTAAGTATAGATAAATATCAGATAGAAGAGATAATGATATGAGTTAGACAGACATGACTAAGCGAGTGAGTGTGTGAGTGAATGAGTGAGTGTTTATCAGCAGTGTTGGGTAATTACTATACTCAAAGACAGCAAGGATCTTCAAGGATCTCGAAGAGTGAGATAAGCCAGAGTCGCGAACGGAAGCCTAAGCTCATTAGAAACCAATTGACTTTGCCGGATAAACGACGCGTCGCACTCTTCGAGACAGACTGTCCCATGCATATTGAGGTTATGTGGACGCGTCGTTGTGTCGGGTTGGGCAGGTAGAAGAATCCCCTGTCTATCTAGGGTTTTTATAGCGTTTTATGGCATTTGTCTGACTGAGCGAGCGATGCAATTTTTGAGGTTAAACCGAACAGAATGACGGCTCGACGGCATTAGTGATTATATAATTGTCTGGTAAGTCAATTATGCAATGTTTGACTGCACCATAACCTCACTTTGAATGTCACATAACCTAAAAAAAAACTAAAAAGTGCATTTTCTACAGCACTTCATGGAGTTTTGATAAAGTTATGTTGCTATAGGTATTTTAAAGTCTTACCATCCTACCTAACCTCAAAAATTGGCATCCGGCCATGAATGACCCTTAAAAAAGTATCGAACAGAACTGAGATTGTAAAGCATGCGCTATTTCCAGCTAAACCCGTAAACCCCTTGATGATTCGCATATTTCTTCTAATTTTTTTGTTTCTTTTGGCGCCCGATAAGCGATGTCTATATAGAAACCACAACTTAAACTCGCAGTATCTTTGCAGAGAGAGAGAGAGCGAGGGTTTTCCCAACTCACGTCAATTGAATATCATGGAGTAGCCACAAAATTTCGTCAACTGATCAGAACTGACGGGGCACCATATAATATAATACAGACATACATACATCATGCTGTTCGATCTGATATTATATGCATCATCATCATGGTCAATGAGTTTTGGTCACCCTCTCTCTCTCTCGCTCTCTCGCATGAATCAGACGACAAGTACCCGCAGCACTTGTGTGTGGGGTCTTTTGTAGCACCCTCTGACAGCAGCTACCCCTTCCCAGCTCCACATCTCTCTCTCTCCTATCCCTCTCCCTGTCTACCTTGTTTCGCCAACAAGAGCGCGTCGTCGTCATCATCATCAGTAATTTTCATTGAATATCGAGCGCCCCACCGCACCCAAGCTCGTAAACGATAAGCAGCTGTTACCTGTATGTGTGTGTGTGTGTATGTGTGTGTGCCATGCCTGATAGTAGTCCATGGAGTGGCTGGCTTCGGGGTTTCGCTAGAAATCATCGTTCGGCTCATTTTACAACCATGTTCTCAGTTAACTCGCATTATCTGGAATCTTTTGTGAAATTTGTGAAATCCATGGCACAGCCTGCTCTCGGGGTCTCCACCTACCCACCCACCCATTCCTCCCACACTGAACTGTAATCAAGATCAATATCTACACTTGATAAGCTTGCAAGCAGCACAAGATCAATGATCGCATCGATGGAATTAATTGCGTATAGCTTGCAGATCAGTTGGAATGAGCTATAGCTGATTAATACTTATATATATATAGGTTAAGTATTGCAGAATTGCAGAGATCATACTATATTTAATAGATGATGCCACAGCAAGATCTTTGGGTTAGTAATAAAGTGGGAAAGATAAGCGTAGTGTAGATCACTGATCGTATGCATTGGATCATTGTTATAAGGCCTTAGCAGTAGCCAGGAAACATATATACATTTTTGGAGCATGATCTCATGGGAGAAAATCGTCGATCTTCAATAATCTAGGAGAATCAATGATCTCATAGGCAAAGCTTAGTGATCTGCAATGATCTATACATTTATCCAGGAACTTGTAACTCTATTCTACTTCTCTGCACAGGGTGTTTGATCAATGATCTCCTATAAGTTCCTCGGTGATCTACACTGATCTATAACTTCGCCGGGCCCTACTCAAGCACCTAGTAACCCAAGTAAATCCCACAGGATTTTCGAGACACCCAACACGATCATGTCGCATCGTCTCAGCGAACTTTTCCAGACTTTCCCACAGCTTCAAGTGCAGATCGTCTTTATATATCATATACTTGTATTTTTAGACTACACACACTATATCATATCTCATTATCAGGCCGTAAATGCTCGTAAACCCATTCGCTTTGTCAATTTGCGAGATTTATCACACACTCTCACACATAGATCATGATGAATAAGACGATGATGAACGAGAACAGAGCGCGACGACGCGATCGTATGGCATCCGAATCGGAGACGCAACTGCGGGGAGATTGGAGACTCACGTCTGTTGTGGAGAGCGGGTGAGGCTGTCTGGGAATGCTGTACCACCCCCCGTACACTACACCTGAGGCTGTGCCAAAAAAAAAAAAAAAAAAAAAAAAAACATTGCTCATTAGGGTTTTGGGTTGTCGACGGCGACTTGAGAGTTTCGACTCAGTTTCGGTTTTCCAGTCTTCTCCATCTTCACGCCATCTCCGCTGTCATTCGGTCTATGTTGCTCTGTGTTGTTGTTGTTGTTGTTGTTGTTGTTGTTGCTCTGTGTTTCGTTGTTGTTGATATTTACTCAAGTGTAATTGCAAATTGTAAATGCGACAACACAGATGCTCGTAATGATTGTGCCCCGCAGCTCTGAGCGTGAGACTTGATCATCGCCAGGCAGCCAGCAAGCAGCCAGAGTCCATACGACTAGCAGATACCCTGCAAGTAGCGAAAACTCTGCCAGACTAGTTAAATCGTTGCTTTACAGCTTTGCTTCGCTTTGTAGCTCTCGTAGTTCGTGCATAACTTGAAAAGTTTTCAAGCTATGCCGCTGAAATTTTTAGCACATATACTTAAGATACTTAACTATATATATTCCTGAGCTCACTCGCCTAGCTTGCAATTTGCAGTGTGTATGCGCGTTGAAAGTTGCAGCTTAAATTTTTCAAGGTTCTTTTGCTCTCTGAACTGTTTTATGTTTTTTCTACTAGATATCCCTACTGTGCGCCCACAACTTTACAGGGTATTTCACAATAACAAACTGACAGCTTCATATGCCCAAAAAACAAAAAAAACGAGTGCTACGTGCGCTACTGCGCGCTCTCTGTCTGTCTGCCTGTCTCTCTGTCTGTCTGTCTGTCTGTCTGTCTGTCTGTCTCTCTGTCTCTCTGTCTCTCTGTCTCTCTGTCTCTCTGTCTGTCTGTGTCATTATTCGATCCGTGTGCGAGTATGTGCGTTAATGCGTTGCGATTTCAATGGCCTCCGGATTCGTCTATGAGTTCAGCCCATTTCCACCCCCCTTGCCACCCTCCCAGCTACGCCCCCGCTTGCTCTCGTTGACATGTCGCATTGCACTTGCAACATTTTTTGCTCAGTATCTTGAGCTGCGTATCTGTATCTTTAACTGTATCTGCCTTGCGCTATTTGTATCTTTTATCTGCAGGGGAGAGAGGGGGGGGGGGGATATGTACTCATGTTTGCACGCTGATTGTGAACTGATCGTTCGTTAATTTACCTGCCATCCAAAACTTCGTAACGCTCTACATCAATCTGGCTTGATATTTGTAATTTCAGTTTCAATTTCAGTTTCAATTTCGAGCTACACTTAAGCAAATAATCTGTATCTATATCTGTGCGTCTGAGTCTATATCTGCATCTGTCTGCCATATATGTCTGCCAGACATTACCACAGTCATAGCAGCGTCTGTATCTGTATCTATGTATCCCCGTATCTTTCGGATGGATTGTGTTTTCTTTGGACGCGTTGAATTTCTCTTTGTCTTTGCTTTTGTTTTTGTTTTTGTTTTTGTTTTTGTTTTGCTTTGCGCCAGTGTTCCCTTTCTTACTATCGATTATTGCATCTTTTGCCACACTAACAACAACAACAAAAAGTTGTAAAAATATATTGCTCTCTCTAGTTATTGATACCCTATGCGACGAGTCGAGTTATGTTTATTATTAATTGGGATCAATCTGTTTTTTTTTGTTCTATTCTGAGTTTATCCACCAAATTTCAACAACTTTCCTGGCTTTATAACGAAGTTATCGATAATTTAGTAACATTTTGTTTATTTTAGTTTTCTTGCTGAATTTAGACAGTTTGACTTAGCTTATCGATACTAGGTATATTTTTATGGTATTCCTATTAATTTCCCCTTTTTTCTAGGGTATCTCTGGGTTGCATAGTTTCTCTAAATAAATCAGTATTGTGCATGTTTCTTGCATTTTGTTTTCTCAACGCCAACACAGACTCGGAAGACCTGAGCGATTGACAGACTGTCGTTAAGACGGACAGATGGACAG